>OZ037999.1:6778021-6803021 GCA_964035705.1 Porites rus
AAACGAAACAGACTGACGGAAGAAAAGTGTGAGTTTAAAGTAACGACACGTTATTGCAAAATCCAGTATAAAAACCGCACGATATTTTGTCCAGCTATTATTCCAGATAGGCTGTTTTCCTAGCCTGTGAACAGGCCTTTGGTCGAGCGGGGAACTAAGTGGAGGGAAAAGCGGAAAGGCCCTCTCCCCCCTTCCCTTACCTTTCCTTACTATGTTTTTCCACACACAAAGAGAGAGTTTGTTCACAGGCTACTGTTTTCCAAACTCAGATGAAAATACGCTATTTTTGTCGATCTATTTGAGTTTTTAGTCCGTAGACCACAGCACGGTAAAACTGCTCATGGCGGTCTTTTGTCTGTTTTGTTTGAATTGTTTGCGCGCGCGATCTTCGCCTTGTTTTCTTTGACCCTTTGTGCTGTCATGCTGTATTAAATCATCGCCGCAAAATTTGGCAACTAACTGAGCTCAAATCAAAGGTAATTAACAACTGCGCTGTTCTTTAAAATTCAATTCCTTGGTACTGCTCAAACCGAAGAACTGAAACCGACGATGAGTAAGCCGTCTGCAACGCAGGCTAGTTATCGATATTCTCTCTTGACAGATGATGTCTAGCCTGCGTTGCAGCCGGCCCACGCACTCGTCAAAACCATATTTGTATAATCTCTATACAGAAGGTTTAGAGTCAGGCAAACGATGTCAGTTACCCAATCATTGCTTAATTTTAATTAACCTCTTTATTTTTCTTTTCCAGTTAAGATTGTAGCAAACTTAGTCAAAGTGTGGTGCCTCTCATCAAGTGTCACTGGGGCAAATGTTCCCATACTTTTACAAACACAACTGTTGTCTATGTTCCACAAGGAAAAAGTTTGGGCACCCCATACCAAAGAGAAAATCATGTGGAGTATAATAAATCTGTGATCGCCTTATATGGCTCCCCACACAGTTGGATTCTCGATCTCTGCAGTGGTGCAGGTAAAAAGGCATTGATATTCAACTCAATTCGCAACTTATTATTTTACCTAGTAAACTGCATAAATACACACAATCGGCCAGTTGTTTTACTGATATTTTTCGATATTGATATCCCCAATTGGTGGTCATAGTGTTAGACTGCAAAACAGTCCGTATTTTTGCGTATTCAAGTACAAGCGAGCAGTCCAACAAAAGGTCTGGAACGAGGCTGAAAACGGAGAGTGAGACTGAGAAGAGACGCTACGGGCGTGTGAGTCTCGCGCTTCGCGCGCGTAAGACTCTTACGCCACGCTTTACCGATATTTTTACTGACTTTGAAAAAAAAAACAAAAAAAAAAACGACTGTATTGCAGTCTATCATAGTGTTTGTTTATAAATTAATTAAGCGTGGTTAATATTCGACAATACAGTCAACCTGCAAGCTACTCTAGTACTCTCCTTACAAATGTATCATTTGCCTCTTTTGCACTGTGTCGATAATAAACCTTGTCCATTTTATACGGCATATAAGCACTGATCTATTTATTGGTCATAACTGACATTTTCACAAAATGTTTTCTTTTTTTCAATGAAAAAATCTATTCGCATACACATAAATGCGAAAAACTTAAAAATTTTATGAATACTGGATTTTTTTTCTTGACATTAGGGCTCGCTGCGGCTGCTGGTGTGGAAATGGAGGTGTATGACTGCGTCATTGCAGAGAAAAGTGAAGCCAGGCTCAGAACTATCCGAAGAGTCGTAACAGAAATGGCAGAAAAGTAAAATATCTGAATTTAATATATTGCTCCCAAACGAGGCCGCCCTTCTCCTGGGGGATACAAACTTTTATTTTCTAACACTGGTTTTAAGTCCATTATCTTGAAATTGTTCACTAAGTTTAAGAAAAAAGAAACGATAATAAAGTTCATTATTTGTATCATCATTTTCCGGTGACTTTCTGGTGACCGCGTAAAGGTACATGGAAATTTCCATATTCCTTCCCATTTTATCTTTTTTTTTAATTTTCAGGAGACGTTTTTTTCTAGCAATGTTCCCAATATCTTGAAATTGTTCACTAAGTTTAAGAAAAAAGAAACGATAATAAAGTTCATTTGGATCATCATTTTCTGGTGACCGCTTAAAGGTACACGGAAATTTCCATGTTCCTTTCCATTTATAGAGTTTAATGTTTAGGGTTTAATGTTCCCTTCCATGTTATCTCCGAAAAGGTACACGGAAATTTTTCATGATCACTTCCATTATCATCGTAAAGGTACACGGAAATTTTCATGTTCCTTTCCTTATTATCTTTGCAAAGGTAAACCGAAATTTTCTTGTTCCCCTCCATGTAATCTTTGTAAAGGGTACATGGAAATTTCCATATTCCTTCCCATTTTATCTTTTTTTTAATTTTCAGGAGACGTTTTTTTTCTACCAATGTTCCCAATGTCTTGGTGATAAAATGTGTAGAACACAACCTTCGAAAATCGAAGGTAACAAGGAAGAAAAACTCAGAATATCTTACAGAGCCACCCAACGACGGTTTCCTCCTAAATGCATTGAAAACACTTTTTGGGCTATCCAGAGTACTTTTAGATCTTTAGAAATACATTCTAAGCGGCGCTATAAAATTTATATCTGTTCGGCCATCCTTGAGTCTTTTCGAAATTACCAGAGCTTCACTGATTATTTTCCCGAAAATTTTACTGCAATTCACAGGTTTTACGAAAGTGAAATTTTTCTGATTCCTCCTCTTCCCATAGCATTTTGGATTCCGAAAATTTTAGGTTTCCCTTTTTCTGCGAAAAATAGCGTAATCTGGGGAATGAAATGCGAAAAATTAAACTTCAGAAAATCGTAGGGAATTTATTAGATAGGCTTCGAAAGTTGTACATGAATGGAACGGTTACTCTAGAAATTTTTAGCCTTCCTCAAGACAGATTTGTTACTGAGTGTTTTAACAGAAGAAGCCTGACGATATCTCAAGCATTGTGTCTTTTATGGCATAACCAGGACTCTGGAGAGGTTCCTGGAAGAAAATCCAGCGCTCCGCTGTATGGTAATGTTACTGCTGCTGCCCTTGTTGACTTGTACGTGCTCAGAAAGATCGACTTTGAAGATGTTTCGGTGACATGTCTGGGTGTAAAGTACAAGAGTATGTCGGTTAAGGTAAATAGCCGTTCCCAATAAGCTTTATTTATCGTTTTGTTTGGTCACCCTTTGATTTGACACTGATAGTGATGAAACCGTTTAATATATTTAGTTCGAATATTTTTTTCAGTGCGTCTTCATATGAGCCCGGTTACCTGGACCAATTTCGCGTTGGGTTCATAAGAGAAATTTCGGCCCGATTACTGAGAAGAAAAGGCCAAAAATCTTGCCGACGAGTTCTGGGGCGAAATGGGAGAAAGAAAGCAAAGATGGAGAAACACAAACATCATAACTTTCTTACCTAACAGACCTTTCCCACATTCCACTCCAGTGAGCAAACACAAAAAATTGAGGTTGAGGCTCGGGTGGACAATTTCATACAAATCACTGTATTTTGTCCACCCATGCCTCGACTTGATGCCTTTGTTCACAGGAATGCGGGAAAGGTCTACTCATAGCTGTATCACTGCAGTTAAATGGGATGCTTATGATGCAGAAAATAAAGCAGGCAATGCAAAACGATGCAATCCCGGTCGCCAGATGTTATTAACATTTTCCTGACAACACCAGCGAAAAATTTTTTTTATCAATTTTTTTATTGTGATCCGTGGAAAGTATCTTTTATAGTACACTATACCCTTCAAATCATAATCTTTCAAAGCAGGAAACACTGCAAACAATTTATACATGTATTTTAGTCTTTATTCAATGAGTTTATTACTATTATTTTTTTCTCTTTATTGCAACAAAAAACGTGCTTTTCCTATTCTGCTTAAGTAATACTGCTCAAATTTTTTTAGCAATTCTAGCAGCTGAAAGGCACTTAAGTGCATGACATTGTCAAAATTCATTTAAAAAAAAGAAATTCTAAGTATAACAACTGTAACACCTCACTTTATAAGACTTCGTACAGCCTCATTTTTTATACGCACCCCTCCCAACCACCAGCGCTAATTCTGTGACCAGTTCGTGAATGCAGTCTGGCTTAGGATATTTAGTAAGGCAGTTTTCGTAAGAGAAAATTAATTCATTTAGCAAATAATGGGGTCGCAAGCTCTCTGGTTTGTACACACATAGCAGCCTTCACCTACGCACCGAAGGTAACACACTTTCCTTGTATAGCAAACTGTGCTAGAACAATTGCGTCGATGAACATGATTCTTATTTTTGCCTGAAATAGAGTAAAACAAAGAGTTGTTTTAAAACATCGTAATATAAGATTCTTGTATGCTAGCTCAGTTGGTTATAATTTTGTTTTCGATATGCCCTTGACACGACACTCGTGGCGCGGCATACTTAACCTCCCATCATGCAAACATGCATTCATAGGACTTGTGAAAAGGTTTCCGTTCATTGAAGACTTCGGCCTGAAGTAACCGAAGATTCAAAAGCGAAGCTGGAGTCGTATACACCGTACGTAATACCTGTTTTCCAGGACTCTGCTTGCGCTTAAAAGGTTACCTTCTCAGTCTTTACTCAATCAATTGATAGAACCCAAACTTTACTGTTTCTTTACTGTTCACTTCTGTTTACTTTTCAGCTAGCATGCAGAACAGACGTCTTTTCCCCGCGTTACGGACGAGCGAAGACTAGCCTCCCTCAACCTCGTCCCCAGGGCTTTGGTGGAAAAGCCCTGGGGATGAGGTTGAGCCTCCCTCGCAGGCGTTTTTAAGGGAAGCTCGTATTTCGTTTCTCCCCACAGCTGTATTTTATGTTAAGGTTCGTTTAATTAATAAGTTGTGCTGTTATTTAGGAATTTTTGTAAGTCTAAAAGCAGCAACTTACTTGTATCAATGTAGCAAAGTACAGCTGTGGGAAGGGACGAAATACGAGCTCCCTAAAGACGGTTGCGTGGCAGGCTAAGCGAAGACAAGCGCAAGGTAAGCCTGCGCCCAGACATCTCCCATTTCCTTTTTTACTTGCGAGTACAAAGGAAATGGAGACGTATATACGCAGGCTAGCCCGAGGTAGGCGTGGAGTGCAAAGCTCGCGCGACAGGGCGCGGGATCTCTTTCTTTCGAGCCTTCCACCTGTCGCGTGTTTCGCGCTCCAAGCTCACCTTGCGCTTGCCTTCCTATCCGCAAAAACGCCCTTTCTTCAGGCTACTCTTCAGTATATTTAATGATTAATTGATTGATTGATGCATTGATTTTTTGATGTTATTGATTGATTGATTGATTGATTGACTGATGGATTGGTTGGTTGGTCGATTGATTGAATGACTGAATGATTGATTGATGAATACTTGCCTTTTTGTAGTGATAGGGGCGTGGTAGCAGAATTTGAATCTTGATTTACGGGTTCTGCTCGATAGTTCAGGAAATTCTGACACATATTTTCCAAGGCGGCACGATGAGGACTAGAAAGGTCATCTGGTACTTCTTTTATCTCCATAGCGGATTTTATCCTCAGCAAAATGGAAAGACTTGTTTTGTTGCGGGCTGCCTAGGAATTGTAAGAATTTGCTTTTCATTTATGCTAGTCTCTAAATAACGAATCTTATCTTACAGTTGTATTTCTTTGCCTTTTTTTTTCATCATAAACGGTAGCGTGAGAAAAACAGCCGACATTAAGCGACGCCAACACTGGTTTCCCCGCGAAATGACCTCCGGGGAACGAAAGCAGAAATTCCACACTGATGACGCGTAAGGGAATGATGACGCGCCACTGGATAATTCTTCTGATTGCGGCTTGAAGCAAATTTCCCACGCGGTACGACCAATCATACGCACTTCTGCGCTCGTTCCTCAGAAGTTATGTTGCGGTGAAACCAGTGATGGCGTCGCGAAATGTCGGCTGTTATCGCAGGCTAATCAAAAGGCAGTTAGAGTCCATATTACGTACCTTTCTGAAAGAATCTATTAGTTCTACAGGTCGTGGAAAGTCGCTGTTAAGCTGCAATACGAAACAAACTTTCTTCTCCGGCAAACTGATGATCTCCAAGTTCTATAAATGAAGAGATGAAGAGAATGGGTAAAAGCGTTGACTTCTCGTGTAAAAAGGCACGTTGATGTACCGTCTTTTAACATTTCACAGCGACGAAATGGAGCTAACGTAGGGCACTAGAGAATCGCCCAAGGGCTGCCGGTAGGGCTTTCCACAAGTTGCTCTAGATTTTCAAAAAAGTTTCCGTAATTTTTTAAAAAGTTGCTCAAAAAATAACCAAAAGTTGCTCGAAAAAACAAAAAAATTTAACTACCGGGAACGCTTGGGGGAGTTATTAATTGGAACAAGGGGCATTAAAACAGAATAAATTCAAGTTTAAGTTATTTCCTTCAGTTTTCCCGGCCGGCAAATTAAATAAAACACGTAGCCAGTGGCTTGGCTGAATATCATACACTGACATATTCTTAGTGCATACTGAGTTTGATCATTGTAGAAAAGAAAGAATGACGTTAGCACCGAGAAAGCGAAGTTTACCTTGCGAAAATCGTGGACAACATTGGCTTCATCTGCGCCTTCTCGTAAGGGTACGTGAAAAGTCGCTGTTTGTTCAGCAACATTAATAGTGACATTCTCATTAAACACTCCGCCGTCTTTGATCATTCGTACAGAGAATGTTTCTGGTATTGCCTGAAAAACAAAAATAAAGTAAGAAAACAAAAGTTAACCAGATTTACACACGAGAAGGTTTTGAGGGTAAAGGAAGTTCATTTTTCCAGAGCCCCGAGTATGAGAATGAAGTCCAAAATATGTGATTATCCTATTCACCCCTTTTTAAAGCGTTCCGCGTCATTCTTCCAATGTACTTTACATATACTTTTCATGGTGTTATTGTTGAGTTCTGTGGCTAGGCCAGTCATATCGTATGTGAGTTTTATCATGATTTTGTAGGTCATTTAACAACCGGGTACGTAACACTGAAGGTTTTACCAATTATTCCGATCACCAATAAAAGAATAAGGTCATACAGTTTATGGGACTTAATTCTCTTTTTGTTGAGGATCATTTCATTTTGTGCTGTTGTTTAGGGATCATGTATGCAAGTCTAAAAGGCAGTAACTTACTTGTATTAATGCGGCAAAACACAGTTGCGTCATAATGATCCCAACAAAACGTTTGACATTCATAGTAGGAAACTACTTTAAACTAGCTGCTACTGGCTTCACTCAGACTCGCTCCTGTTGGATGTATGCCGTGAAATGATTTGACTTTCGCGTTTCCACGCGTGTATTTATATCATTTTTATGTATTTGGAGACCATAATGATCCTTCCGCGGTTTAACCAAGCAAGCTTCCTTTTTCCTGCTGTTAAATTTATTGTCCAATTTTTCGATCATTGAGTATCTGATTACATTAAGCGAACAATTCAGTAAACTGAGCACTGGTTGCAGTTGAAAGGGCTGTCTGCTGGTTAGATACGAACGATTTGACTCAAATGCAGTTATTTTTTTGTGATTTATGTGCAATGTCTTTTTTAACATAGATTAACAAATGATATAATCAGTTTATTTTCATCTTCTACGTATGCTGTAATTTTTATTAATTACTTATTCCACCTGCTGTCTCACGCGTACGCTAAAACAATTTGTTGAACAACACTTCCAGTATGTTGTCTGAGAGGAAATAGTTAAATGTTGAAAGCTCAGTCGCACAAAAGTTTCATGAATTTTAGGAAATTGATAGAAATACTTTTCCGCTAAGAAGCACAAACGTAAGTTATTGAAAAGGTTTGATTTCTAGGCTTTTGTTTTACTCTAATAATTTTCGTTTCATGATTTCAATACCAACAAGTCGACCACTTTAGAGCTGGTTTTCACTAAAGACGGAGTCGGAGTCGGAGTCGGAGTCGTAATCAGAAGCGTAGAGCTTATGATCTCGTAAAAACAGCGTTCCGATTCCGCTTACCACTCCATCACGTGCGTTTCGCTTATGATCTAGTGAAAACCAGATTTTCGGGGTCGAAAGCAGTTTCCGAAGAACTAAACCAGCCACAAAGGGTGGGAACGTGCATTGTGGTTGGTTTATCCTTCCTCTTCGTAACGACTCCGGATCCGCAAAATTACTAAAACAATGATAGTTTTTTGGAGCTCAAACACCTCAAAGAACTCCTCTTTGCCAAAAATTGAACACTCTGTCAAAAATATTAATATTTTCAGTATATTTTTCCTAAAAAAGGTAGAAAGTGGAAATTTTCAGGCAAATCTGGTTAAAAGTTACCATGTTCCTTTTAACCAGTTTTGTCGCAAGGAACGTGGAAATTTCTATGTTCCGTGCGACAAAGTTGGTTAACTTGAGGAACATAAAAATCCTTCGCCTAAGCTTGTTAAAAGGAATTGTCGCTAGGAAAATAGAAATCTCCATGTGCCTTCGGAAAAGCTTGTTAAAAGGATTTGTCGCAAGGAACGTGGAAATTTCCATGTTCCTTCCGACAAAGCTGGTTAACTTGAGGAACATGAAAATTCTGCTTGCCTTCGCCTAAACTTGTTAAAAGGAATTGTCGCAAGGAACATGGAAATAAGGAGTCTAGCTAACTGTCGTGGGTAGTGGGTAGAGGTCGTGGGTAAAAAAGGTATGGAAAAAAAATGACAAAATAAAAAAAACATTAAATAAAAAAGTTGTACAATATTTATGAAACGAAAATCTCCAACTCCTTGATTGCCCTTTTCGTCACGGCTTTTTTTTCGTCCTCTTCCCGATATATATTTCCTTAGCCACGTGGGACTTGGCTCGCCTTTCACACCATCACTGTATAAAAGACATTACATGTTGCCGATGAAGATTTATCCATACCTGAGCTATCGCCGCGAAATAAACGAAAGAGACGTAAATTATACCTGCAATTTGCAGAAAGTATGGGGCAGCTCTGACTCGCTGAATGGAAATAGCTACTCACTATTTCACCTTTATTCGATCTACAATTCCAATAATCAGTGGAGATTTTTTAACACGATGGAATGCGATCACCGTGAGAAAGGGAAGGGGAAAAGAACAATTTTTAGGTATTTCATATTTTTGGATAGAAGTTTTAGGTCTCTTACCTTACGAAGGAGCCACCTTCATTCTCAACCTTTCAAGTTAAGGCGAGACTGTATGGAAATTTTATAGCCGTAGGGAAATACAATTTTCTCGATTACTTTTTGTTTTATTTTGTGTACAAAGTCTTTGCTGTAACGATTCGAAATATCACTCCTTAAACTGAAAGGACGTTTCAGTCACGAATGTTGACATCTTTGAGAAAAAGCAGCTCACTGCACGAAAAATTTGATTTACATCAAATTTACTCTGTGCAAATTTAGTGCAAAAAAGTGCCAACTTTGGTTAAATATAAGGCAAAGATGGTAAATACCGCATTTGCCCTCAAATTTACAACCCCATGTATTTACCATCTTTGCTTTTGATTTACTCCTAGTTTGCACTCTTTTGCACCATATTTGCACCGAGTAAATTTGTGTAAATCCAATTTTGCGTGCACAGTCTCCAGTTCTTGCATGTATAGCTTACTTCAGGTTTACGGCAGAGTGCACAAAGTTTCTTTTATTTTTCACCTAAGTGTCTTTTTATTGTCCGTTTGTGCTAGAGCATTCGGTTATTTGCTTTGCTGACCGCGGGGAGGGGGAATAGAACTGGTATGTACGCGGAGATTCTCGTTTCATGAATTTTACAAGTTTTTGCTATTAAATTTTTTAATTTTAATTTTTTTTGGAAGACTTTTTTTTACCCACGACAATCACCCACACCCACGACCTCTACCCACGACTCACGACATTTAGCTATAACACTCGTTTATAAGACCTCTTTTAAATATTTTACGCAAAATTACATGTGCGCAACTTCGGACAAAACACGAACTTTAATATCTCGAAAAATATGCTATGTACAGCCTGATTTCAAATTCTTTATTCACAGGTAGTTAATCGATAAACCGATAATTGATAGTAATCGAGATCAATCTATCTGTGAGTTCAATTTCTATCGATTTCCGATATCACTCGATATTAATCGCATTGCGGATTTCCGATATATAGATTTTTATCGATTAACCTCGTCTGGTCTTTTTGAAGTAGAACAGTTTAGTCTATTTCCGAGGTAAATATTTTTCGTAAGTTTCGGCAATTCATGACACTCCTAAACAAATCCAAACAATCGTTGCTCGTGAAAATGCTTGATAATGCTAAACATTTCAAGGGGGTTTAAAGCTAACAAAAATATATAAGTGGTATGACAGCAATGTATACAAATGAAAAGTTTTCATATACAGAAAAAAAGATCATCTACAAGGCTGTATTAATAGGAAATTTGAATCTATTATTTGAATTGTTTTTAAAGTCGTCATACCTATTAAAAAATGTTTCAATTTTTATTTTCAGTAAGAAAAAAACCTAATTTTCCCGAAAAATGACACTATGCTCGAATAATGCTTAATGCTTTTGCCTCACAAAAATGCTCAAAGAAAATACTAGCATAATGTACAAAGGCCTAGCGGCGAGGTGGAAGCCTTATGAAGTCGTGCGCGAAAGAATCTGGAATCGATGTAACAATCTATTGTGACCTAATGCAGAACAGAGAATGGGCTGTTTTCGAGCGTATACGTGATACAGAACAGCGAATCCCGTGCTCATTCTGTCTGCAACCTTCAAGCAATCGTCGGGTAGCAAATTCGGGTGGCCTTCATCTTTTGCATCATATGCGAAAATCTGTCACTATTGTCCGCTGGAATTTGTTAATGTTTTTAGGCTTAGAAACTAGCGTCCTCGTGGTCCTTTGTGGTCATTTGAAGCCAGCAAATTTTGCTATGCGTATGGCAGCGCAGGCGCGCTGGAATTCTTTATTGCATGCCGCTAAGAAAAATAATAACGCCGCGAAATTTTTTGTGTGTTCGAAGCAAGACAATTCGGATGGCTTCATTGGCACACCATAATTTTTTTTAGTTTTAAAAAGAGACCAAATATAAGTCTGTACCTTGAATATTCGCGGAGTTTAATATGATTTTTCGAGGATTTTAAGTTTGCTTAATATAAGACCACTAGGTTTTGTCTGTGATACAGCTTTTTCTACTGTTACATGAGAAAAGTGTTGCGTTGTGGCATAGGAGTTTACATTGGGAAACTGCGGTCTGTTCCACTCGTGTTTGAGCCGGATTTTATCAGTGTCTGGTTTTGGGATAGCGCCAAGGGTACTAACGATAGTCGGCCTGTGTTACTACGTAATTGCCTTTGCAAATTTCCTCGCCGATTTGGTTTTCTACTTTGTCTCGTACATCGCTTGCGGTCACCGATTTGTAGTTGTTAGTTTCCGCCGTTTTCAAAACGCTATGGCTGGGAATAATTTCAAAGCCGTTTCTGATTCCGTTAACAATAAAGTCCCTGTCGCGATCGCTTTCGAGGTTGTCTAGACAGGGATGTTATCATGGCTTGTGGGTCTATTAGAAGTCACGCTGTGGGCGCTGTAGGATGTTCGTGCTGTGAGACCCTGGGTGCAACTTGGCACCAAGCAAACATGTTGAAAGCGGCAGTTTGGCCAAAGGCATCCCATTAACGAATTAAATTGGCGGCAAATTGGAGTTGTGGGTTAGATTTGTGGTTGGCGGTTAAAGCGTGGGGGAAATCTCTGTGCGATGGGTCAGGTTGCAGCTGGGGTCTGCAAAGGACGGCGTTTAATCAGAAATCTGGTATGAAGGTGCTGTAAGTCGCTCCCCCATCGAAAGCCATATTCGCAATGTAATTTACGATACTCGTCATCATACGCCAAAGCCGAGGCGAGTGTATGGGACTCAAGGAGTTTAGCAAATTTTATTGTGTAAGCCAGGTAATCAGCGATGGCGGTAGTGGTTGCTGACAGTTTTCCTGTTCGAGGGAGCTCGTGCATAATTCGCGAGTTTGCGGCGACCCACATAGAAAGGGTGCATGACATGTTGTAATTTTGGTTTTCCCCTCGCTGAGCGAATTACAATTTTTGGTCTACTAGAATTATTTCCAATTTCTTGCTCTTCTTCGCAATTGTCATAAGTTCCCTGGTTTACAAAGTCTGGTATTAACAGAGGCTTCTCGACTTGTTTAGCGCTCGTTCCCTTTTGCTGTAGGCCGAGAAACACATGCGGATCGTTATCTAGTCGAGGAAGAGTTGACGTGTTTAACGCAGGTGGTTTTGTCGAGGAAAAGGCGGTCGATCCTAGGGCCAGAAGAGATTCGTCCAGCGAGCATGCACTTTCAATTTTCTTCAGAATTTCTTCCAAACCTCTATCGCTCGCTAGTGACTTTGTAGTGATTAGATCGGCTCCTTGTCGGCTCCTTCTATTGCGTCTTCTCTAACAACAGTTTTTAACCTTAGCCTTTCATCGGGTTCTTTTCCTGATCTTTAGAAAAAGGCTAAAGTATCACCTCTATTTAAACAAGATTCTCCATATGACCGCTCTAATTATCGACCTATTTCAGTTCTTGCTATTCTCTTTAAGATTCTTGAACGTCATGTTCACATTCATTTTATAACTTTCTCACTAAAAAATGACCTGCTCTCCGATTCCCAGTTTCGCTTCAGAAAGTCGTCTCGCTCTTGCGAGCTTGCTGTTACTGATCTTATCCACTGCTTATCGATCGCCTTCTCAACAATTAATATGGACAACAGAGTCCTGAATAGACTCTTGTTAGTCGATCTTAAAAAGGCGTTTGACCTTGTAAATCATAGCATTCTTCTTTCAAAACTTCAAATCTATGGCTGTTCATCTTCCACTGTTCAGTGGTTTACTTCTTATCTCTCTGATCGTTCTCAATGTACTAACTTTAAGGGTACACTATCTGCAGACCCTCTGCCTGTTTCTATTGGTGTTCCGCAAGGAAGCATTCTTGGTCCTCTTTTCTTTCTATTATTCATTAAACAGTAGACTGTCTCTCTTAAGTAGGATCAAACCGTTTCTCAATCATCACTGTGCTCTACGTTTCTTCAACTTTTGTATTCATAACCTCTTTATTTATTGCTCGAGTGCACGGGGTAATTGTTCCAATTATTTATTGTCTCGTCTTCTCCTTCAAAAACCTGCAGCTAGATTGCTCCTTGATGCCGACTTCTCTCAACCATCTGTAAGCTTATTTTCCAAACTCAAATGGCTGCTTTTTTTCGACCTTATAAAACTAATAAAACTTGTACTTTTATTCACTATTCTTAATAATCCTGATGCTCCTCTTTCTCTTAAACGTAAATTCAATTTTGTTGTCTTCCGTTCGTGCAAATGGTCTGCGCACCAGAGCTTGTTGTGCGTTTAATCTTCAAGTTCCATACCCTAGGTCTAATTCCGGAAAGCGCACATTTGCTTAGGTAATGATGACGTTTCTATTGTTTGCGCTCGCAAGTACGAAATGGTTAGGATGACGGAACATCCACAAGTAGACTACGAGCAGTCTCTCTTTTTTCTGTAGTCCATCGAGCAAAACGCGAGACACGCAAATGGCCACGCGCGTGACTGATGGCGCGAGACAGGAGAGGCACGCTTGGATTTTGACTCCGGCGACGTGAGGACCTGATGGATGTACTTTGGGTTATTTGCATTTCATGCCCAGTAGGCTAGTAAAGATCATTTGACTTCACTCGACTAGCCCAGAGGTCACTCCGTTGATTTTACATGTTGAGCGATATAGCTTTGAAGTTGTCCTCATGTCCACTCAATTTAAATTTCCTTTCCGTTTTTAGAATCATCTTGACGCGCACTTGCCTCAAACAAAATGACCCCTAGCCTCCCACGCAGACGTTCTTAGGGGTTCCAGAAGAAAAACGAACGTCTGCGTGGGAGGCTAAATGACCCCTAAAGCGAAACATGATTGCCCGAGTTTTATGATTCTTTTATAATAACGAACACCAAATAACAGTCATGTTTTCGTGACGATACCCGATATGACACAATAGTAAAGTTATCACTCAGGAAGTCGTTGGTACCTGAAGTATTGTTTTGTAAGGAAAAGACTAATTAGGAGTGAGAAAGCAATGCCGCAAACAAATAACTCTTAGTGTTACCACAGGTGGCCCAAGCGTAATATGAAAGTTTGTATGGGAAAAATAGAGTTTGAAACTTAGATGAAATAATTGAGGTAGAGAAACAATACACGAAAGGGAAACTGAGGGAAGCAAAAACGATCGAGACGAAACGAAACAGACTGACGGAAGAAAAGTGTGAGTTTAAAGTAACGACACGTTATTGCAAAATCCAGTATAAAAACCGCACGATATTTTGTCCAGCTATTATTCCAGAGAGGCTGTTTTCCTAGCCTGTGAACAGGCCTTTGGTCGAGCGGGGAACTAAGTGGAGGGAAAAGCGGAAAGGCCCTCTCCCCCCTTCCCTTACCTTTCCTTACTATGTTTTTCCACACACAAAGAGAGAGTTTGTTCACAGGCTACTGTTTTCCAAACTCAGATGAAAATACGCTATTTTTGTCGATCTATTTGAGTTTTTAGTCCGTAGACCACAGCACGGTAAAACTGCTCATGGCGGTCTTTTGTCTGTTTTGTTTGAATTGTTTGCGCGCGCGATCTTCGCATTGTTTTCTTTGACCCTTTGTGCTATCATGCTGTATTAAATCATCGCCGCAAAATTTGGCAACTAACTGAGCTCAAATCAAAGGTAATTAACAACTGCGCTGTTCTTTAAAATTCAATTCCTTGGTACTGCTCAAACCGAAGAACTGAAACCGACGATGAGTAAGCCGTCTGCAACGCAGGCTAGTTATCGATATTCTCTCTTGACAGATGATGTCTAGCCTGCGTTGCAGCCGGCCCACGCACTCGTCAAAACCATATTTGTATAGTCTCTATACAGAAGGTTTAGAGTCAGGCAAACGATGTCAGTTACCCAATCATTGCTTAATTTTAATTAACCTCCTTATTTTTCTTTTCCAGTTAAGATTGTAGCAAACTTAGTCAAATTGTGGTGCCTCTCATCAAGTGCCACTGGGGCAAATGTTCCCATACTTTTACAAACACAACTGTTGTGTATGTTCCACAAGGAAAAAGTTTGGGCACCCCATACCAAAGAGAAAAACTTGTGGAGTATAATAAATCTGTGATCGCCTTATATGGCTCCCCACACAGTTGGATTCTCGATCTCTGCAGTGGTGCAGGTAAAAAGGCATTGATATTCAACTCAATTCGCAACTTATTATTTTACCTAGTAAACTGCATAAATACACACAATCGGCCAGTTGTTTTACTGATAATTTTCGATATTGATATCCCCAATTGGTGGTCATAGTGTTAGACTGCAAAACAGTCCGTATTTTTGCGTATTCAAGTACAAGCGAGCAGTCCAACAAAAGGTCTGGAACGAGGCTGAAAACGGAGAGTGAGACTGAGAAGAGACGCTACGGGCGTGTGAGTCTCGCGCGCTTCGCGCGCGTAAGACTCTTACGCCACGCTTTACCGATATTTTTACTGATTTTGAGAAAAAAAAAAAAAACGACTGTATTGCAGTCTATCATAGTGTTTGTTTATAAATTAATTAAGCGTGGTTAATATTCGACAATACAGTCAACCTGCAAGCTACTCTAGTACTCTCCTTACAAATGTATCATTTGCCTCTTTTGCACTGTGTCGATAATAAACCTTGTCCATTTTATACGGCATATAAGCACTGATCTATTTATTGGTCATAACTGACATTTTCACAAAATGTTTTCTTGTTTTCAATGAAAAAATCTATTCGCATACACATAAATGCGAAAAACTTAAAAATTTTATGACTACTCGATTTTTTTTCTTGACATTAGGGCTGGCTGCGGCTGCTGGTGGGGAAATGGAGGTGTATGACTGCGTCATTGCAGAGAAAAGTGAAGCCAGGCTCAGAACTATCCGAAGAGTCGTAACAGAAATGGCAGAAAAGTAAAATATCTGAATTTAATATATTGCTCCCAAACGAGGCCGCCCTTCTCCTGGAGTATACAAACTTTTATTTTCTAACACTGGTTTTAAGTCCATTATCTTGAAATTGTTTACTAAGTTTAAGAAAAAAGAAACGATAATAAAGTTCATTATTTGTATCATCATTTTCCGGTGACTTTCTGGTGACCGCGTAAAGGTACATGGAAATTTCCATATTCCTTCCCATTTTATCTTTTTTTTTAATTTTCAGGAGACATTTTTTTCTAGCAATGTTCCCAATATCTTGAAATTGTTCACTAAGTTTAAGAAAAAAGAAACGATATTAAAGTTCATTTGGATCATCATTTTCTGGTGACCGCTTAAGGGTACACGGAAATTTCCATGTTCCTTTCCATTTATAGAGTTTAATGTTAGAGTTTAATGTTCCCTTCCATGTTATCTCCGAAAAGGTACACGGAAATTTTTCATGATCACTTCCATTATCATCGTAAAGGTACACGGAAATTTCCATGTTCCTTTCCTTATTATCTTTGCAAAGGTAAACCGAAATTTTCTTGTTCCCCTCCATGTAATCTTTGTAAAGGGTACATGGAAATTTCCATATTCCTTCCCATTTTATCTTTTTTTAATTTTCAGGAGACGTTTTTTTTCTACCAATGTTCCCAATATCTTGGTGATAAAATGTGTAGAACACAACCTTCGAAAATCGAAGGTAACAAGGAAGAAAGACTCAGAATATCTTACAGGGCCACCCAACGACGGTTTCCTCCTAAATGCATTGAAAACACTTTTTGGGCTATCCAGAGTACTTTTAGATCTTTAGAAATACATTCTAAGCGGCGCTATAAAATTTATATCTGTTCGGCCATCCTTGAGTCTTTTCGAAATTACCAGAGCTTCACTGATTATTTTCCCGAAAATTTTACTGCAATTCACAGGTTTTACGAAAGTGAAATTTTTCTGATTCCTCCTCTTCCCATAGCATTTTGGATTCCGAAAATTTTAGGTTTCCCTTTTTCTGCGAAAAATAGCGTAATCTGGGGAATGAAATGCGAAAAATTAAACTTCAGAAAATCGTAGGGAATTTATTAGATAGGCTTCGAAAGTTGTACATGAATGGAACGGTTACGCTAGAAATTTTTAGCCTTCCTCAAGACAGATTTGTTACTGAGTGTTTTAACAGAAGAAGCCTGACGATATCTCAAGCATTGTGTCTTTTATGGCATAACCAGGACTCTGGAGAGGTTCCTGGAAGAAAATCCAGCGCTCCGCTGTATGGTAATGTTACTGCTGCTGCCCTTGTTGACTTGTACGTGCTCAGAAAGATCGACTTTGAAGATGTTCCGGTGACATGTCTGGGTGTAAAGTACAAGAGTATGTCGGTTAAGGTAAATAGCCGTTCCCAATAAGCTTTATTTATCGTTTTGTTTGGTCACCCTTTGATTTGACAGTGACAGTGATGATACGGTTTAATATATTTAGTTCGAATATATTTGAGGGTGTCTTCATATGAGTCCGGTTACCGGGACCAATTTCGCCATGGATTCATAAGAGAGATTTCAGCCCGGTTTCTGAGATAAGAAAAGGCCAAAAATCTTGCCGACGAGTTCTGGCACGAAATGGGAGAAAGAAAGCAAAGATGGAGAAACACAAAAATCATAACTTTCTTACCTAACAGACCTTTCGCACATTCCACACCAGTAACCAAACATAAAAAAGTGAGGTTGAGGCATGGGTGGACAATTTCATACAAATCACTGTATTTTGTCCACCCATGCCTCGACTTGATGACTTTGTTCACAGGACTGGAAAGGTCTACTCATAGCTGTATCACTGCAGTTAAATGGGATGCTCATGATGCAGAAAATAAAGCAGGCAATGCAAGACGATGCAATCCCGGTCGCCAGATATTATTAACATTTTCCTGACAACACCAGCGAAAAAACTTTTATCAATTTTTTTATTGTGATCCGTGGAAAGCATGTTTTATAGTACACTACCAAAGTGAATGTATCCCCAAAAGTAACAGCAAGAAGGAAACACTGCAAACAATTTATACATGTATTTTAGTCTTTATTCAATGAGTTTATTACAACTATTTTTTTCTCTTTATTGCAACAAAAATTCTGCTTATATAATACTGCTCAAATTTTTTTAGCCATTCTAGCAGCTGAAAGGCACTTAAGCGTATGACTTTGTCAAAATTCATTAAAAAAAGAAATTCTAGGTATAACAACTGTAACAACTCACTTTATAAGACTTCGTACAGCCTCATTTTTTATACGCGCCCCTCCCAACCACCAGCACTAATTCTGTGACCAGTTTCTGAATACAGTCTGGCTTAGGATGTTTAGTAAGGCAGTTTTCGTAAGAGAAAATTAATTCATTTAGCAAATAATGCTGTCGCAAAATCTCTGGTTTGTACACACAAAGCAGCCTTCACCTACGCACCGAAGGTAACACACTTTCCTTGTATAGCAAACTGTGCTAGAACAATTGCGTCGACGAACATGATTCTTATTTTTGCCTGAAATAGAGTAAAACAAAGAGTTGTTTTAAAACATCGTAATATAAGATTCTTGTATGCTAGCTCAGTTGGTTATAATTTTGTTTTCAATATGCCCTTGACACGACACTCGTGGCGCGGCATGCTTAACCTCCCATCATGCAGACATGCATTCCTAGGACTTGTGAAAAGGTTTCCGTTCATTGAAGACTTCGGCCTGAAGTAACCGAAGATTCAAACGCGAAGCTGGAGTCATATACACCGTACGTAATACCTGTTTTCCAGGACTCTGCTTGCGCTTAAAAGGTTGCCTTCTCAGTCTTTACTCAATCAATTGATAGAACCCAAACTTTACTGTTTCTTTACTGTTCACTTCTATTTACTTTTCAGCTAGCATGCAGAACAGGCGTTTTTTCCCCGCGTTTTACGGACGAGCGAAGACTAGCCTCCCCCGCAGGCGTTTTTAAGGGGAGCTCTTATTTCGTTTCTCCCCACAGCTGTATTTTATGTTAAGGTTCGTTTAATTTATAAGTTGTGCTGTTATTTAGGAATTTTTGTAAGTCTAAAAGCAGCAACTTACTTGTATCAATGTAGCAAAGTACAGCTGTGGGAAGGGACGAAATACCAGCTCCCTAAAGACGACTGCGTGGGAGGCTAAGCGAAGACAAGCGCAAGGTAAGCCTGCGCCCAGACATCTCCCATTTCCTTTTTTACTTGCGAGTACAAAGGAAATGGAGACGTATACACGCAGGCTACCACGAGGTAGGCGTGGAGTGCAAGACTCGCGCGACAGGGCGCGGGATCTCTTTCTTTCGAGCCTTCCACCTGTCACGTGTTTCGCGCTCCAAGCTCACCTTGCGCTTGCCTTCCTATCCGAAAAAACGCCCTTTCTGAAGGCTACTCTTCAGTATATTTAATGATTAATTGATTGATTGATGCATTGATTTTTTGATGTTATTAATTGGTTGATTGATTGATAGATTGATTGATTGATTGATGGATTGGTTGGTTGGTTTATTGATTTAATGATTGAATGATTGATTGATGAATACTTACCTTTTTGTAGTGATAGGGGCGTGATAGCAGAATTTGAATCTTGATTTACGGGTTCTGCTCGATAGCTCAGGAAATTCTGACACATATTTTCCAAGGCGGCACGATGAGGACTAGAAAGATCATCTGGCACTTCTTTTATCTCCATAGCGGATTTTATCCTCAGCAAAATGGAAAGACTTGTTTTGTTGCGGGCTGCCTAGGAATTGTAAGAATTTGCTTTTCATTTATGCTGGTCTCTAAGGGCCTGTTTACATGGAGTGGGGGACCCCGGTCTAGTGGGGTTGGTTTCTTTTGTTTTCACGCTCTGGGGGACACAAAACAAAAGAAACCTACCCCACTAGACCGGGGTCCCCCACTCCATGTAAACAGGCCCTAAATAACGAATCTTATCTTACAGTTGTATTTCTTTGCCTTTTTTTTTTTCATCGTAAACGATAGCGTGAGAAAAACAGCTGACATTAAGCGACGCCAACACTGGTTTCCCCGCGAAATGACCTCCGGGGAACGAAAGCAGAAATTCCACACTGATGACGCGTAAGGGAATGATGACGCGCCACTGGATAATTCTTCTGATTGCGGCTTGAAGCAAATTTCCCACGCGGCACGACCAATCATACGCACTTCTGCGCTCGTTCCTCAGAAGTTATGTTGCGGTGAAACCAGTGATGGCGTCGCGAAATGTCGGCTGTTATCGCAGGCTAATCAAAAGGCAGTTAGAGTCCATATTACGTACCTTTCTGAAAGAATCTATTAGTTCTACAGGTCGTGGAAAGTCGCTGTTAAGCTGCAATACGAAACAAACTTTCTTCTCCGGCAAACTGATGATCTCCAAGTTCTATAAATGAAGAGATGAAGAGAATGGGTAAAAGCGTTGACTTCTCGTGTAAAAAGGCACGTTGATGTACCGTCTTTTAACATTTCACAGCGACGAAATGGAGCTAACGTAGGGCACTAGAGAATCGCCCAAGGGCTGCCGGGAGGGCTTTCCACAAGTTGCTCTAGATTTTCAAAAAATTTTCCGTAATTTCTTAAAAAGTTGCTCAAAAAATAACCAAAAGTTGCTCGAAAAAACAAAAAAAATTAACTACCGGGAACGCTTGGGGGAGTTATTAATTGGAACAAGGGGCATTAAAACAGAATAAATTCAAGTTTAAGTTATTTCCTTCAGTTTTCCCGGCCGGCAAATAAAACACGTAGCCAGTGGCTTGGCTGAATATCATACACTGACATATTCTTAGTGCATACTGAGTTTGATTATTGTAGAAAAGAAAGAATGACGTTAGCACCGAGAAAGCGAAGTTTACCTTGCGAAAATCGTGGACAACATTGGCTTCATCTGCGCCTTCTCGTAAGGGTACGTGAAAAGTCGCTGTTTGTTCAGCAACATTAATAGTGACATTCTCACTAAACACTCCGCCGTCTTTGATCATTCGTACAGAGAATGTTTCTGGTATTGCCTGAAAAACAAAAATAAAGTAAGAAAACAAAAGTTAACCAGATTTACACACGAGAAGGTTTTGAGGGTAAAGGAAGTTCATTTTTCCAGAGCCCCGAGTATGAGAATGAAGTCCAAAATATGTGATTATCCTATTCACCCCTTTTAAAAGCGTTCCGCGTCATTCTTCCAATGTGCCTTACATATACTTTTCATGGTGTTATTGTTGAGTTCTGTGGCTAGGCCAGTCATATTGTATGTGAGTTTTATCATGATTTTGTAGGTCATTTAACAACCGGGTACGTAACACTGAAGGTTTTACCAATTATTCCGATCACCAATAAAAGAATAAGGTCATACAGTTTATGGGACTTAATTCTCTTTTTGTTGAGGATCATTTCATTTTGTGCTGTTGTTTAGGGATCATGTATGCAAGTCTAAAAGGCAGTAACTTACTTGTATTAATGCGGCAAAACACAGTTGCGTCGTAATGATCCCAACAAAACGTTTGACATTCATGGTAGGAAACTACTTTAAACTAGCTGCTACTGGCTTCACTCAGACTCGCTCCTGTTGGATGTATGCCGTGAAATGATTTGACTTTCGCGTTTCCACGCGTGTATTTATATCATTTTTATGTATTTGGAAACCATGATGATCCTTCCGCGGTTTAACCAAGCAAGCTTCCTTTTTCCTGCTGTTAAATTTATTGTCCAATTTTTCGATCATGGAGTATCTGATTACATTAAGCGAACAATTCAGTAAACTGAGCACTGGTTGCAGTTGAAAGGGCTGTCTGCTGGTTAGATACGAACGATTTGACTCAAATGCAGTTATTTTTTTGTGATTTATGTGCAATGTCTTTTTTAACATAGATTAACAAATGATATAATCAGTTTATTTTCATCTTCTACGTATGCTGTAATTTTTATTAATTACTTATTCCACCTGCTGTCTCACGCGTACGCTAAAACAATTTGTTGAACAACACTTCCAGTATGTTGTCTGAGAGGAAATAGTTAAATGTTGAAAGCTCAGTCCCACAAAAGTTTCATGAATTTTAGGAAATTGATAGAAATACTTTTCCGCTAAGAAGCACAAACGTAAGTTATTGAAAAGGTTTGATTTCTAGGCTTTTGTTTTACTCTAATAATTTTCGTTTCATGATTTCAATACCAACAAGTCGACCACTTTAGAGCTGGTTTTCACTAAGGACGGAGTCGGAGTCGGAGTCGGAGTCGTAATCAGAAGCGTAGAGCTTATGATCTCGTAAAAACAGCGTTCCGATTCCGCTTACCACTCCATCACGTACGTTTCGCTTATGATCTAGTGAAAACCAGATTTTCGGGGTCGAAAGCAGTCTCCGAAGAACTAAACCAACCACAAAGGGTGGGAACGTGCATTGTGGTTGGTTTATCCTTCCTCTTCGTAACGACTCCGGATCCGCAAAATTACTAAAACCATGATAGTTTTTTGGAGCTCAAACACCTCAAAGAACTCCTCTTTGCCAAAAATTGAACACTCTGTCAAAAATATTAATATTTTCAGTATATTTTTCCTAAAAAAGGTAGAAAGTGGAAATTTTCAGGCAAATCTGGTTAAAAGTTACCATGTTCCTTTTAACCAGTTTTGTCGCAAGGAACGTGGAAATTTCCATGTTCCGTGCGACAAAGTTGGTTAACTTGAGGAACATAAAAATCCTTCGCCTAAGCTTGTTAAAAGGAATTGTCGCTTGGAAAATAGAAATCTCCATGTGCCTTCGGAAAAGCTTGTTAAAAGGATTTGTCGCAAGGAACGTGGAAATTTCCATGTTCCTTCCGACAAAGCTGGTTAACTTGAGGAACATGAAAATTCTGCTTGCCTTCGCCTAAACTTATTAAAAGGAATTGTCGCAAGGAACATGGAAATAAGGAGTCTAGCTAACTGTCGTGGGTAGTGGGTAGAGGTCGTGGGTAAAAAAGGTATGGAAAAAAAATGACAAAATAAAAAAACATTAAATAAAAAAGTTGTACAATATTTATGAAACGAAAATCTCCAACTCCTTGATTGCCCTTTTCGTCACGGCTTTTTTTCTCGTCCTCTTCCCGATATATATTTCCTTAGCCACGTGGGACTTGGCTCGCCTTTCACACCATCACTGTATAAAAGACATTACATGTTGCCGATGAAGATTTATCCATACCTGAGCTATCGCCGCGAAATAAACGAAAGAGACGTAAATTATACCTGCAATTTGCAGAAAGTATGGGGCAGCTCTGACTCGCTGAATGGAAATAGCTACTCACTATTTCACCTTTATTCGATCTACAATTCCAATAATCAGTGGAGATTTTTTAACACGATGGAATGCGATCACCGTGAGAAAGGGAAGGGGAAAAGAACAATTTTTAGGTATTTCATATTTTTGGATAGAAGTTTTAGGTCTCTTACCTTACGAAGGAGCCACCTTCATTCTCAACCTTTCAAGTTAAGGCGAGACTGTATGGAAATTTTATAGCCGTAGGGAAATACAATTTTCTCGATTACTTTTTGTTTTATTTTGTGTACAAAGTCTTTGCTGTAACGATTCGAAATATCACTCCTTAAACTGAAAGGACGTTTCAGTCACGAATGTTGACATCTTTGAGAAAAAGCAGCTCACTGCACGAAAAATTTGATTTACATCAAATTTACTCTGTGCAAATTTAGTGCAAAAAAGTGCCAACTTTGGTTAAATATAAGGCAAAGATGGTAAATACCGCATTTGCCCTCAAATTTACAACCCCATGTATTTACCATCTTTGCTTTTGATTTACTCCTAGTTTGCACTCTTTTGCACCATATTTGCACCGAGTAAATTTGTGTAAATCCAATTTTGCGTGCACAGTCTCCAGTTCTTGCATGTATAGCTTACTTCAGGTTTACGGCAGAGTGCACAAAGTTTCTTTTATTTTTCACCTAAGTGTCTTTTTATTGTCCGTTTGTGCTAGAGCATTCGGTTATTTGCTTTGCTGACCGCGGGGAGGGGGAATAGAACTGGTATGTACGCGGAGATTCTCGTTTCATGAATTTTACAACTTTTTGCTATTAAATTTTTTAATTTTAATTTTTTTTGGAAGACTTTTTTTTAACCACGACAATCACCCACACCCACGACCTCTACCCACGACTCACGACATTTAGCTATAACACTCGTTTATAAGACCTCTTTTAAATATTTTACGCAAAATTACATGTGCGCAACTTCGGACAAAACACGAACTTTAATATCTCGAAAAATATGCTATGTACAGCCTGATTTCAAATTCTTTATTCACAGGTAGTTAATCGATAAACCGATAATTGATAGTAATCGAGATCAATCTATCTGTGAGTTCAATTTCTATCGATTTCCGATATCGCTCGATATTAATCGCATTGCGGATTTCCGATATATAGATTTTTATCGATTAACCTCGTCTGGTCTTTTTGCAGTAGAACAGTTTAGTCTATTTCCGAGGTAACTATTTTTCGTAAGTTTCGGCAATTCATGACACTCCTAAACAAATCCAAACAATCGTTGCTCGTGAAAATGCTTGATAATGCTAAACATTTCAAGGGGGTTTAAAGCTAACAAAAATATATAAGTGGTATGACAGCAATGTATACAAATGAAAAGTTTCCATATACAGAAAAAAAGATCATCTACAAGGCTGTATTAATAGGAAATTTGAATCTATTATTTGAATTGTTTTTAAAGTCGTCATACCTATTAAAAAATGTTTCAATTTTTATTTTCAGTAAGAAAAAAACCTAATTTTCCCGAAAAATGACACTATGCTCGAATAATGCTTCATGCTTTTGCCTCACAAAAATGCTCAAAAAAAATGCTAGCATAATGTACAAAGGCCTAGCGGCGACGTGGAAGCCTTATGAAGTCGTGCGCGAAAGAATCTGGAATCGATGTAACAACCTATTGTGACGTAATGCAGAACAGAGAATGGGCTGTTTTCGAGCGTATACGTGATACAGGACAGCGAATCCCGTGCTCATTCCGTCTGCAACCCTCAAGCAATCGTCGGGTAGCAAATTCGGGTGGCCTTCATCTTTTGCATCATATGCGAAAATCTGTCACTATT
>OZ037999.1:6808021-6823021 GCA_964035705.1 Porites rus
GCCCCAAACAAGCAAGACGAGTGAACAACGGCTAGCTTCTCACTTTTAGTAGCAGAACTATGGACGATTACAGAAATTCGCCGACAATCAAATTCTGTGCTGACTTATTCCCTGCTCACAGATGTCCTTCCGCTATAAAGTTTAAAATAAGACTAGAATGCGCGAGCGTGAATTTTCCGGCAAATAAAATGAACTGAATGTAAAAAGTGAAAGAGAAATAGCGAAAACTTCAACTCCTAATTAAATCTTTTCCTATGGTTTAGAATAAACTATTCTCGAAACTGAGAATGTTTTGCCAAAGCTGTGTAGATCGACCTGAAACTATGCATGGAACCTTGCGTTTCCTGTATTTACCTCACCTATTGTATGGAATATGTGTGAAAATCTTCCTTATGAATCGAATCGGTATATTTCAAAGAGCTACAAAACGAGCAAGAATGCTATATCGACCGACAATATACAGAGCGGGGGCAGCTGTAGTGTCAACTATTACTAGTGATATCGTTATAAGTCAGGCGCACCCAACGTCAATTTTCGGAAAATATCTGTTCGGAAGACGATTTAAGATCTAGAATTTTCGGAACATTTGTTGTAAAATTTCTTGCTTGCCTGCCTCTTCTAGGATTTTCGAACATCTAAAAAGTGGTATAATTCCCCTTTTTTAACGGATTTTTATCCTGAAATGGTCACCTAGAATTTTGGGGAGCCCTTTTCCTGGCTGAAATTTTCGAAAAGGTAAGTTTTGATCCCTATAATTTTCGGATCACTAGACTTTCAGCCAGGAAATCCGAACAGTTAAAAAATTTTTAGGGGATAAACATATGCCTATATCTACCGTTTAAATACTAAAATACGTTCAACAATGCTATGTTTAAGTGGTTTTGAACTATATTCTTGTTGGGTGCCCCTGATAAGTGACCGGCTGTATCCTGTAGTTAAGTCACCTGATTATTTCTTACCATATTTCAGCTGGAGCTGGGATCCTTGGTGGAAGTGTTTTTACATACAGGTCGCTTGGATTTTGACTCCGGCGACGTGAGGACCTGATGGATGTACTTTCGGTTATTTGCATTTCATGCCCAGTAGCCTAGTAAAGATCATTTGACTTCACTCGACTAGCCCAGAGGTCACTCCGTTGATTTTACATGTTGAGCGATATAGCTTTGAAGTTGTCCTCATGTCCACTCAATTCAAATTTCCTTTCCGTTTTTAGAATCATCTTGACGCGCACTTGCCTCGAACAAAATGACCCCTAGCCTCCCACGCAGACGTTCTTAGGGGTTCCAGAAGAAAAACGAACGTCTGCGTGGGAGGCTAAATGACCCCTAAAGCGAAACATGATTGCCCGAGTTTTATGATTCTTTTATAGTAACGAACACCAAATAACAGTCATGTTTTCGTGACGATACCCGATATGACACAATCGTAAAGTTATCACTCAGGAAGTCGTTGATACCTGAAGTATTGTTTTGAAAGGAAAAGACTAATTAGGAGTGAGAAAGCAATGCCGCAAACAAATAACTCTTAGTGTTACCACAGGTGGCCCTAGCGTAATATGAAAGTTTGTATGGGAAAAATAGAGTTTGAAACTTAGATGAAATAATTGAGGTAGAGAAACAATACACGAAAGGGAAACTGAGGGAAGCAAAAACGATCGAGACGAAACGAAACAGACTGACGGAAGAAAAGTGTGAGTTTAAAGTAACGACACGTTATTGCAAAATCCAGTATAAAAACCGCACGATATTTTGTCCAGCTATTATTCCAGAGAGGCTGTTTTCCTAGCCTGTGAACAGGCCTTTGGTCGAGCGGGGAACTAAGTGGAGGGAAAAGCGGAAAGGCCCTCTCCCCCCTTCCCTTACCTTTCCTTACTATGTTTTTCCACACACAAAGAGAGAGTTTGTTCACAGGCTACTGTTTTCCAAACTCAGATGAAAATACGCTATTTTTGTCGATCTATTTGAGTTTTTAGT
Organism: Porites rus; assembly: GCA_964035705.1. Lineage (NCBI taxonomy): Eukaryota > Metazoa > Cnidaria > Anthozoa > Scleractinia > Poritidae > Porites > Porites rus. The sequence goes on from OZ037999.1 coordinate 6,809,995, forward strand.
CCGTAGACCACAGCACGGTAAAACTGCTCATGGCGGTCTTTTGTCTGTTTTGTTTGAATTGTTTGCGCGCGCGATCTTCGCCTTGTTTTCTTTGACCCTTTGTGCTGTCATGCTGTATTAAATCATCGCCGCAAAATTTGGCAACTAACTGAGCTCAAATCAAAGGTAATTAACAACTGCGCTGTTCTTTAAAATTCAATTCCTTGGTACTGCTCAAACCGAAGAACTGAAACCGACGATGAGTAAGCCGTCTGCAACGCAGGCTAGTTATCGATATTCTCTCTTGACAGATGATGTCTAGCCTGCGTTGCAGCCGGCCCACGCACTCGTCAAAACCATATATTTGTATAGTCTCTATACAGAAGGTTTAGGGTCAGGCAAACGATGTCAGTTACCCAATCATTGCTTAATTTTAATTAACCTCTTTATTTTTCTTTTCCACTTAAGATTGTAGCAAACTTAGTCAAAGTGTGGTGCCTCTCATCAAGTGCCACTGGGGCAAATGTTCCCATACTTTTACAAACACCACTGTTGTCTATGTTCCACAAGGAAAAAGTTTGGGCACCCCATACCAAAGAGAAAATCTTGTGAAGTATAATAAATCTGTGATCGCCTTATATGGCTCCCCACACAGTTGGATTCCCGATCTCTGCAGTGGTGCAGGTAAAAAGGCATTGATATTCAACTCAATTCGCAACTTAATATTTTACCTAGTAAACTGCATAAATACACACAATCGGCCAGTTGTTTTACATATTTTTCGATATTGATATCCCCAATTGGTGGTCATAGTGTTAGACTGCAAAACAGTCCGTATTTTTGAGTATTCAAGTACGCGCGAGCAGTCCAACAAAAGGTCTGGAACGAGGCTGAAAACGGAGAGTGAGACTGAGAAGAGACGCTACGGGCGTGTGAGTCTCGCGCGCTTCGCGCGCGTAAGACTCTTACGCCACGCTTTACCGATATTTTTACTGATTTTGAGAAGAAAAAAAAAAAAAACACCTGTATTGCAGTCTATCATAGTGTTTGTTTATAAATTAATTAAGCGTGGTTAATATTCGACAATACAGTCAACCTACAAGCTACTCTAGTACTCTCCTTACAAATGTATCATTTGCCTCTTTTGCACTGTGTCGATAATAAACCTTGTCCATTTTATACGGCATATAAGCACTGATCTATTTATTGGTCATAACTGACATTTTCACAAAATGTTTTCTTTTTTTCAATGAAAAAATCTATTCGCATACACATAAATGCGAAAAACTTAAAAATTTTATGAATACTCGATTTTTTTTCTTGACATTAGGGCTCGCTGCGGCTGCTGGTGTGGAAATGGAGGTGTATGACTGCGTCATTGCAGAGAAAAGTGAAGCCAGGCTCAGAACTATCCGAAGAGTCGTAACAGAAATGGCAGAAAAGTAAAATATCTGAATTTAATATATTGCTCCCAAACGAGGCCGCCCTTCTCCTGGAGGATACAAACTTTTATTTTCTAACACTGGTTTTAAGTCCATTATCTTGAAATTGTTCACTAAGTTTAAGAAAAAAGAAACGATAATAAAGTTCATTATTTGTATCATCATTTTCCGGTGACTTTCTGGTCACCGCGTAAAGGTACATGGAAATTTCCATATTCCTTCCCATTTTATCTTTTTTTTTAATTTTCAGGAGACATTTTTTTCTAGCAATGTTCCCAATATCTTGAAATTGTTCACTAAGTTTAAGAAAAAAGAAACGATATTAAAGTTCATTTGGATCATCATTTTCTGGTGACCGCTTAAAGGTACACGGAAATTTCCATGTTCCTTTCCATTTATAGAGTTTAATGTTTAGGGTTTAGTGTTCCCTTCCATGTTATCTCCGAAAAGGTACACGGAAATTTTTCATGATCACTTCCATTATCATCGTAAAGGTACACGGAAATTTCCATGTTCCTTTCCTTATTATCTTTGCAAAGGTAAACCGAAATTTTCTTGTTCCCCTCCATGTAATCTTTGTAAAGGGTACATGGAAATTTCCATATTCCTTCCCATTTTATCTTTTTTTTAATTTTCAGGAGACGTTTTTTTTCTACCAATGTTCCCAATATCTTGGTGATAAAATGTGTAGAACACAACCTTCGAAAATGGAAGGTAACAAGGAAGAAAAACTCAGAATATCTTACAGGGCCACCCAACGACGGTTTCCTCCTAAATGCATTGAAAACACTTTTTGGGCTATTCAGAGTACTTTTAGATCTTTAGAAATACATTCTAAGCGGCGCTATAAAATTTATATCTGTTCGGCCATCCTTGAGTCTTTTCGAAATTACCAGAGCTTCACTGATTATTTTCCCGAAAATTTTACTGCAATTCACAGGTTTTACGAAAGTGAAATTTTTCTGATTCCTCCTCTTCCCATAGCATTTTGGATTCCGAAAATTTTAGGTTTCCCTTTTTCTGCGAAAAATAGCGTAATCTGGGGAATGAAATGCGAAAAATTAAACTTCAGAAAATCGTAGGGAATTTATTAGATAGGCTTCGAAAGTTGTACATGAATGGAACGGTTACGCTAGAAATTTTTAGCCTTCCTCAAGACAGATTTGTTACTGAGTGTTTTAACAGAAGAAGCCTGACGATATCTCAAGCATTGTGTCTTTTATGGCATAACCAGGACTCTGGAGAGGTTCCTGGAAGAAAATCCAGCGCTCCGCTGTATGGTAATGTTACTGCTGCTGCCCTTGTTGACTTGTACGTGCTCAGAAAGATCGACTTTGAAGATGTTCCGGTGACATGTCTGGGTGTAAAGTACAAGAGTATGTCGGTTAAGGTAAATAGCCGTTCCCAATAAGTTTTATTTATCGTTTTGTTTGGTCACCCTTTGATTTGACAGTGACAGTGATGATACGGTTTAATATATTTAGTTCGAATATATTTGAGGGTGTCTTCATATGAGTCCGGTTACCGGGACCAATTTCGCCATGGATTCATAAGAGAGATTTCAGCCCGGTTTCTGAGATAAGAAAAGGCCAAAAATCTTGCTGACGAGTTCTGGCACGAAATGGGAGAAAGAAAGCAAAGATGGAGAAACACAAAAATCATAACTTTCTTGCCTAACAGACCTTTCGCACATTCCACACCAGTAACCAAACATAAAACAGTGAGGTTGAGGCTCGGGTGGACAATTTAATACAAATCACTGTATTTTGTCCACCCATGCCTCGACTTGATGACTTTGTTCACAGGAATGCGGGAAAGGTCTACTCATAGCTGTATCACTGCAGTTAAATGGGATGCTCATGATGCAGAAAATAAAGCAGGCAATGCAAGACGATGCAATCCCGGTCGCCAGATATTATTAACATTTTCCTGACAACACCAGCGAAAAAACTTTTATCAATTTTTTTTATTGTGATCCATGGAGAGTATCTTTTATAGTACACTATACCAAAGTGAATGTATCCCAAAAGTAACAGCAAGCAGGAAACACTGCAAACAATTTGTACATGTATTTTAGTCTTTATTCAATGAGTTTATTACTATTATTTTTTTCTCTTTATTGCAACAAAAAACGTGCTTTTCCTATTCTGCTTATAAAATACTGCTCAAATTTTTTTAGCAATTCTAGCAGCTGAAAGGCACTTCAGTGCATGACATTGTCAAAATTCATTAAAAAAAAGAAATTCTAAGTATAACAACTGTAACACCTCACTTCATAAGACTTCGTACAGCCTCATTTTTTATACGCGCCTCTCCCAACCACCAGCGCTAATTCTGTGACCAGTTTGTGAATACAGTCTGGCTTAGGATATTTAGTAAGGCAGTTTTCGTAAGAGAAAATTAAGTCATTTAGCAAATAATGCTGTCGCAAAATCTCTGGTTTGTACACACATAGCAGCCTTCACCTACGCACCGAAGGTAACACACTTTCCTTGTATAGCAAACTGTGCTAGAACAATTGCGTCGACGAACATGATTCTTATTTTTACCTGAAATAGAGTAAAACAAAGAGTTGTTTTAAAACATCGTAATATAAGATTCTTGTATGCTAGCTCAGTTGGTTATAATTTTGTTTTCGATATGCCCTTGACACGACACACGTGGCGCGGCATACTTAACCTCCCATCATGCAAACATGCATTCATAGGACTTGTGGAAGGTTTGCATTCATTGAAGACTTCGGCCTGAAGAAACCAAAGATTCAAAAGCGAAGCTGGATTCCTATACACCGTACGTAATACCTGTTTTCCAGGACCTTCTCAGTCTTTACTCAATCAATTGATAGAACCCAAACTTTACTGTTTCTTTACTGTTCACTTCTGTTTACTTTTCAGCTAGCATGCAGAACAGACGTCTTTTCCCCGCGTTACGGACGAGCGAAGACTAGCCTCCCTCAACCTCGTCCCCAGGGCTTTGGTGGAAAAGCCCGGGGGACGAGGTTGAGCCTCCCTCGCAGGCGTTTTTAGGGGAGTTCGTATTTCGTTTCTCCCCACAGCTGTATTTTATGTTAAGGTTCGTTTAATTTATAAGTTGTGCTGTCATTTAGGAATTTTTGTAAGTCTAAAAGCAGCAACTTACTTGTATCCATGTAGCAAAGTACAGCTGCGGGGAGGGACGAAATACGAGCTCCCTAAAAACGCCTGGGTGGAAGGCTAAGCGAAGACAAGCGCAAGGTAAGCCTGCGCCCAGACATCTCCCATTTCCTTTTTTACTTGCGAGTACAAAGGAAATGGAGACGTATACACGCAGGCTACCACGAGGTAGGCGTGGAGTGCAAGACTCGCGCGACAGGGCGCGGGATCTCTTTCTTTCGAGCCTTCCACCTGTCGCGTGTTTCGCGCTCGACGCCCGGCATGCGCTTGCCTTCCTCTAATAAAAAACGTCCTTTCTGCAGGCTACTCTTTAGTATATTTAATGATTAATTGATTGATGCATTGATTTTTTGATGTGATGTGATTGATTGATTGATTGATTGATTGATTGATTGATTGATTGATTGATTGATTGGTTGGTTGATTGATTTAATGACTGAATGATTGATTGAAGAATACTTACCTTTTTGTAGTGATAGGGGCGTGATAGCAGAATTTGAATCTTGATTTACGGGTTCTGCTCGACAGTTCAGGAAATTCTGACACATATTTTCCAAGGCGGCACGATGAGGACTAGAAAGGTCATCTGGTACTTCTTTTATCTCCATAGCGGATTTTATCCTCAGCAAAATGGAAAGACTTGTTTTGTTGCGGGCTGCCTAGGAATTGTAAGAATTTGCTTTTCATTTATGCTAGTCTCTAAATAACGAATCTTATCTTACAGTTGTATTTCTTTGCCTTTTTTTTTTTTCATCATAAACGGTAGCGTGAGAAAAACAGCCGACATTAAGCGACGCCAACACTGGTTTCCCCGCGAAATGACCTCCGGGGAACGAAAGCAGAAATTCCACACTGATGACGCGTAAGGGAATGATGACGCGCCACTGGATAATTCTTCTGATTGCGGCTTGAAGCAAATTTCCCACGCGGCACGACCAATCATACGCACTTCTGCGCTCGTTCCTCAGAAGTTATGTTGCGGTGAAACCAGTGATGGCGTCGCGAAATGTCGGCTGTTATCGCAGGCTAATCAAAAGGCAGTTAGAGTCCATATTACGTACCTTTCTGAAAGAATCTATTAGTTCTACAGGTCGTGGAAAGTCGCTGTTAAGCTGCAATACCAAACAAACTTTCTTCTCCGGCAAACTGATGATCTCCAAGTTCTATAAATGAAGAGATGAAGAGAATGGGTAAAAGCGTTGACTTCTCGTGTAAAAAGGCACGTTGATGTACCGTCTTTTAACATTTCACAGGGACGAAATGGAGCTAACGTAGGGCACTAGAGAATCGCCCAAGGGCTGCCGGGAGGGCTTTCCACAAGTTGCTCTAGATTTTCAAAAAAGTTTCCGTAATTTTTTAAAAAGTTGCTCAAAAAATAACCAAAAGTTGCTCGAAAAAACAAAAAAAATTAACTACCGGGAACGCTTGGGGGAGTTATTAATTGGAACAAGGGGCATTAAAACAGAATAAATTCAAGTTTAAGTTATTTCCTTCAGTTTTCCCGGCCGGCAAATAAAACACGTAGCCAGTGGCTTGGCTGAATATCATACACTGACATATTCTTAGTGCATACTGAGTTTGTTCATTGTAGAAAAGAAAGAATGACGTTAGCACCGAGAAAGCGAAGTTTACCTTGCGAAAATCGTGGACAACATTGGCTTCACCTGCGCCTTCTCGTAAGGGTACGTGAAAAGTCGCTGTTTGTTCAGCAACATTAATAGTGACATTCTCATTAAACACTCCGCCGTCTTTGATCATTCGTACAGAGAATGTTTCTGGTATTGCCTGAAAAACAAAGTAAAGTAAGAAAACAAAAGTTAACCAGATTTACACACGAGAAGGTTTTGAGGGTAAAGGAAGTTCATTTTTCCAGAGCCCCGAGTATGAGAATGAAGTCCAAAATATGTGATTATCCTATTCACCCCTTTTAAAAGCGTTCCGCGTCATTCTTCCAATGTGCTTTACATATACTTTTCATGGTGTTATTGTTGAGTTCTGTGGTTAGGCCAGTCATATCGTATGTGAGTTTTATCATGATTTTGTAGGTCATTTAACAACCGGGTACGTAACACTGAAGGTTTTACCAATTATTCCAATCACCAATAAAAGAATAAGGTCATACAGTTTATGGGACTTAATTCTCTTTTTGTTGAGGATCATTTCATTTTGTGCTGTTGTTTAGGGATCATGTATGCAAGTCTAAAAGGCAGTAACTTACTTGTATTAATGTGGCAAAACACAGTTGCGTCGTAATGATCCCAACAAAACGTTTGACATTCATAGTAGGAAACTACTTTAAACTAGCTGCTACTGGCTTCACTCAGACTCGCTCCTGTTGGATGTATGCCGTGAAATGATTTGACTTTCGCGTTTCCACGCGTGTATTTATATCATTTTTATGTATTTGGAAACCATAATGATCCTTCCGCGGTTTAACCAAGCAAGCTTCCTTTTTCCTACTGTTAAATTTATTGTCCAATTTTTCGATCATTGAGTATCTGATTACATTAAGCGAACAATTCAGTAAACTGAGCACTGGTTGAAGTTGAAAGGGCTGTCTGCTGGTTAGATACGAACGATTTGACTCAAATGCAGTTATTTTTTTGTGATTTATGTGCAATGTCTTTTTTAACATAGATTAACAAATGATATAATCAGTTTATTTTCATCTTCTACGTATGCTGTAATTTTAATTAATTACTTATTCCACCTGCTGTCTCACGCGTACGCTAAAACAATTTGTTGAACAACACTTCCAGTATGTTGTCTGAGAGGAAATAGTTAAATGTTGAAAGCTCAGTCGCACAAAAGTTTCATGAATTTTAGGAAATTGATAGAAATACTTTTCCGCTAAGAAGCACAAACGTAAGTTATTGAAAAGGTTTGATTTCTAGGCTTTTGTTTTACTCTAATAATTTTCGTTTCATGATTTCAATACCAACAAGTCGACCACTTTAGAGCTGGTTTTCACTAAGGACGGAGTCGGAGTCGGAGTCGGAGTCGTAATCAGAAGGGTAGAGCTTATGATCTCGTAAAAACAGCGTTCCGATTCCGCTTACCACTCCATCACGTACGTTTCGCTTATGATCTAGTGAAAACCAGATTTTCGGGGTCGAAAGCAGTTTCCGAAGAACTAAACCAACCACAAAGGGTGGGAACGTGCATTGTGGTTGGTTTATCCTTCCTCTTCGTAACGACTCCGGATCCGCAAAATTACTAAAACCATGATAGTTTTTTGGAGCTCAAACACCTCAAAGAACTCCTCTTTGCCAAAAATTGAACACTCTGTCAAAAATATTTTCAGTATATTTTTCCTAAAAAAGGTAGAAAGTGGAAATTTTCAGGCAAATCTGGTTAAAAGTTACCATGTTCCTTTTAACCAGTTTTGTCGCAAGGAACGTGGAAATTTCCATGTTCCGTGCGACAAAGTTGGTTAACTTGAGGAACATAAAAATCCTTCGCCTAAGCTTGTTAAAAGGAATTGTCGCTAGGAAAATAGAAATCTCCATGTGCCTTCGGAAGAGCTTGTTAAAAGGATTTGTCGCAAGGAACGTGGAAATTTCCATGTTCCTTCCGACAAAGCTGGTTAACTTGAGGAACATGAAAATTCTGCTTGCCTTCGCCTAAACTTGTTAAAGGGAATTGTCGCAAGGAACATGGAAATAAGGAGTCTAGCTAACTGTCGTGGGTAGTGGGTAGAGGTCGTGGGTAAAAAAGGTATGGAAAAAAAATGACAAAATAAAAAAACATTAAATAAAAAAGTTGTACAATATTTATGAAACGAAAATCTCCAACTCCTTGATTGCCCTTTTCGTCACGGCTTTTTTTTCGTCCTCTTCCCGATATATATTTCCTTAGCCACGTGGGACTTGGCTCGCCTTTCACACCATCACTGTATAAAAGACATTACATGTTGCCGATGAAGATTTATCCATACCTGAGCTATCGCCGCGAAATAAACGAAAGAGACGTAAATTATACCTGCAATTTGCAGAAAGTATGGGGCAGCTCTGACTCGCTGAATGGAAATAGCTACTCACTATTTCACCTTTATTCGATCTACAATTCCAATAATCAGTGGAGATTTTTTAACACGATGGAATGCGATCACCGTGAGAAAGGGAAGGGGAAAAGGACAATTTTTAGGAATTTCATATTTTTGGATAGAGTTTAGGTCTCTTACCTTACGAAGGAGCCACCTTCATTCTCAACCTTTCAAGTTAAGGCGAGGCTGTATGGAAATTTTATAGCCGTAGGGAAATACAATTTTCTCGATTACTTTTTGTTTTATTTTGTGTACAAAGTCTTTGCTGTAACGATTCGAAATATCACTCCTTAAACTGAAAGGACGTTTCAGTCACGAATGTTGACATCTTTGAGAAAAAGCAGCTCACTGCACGAAAAATTTGATTTACATCAAATTTACTCTGTGCAAATTTAGTGCAAAAAAGTGCCAACCTTGGTTAAATATAAGGCAAAGATGGTAAATACCGCATTTGCCCTCAAATTTACAACCCCATGTATTTACCATCTTTGCTTTTGATTTACTCCTAGTTTGCACTCTTCTGCACCATATTTGCACCGAGTAAATTTGTGTAAATCCAATTTTTCGTGCCCAGTCTCCAGTTCTTGCATGTATAGCTTACTCCAGGTTTACGGCAGAGTGCACAAAGTTTCTTTTATTTTTCACCTAAGTGTCTTTTTATTGTCCGTTTGTGCTAGAGCATTCGGTTATTTGCTTTGCTGACCGCGGGGAGGGGGAATAGGACTGGTATGTACGCGGAGATTCTCGTTTCATGAATTTTACAACTTTTTGCTATTAAATTTTTTAATTTTAATTTTTTTTGGAAGACTTTTTTTTTACCCACGACAATCACCCACACCCACGACCTCTACCCACGACTCACGACATTTAGCTATAACACTCGTTTATAAGACCTCTTTTAAATATTTTACGCAAAATTACATGTGCGCAACTTCGGACAAAACACGAACTTTAATATCTCGAAAAATATGCTATGTACAGCCTGATTTCAAATTCTTTATTCACAGGTAGTTAATCGATAAACCGATAATTGATAGTAATCGAGATCAATCTATCTGTGAGTTCAATTTCTATCGATTTCCGATATCACTCGATATTAATCGCATTGCGGATTTCCGATATATAGATTTTCATCGATTAACCTCGTCTGGTCTTTTTGCAGTAGAACAGTTTAGTCTATTTCCGAGGTAACTATTTTTCGTAAGTTTCGGCAATTCATGACACTCCTAAACAAATCCAAACAATCGTTGCTCGTGAAAATGCTTGATAATGCTAAACATTTCAAGGGGGTTTAAAGCTAACAAAAATATATAAGTGGTATGACAGCAATGTATACAAATGAAAAGTTTTCATATACAGAAAAAAAGATCATCTACAAGGCTGTATTAATAGGAAATTTGAATCTATTATTTGAATTGTTTTTAAAGTCGTCATACCTATTAAAAAATGTTTCAATTTTTATTTTCAGTAAGAAAAAAACCTAATCTTCCCGAAAAATGCCACTATGCTCGAATAATGCTTCATGCTTTTGCCTCACAAAAATGCTCAAAAAAAATGCTAGCATAATGTACAAAGGCCTAGCGGCGAGGTGGAAGCCTTATGAAGGCGTGCGCGAAAGAATCTGGAATCGATGTAACAACCTATTGTGATGTAATGCAGAACATAGAATGGGCTGTTTTCGAGCGTATACGTGATACAGAACAGCGAATCCCGTGCTCATTCCGTCTGCAACCTTCAAGCAATCGTCGGGTAGCAAATTCGGGTGGCCTTCATCTTTTGCATCATATGCGAAAATCTGTCACAATTGTCCGCTGGAATTTGTTAATGTTTTTAGGCTTAAAAACTTGCGTCCTCGTGGTCCTTTGTGGTCATTTGAAGCCAGCAAATTTTGCTATGCGTATGGCAGCGCAGGCGCGCTGGAATTCTTTATTGCATGCCGCTAAGAAAAATAATAACGCCGCGAAATTTTTTGTGTGTTCGAAGCAAGACAATTCGGATGGCTTCATTGGCACACCATAATTTTTTTTTAGTTTTAAAAAGAGACCAAATATAAGTCTGTACCTTGAATATTCGCGGAGTTTAATATGATTTTTCGAGGATTTTAAGTTTGCTTAATATAAGACCACTAGGTTTTATCTGTGATACAGCTTTTTCTACTGTTACATGAGAAAAGTGTTGCGTTGTGGCATAGGAGTTTACATTGGGAAACTGCGGTCTGTTCCACTCGTGTTTGAGCCGGATTTTATCAGTGTCTGGTTTTGGGATAGCGCCAAGGGTACTAACGATAGTCGGCCTGTGTTACTACGTCATTGCCTTTGCTAATTTCCTCGCCGATTTGGTTTTCTACTTTGTCTCGTACATCGCTTGCGGTCACCGATTTGTAGTTGTTAGTTTCCGCCGTTTTCAAAACGCTATGGCTGGGAATAATTTCAAAGCCGTTTCTGATTCCGTTAACAATAAAGTCCCTGTCGCGATCGGTTTCGAGGTTGTCTAGACAGGGATGTTATCATGGCTTGTGGGTCTATTAGAAGTCACGCTGTGGGCGCTGTAGGATGTTCGTGCTGTGAGACCCTGGGTGCAATTTGGCACCAAGCAAACATGTTGAAAGCGGCAGTTTGGCCAAAGGCATCCCATTAACGAATTAAATTGGCGGCAAATTGGAGTTGTGGGTTAGATTTGTGGTTGGCGGTTAAAGCGTGGGGGAAATCTCTGTGCGATGGGTGAGGTTGCAGCTGGGGTCTGCAAAGGACGGCGTTTAATCAGAAATCTGGTATGAAGGTGCTGTAAGTCGCTCCCCCATCGAAAGCCATATTCGCAATGTATTTTACGATACTTGTCATCATACGCCAAAGCCGAGGCGAGTGTATGGGACTCAAGGAGTTCAGCAAATTTTATTGTGTAAGCCAGGTAATCAGCGATGGCGGTAGTGGTTGCTGACAGTTTTCCTGTTTGAGGGAGCTCGTGCATAATTCGCGAGTTTGCGGCGACCCACATAGAAAGGGTGCATGACATGTTGTAATTTTGGTTTTTCCCTCGCTGAGCGAATTACAATTTTTGCTCTATTAGAATTATTTCCAATTTCTTGCTCTTCTTCGCAATTGTCATAAGTTCCCTGGTCTACAAAGTCTGGTATTAATAGAGGCTTCTCGACTTGTTTAGCGCTCGTTCCCTTTTGCTGTAGGCCAAGAAACACATGCGGATCGTTATCTAGTCGAGGAAGAGTTGACGTGTTTAACGCAGGTGGTTTTGTCGAGGAAAAGGCGGTCGATCCTAGGGCCAGAAGAGATTCGTCCAGCGAGCATGCACTTTCAATTTTCTTCAGAATTTCTTCCAAACCTCTATCGCTCGCTAGTGACTTTGTAGTCATTAGATCGGCTCCTTGTCGGCTCCTTCTATTGCGTCTTCTCTAACAACAGTTTTTAACCTTAGCCTTTCATCGGGTTCTTTTCCTGATCTTTAGAAAAAGGCTAAAGTATCACCTCTATTTAAACAAGATTCTCCATATGACCGCTCTAATTATCGACCTATTTCAGTTCTTGCTATTCTCTCTAAGATTCTTGAACGTCATGTTCACATTCATTTTATAACTTTCTCACTAAAAAATGACCTGCTCTCCGATTCCCAGTTTCGCTTCAGAAAGTCTCGCTCTTGCGAGCTTGCTGTTACTGATCTTATCCACTGCTTATCGATCGCCTTCTCAACAATATGGACAACAGAGTCCTGAATAGACTCTTGTTAGTCGATCTTAAAAAGGCGTTTGACCTTGTAAATCATAGCATTCTTCTTTCAAAACTTCAAATCTATGGCTGTTCATCTTCCACTGTTCAGTGGTTTACTTCTTATCTCTCTGATCGTTCTCAATGTACTAACTTTAAGGGTACACTATCTGCAGACCCTCTGCCTGTTTCTATTGGTGTTCCGCAAGGAAGCATTCTTGGTCCTCTTTTCTTTCTATTATTCATTAAACAGTAGACTGTCTCTCTTAAGTAGGATCAAACCGTTTCTCAATCATCACTGTGCTCTACGTTTCTTCAACTTTTGTATTCATAACCTCTTTATTTATTGCTCGAGTGCACGGGGTAATTGTTCCAATTATTTATTGTCTCGTCTTCTCCTTCAAAAACCTGCAGCTAGATTGCTCCTTGATGCCGACTTCTCTCAACCATCTGTAAGCTTATTTTCCAAACTCAAATGGCTGCCTTTTTTCGACCTTATAAAACTAATAAAACTTGTACTTTTATTCACTGTTCTTAATAATCCTGATGCTCCTCTTTCTCTTAAACGTAAATTCAATTTTGCTGTCTTCCGTTCGTGCAAATGGTCTGCGCACCAGAGCTTGTGCGTTTAATCTTCAAGTTCCATACCCTAGGTCTAATTCCGGAAAGCGCACATTTGCTTACTCTGCTGCC
>OZ037999.1:6825521-6998021 GCA_964035705.1 Porites rus
CATGATTGCCCAAGTTTTATGATTCTTTTATAATAACGAACACCAAATAACAGTCATGTTTTCGTGACGATACCCGATATGACACAATAGTAAAGTTATCACTCAGGAAGTCGTTGATACCTGAAGTATTGTTTTGAAAGGAAAAGACTAATTAGGAGTGAGAAAGCAATGCCGCAAACAAATAACTCTTAGTGTTACCACAGGTGGCCCAAGCGTAATATGAAAGTTTGTATGGGAAAAATAGAGTTTGAAACTTAGATGAAATAATTGAGGTAGAGAAACAATACACGAAAGGGAAACTGAGGGAAGAAAAAACGATCGAGACGAAACGAAACAGACTGACGGAAGAAAAGTGTGAGTTTAAAGTAACGACACGTTATTGCAAAATCCAGTATAAAAACCGCACGATATTTTGTCCAGCTATTATTCCAGAGAGGCTGTTTTCCTAGCCTGTGAACAGGCCTTTGGTCGAGCGGGGAACTAAGTGGAGGGAAAAGCGGAAAGGCCCTCTCCCCCCTTCCCTTACCTTTCCTTACTATGTTTTTCCACACACAAAGAGAGAGTTTGTTCACAGGCTACTGTTTTCCAAACTCAGATGAAAATACGCTATTTTTGTCGATCTATTTGAGTTTTTAGTCCGTAGACCACAGCACGGTAAAACTGCTCATGGCGGTCTTTTGTCTGTTTTGTTTGAATTGTTTGCGCGCGCGATCTTCGCCTTGTTTTCTTTGACCCTTTGTGCTGTCATGCTGTATTAAATCATCGCCACAAAATTTGGCAACTAACTGAGCTCAAATCAAAGGTAATTAACAACTGCGCTGTTCTTTAAAATTCAATTCCTTGGTACTGCTCAAACCGAAGAACTGAAACCGACGATGAGTAAGCCGTCTGCAACGCAGGCTAGTTATCGATATTCTCTCTTGACAGATGATGTCTAGCCTGCGTTGCAGCCGGCCCACGCACTCGTCAAAACCATATTTGTATAATCTCTATACAGAAGGTTTAGAGTCAGGCAAACGATGTCAGTTACCCAATCATTGCTTAATTTTAATTAACCTCTTTATTTTTCTTTTCCAGTTAAGATTGTAGCAAACTTAGTCAAAGTGTGGTGCCTCTCATCAAGTGTCACTGGGGCAAATGTTCCCATACTTTTACAAACACAACTGTTGTCTATGTTCCACAAGGAAAAAGTTTGGGCACCCCATACCAAAGAGAAAATCATGTGGAGTATAATAAATCTGTGATCGCCTTATATGGCTCCCCACACAGTTGGATTCTCGATCTCTGCAGTGGTGCAGGTAAAAAGGCATTGATATTCAACTCAATTCGCAACTTATTATTTTACCTAGTAAACTGCATAAATACACACAATCGGCCAGTTGTTTTACTGATATTTTTCGATATTGATATCCCCAATTGGTGGTCATAGTGTTAGACTGCAAAACAGTCCGTATTTTTGCGTATTCAAGTACAAGCGAGCAGTCCAACAAAAGGTCTGGAACGAGGCTGAAAACGGAGAGTGAGACTGAGAAGAGACGCTACGGGCGTGTGAGTCTCGCGCTTCGCGCGCGTAAGACTCTTACGCCACGCTTTACCGATATTTTTACTGACTTTGAAAAAAAAAACAAAAAAAAAAAACGACTGTATTGCAGTCTATCATAGTGTTTGTTTATAAATTAATTAAGCGTGGTTAATATTCGACAATACAGTCAACCTGCAAGCTACTCTAGTACTCTCCTTACAAATGTATCATTTGCCTCTTTTGCACTGTGTCGATAATAAACCTTGTCCATTTTATACGGCATATAAGCACTGATCTATTTATTGGTCATAACTGACATTTTCACAAAATGTTTTCTTTTTTTCAATGAAAAAATCTATTCGCATACACATAAATGCGAAAAACTTAAAAATTTTATGAATACTGGATTTTTTTTCTTGACATTAGGGCTCGCTGCGGCTGCTGGTGTGGAAATGGAGGTGTATGACTGCGTCATTGCAGAGAAAAGTGAAGCCAGGCTCAGAACTATCCGAAGAGTCGTAACAGAAATGGCAGAAAAGTAAAATATCTGAATTTAATATATTGCTCCCAAACGAGGCCGCCCTTCTCCTGGGGGATACAAACTTTTATTTTCTAACACTGGTTTTAAGTCCATTATCTTGAAATTGTTTACTAAGTTTAAGAAAAAAGAAACGATAATAAAGTTCATTATTTGTATCATCATTTTCCGGTGACTTTCTGGTGACCGCGTAAAGGTACATGGAAATTTCCATATTCCTTCCCATTTTATCTTTTTTTTTAATTTTCAGGAGACGTTTTTTTCTAGCAATGTTCCCAATATCTTGAAATTGTTCACTAAGTTTAAGAAAAAAGAAACGATAATAAAGTTCATTTGGATCATCATTTTCTGGTGACCGCTTAAAGGTACACGGAAATTTCCATGTTCCTTTCCATTTATAGAGTTTAATGTTTAGGGTTTAATGTTCCCTTCCATGTTATCTCCGAAAAGGTACACGGAAATTTTTCATGATCACTTCCATTATCATCGTAAAGGTACACGGAAATTTTCATGTTCCTTTCCTTATTATCTTTGCAAAGGTAAACCGAAATTTTCTTGTTCCCCTCCATGTAATCTTTGTAAAGGGTACATGGAAATTTCCATATTCCTTCCCATTTTATCTTTTTTTTAATTTTCAGGAGACGTTTTTTTTCTACCAATGTTCCCAATGTCTTGGTGATAAAATGTGTAGAACACAACCTTCGAAAATCGAAGGTAACAAGGAAGAAAAACTCAGAATATCTTACAGGGCCACCCAACGACGGTTTCCTCCTAAATGCATTGAAAACACTTTTTGGGCTATCCAGAGTACTTTTAGATCTTTAGAAATACATTCTAAGCGGCGCTATAAAATTTATATCTGTTCGGCCATCCTTGAGTCTTTTCGAAATTACCAGAGCTTCACTGATTATTTTCCCGAAAATTTTACTGCAATTCACAGGTTTTACGAAAGTGAAATTTTTCTGATTCCTCCTCTTCCCATAGCATTTTGGATTCCGAAAATTTTAGGTTTCCCTTTTTCTGCGAAAAATAGCGTAATCTGGGGAATGAAATGCGAAAAATTAAACTTCAGAAAATCGTAGGGAATTTATTAGATAGGCTTCGAAAGTTGTACATGAATGGAACGGTTACTCTAGAAATTTTTAGCCTTCCTCAAGACAGATTTGTTACTGAGTGTTTTAACAGAAGAAGCCTGACGATATCTCAAGCATTGTGTCTTTTATGGCATAACCAGGACTCTGGAGAGGTTCCTGGAAGAAAATCCAGCGCTCCGCTGTATGGTAATGTTACTGCTGCTGCCCTTGTTGACTTGTACGTGCTCAGAAAGATCGACTTTGAAGATGTTCCGGTGACATGTCTGGGTGTAAAGTACAAGAGTATGTCGGTTAAGGTAAATAGCCGTTCCCAATAAGCTTTATTTATCGTTTTGTTTGGTCACCCTTTGATTTGACACTGATAGTGATGAAACCGTTTAATATATTTAGTTCGAATATTTTTTTCAGTGCGTCTTCATATGAGCCCGGTTACCTGGACCAATTTCGCGTTGGGTTCATAAGAGAAATTTCGGCCCGATTACTGAGAAGAAAAGGCCAAAAATCTTGCCGGCGAGTTCTGGGGCGAAATGGGAGAAAGAAAGCAAAGATGGAGAAACACAAACATCATAACTTTCTTACCTAACAGACCTTTCCCACATTCCACTCCAGTGAGCAAACACAAAAAATTGAGGTTGAGGCTCGGGTGGACAATTTCATACAAATCACTGTATTTTGTCCACCCATGCCTCGACTTGATGCCTTTGTTCACAGGAATGCGGGAAAGGTCTACTCATAGCTGTATCACTGCAGTTAAATGGGATGCTTATGATGCAGAAAATAAAGCAGGCAATGCAAAACGATGCAATCCCGGTCGCCAGATGTTATTAACATTTTCCTGACAACACCAGCGAAAAATTTTTTTTATCAATTTTTTTATTGTGATCCGTGGAAAGTATCTTTTATAGTACACTATACCCTTCAAATCATAATCTTTCAAAGCAGGAAACACTGCAAACAATTTATACATGTATTTTAGTCTTTATTCAATGAGTTTATTACTATTATTTTTTTCTCTTTATTGCAACAAAAAACGTGCTTTTCCTATTCTGCTTAAGTAATACTGCTCAAATTTTTTTAGCAATTCTAGCAGCTGAAAGGCACTTAAGTGCATGACATTGTCAAAATTCATTTAAAAAAAAGAAATTCTAAGTATAACAACTGTAACACCTCACTTTATAAGACTTCGTACAGCCTCATTTTTTATACGCACCCCTCCCAACCACCAGCGCTAATTCTGTGACCAGTTCGTGAATGCAGTCTGGCTTAGGATATTTAGTAAGGCAGTTTTCGTAAGAGAAAATTAATTCATTTAGCAAATAATGGGGTCGCAAGCTCTCTGGTTTGTACACACATAGCAGCCTTCACCTACGCACCGAAGGTAACACACTTTCCTTGTATAGCAAACTGTGCTAGAACAATTGCGTCGATGAACATGATTCTTATTTTTGCCTGAAATAGAGTAAAACAAAGAGTTGTTTTAAAACATCGTAATATAAGATTCTTGTATGCTAGCTCAGTTGGTTATAATTTTGTTTTCGATATGCCCTTGACACGACACTCGTGGCGCGGCATACTTAACCTCCCATCATGCAAACATGCATTCATAGGACTTGTGAAAAGGTTTCCGTTCATTGAAGACTTCGGCCTGAAGTAACCGAAGATTCAAAAGCGAAGCTGGAGTCGTATACACCGTACGTAATACCTGTTTTCCAGGACTCTGCTTGCGCTTAAAAGGTTACCTTCTCAGTCTTTACTCAATCAATTGATAGAACCCAAACTTTACTGTTTCTTTACTGTTCACTTCTGTTTACTTTTCAGCTAGCATGCAGAACAGACGTCTTTTCCCCGCGTTACGGACGAGCGAAGACTAGCCTCCCTCAACCTCGTCCCCAGGGCTTTGGTGGAAAAGCCCTGGGGATGAGGTTGAGCCTCCCTCGCAGGCGTTTTTAAGGGAAGCTCGTATTTCGTTTCTCCCCACAGCTGTATTTTATGTTAAGGTTCGTTTAATTAATAAGTTGTGCTGTTATTTAGGAATTTTTGTAAGTCTAAAAGCAGCAACTTACTTGTATCAATGTAGCAAAGTACAGCTGTGGGAAGGGACGAAATACGAGCTCCCTAAAGACGGTTGCGTGGCAGGCTAAGCGAAGACAAGCGCAAGGTAAGCCTGCGTCCAGACATCTCCCATTTCCTTTTTTACTTGCGAGTACAAAGGAAATGGAGACGTATATACGCAGGCTAGCCCGAGGTAGGCGTGGAGTGCAAAGCTCGCGCGACAGGGCGCGGGATCTCTTTCTTTCGAGCCTTCCACCTGTCGCGTGTTTCGCGCTCCAAGCTCACCTTGCGCTTGCCTTCCTATCCGCAAAAACGCCCTTTCTTCAGGCTACTCTTCAGTATATTTAATGATTAATTGATTGATTGATGCATTGATTTTTTGATGTTATTGATTGATTGATTGATTGATTGACTGATGGATTGGTTGGTTGGTCGATTGATTGAATGACTGAATGATTGATTGATGAATACTTGCCTTTTTGTAGTGATAGGGGCGTGGTAGCAGAATTTGAATCTTGATTTACGGGTTCTGCTCGATAGTTCAGGAAATTCTGACACATATTTTCCAAGGCGGCACGATGAGGACTAGAAAGGTCATCTGGTACTTCTTTTATCTCCATAGCGGATTTTATCCTCAGCAAAATGGAAAGACTTGTTTTGTTGCGGGCTGCCTAGGAATTGTAAGAATTTGCTTTTCATTTATGCTAGTCTCTAAATAACGAATCTTATCTTACAGTTGTATTTCTTTGCCTTTTTTTTTCATCATAAACGGTAGCGTGAGAAAAACAGCCGACATTAAGCGACGCCAACACTGGTTTCCCCGCGAAATGACCTCCGGGGAACGAAAGCAGAAATTCCACACTGATGACGCGTAAGGGAATGATGACGCGCCACTGGATAATTCTTCTGATTGCGGCTTGAAGCAAATTTCCCACGCGGCACGACCAATCATACGCACTTCTGCGCTCGTTCCTCAGAAGTTATGTTGCGGTGAAACCAGTGATGGCGTCGCGAAATGTCGGCTGTTATCGCAGGCTAATCAAAAGGCAGTTAGAGTCCATATTACGTACCTTTCTGAAAGAATCTATTAGTTCTACAGGTCGTGGAAAGTCGCTGTTAAGCTGCAATACGAAACAAACTTTCTTCTCCGGCAAACTGATGATCTCCAAGTTCTATAAATGAAGAGATGAAGAGAATGGGTAAAAGCGTTGACTTCTCGTGTAAAAAGGCACGTTGATGTACCGTCTTTTAACATTTCACAGCGACGAAATGGAGCTAACGTAGGGCACTAGAGAATCGCCCAAGGGCTGCCGGTAGGGCTTTCCACAAGTTGCTCTAGATTTTCAAAAAAGTTTCCGTAATTTTTTAAAAAGTTGCTCAAAAAATAACCAAAAGTTGCTCGAAAAAACAAAAAAATTTAACTACCGGGAACGCTTGGGGGAGTTATTAATTGGAACAAGGGGCATTAAAACAGAATAAATTCAAGTTTAAGTTATTTCCTTCAGTTTTCCCGGCCGGCAAATTAAATAAAACACGTAGCCAGTGGCTTGGCTGAATATCATACACTGACATATTCTTAGTGCATACTGAGTTTGATCATTGTAGAAAAGAAAGAATGACGTTAGCACCGAGAAAGCGAAGTTTACCTTGCGAAAATCGTGGACAACATTGGCTTCATCTGCGCCTTCTCGTAAGGGTACGTGAAAAGTCGCTGTTTGTTCAGCAACATTAATAGTGACATTCTCATTAAACACTCCGCCGTCTTTGATCATTCGTACAGAGAATGTTTCTGGTATTGCCTGAAAAACAAAAATAAAGTAAGAAAACAAAAGTTAACCAGATTTACACACGAGAAGGTTTTGAGGGTAAAGGAAGTTCATTTTTCCAGAGCCCCGAGTATGAGAATGAAGTCCAAAATATGTGATTATCCTATTCACCCCTTTTAAAAGCGTTCCGCGTCATTCTTCCAATGTACTTTACATATACTTTTCATGGTGTTATTGTTGAGTTCTGTGGCTAGGCCAGTCATATCGTATGTGAGTTTTATCATGATTTTGTAGGTCATTTAACAACCGGGTACGTAACACTGAAGGTTTTACCAATTATTCCGATCACCAATAAAAGAATAAGGTCATACAGTTTATGGGACTTAATTCTCTTTTTGTTGAGGATCATTTCATTTTGTGCTGTTGTTTAGGGATCATGTATGCAAGTCTAAAAGGCAGTAACTTACTTGTATTAATGCGGCAAAACACAGTTGCGTCGTAATGATCCCAACAAAACGTTTGACATTCATAGTAGGAAACTACTTTAAACTAGCTGCTACTGGCTTCACTCAGACTCGCTCCTGTTGGATGTATGCCGTGAAATGATTTGACTTTCGCGTTTCCACGCGTGTATTTATATCATTTTTATGTATTTGGAGACCATAATGATCCTTCCGCGGTTTAACCAAGCAAGCTTCCTTTTTCCTGCTGTTAAATTTATTGTCCAATTTTTCGATCATTGAGTATCTGATTACATTAAGCGAACAATTCAGTAAACTGAGCACTGGTTGCAGTTGAAAGGGCTGTCTGCTGGTTAGATACGAACGATTTGACTCAAATGCAGTTATTTTTTTGTGATTTATGTGCAATGTCTTTTTTAACATAGATTAACAAATGATATAATCAGTTTATTTTCATCTTCTACGTATGCTGTAATTTTTATTAATTACTTATTCCACCTGCTGTCTCACGCGTACGCTAAAACAATTTGTTGAACAACACTTCCAGTATGTTGTCTGAGAGGAAATAGTTCAATGTTGAAAGCTCAGTCGCACAAAAGTTTCATGAATTTTAGGAAATTGATAGAAATACTTTTCCGCTAAGAAGCACAAACGTAAGTTATTGAAAAGGTTTGATTTCTAGGCTTTTGTTTTACTCTAATAATTTTCGTTTCATGATTTCAATACCAACAAGTCGACCACTTTAGAGCTGGTTTTCACTAAAGACGGAGTCGGAGTCGGAGTCGGAGTCGTAATCAGAAGCGTAGAGCTTATGATCTCGTAAAAACAGCGTTCCGATTCCGCTTACCACTCCATCACGTGCGTTTCGCTTATGATCTAGTGAAAACCAGATTTTCGGGGTCGAAAGCAGTTTCCGAAGAACTAAACCAGCCACAAAGGGTGGGAACGTGCATTGTGGTTGGTTTATCCTTCCTCTTCGTAACGACTCCGGATCCGCAAAATTACTAAAACAATGATAGTTTTTTGGAGCTCAAACACCTCAAAGAACTCCTCTTTGCCAAAAATTGAACACTCTGTCAAAAATATTAATATTTTCAGTATATTTTTCCTAAAAAAGGTAGAAAGTGGAAATTTTCAGGCAAATCTGGTTAAAAGTTACCATGTTCCTTTTAACCAGTTTTGTCGCAAGGAACGTGGAAATTTCTATGTTCCGTGCGACAAAGTTGGTTAACTTGAGGAACATAAAAATCCTTCGCCTAAGCTTGTTAAAAGGAATTGTCGCTAGGAAAATAGAAATCTCCATGTGCCTTCGGAAAAGCTTGTTAAAAGGATTTGTCGCAAGGAACGTGGAAATTTCCATGTTCCTTCCGACAAAGCTGGTTAACTTGAGGAACATGAAAATTCTGCTTGCCTTCGCCTAAACTTGTTAAAAGGAATTGTCGCAAGGAACATGGAAATAAGGAGTCTAGCTAACTGTCGTGGGTAGTGGGTAGAGGTCGTGGGTAAAAAAGGTATGGAAAAAAAATGACAAAATAAAAAAAACATTAAATAAAAAAGTTGTACAATATTTATGAAACGAAAATCTCCAACTCCTTGATTGCCCTTTTCGTCACGGCTTTTTTTTCGTCCTCTTCCCGATATATATTTCCTTAGCCACGTGGGACTTGGCTCGCCTTTCACACCATCACTGTATAAAAGACATTACATGTTGCCGATGAAGATTTATCCATACCTGAGCTATCGCCGCGAAATAAACGAAACAGACGTAAATTATACCTGCAATTTGCAGAAAGTATGGGGCAGCTCTGACTCGCTGAATGGAAATAGCTACTCACTATTTCACCTTTATTCGATCTACAATTCCAATAATCAGTGGAGATTTTTTAACACGATGGAATGCGATCACCGTGAGAAAGGGAAGGGGAAAAGGACAATTTTTAGGTATTTCATATTTTTGGATAGAGTTTAGGTCTCTTACCTTACGAAGGAGCCTCCTTCATTCTCAACCTTTCAAGTTAAGGCGAGACTGTATGGAAATTTTATAGCCGTAGGGAAATACAATTTTCTCGATTACTTTTTGTTTTATTTTGTGTACAAAGTCTTTGCTGTAACGATTCGAAATATCACTCCTTAAACTGAAAGGACGTTTCAGTCACGAATGTTGACATCTTTGAGAAAAAGCAGTTCACTGCACGAAAAATTTTATTTACATCAAATTTACTCTGTGCAAATTTAGTGCAAAAAAGTGCCAACTTTGGTTAAATATAAGGCAAAGATGGTAAATACCGCATTTGCCCTCAAATTTACAACCCCATGTATTTACCATCTTTGCTTTTGATTTACTCCTAGTTTGCACTCTTTTGCACCATATTTGCACCGAGTAAATTTGTGTAAATCCAATTTTGCGTGCACAGTCTCCAGTTCTTGCATGTATAGCTTACTTCAGGTTTACGGCAGAGTGCACAAAGTTTCTTTTATTTTTCACCTAAGTGTCTTTTTATTGTCCGTTTGTGCTAGAGCATTCGGTTATTTGCTTTGCTGACCGCGGGGAGGGGGAATAGAACTGGTATGTACGCGGAGATTCTCGTTTCATGAATTTTACAAGTTTTTGCTATTAAATTTTTTAATTTTAATTTTTTTTGGAAGACTTTTTTTTACCCACGACAATCACCCACACCCACGACCTCTACCCACGACTCACGACATTTAGCTATAACACTCGTTTATAAGACCTCTTTTAAATATTTTACGCAAAATTACATGTGCGCAACTTCGGACAAAACACGAACTTTAATATCTCGAAAAATATGCTATGTACAGCCTGATTTCAAATTCTTTATTCACAGGTAGTTAATCGATAAACCGATAATTGATAGTAATCGAGATCAATCTATCTGTGAGTTCAATTTCTATCGATTTCCGATATCACTCGATATTAATCGCATTGCGGATTTCCGATATATAGATTTTTATCGATTAACCTCGTCTGGTCTTTTTGAAGTAGAACAGTTTAGTCTATTTCCGAGGTAAATATTTTTCGTAAGTTTCGGCAATTCATGACACTCCTAAACAAATCCAAACAATCGTTGCTCGTGAAAATGCTTGATAATGCTAAACATTTCAAGGGGGTTTAAAGCTAACAAAAATATATAAGTGGTATGACAGCAATGTATACAAATGAAAAGTTTTCATATACAGAAAAAAAGATCATCTACAAGGCTGTATTAATAGGAAATTTGAATCTATTATTTGAATTGTTTTTAAAGTCGTCATACCTATTAAAAAATGTTTCAATTTTTATTTTCAGTAAGAAAAAAACCTAATTTTCCCGAAAAATGACACTATGCTCGAATAATGCTTAATGCTTTTGCCTCACAAAAATGCTCAAAGAAAATACTAGCATAATGTACAAAGGCCTAGCGGCGAGGTGGAAGCCTTATGAAGTCGTGCGCGAAAGAATCTGGAATCGATGTAACAACCTATTGTGACCTAATGCAGAACAGAGAATGGGCTGTTTTCGAGCGTATACGTGATACAGAACAGCGAATCCCGTGCTCATTCTGTCTGCAACCTTCAAGCAATCGTCGGGTAGCAAATTCGGGTGGCCTTCATCTTTTGCATCATATGCGAAAATCTGTCACAATTGTCCGCTGGAATTTGTTAATGTTTTTAGGCTTAGAAACTAGCGTTCTCGTGGTCCTTTGTGGTCATTTGAAGCCAGCAAATTTTGCTATGCGTATGGCAGCGCAGGCGCGCTGGAATTCTTTATTGCATGCCGCTAAGAAAAATAATAACGCCGCGAAATTTTTTGTGTGTTCGAAGCAAGACAATTCGGATGGCTTCATTGGCACACCATAATTTTTTTTAGTTTTAAAAAGAGACCAAATATAAGTCTGTACCTTGAATATTCGCGGAGTTTAATATGATTTTTCGAGGATTTTAAGTTTGCTTAATATAAGACCACTAGGTTTTATCTGTGATACAGCTTTTTCTACTGTTACATGAGAAAAGTGTTGCGTTGTGGCATAGGAGTTTACATTGGGAAACTGCGGTCTGTTCCACTCGTGTTTGAGCCGGATTTTATCAGTGTCTGGTTTTGGGATAGCGCCAAGGGTACTAACGATAGTCGGCCTGTGTTACTACGTAATTGCCTTTGCTAATTTCCTCGCCGATTTGGTTTTCTACTTTGTCTCGTACATCGCTTGCGGTCACCGATTTGTAGTTGTTAGTTTCCGCCGTTTTCAAAACGCTATGGCTGGGAATAATTTCAAAGCCGTTTCTGATTCCGTTAACAATAAAGTCCCTGTCGCGATCGGTTTCGAGGTTGTCTAGACAGGGATGTTATCATGGCTTGTGGGTCTATTAGAAGTCACGCTGTGGGCGCTGTAGGATGTTCGTGCTGTGAGACCCTGGGTGCAACTTGGCACCAAGCAAACATGTTGAAAGCGGCAGTTTGGCCAAAGGCATCCCATTAACGAATTAAATTGGCGGCAAATTGGAGTTGTGGGTTAGATTTGTGGTTGGCGGTTAAAGCGTGGGGGAAATCTCTGTGCGATGGGTGAGGTTGCAGCTGGGGTCTGCAAAGGACGGCGTTTAATCAGAAATCTGGTATGAAGGTGCTGTAAGTCGCTCCCCCATCGAAAGCCATATTCGCAATGTAATTTACGATACTCGTCATCATACGCCAAAGCCGAGGCGAGTGTATGGGACTCAAGGAGTTCAGCAAATTTTATTGTGTAAGCCAGGTAATCAGCGATGGCGGTAGTGGTTGCTGACAGTTTTCCTGTTCGAGGGAGCTCGTGCATAATTCGCGAGTTTGCGGCGACCCACATAGAAAGGGTGCATGACATGTTGTAATTTTGGTTTTCCCCTCGCTGAGCGAATTACAATTTTTGCTCTACTAGAATTATTTCCAATTTCTTGCTCTTCTTCGCAATTGTCATAAGTTCCCTGGTTTACAAAGTCTGGTATTAACAGAGGCTTCTCGACTTGTTTAGCGCTCGTTCCCTTTTGCTGTAGGCCGAGAAACACATGCGGATCGTTATCTAGTCGAGGAAGAGTTGACGTGTTTAACGCAGGTGGTTTTGTCGAGGAAAAGGCGGTCGATCCTAGGGCCAGAAGAGATTCGTCCAGCGAGCATGCACTTTCAATTTTCTTCAGAATTTCTTCCAAACCTCTATCGCTCGCTAGTGACTTTGTAGTGATTAGATCGGCTCCTTGTCGGCTCCTTCTATTGCGTCTTCTCTAACAACAGTTTTTAACCTTAGCCTTTCATCGGGTTCTTTTCCTGATCTTTAGAAAAAGGCTAAAGTATCACCTCTATTTAAACAAGATTCTCCATATGACCGCTCTAATTATCGACCTATTTCAGTTCTTGCTATTCTCTTTAAGATTCTTGAACGTCATGTTCACATTCATTTTATAACTTTCTCACTAAAAAATGACCTGCTCTCCGATTCCCAGTTTCGCTTCAGAAAGTCGTCTCGCTCTTGCGAGCTTGCTGTTACTGATCTTATCCACTGCTTATCGATCGCCTTCTCAACAATTAATATGGACAACAGAGTCCTGAATAGACTCTTGTTAGTCGATCTTAAAAAGGCGTTTGACCTTGTAAATCATAGCATTTTTCTTTCAAAACTTCAAATCTATGGCTGTTCATCTTCCACTGTTCAGTGGTTTACTTCTTATCTCTCTGATCGTTCTCAATGTACTAACTTTAAGGGTACACTATCTGCAGACCCTCTGCCTGTTTCTATTGGTGTTCCGCAAGGAAGCATTCTTGGTCCTCTTTTCTTTCTATTATTCATTAAACAGTAGACTGTCTCTCTTAAGTAGGATCAAACCGTTTCTCAATCATCACTGTGCTCTACGTTTCTTCAACTTTTGTATTCATAACCTCTTTATTTATTGCTCGAGTGCACGGGGTAATTGTTCCAATTATTTATTGTCTCGTCTTCTCCTTCAAAAACCTGCAGCTAGATTGCTCCTTGATGCCGACTTCTCTCAACCATCTGTAAGCTTATTTTCCAAACTCAAATGGCTGCTTTTTTTCGACCTTATAAAACTAATAAAACTTGTACTTTTATTCACTATTCTTAATAATCCTGATGCTCCTCTTTCTCTTAAACGTAAATTCAATTTTGTTGTCTTCCGTTCGTGCAAATGGTCTGCGCACCAGAGCTTGTTGTGCGTTTAATCTTCAAGTTCCATACCCTAGGTCTAATTCCGGAAAGCGCACATTTGCTTAGGTAATGATGACGTTTCTATTGTTTGCGCTCGCAAGTACGAAATGGTTAGGATGACGGAACATCCACAAGTAGACTACGAGCAGTCTCTCTTTTTTCTGTAGTCCATCGAGCAAAACGCGAGACACGCAAATGGCCACGCGCGTGACTGATGGCGCGAGACAGGAGAGGCACGCTTGGATTTTGACTCCGGCGACGTGAGGACCTGATGGATGTACTTTGGGTTATTTGCATTTCATGCCCAGTAGGCTAGTAAAGATCATTTGACTTCACTCGACTAGCCCAGAGGTCACTCCGTTGATTTTACATGTTGAGCGATATAGCTTTGAAGTTGTCCTCATGTCCACTCAATTTAAATTTCCTTTCCGTTTTTAGAATCATCTTGACGCGCACTTGCCTCGAACAAAATGACCCCTAGCCTCCCACGCAGACGTTCTTAGGGGTTCCAGAAGAAAAACGAACGTCTGCGTGGGAGGCTAAATGACCCCTAAAGCGAAACATGATTGCCCAAGTTTTATGATTCTTTTATAATAACGAACACCAAATAACAGTCATGTTTTCGTGACGATACCCGATATGACACAATAGTAAAGTTATCACTCAGGAAGTCGTTGGTACCTGAAGTATTGTTTTGTAAGGAAAAGACTAATTAGGAGTGAGAAAGCAATGCCGCAAACAAATAACTCTTAGTGTTACCACAGGTGGCCCAAGCGTAATATGAAAGTTTGTATGGGAAAAATAGAGTTTGAAACTTAGATGAAATAATTGAGGTAGAGAAACAATACACGAAAGGGAAACTGAGGGAAGCAAAAACGATCGAGACGAAACGAAACAGACTGACGGAAGAAAAGTGTGAGTTTAAAGTAACGACACGTTATTGCAAAATCCAGTATAAAAACCGCACGATATTTTGTCCAGCTATTATTCCAGAGAGGCTGTTTTCCTAGCCTGTGAACAGGCCTTTGGTCGAGCGGGGAACTAAGTGGAGGGAAAAGCGGAAAGGCCCTCTCCCCCCTTCCCTTACCTTTCCTTACTATGTTTTTCCACACACAAAGAGAGAGTTTGTTCACAGGCTACTGTTTTCCAAACTCAGATGAAAATACGCTATTTTTGTCGATCTATTTGAGTTTTTAGTCCGTAGACCACAGCACGGTAAAACTGCTCATGGCGGTCTTTTGTCTGTTTTGTTTGAATTGTTTGCGCGCGCGATCTTCGCATTGTTTTCTTTGACCCTTTGTGCTATCATGCTGTATTAAATCATCGCCGCAAAATTTGGCAACTAACTGAGCTCAAATCAAAGGTAATTAACAACTGCGCTGTTCTTTAAAATTCAATTCCTTGGTACTGCTCAAACCGAAGAACTGAAACCGACGATGAGTAAGCCGTCTGCAACGCAGGCTAGTTATCGATATTCTCTCTTGACAGATGATGTCTAGCCTGCGTTGCAGCCGGCCCACGCACTCGTCAAAACCATATTTGTATAGTCTCTATACAGAAGGTTTAGAGTCAGGCAAACGATGTCAGTTACCCAATCATTGCTTAATTTTAATTAACCTCCTTATTTTTCTTTTCCAGTTAAGATTGTAGCAAACTTAGTCAAATTGTGGTGCCTCTCATCAAGTGCCACTGGGGCAAATGTTCCCATACTTTTACAAACACAACTGTTGTGTATGTTCCACAAGGAAAAAGTTTGGGCACCCCATACCAAAGAGAAAAACTTGTGGAGTATAATAAATCTGTGATCGCCTTATATGGCTCCCCACACAGTTGGATTCTCGATCTCTGCAGTGGTGCAGGTAAAAAGGCATTGATATTCAACTCAATTCGCAACTTATTATTTTACCTAGTAAACTGCATAAATACACACAATCGGCCAGTTGTTTTACTGATAATTTTCGATATTGATATCCCCAATTGGTGGTCATAGTGTTAGACTGCAAAACAGTCCGTATTTTTGCGTATTCAAGTACAAGCGAGCAGTCCAACAAAAGGTCTGGAACGAGGCTGAAAACGGAGAGTGAGACTGAGAAGAGACGCTACGGGCGTGTGAGTCTCGCGCGCTTCGCGCGCGTAAGACTCTTACGCCACGCTTTACCGATATTTTTACTGATTTTGAGAAAAAAAAAAAAAAAAAAAACGACTGTATTGCAGTCTATCATAGTGTTTGTTTATAAATTAATTAAGCGTGGTTAATATTCGACAATACAGTCAACCTGCAAGCTACTCTAGTACTCTCCTTACAAATGTATCATTTGCCTCTTTTGCACTGTGTCGATAATAAACCTTGTCCATTTTATACGGCATATAAGCACTGATCTATTTATTGGTCATAACTGACATTTTCACAAAATGTTTTCTTGTTTTCAATGAAAAAATCTATTCGCATACACATAAATGCGAAAAACTTAAAAATTTTATGACTACTCGATTTTTTTTCTTGACATTAGGGCTGGCTGCGGCTGCTGGTGGGGAAATGGAGTTGTATGACTGCGTCATTGCAGAGAAAAGTGAAGCCAGGCTCAGAACTATCCGAAGAGTCGTAACAGAAATGGCAGAAAAGTAAAATATCTGAATTTAATATATTGCTCCCAAACGAGGCCGCCCTTCTCCTGGAGGATACAAACTTTTATTTTCTAACACTGGTTTTAAGTCCATTATCTTGAAATTGTTTACTAAGTTTAAGAAAAAAGAAACGATAATAAAGTTCATTATTTGTATCATCATTTTCCGGTGACTTTCTGGTGACCGCGTAAAGGTACATGGAAATTTCCATATTCCTTCCCATTTTATCTTTTTTTTTAATTTTCAGGAGACATTTTTTTCTAGCAATGTTCCCAATATCTTGAAATTGTTCACTAAGTTTAAGAAAAAAGAAACGATATTAAAGTTCATTTGGATCATCATTTTCTGGTGACCGCTTAAAGGTACACGGAAATTTCCATGTTCCTTTCCATTTATAGAGTTTAATGTTAGAGTTTAATGTTCCCTTCCATGTTATCTCCGAAAAGGTACACGGAAATTTTTCATGATCACTTCCATTATCATCGTAAAGGTACACGGAAATTTCCATGTTCCTTTCCTTATTATCTTTGCAAAGGTAAACCGAAATTTTCTTGTTCCCCTCCATGTAATCTTTGTAAAGGGTACATGGAAATTTCCATATTCCTTCCCATTTTATCTTTTTTTTAATTTTCAGGAGACGTTTTTTTTCTACCAATGTTCCCAATATCTTGGTGATAAAATGTGTAGAACACAACCTTCGAAAATCGAAGGTAACAAGGAAGAAAAACTCAGAATATCTTACAGGGCCACCCAACGACGGTTTCCTCCTAAATGCATTGAAAACACTTTTTGGGCTATCCAGAGTACTTTTAGATCTTTAGAAATACATTCTAAGCGGCGCTATAAAATTTATATCTGTTCGGCCATCCTTGAGTCTTTTCGAAATTACCAGAGCTTCACTGATTATTTTCCCGAAAATTTTACTGCAATTCACAGGTTTTACGAAAGTGAAATTTTTCTGATTCCTCCTCTTCCCATAGCATTTTGGATTCCGAAAATTTTAGGTTTCCCTTTTTCTGCGAAAAATAGCGTAATCTGGGGAATGAAATGCGAAAAATTAAACTTCAGAAAATCGTAGGGAATTTATTAGATAGGCTTCGAAAGTTGCACATGTGTGGAACGGTTACGCTAGAAATTTTTAGCCTTCCTCAAGACAGATTTGTTACTGAGTGTTTTAACAGAAGAAGCCTGATGATATCTCAAGCATTGTGTCTTTTATGGCATAACCAGGACTCTGGAGAGGTTCCTGGAAGAAAATCCAGCGCTCCGCTGTATGGTAATGTTACTGCTGCTGCCCTTGTTGACTTGTACGTGCTCAGAAAGATCGACTTTGAAGATGTTCCGGTGACATGTCTGGGTGTAAAGTACAAGAGTATGTCGGTTAAGGTAAATAGCTGTTCCCAATAAGCTTTATTTATCGTTTTGTTTGGTCACCCTTTGATTTGACAGTGACAGTGATGATACGGTTTAATATATTTAGTTCGAATATATTTGAGGGTGTCTTCATATGAGTCCGGTTACCGGGACCAATTTCGCCATGGATTCATAAGAGAGATTTCAGCCCGGTTTCTGAGATAAGAAAAGGCCAAAAATCTTGCCGACGAGTTCTGGCACGAAATGGGAGAAAGAAAGCAAAGATGGAGAAACACAAAAATCATAACTTTCTTACCTAACAGACCTTTCGCACATTCCACACCAGTAACCAAACATAAAAAAGTGAGGTTGAGGCATGGGTGGACAATTTCATACAAATCACTGTATTTTGTCCACCCATGCCTCGACTTGATGACTTTGTTCACAGGACTGGAAAGGTCTACTCATAGCTGTATCACTGCAGTTAAATGGGATGCTCATGATGCAGAAAATAAAGCAGGCAATGCAAGACGATGCAATCCCGGTCGCCAGATATTATTAACATTTTCCTGACAACACCAGCGAAAAAACTTTTATCAATTTTTTTATTGTGATCCGTGGAAAGCATGTTTTATAGTACACTACCAAAGTGAATGTATCCCCAAAAGTAACAGCAAGAAGGAAACACTGCAAACAATTTATACATGTATTTTAGTCTTTATTCAATGAGTTTATTACAACTATTTTTTTCTCTTTATTGCAACAAAAATTCTGCTTATATAATACTGCTCAAATTTTTTTAGCCATTCTAGCAGCTGAAAGGCACTTAAGCGTATGACTTTGTCAAAATTCATTAAAAAAAGAAATTCTAGGTATAACAACTGTAACAACTCACTTTATAAGACTTCGTACAGCCTCATTTTTTATACGCGCCCCTCCCAACCACCAGCACTAATTCTGTGACCAGTTTCTGAATACAGTCTGGCTTAGGATGTTTAGTAAGGCAGTTTTCGTAAGAGAAAATTAATTCATTTAGCAAATAATGCTGTCGCAAAATCTCTGGTTTGTACACACAAAGCAGCCTTCACCTACGCACCGAAGGTAACACACTTTCCTTGTATAGCAAACTGTGCTAGAACAATTGCGTCGACGAACATGATTCTTATTTTTGCCTGAAATAGAGTAAAACAAAGAGTTGTTTTAAAACATCGTAATATAAGATTCTTGTATGCTAGCTCAGTTGGTTATAATTTTGTTTTCAATATGCCCTTGACACGACACTCGTGGCGCGGCATGCTTAACCTCCCATCATGCAGACATGCATTCCTAGGACTTGTGAAAAGGTTTGCGTTCATTGAAGACTTCGGCCTGAAGTAACCGAAGATTCAAACGCGAAGCTGGAGTCGTATACACTGTACGTAATACCTGTTTTCCAGGACTCTGCTTGCGCTTAAAAGGTTGTCTTCTCAGTCTTTACTCAATCAATTGATAGAACCCAAACTTTACTGTTCCTTTACTGTTCACTTCTATTTACTTTTCAGCTAGCATGCAGAACAGGCGTTTTTTCCCCGCGTTTTACGGACGAGCGAAGACTAGCCTCCCTCGCAGGCGTTTTTAAGGGGAGCTCGTATTTCGTTTCTCCCCACAGCTGTATTTTATGTTAAGGTTCGTTTAATTTATAAGTTGTGCTGTTATTTAGGAATTTTTGTAAGTCTAAAAGCAGCAACTTACTTGTATCAATGTAGCAAAGTACAGCTGTGGGAAGGGACGAAATACCAGCTCCCTAAAGACGGCTGCCTGGGAGGCTAAGCGAAGACAAGCGCAAGGTAAGCCTGCGCCCAGACATCTCCCATTTCCTTTTTTACTTGCGAGTACAAAGGAAATGGAGACGTATACACGCAGGCTACCACGAGGTAGGCGTGGAGTGCAAGACTCGCCCGACAGGGCGCGGGATCTCTTTCTTTCGAGCCTTCCACCTGTCGCGTGTATCACGCTCCAAGCTCACCTTGCGCTTGCCTTCCTATCCGAAAAAACGCCCTTTCTGAAGGCTACTCTTCAGTATATTTAATGATTAATTGATTGATTGATGCATTGATTTTTTGATGTTATTAATTGGTTGATTGATTGATTGATTGATTGATTGATAGATTGATTGATTGATTGATGGATTGGTTGGTTGGTTTATTGATTTAATGACTGAATGATTGATTGATGAATACTTACCTTTTTGTAGTGATAGGGGCGTGATAGCAGAATTTGAATCTTGGTTTACGGGTTCTGCTCGATCGTTCCGGAAATTCTGACACATATTTTCCAAGGCGGCACGATGAGGACTAGAAAGGTCATCTGGTACTTCTTTTATCTCCATAGCGGATTTTATCCTCAGCAAAATGGAAAGACTTGTTTTGTTGCGGGCTGCCTAGGAATTGTAAGAATTTGCTTTTCATTTATGCTAGTCTCTAAATAACGAATCTTATCTTACAGTTGTATTTCTTTGCCTTTTTTTTTTCATCATAAACGGTAGCGTGAGAAAAACAGGCGACATTAAGCGACGCCAACACTGGTTTCCCCGCGAAATGACCTCCGGGGAACGAAAGCAGAAATTCCACACTGATGACGCGTAAGGGAATGATGACGCGCCACTGGATAATTCTTCTGATTGCGGGTTGAAGCAAATTTCCCACGCGGCACGACCAATCATACGCACTTCTGCGCTCGTTCCTCAGAAGTTATGTTGCGGTGAAACCAGTGATGGCGTCGCGAAATGTCGGCTGTTATCGCAGGCTAATCAAAAGGCAGTTAGAGTCCATATTACGTACCTTTCTGAAAGAATCTATTAGTTCTACAGGTCGTGGAAAGTCGCTGTTAAGCTGCAATACCAAACAAACTTTCTTCTCCGGCAAACTGATGATCTCCAAGTTCTATAAATGAAGAGATGAAGAGAATGGGTAAAAGCGTTGACTTCTCGTGTAAAACGGCACGTTGATGTACCGTCTTTTAACATTTCACAGGGACGAAATGGAGCTAACGTAGGGCACTAGAGAATCGCCCAAGGGCTGCCGGTAGGGCTTTCCACAAGTTGCTCTAGATTTTCAAAAAAGTTTCCGTAATTTTTTAAAAAGTTGCTCAAAAAATAACCAAAAGTTGCTCGAAAAAACAAAAAATTTAACTACCGGGAACGCTTGGGAGAGTTATTAATTGGAACAAGGGGCATTAAAACAGAATAAATTCAAGTTTAAGTTATTTCCTTCAGTTTTCCCGGCCGGCAAATAAAACACGTAGCCAGTGGCTTGGCTGAATATCATACACTGACATATTCTTAGTGCATACTGAGTTTGATCATTGTAGAAAAGAAAGAATGACGTTAGCACCGAGAAAGCGAAGTTTACCTTGCGAAAATCGTGGACAACATTGGCTTCATCTGCGCCTTCTCGTAAGGGTACGTGAAAAGTCGCTGTTTGTTCAGCAACATTAATAGTGACATTCTCATTAAACACTCCGCCGTCTTTGATCATTCGTACAGAGAATGTTTCTGGTATTGCCTGAAAAACAAAAATAAAGTAAGAAAACAAAAGTTAACCAGATTTACACACGAGAAGGTTTTGAGGGTAAAGGAAGTTCATTTTTCCAGAGCCCCGAGTATGAGAATGAAGTCCAAAATATGTGATTATCCTATTCACCCCTTTTAAAAGCGTTCCGCGTCATTCAGCTTCCAATGTGCTTTACATATACTTTTCATGGTGTTATTGTTGAGTTCTGTGGCTAGGCCAGGCATATCGTATGTGAGTTTTATCATGATTTTGTAGGACATTTAACAACCGGGTACGTAACACTGAAGGTTTTACCAATTATTCCGACCACCAATAAAAGAATAAGGTCATACAGTTTATGGGACTTAATTCTCTTTTTGTTGAGGATCATTTCATTTTGTGCTGTTGTTTAGGGATCATGTATGCAAGTCTAAAAGGCAGTAACTTACTTGTATTAATGTGGCAAAACACAGTTGCGTCGTAATGATCCCAACAAAACGTTTGACATTCATAGTAAGAAACTACTTTAAACTAGCTGCTACTGGCTTCACTCAGACTCGCTCCTGTTGGATGTATGCTGTGAAATGATTTGACTTTCGCGTTTCCACGCGTGCATTTATATCATTTTTATGTATTTGGAAACCATAATGATCCTTCCGCGGTTTAACCAAGCAAGCTTCCTTTTTCCTGCTGTTAAATTTATTGTCCAATTTTTCGATCATTGAGTATCTGATTACATTAAGCGAACAATTCAGTAAACTGAGCACTGGTTGCAGTTGAAAGGGCTGTCTGCTGGTTAGATACGAACGATTTGACTCAAATGCAGTTATTTTTTTGTGATTTATGTGCAATGTCTTTTTTAACATAGATTAACAAATGATATAATCAGTTTATTTTCATCTTCTACGTATGCTGTAATTTTTATTAATTACTTATTCCACCTGCTGTCTCACGCGTACGCTAAAACAATTTGTTGAACAACACTTCCAGTATGTTGTCTGAGAGGAAATAGTTCAATGTTGAAAGCTCAGTCGCGCAAAAGTTTCATGAATTTTAGGAAATTGATAGAAATACTTTTCCGCTAAGAAGCACAAACGTAAGTTATTGAAAAGGTTTGATTTCTAGGCTTTTGTTTTACTCTAATAATTTTCGTTTCATGATTTCAATACCAACAAGTCGACCACTTTAGAGCTGGTTTTCACTAAGGACGGAGTCGGAGTCGGAGTCGGAGTCGGAGTCGTAATCAGAAGCGTAGAGCTTATGATCTCGTAAAAACAGCGTTCCGATTCCGCTTACCACTCCATCACGTACGTTTCGCTTATGATCTAGTGAAAACCAGATTTTCGGGGTCGAAAGCAGTTTCCGAAGAACTAAACCAACCACAAAGGGTGGGAACGTGCATTGTGGTTGGTTTATCCTTCCTCTTCGTAACGACTCCGGATCCGCAAAATTACTAAAACTATGATAGTGTTTTGGAGCTCAAACACCTCAAAGAACTCCTCTTTGCCAAAAATTGAACACTCTGTCAAAAATATTAATATTTTCAGTATATTTTTCCTAAAAAAGGTAGAAAGTGGAAATTTTCAGGCAAATCTGGTTAAAAGTTACCATGTTCCTTTTAACCAGTTTTGTCGCAAGGAACGTGGAAATTTCCATGTTCCGTGCGACAAAGTTGGTTAACTTGAGGAACATAAAAATCCTTCGCCTAAGCTTGTTAAAAGGAATTGTCACTAGGAAAATAGAAATCTCCATGTGCCTTCGGAAAAGCTTGTTAAAAGGATTTGTCGCAAGGAACGTGGAAATTTCCATGTTCCTTCCGACAAAGCTGGTTAACTTGAGGAACATGAAAATTCTGCTTGCCTTCGCCTAAACTTGTTAAAAGGAATTGTCGCAAGGAACATGGAAATAAGGAGTCTAGCTAACTGTCGTGGGTAGTGGGTAGAGGTCGTGGGTAAAAAAGGTATGGAAAAAAAATGACAAAATAAAAAAACATTAAATAAAAAAGTTGTACAATATTTATGAAACGAAAATCTCCAACTCCTTGATTGCCCTTTTCGTCACGGCTTTTTTTTCGTCCTCTTCCCGATATATATTTCCTTAGCCACGTGGGACTTGGCTCGCCTTTCACACCATCACTGTATAAAAGACATTACATGTTGCCGATGAAGATTTATCCATACCTGAGCTATCGCCGCGAAATAAACGAAACAGACGTAAATTATACCTGCAATTTGCAGAAAGTATGGGGCAGCTCTGACTCGCTGAATGGAAATAGCTACTCACTATTTCACCTTTATTCGATCTACAATTCCAATAATCAGTGGAGATTTTTTAACACGATGGAATGCGATCACCGTGAGAAAGGGAAGGGGAAAAGGACAATTTTTAGGTATTTCATATTTTTGGATAGAGTTTAGGTCTCTTACCTTACGAAGGAGCCACCTTCATTCTCAACCTTTCAAGTTAAGGCGAGACTGTATGGAAATTTTATAGCCGTACGGAAATACAATTTTCTCGATTACTTTTTGTTTTATTTTGTGTACAAAGTCTTTGCTGTAACGATTCGAAATATCACTTCTTAAACTGAAAGGATGTTTCAGTCACGAATGTTGACATCTTTGAGAGAAAGCAGCTCACTGCACGAAAAATTTGATTTACATCAAATTTACTCTGTGCAAATTTAGTGCAAAAAAGTGCCAACTTTGGTTAAATATAAGGCAAAGATGGTAAATACCGCATTTGCCCTCAAATTTACAACCCCATGTATTTACCATCTTTGCTTTTGATTTATTCCTAGTTTGCACTCTTTTGCACCATATTTGCACCGAGTAAATTTGTGTAAATCCAATTTTTCGTGCACAGTCTCCAGTTCTTGCATGTATAGCTTACTTCAGGTTTACGGCAGAGTGCACAAAGTTTCTTTTATTTTTCACCTAAGTGTCTTTTTATTGTCCGTTTGTGCTAGAGCATTCGGTTATTTGCTTTGCTGACCGCGGGCAGGGGGAATAGGACTGGTATGTACGCGGAGATTCTCGTTTCATGAATTTTACAACTTTTTGCTATTAAATTTTTTAATTTTAATTTTTTTTGGAAGACTTTTTTTTTACCCACGACAATCACCCACACCCACGACCTCTACCCACGACTCACGACATTTAGCTATAACACTCGTTTATAAGACCTCTTTTAAATATTTTACGCAAAATTACATGTGCGCAACTTCGGACAAAACACGAACTTTAATATCTCGAAAAATATGCTATGTACAGCCTGATTTCAAATTCTTTATTCACAGGTAGTTAATCGATAAACCGATAATTCATAGTAATCGAGATCAATCTATCTGTGAGTTCAATTTCTATCGATTTCCGATATCACTCGATATTAATCGCATTGCGGATTTCCGATATATAGATTTTCATCGATTAACCTCGTCTGGTCTTTTTGCAGTAGAACAGTTTAGTCTATTTCCGAGGTAAATATTTTTCGTAAGTTTCGGCAATTCATGACACTCCTAAACAAATCCAAACAATCGTTGCTCGTGAAAATGCTTGATAATGCTAAACATTTCAAGGGGGTTTAAAGCTAACAAAAATATATAAGTGGTATGACAGCAATGTATACAAATGAAAAGTTTCCATATACAAAAAAAAAGATCATCTACAAGGCTGTATTAATAGGAAATTTGAATCTATTATTTGAATTGTTTTTAAAGTCGTCATACCTATTAAAAAATGTTTCAATTTTTATTTTCAGTAAGAAAAAAACCTAATCTTCCCGAAAAATGCCACTATGCTCGAATAATGCTTAATGCTTTTGCCTCACAAAAATGCTCAAAAAAAAATGCTAGCATAATGTACAAAGGCCTAGCGGCGAGGTGGAAGCCTTATGAAGTCGTGCGCGAAAGAATCTGGAATCGATGTAACAACCTATTGTGACGTAATGCAGCACAGAGAATGGGCTGTTTTCGAGCGTATACGTGATACAGAACAGCGAATCCCGTGCTCATTCCGTCTGCAACCTTCAAGCAATCGTCGGGTAGCAAATTCGGGTGGCCTTCATCTTTTGCATCATATGCGAAAATCTGTCACAATTGTCCGCTGGAATTTGTTAATGTTTTTAGGCTTAAAACTTGCGTCCTCGTGGTCCTTTGTGGTCATTTGAAGCCACCAAATTTTGCTATGCGTATGGCAGCGCAGGCGCGCTGGAATTCTTTATTGCATGCCGCTAAGAAAAATAATAACGCCGCGAAATTTTTTGTGTGTTCGAAGCAAGACAATTCGGATGGCTTCATTGGCACACCATAATTTTTTTTAGTTTTAAAAAGAGACCAAATATAAGTCTGTACCTTCAATATTCGCGGAGTTTAATATGATTTTCGAGGATTTTAAGTTTGCTTAATATAAGACCACTAGGTTTTATCTGTGATACAGCTTTTTCTACTGTTACATGAGAAAAGTGTTGCGTTGTGGCATAGGAGTTTACATTGGGAAACTGCGGTCTGTTGCAATCGTGTTTGAGCCGGATTTTATCAGTGTCTGGTTTTGGGATAGCGCCAAGGGTACTAACGATAGTCGGCCTGTGTTACTACGTAATTGCCTTTGCTAATTTCCTCGCCGATTTGGTTTTCTACTTTGTCTCGTACATCGCTTGCGGTCACCGATTTGTAGTTGTTAGTTTCCGCCGTTTTCAAAACGCTATGGCTGGGAATAATTTCAAAGCCGTTTCTGATTCCGTTAACAATAAAGTCCCTGTCGCGATCGGTTTCGAGGTTGTCTAGACAGGGATGTTATCATGGCTTGTGGGTCTATTAGAAGTCACGCTGTGGGCGCTGTAGAATGTTCGTGCTGTGAGACCCTGGGTGCAACTTGGCACCAAGCAAACATGTTGAAAGCGGCAGTTTGGCCAAAGGCATCCCATTAACGAATTAAATTGGCGGCAAATTGGAGTTGTGGGTTAGATTTGTGGTTGGCGGTTAAAGCGTGGGGGAAATCTCTGTGCGATGGGTCAGGTTGCAGCTGGGGTCTGCAAAGGACGGCGTTTAATCAGAAATCTGGTATGAAGGTGCTGTAAGTCGCTCCCCCATTGAAAGCCATATTCGCAATGTAATTTACGATACTTGTCATCATACGCCAAAGCCGAGGCGAGTGTATGGGACTCAAGGAGTTCAGCAAATTTTATTGTGTAAGCCAGGTAATCAGCGATGGCGGTAGTGGTTGCTGACAGTTTTCCTGTTCGAGGGAGCTCGTGCATAATTCGCGAGTTTGCGGCGACCCACATAGAAAGGGTGCATGACATGTTGTAATTTTGGTTTTTCCCTCGCTGAGCGAATTACAATTTTTGCTCTAC
Source organism: Porites rus (assembly GCA_964035705.1). Taxonomy (NCBI): domain Eukaryota; kingdom Metazoa; phylum Cnidaria; class Anthozoa; order Scleractinia; family Poritidae; genus Porites; species Porites rus. Next base: position 6,851,994 of record OZ037999.1, read on the forward strand.
TAGAATTATTTCCAATTTCTTGCTCTTCTTCGCAATTGTCATAAGTTCCCTGGTTTACAAAGTCTGGTATTAACAGAGGCTTCTCGACTTGTTTAGCGCTCGTTCCCTTTTGCTGTAGGCCAAGAAACACATGCGGATCGTTATCTAGTCGGGGAAGAGTTGACGTGTTTAACGCAGGTGGTTTGTCGAGGAAAAGGCGGTCGATCCTAGGGCCAGAAGAGATTCGTCCAGCGAGCATGCACTTTCAATTTTCTTCAGAATTTCTTCCAAACCTCTATCGCTCGCTAGTGACTTTGTAGTGATTAGATCGGCTCCTTGTCGGCTCCTTCTATTGCGTCTTCTCTAACAACAGTTTTTAACCTTAGCCTTTCATCGGGTTCTTTTCCTGATCTTTAGAAAAAGGCTAAAGTATCACCTCTATTTAAAGAAGATTCTCCATATGACCGCTCTAATTATCGACCTATTTCAGTTCTTGCTATTCTCTCTAAGATTCTTGAACGTCATGTTCACATTCATTTTATAACTTTCTCACTAAAAAGTGACCTGCTCTCCGATTCCCAGTTTCGCTTCAGAAAGTCTCGCTCTTGCGAGCTTGCTGTTACTGATCTTATCCACTGCTTATCGATCGCCTTCTCAACAATATGGACAACAGAGTCCTGAATAGACTCTTGTTAGTCGATCTTAAAAAGGCGTTTGACCTTGTAAATCATAGCATTCTTCTTTCAAAACTTCAAATCTATGGCTGTTCATCTTCCACTGTTCAGTGGTTTACTTCTTATCTCTCTGATCGTTCTCAATGTACTAACTTTAAGGGTACACTATCTGCAGACCCTCTGCCTGTTTCTATTGGTGTTCCGCAAGGAAGCATTCTTGGTCCTCTTTTCTTTCTATTATTCATTAAACAGTAGACTGTCTCTCTTAAGTAGGATCAAACCGTTTCTCAATCATCACTGTGCTCTACGTTTCTTCAACTTTTGTATTCATAACCTCTTTATTCATTGCTCGAGTGCACGGGGTAATTGTTCCAATTATTTATTGTCTCGTCTTCTCCTTCAAAAACCTGCAGCTAGATTGCTCCTTGATGCCGACTTCTCTCAACCATCTGTAAGCTTATTTTCCAAACTCAAATGGCTGCTTTTTTTCGACCTTATAAAACTAATAAAACTTGTACTTTTATTCACTATTCTTAATAATCCTGATGCTCCTCTTTCTCTTAAACGTAAATTCAATTTTGTTGTCTTCCGTTCGTGCAAATGGTCTGCGCACCAGAGCTTGTTGTGCGTTTAATCTTCAAGTTCCATACCCTAGGTCTAATTCCGGAAAGCGCACATTTGCTTAGGTAATGATGACGTTTCTATTGTTTGCGCCCGCAAGTACGAAATGGTTAGGATGACGGAACATCCACAAGTAGACTACGAGCAGTCTCTCTTTTTTCTGTAGTCCATCGAGCAAAACGCGAGACACGCAAATGGCCACGCGCGTGACTGATGGCGCGAGACAGGAGAGGCACGCTTGGATTTTGACTCCGGCGACGTGAGGACCTGATGGATGTACTTTCGGTTATTTGCATTTCATGCCCAGTAGGCTAGTAAAGATCATTTGACTTCACTCGACTAGCCCAGAGGTCACTCCGTTGATTTCACATGTTGAGCGATATAGCTTTGAAGTTGTCCTCATGTCCACTCAATTCAAATTTCCTTTCCGTTTTTAGAATCATCTTGACGCGCACTTGCCTCGAACAAAATGACCCCTAGCCTCCCACGCAGACGTTCTTAGGGGTTCCAGAAGAAAAACGAACGTCTGCGTGGGAGGCTAAATGACCCCTAAAGCGAAACATGATTGCCCGAGTTTTATGATTCTTTTATAATAACGAACACCAAATAACAGTCATGTTTTCGTGACGATACCCGATATGACACAATAGTAAAGTTATCACTCAGGAAGTCGTTGATACCTGAAGTATTGTTTTGTAAGGAAAAGACTAATTAGGAGTGAGAAAGCAATGCCGCAAACAAATAACTCTTAGTGTTACCACAGGTGGCCCAAGCGTAATATGAAAGTTTGTATGGGAAAAATAGAGTTTGAAACTTAGATGAAATAATTGAGGTAGAGAAACAATACACGAAAGGGAAACTGAGGGAAGCAAAAACGATCGAGACGAAACGAAACAGACTGACGGAAGAAAAGTGTGAGTTTAAAGTAACGACACGTTATTGCAAAATCCAGTATAAAAACCGCACGATATTTTGTCCAGCTATTATTCCAGATAGGCTGTTTTCCTAGCCTGTGAACAGGCCTTTGGTCGAGCGGGGAACTAAGTGGAGGGAAAAGCGGAAAGGCCCTCTCCCCCCTTCCCTTACCTTTCCTTACTATGTTTTTCCACACACAAAGAGAGAGTTTGTTCACAGGCTACTGTTTTCCAAACTCAGATGAAAATACGCTATTTTTGTCGATCTATTTGAGTTTTTAGTCCGTAGACCACAGCACGGTAAAACTGCTCATGGCGGTCTTTTGTCTGTTTTGTTTGAATTGTTTGCGCGCGCGATCTTCGCCTTGTTTTCTTTGACCCTTTGTGCTATCATGTTGTATTAAATCACCGCCGCAAAATTTGGCAACTAACTGAGCTCAAATCAAAGGTAATTAACAACTGCGCTGTTCTTTAAAATTCAATTCCTTGGTACTGCTCAAACCGAAGAACTGAAACCGACGATGAGTAAGCCGTCTGCAACGCAGGCTAGTTATCGATATTCTCTCTTGACAGATGATGTCTAGCCTGCGTTGCAGCCGGCCCACGCACTCGTCAAAACCATATTTGTATAGTCTCTATACAGAAGGTTTAGAGTCAGGCAAACGATGTCAGTTACCCAATCATTGCTTAATTTTAATTAACCTCTTTATTTTTCTTTTCCAGTTAAGATTGTAGCACACTTAGTCAAAGTGTGGTGCCTCTCATCAAGTGCCACTGGGGCAAATGTTCCCATACTTTTACAAACACAACTGTTGTGTATGTTCCACAAGGAAAAAGTTTGGGCACCCCATACCAAAGAGAAAAACTTGTGGAGTATAATAAATCTGTGATCGCCTTATATGGCTCCCAACACAGTTGGATTCTCGATCTCTGCAGTGGTGCAGGTAAAAAGGCATTGATATTCAACTCAATTCGCAACTTATTATTTTACCTCGTAAACTGCATAAATACACACAATCGGCCAGTTGTTTTACTGATATTTTTCGATATTGATATCCCCAATTGGTGGTCATAGTGTTAGACTGCAAAACAGTCCGTATTTTTGCGTATTCAAGTACAAGCGAGCAGTCCAACAAAAGGTCTGGAACGAGGCTGAAAACGGAGAGTGAGACTGAGAAGAGACGCTACGGGCGTGTGAGTCTCGCGCGCTTCGCGCGCGTAAGACTCTTACGCCACGCTTTACCGATATTTTTACTGATTTTGAGGAAAAAAAAACAAAAAAAACGACTGTATTGCAGTCTATCATAGTGTTTGTTTATAAATTTAATTAAGCGTGGTTAATATTCGACAATACAGTCAACCTGCAAGCTATTCTAGTACTCTCCTTACAAATGTATCATTTGCCTCTTTTGCACTGTGTCGATAATAAACCTTGTCCATTTTATACGGCATATAAGCACTGATCTATTTATTGGTCATAACTGACATTTTCACAAAATGTTTTCTTGTTTTCAATGAAAAAATCTATTCGCATACACATAAATACGAAAAATTTTATGAATACTGGATTTTTTTTCTTGACATTAGGGCTCGCTGAGGCTGCTGGTGTGGAAATGGAGGTGTATGACTGCGTCATTGCAGAGAAAAGTGAAGCCAGGCTCAGAACTATCCGAAGAGTCGTAACAGAAATGGCAGAAAAGTAAAATATCTGAATTTAATATATTGCTCCCAAACGAGGCCGCCCTTCTCCTGGAGGATACAAACTTTTATTTTCTAACACTGGTTTTAAGTCCATTATCTTGAAATTGTTTACTAAGTTTAAGAAAAAAGAAACGATAATAAAGTTCATTATTTGTATCATCATTTTCCGGTGACTTTCTGGTGACCGCGTAAAGGTACATGGAAATTTCCATATTCCTTCCCATTTTATCTTTTTTTTTAATTTTCAGGAGACGTTTTTTTCTAGCAATGTTCCCAATATCTTGAAATTGTTCACTAAGTTTAAGAAAAAAGAAACGATAATAAAGTTCATTTGGATCATCATTTTCTGGTGACCGCTTAAAGGTACACGGAAATTTCCATGTTCCTTTCCATTTATAGAGTTTAATGTTTAGGGTTTAATGTTCCCTTCCATGTTATCTCCGAAAAGGTACACGGAAATTTTTCATGATCACTTCCATTATCATCGTAAAGGTACAGGGAAATTTTCATGTTCCTTTCCTTATTATCTTTGCAAAGGTAAACCGAAATTTTCTTGTTCCTTTCCATGCAATCTTTGTAAAGGGTACATGGAAATTTCCATATTCCTTCCCATTTTATCTTTTTTTTAATTTTCAGGAGACGTTTTTTTTCTACCAATGTTCCCAATATCTTGGTGATAAAATGTGTAGAACACAACCTTCGAAAATCGAAGGTAACAAGGAAGAAAAACTCAGAATATCTTACAGGGCCACCCAACGACGGTTTCCTCCTAAATGCATTGAAAACACTTTTTGGGCTATCCAGAGTACTTTTAGATCTTTAGAAATACATTCTAAGCGGCGCTATAAAATTTATATCTGTTCGGCCATCCTTGAGTCTTTTCGAAATTACCAGAGCTTCACTGATTATTTTCCCGAAAATTTTACTGCAATTCACAGGTTTTACGAAAGTGAAATTTTTCTGATTCCTCCTCTTCCCATAGCATTTTGGATTCCGAAAATTTTAGGTTTCCCTTTTTCTGCGAAAAATAGCGTAATCTGGGGAATGAAATGCGAAAAATTAAACTTCAGAAAATCGTAGGGAATTTATTAGATAGGTTTCGAAAGTTGTACATGAATGGAACGGTTACTCTAGAAATTTTTAGCCTTCCTCAAGACAGATTTGTTACTGAGTGTTTTAACAGAAGAAGCCTGACGATATCTCAAGCATTGTGTCTTTTATGGCATAACCAGGACTCTGGAGAGGTTCCTGGAAGAAAATCCAGCGCTCCGCTGTATGGTAATGTTACTGCTGCTGCCCTTGTTGACTTGTACGTGCTCAGAAAGATCGACTTTGAAGATGTTCCGGTGACATGTCTGGGTGTAAAGTACAAGAGTATGTCGGTTAAGGTAAATAGCCGTTCCCAATAAGCTTTATTTATCGTTTTGTTTGGTCACCCTTTGATTTGACACTGATAGTGATGAAACCGTTTAATATATTTAGTTCGAATATTTTTTTCAGTGCGTCTTCATATGAGCCCGGTTACCTGGACCAATTTCGCGTTGGGTTCATAAGAGAAATTTCGGCCCGATTACTGAGAAGAAAACGCCAAAAATCTTGCCGGCGAGTTCTGGGGCGAAATGGGAGAAAGAAAGCAAAGATGGAGAAACACAAACATCATAACTTTCTTACCTAACAGACCTTTCCCACATTCCACTCCAGTGAGCAAACACAAAAAATTGAGGTTGAGACTCGGGTGGACAATTTCATACAAATCACTGTATTTTGTCCACCCATGCCTCGACTTGATGACTTTGTTCACAGGAATGCGGGAAAGGTCTACTCATAGCTGTATCACTGCAGTTAAATGGGATGCTCATGATGCAGAAAATAAAGCAGGCAATGCAAGACGATGCAATCCCGGTCGCCAGATATTATTAACATTTTCCTGACAACACCAGCGAAAAAACTTTTATCAATTTTTTTTATTGTGATCCATGGAGAGTATCTTTTATAGTACACTATACCAAAGTGAATGTATCCCAAAACATACATGTATTTTAGTCTTTATTCAATGAGTTTATTACTATTATTTTTTTCTCTTTATTGCAACAAAAAACGTGCTTTTCCTATTCTGCTTATAAAATACTGCTCAAATTTTTTTAGCAATTCTAGCAGCTGAAAGGCACTTAAGCGCATGACATTGTCAAAATTCATTAAAAAAAAGAAATTCTAAGTATAACAACTGTAAACCTCACTTTATAAGACTTCGTACAGCCTCATTTTTTATACGCGCCCCTCCCAACCACCAGCGCTAATTCTGTGACCAGTTTGTGAATACAGTCTGGCTTAGGATATTTAGTAAGGCAGTTTTCGTAAGAGAAAATTAAGTCATTTAGCAAATAATGCTGTCGCAAAATCTCTGGTTTGTACACACATAGCAGCCTTCACCTACGCACCGAAGGTAACACACTTTCCTTGTATAGCAAACTGTGCTAGAACAATTGCGTCGACGAACATGATTCTTATTTTTACCTGAAATAGAGTAAAACAAAGAGTTGTTTTAAAACATCGTAATATAAGATTCTTGTATGCTAGCTCAGTTGGTTATAATTTTATTTTCGATATGCCCTTGACACGACACTCGTGGCGCGGCATACTTAACCTCCCATCATGCAAACATGCATTCATAGGACTTGTGGAAGGTTTGCATTCATTGAAGACTTCGGCCTGAAGTAACCAAAGATTCAAAAGCGAAGCTGGATTCCTATACACCGTACGTAATACCTGTTTTCCAGGACCTTCTCAGTCTTTATTCAATCAATTGATAGAACCCAAACTTTACTGTTTCTTTACTGTTCACTTCTGTTTACTTTTCAGCTAGCATGCAGAACAGACGTCTTTTCCCCGCGTTACGGACGAGCGAAGACTAGCCTCCATCAACCTCGTCCCCAGGGCTTTGGTGGAAAAGCCCGGGGGACGAGGTTGAGCCTCCCTCGCAGGCGTTTTTAGGGGAGTTCGTATTTCGTTTCTCCCCACAGCTGTATTTTATGTTAAGGTTCGTTTAATTTATAAGTTGTGCTGTTATTTAGGAATTTTTGTAAGTCTAAAAGCAGCAACTTACTTGTATCCATGTAGCAAAGTACAGCTGCGGGGAGGGACGAAATACGAGCTCCCTAAAAACGCCTGGGTGGAAGACTAAGCGAAGACAAGCGCAAGGTAAGCCTGCGCCCAGACATCTCCCATTTCCTTTTTTACTTGCGAGTACAAAGGAAATGGAGACGTATACACGCAGGCTACCACAAGGTAGGCGTGGAGTGCAAGACTCGCGCGACAGGGCGCGGGATCTCTTTCTTTCGAGCCCCTCACCTGTCGCGTGTTTCGCGCTCGACGCCCGGCATGCGCTTGCCTTCCTCTAATAAAAAACGTCCTTTCTGCAGGCTACTCTTTAGTATATTTAATGATTAATTGATTGATGCATTGATTTTTTGATGTGATGTGATTGATTGATTGATTGATTGATTGATTGATTGATTGATTGATTGATTGATTGATTGGTTGGTTGATTGATTTAATGACTGAATGATTGATTGAAGAATACTTACCTTTTTGTAGTGATAGGGGCGTGGTAGCAGAATTTGAATCTTGATTTACGGGTTCTGCTCGATCGTTCCGGAAATTCTGACACATATTTTCCAAGGCGGCACGATGAGGACTAGAAAGGTCATCTGGTACTTCTTTTATCTCCATAGCGGATTTTATCCTCAACAAAATGGAAAGACTTGTTTTGTTGCGGGCTGCCTAGGAATTGTAAGAATTTGCTTTTCATTTATGCTAGTCTCTAAATAACGAATCTTATCTTACAGTTGTATTTCTTTGCCTTTTTTTTTTCATCATAAACGGTAGCGTGAGAAAAACAGGCGACATTAAGCGACGCCAACACTGGTTTCCCCGCGAAATGACCTCCGGGGAACGAAAGCAGAAATTCCACACTGATGACGCGTAAGGGAATGATGACGCGCCACTGGATAATTCTTCTGATTGCGGGTTGAAGCAAATTTCCCACGCGGCACGACCAATCATACGCACTTCTGCGCTCGTTCCTCAGAAGTTATGTTGCGGTGAAACCAGTGATGGCGTCGCGAAATGTCGGCTGTTATCGCAGGCTAATCAAAAGGCAGTTAGAGTCCATATTACGTACCTTTCTGAAAGAATCTATTAGTTCTACAGGTCGTGGAAAGTCGCTGTTAAGCTGCAATACGAAACAAACTTTCTTCTCCGGCAAACTGATGATCTCCAAGTTCTATAAATGAAGAGATGAAGAGAATGGGTAAAAGCGTTGACTTCTCGTGTAAAAAGGCACGTTGATGTACCGTCTTTTAACATTTCACAGCGACGAAATGGAGCTAACGTAGGGCACCAGAGAATCGCCCAAGGGCTGCCGGGAGGGCTTTCCACAAGTTGCTCTAGATTTTCAAAAAAGTTTCCGTAATTTCTTAAAAAGTTGCTCAAAAAATAACCAAAAGTTGCTCGAAAAAACAAAAAAATTTAACTACCGGGAACGCTTGGGGGAGTTATTAATTGGAACAAGGGGCATTAAAACAGAATAAATTCAAGTTTAAGTTATTTCCTTCAGTTTTCCCGGCCGGCAAATAAAACACGTAGCCAGTGGCTTGGCTGAATATCATACACTGACATATTCTTAGTGCATACTGAGTTTGATCATTGTAGAAAAGAAAGAATGACGTTAGCACCGAGAAAGCGAAGTTTACCTTGCGAAAATCGTGGACAACATTGGCTTCATCTGCGCCTTCTCGTAAGGGTACGTGAAAAGTCGCTGTTTGTTCAGCAACATTAATAGTGACATTCTCATTAAACACTCCGCCGTCTTTGATCATTCGTACAGAGAATGTTTCTGGTATTGCCTGAAAAACAAAAATAAAGTAAGAAAACAAAAGTTAACCAGATTTACACACGAGAAGGTTTTGAGGGAAAAGGAAGTTCATTTTTCCAGAGCCCCGAGTATGAGAATGAAGTCCAAAATATGTGATTATCCTATTCACCCCTTTTAAAAGCGTTCCGCGTCATTCTTCCAATGTGCTTTACATATACTTTTCATGGTGTTATTGTTGAGTTCTGTGGCTAGGCCAGTCATATCGTATGTGAGTTTTATCATGATTTTGTAGGACATTTAACAACCGGGTACGTAACACTGAAGGTTCTACCAATTATTCCGATCACCAATAAAAGAATAAGGTCATACAGTTTATGGGACTTAATTCTCTTTTTGTTGAGGATCATTTCATTTTGTGCTGTTGTTTAGCGATCATGTATGCAAGTCTAAAAGGCAGTAACTTACTTGTATTAATGCGGCAAAACACAGTTGCGTCGTAATGATCCCAACAAAACGTTTGACATTCATAGTAGGAAACTACTTTAAACTAGCTGCTACTGGCTTCACTCAGACTCGCTCCTGTTGGATGTACGCCGTGAAATGATTTGACTTTCGCGTTTCCACGCGTGTATTTATATCATTTTTATGTATTTGGAAACCATAATGATCCTTCCGCGGTTTAACCAAGCAAGCTTCCTTTTTCCTGCTGTTAAATTTATTGTCCAATTTTTCGATCATTGAGTATCTGATTACATTAAGCGAACAATTCAGTAAACTGAGCACTGGTTGCAGTTGAAAGGGCTGTCTGCTGGTTAGATACGAACGATTTGACTCAAATGCAGTTATTTTTTTGTGATTTATGTGCAATGTCTTTTTTTAACATAGATTAACAAACGATATAATCAGTTTATTTTCATCTTCTACGTATGCTGTAATTTTTATTAATTACTTATTCCACCTGCTGTCTCACGCGTACGCTAAAACAATTTGTTGAACAACACTTCCAGTATGTTGTCTGAGAGGAAATAGTTAAATGTTGAAAGCTCAGTCGCACAAAAGTTTCATGAATTTTAGGAAATTGATAGAAATACTTTTCCGCTAAGAAGCACAAACGTAAGTTATTGAAAAGGTTTGATTTCTAGGCTTTTGTTTTACTCTAATAATTTTCGTTTCATGATTTCAATACCAACAAGTCGACCACTTTAGAGCTGGTTTTCACTAAGGACGGAGTCGGAGTCGGAGTCGGAGTCGTAATCAGAAGCGTAGAGCTTATGATCTCGTAAAAACAGCGTTCCGATTCCGCTTACCACTCCATCACGTACGTTTCGCTTATGATCTAGTGAAAACCAGATTTTCGGGGTCGAAAGCAGTTTCCGAAGAACTAAACCAACCACAAAGGGTGGGAACGTGCATTGTGGTTGGTTTATCCTTCCTCTTCGTAACGACTCCGGATCCGCAAAATTACTAAAACCATGATAGTTTTTTGGAGCTCAAACACCTCAAAGAACTCCTCTTTGCCAAAAATTGAACACTCTGTCAAAAATATTAATATTTTCAGTATATTTTTCCTAAAAAAGGTAGAAAGTGGAAATTTTCAGGCAAATCTGGTTAAAAGTTACCATGTTCCTTTTAACCAGTTTTGTCGCAAGGAACGTGGAAATTTCCACGTTCCGTGCGACAAAGTTGGTTAACTTGAGGAACATAAAAATCCTTCGCCTAAGCTTGTTAAAAGGAATTGTCGCTAGGAAAATAGAAATCTCCATGTGCGTTCGGAAAAGCTTGTTAAAAGGATTTGTCGCAAGGAACGTGGAAATTTCCATGTTCCTTCCGACAAAGTTGGTTAACTTGAGGAACATAAAAATCCTTCGCCTAAGCTTGTTAAAAGGAATTGTCGCTAGGAAAATAGAAATCTCCATGTGCCTTCGGAAAAGCTTGTTAAAAGGATTTGTCGCAAGGAACGTGGAAATTTCCATGTTCCTTCCGACAAAGCTGGTTAACTTGAGGAACATGAAAATTCTGCTTGCCTTCGCCTAAACTTGTTAAAAGGAATTGTCGCAAGGAACATGGAAATAAGGAGTCTAGCTAACTGTCGTGGGTAGTGGGTAGAGGTCGTGGGTAAAAAAGGTATGGAAAAAAAATGACAAAATAAAAAAACATTAAATAAAAAAGTTGTACAATATTTATGAAACGAAAATCTCCAACTCCTTGATTGCCCTTTTCGTCACGGCTTTTTTTTCGTCCTCTTCCCGATATATATTTCCTTAGCCACGTGGGACTTGGCTCGCCTTTCACACCATCACTGTATAAAAGACATTACATGTTGCCGATGAAGATTTATCCATACCTGAGCTATCGCCGTGAAATAAACGAAACAGACGTAAATTATACCTGCAATTTGCAGAAAGTATGGGGCAGCTCTGACTCGCTGAATGGAAATAGCTACTCACTATTTCACCTTTATTCGATCTACAATTCCAATAATCAGTGGAGATTTTTTAACACGATGGAATGCGATCACCGTGAGAAAGGGAAGGGGAAAGGGACAATTTTTAGGTATTTCATATTTCTGGATAGAGTTTAGGTCTCTTACCTTACGAAGGAGCCACCTTCATTCTCAACCTTTCAAGTTAAGGCGAGACTGTATGGAAATTTTATAGCCGTACGGAAATACAATTTTCTCGATTACTTTTTGTTTTATTTTGTGTACAAAGTCTTTGCTGTAACGATTCGAAATATCACTCCTTAAACTGAAAGGACGTTTCAGTCACGAATGTTGACATCTTTGAGAAAAAGCAGCTCACTGCACTGTGCAAATTTAGTGCAAAAAAGTGCCAACTTTGGTTAAATATAAGGCAAAGATGGTAAATACCGCATTTGCCCTCAAATTTACAACCCCATGTATTTACCATCTTTGCTTTTGATTTACTCCTAGTTTGCACTCTTTTGCACCATATTTGCACCGAGTAAATTTGTGTAAATCCAATTTTTCGTGCACAGTCTCCAGTTCTTGCATGTATAGCTTACGTCAGGTTTACGGCAGAGTGCACAAAGTTTCTTTTATTTTTCACCTAAGTGTCTTTTTATTGTCCGTTTGTGCTAGAGCATTCGGTTATTTGCTTTGCTGACCGCGGGGAGGGGCAATAGGACTGGTATGTACGCGGAGATTCTCGTTTCGTGAATTTTACAACTTTTTGCTATTAAATTTTTTAATTTTAATTTTTTTTGGAAGACTTTTTTTTTACCCACGACAATCACCCACACCCACGACCTCTACCCACGACTCACGACATTTAGCTATAACACTCGTTTATAAGACCTCTTTTAAATATTTTACGCAAAATTACATGTGCGCAACTTCGGACAAAACACGAACTTTAATATCTCGAAAAATATGCTATGTACAGCCTGATTTCAAATTCTTTATTCACAGGTAGTTAATCGATAAACCAATAATTGATAGTAATCGAGATCAATCTATCTGTGACTTCAATTTTTATCGATTTCCGATATCACTCGATATTAATCGCATTGCGGATTTCCGATATATAGATTTTTATCGATTAACCTCGTCTGGTCTTTTTGCAGTAGAACAGTTTAGTCTATTTCCGAGGTAAATATTTTTCGTAAGTTTCGGCAATTCATGACACTCCTAAACAAATCCAAACAATCGTTGCTCGTGAAAATGCTTGATAATGCTAAACATTTCAAGGGGGTTTAAAGCTAACAAAAATATATAAGTGGTATGACAGCAATGTATGCAAATGAAAAGTTTCCATATACAGAAAAAAAGATCATCTACAAGGCTGTATTAATAGGAAATTTGAATCTATTATTTGAATTGTTTTTAAAGTCGTCATACCTATTTAAAAATGTTTCAATTTTTATTTTCAGTAAGAAAAAAACCTAATCTTCCCGAAAAATGCCACTATGCTCGAATAATGCTTAATGCTTTTGCCTCACAAAAATGCTCAAAAAAAATGCTAGCATAATGTACAAAGGCCTAGCGGCGAGGTGGAAGCCTTATGAAGTCGTGCGCGAAAGAATCTGGAATCGATGTAACAACCTATTGTGACGTAATGTAGAACAGAGAATGGGCCGTTTTCGAGCGTATACGTGATACAGAACAGCGAATCCCGTGCTCATTCCGTCTGCAACCTTCAAGCAATCGTCGGGTAGCAAATTCGGGTGGCCTTCATCTTTTACATCATATGCGAAAATCTGTCACAATTGCCCGCTGGAATTTGTTAATGTTTTTAGGCTTAAAAACTTGCGTCCTCGTGGTCCTTTGTGGTCATTTGAAGCCAGCAAATTTTGCTATGCGTATGGCAGCGCAGGCGCCCTGGAATTCTTTATTGCATGCCGCTAAGAAAAATAATAACGCCGCGAAATTTTTTGTGTGTTCGAAGCAAGACAATTCGGATGGCTTCATTGGCACACCATAATTTTTTTTAGTTTTAAGAAGAGACCAAATATAAGTCTGTACCTTGAATATTCGCGGAGTTTAATATGATTTTTCGAGGATTTTAAGTTTGCTTAATATAAGACCACTAGGTTTTATCTGTGATACAGCTTTTTCTACTGTTACATGAGAAAAGTGTTGCGTTGTGGCATAGGAGTTTACATTGGGAAACTGCGGTCTGTTGCAATCGTGTTTGAGCCGGATTTTATCAGTGTCTGGTTTTGGGATAGCGCTAAGGGTACTAACGATAGTCGGCCTGTGTTACTACGTAATTGCCTTTGCTAATTTCCTCGCCGATTTGGTTTTCTACTTTGTCTCGTACATCGCTTGCGGTCACCGATTTGTAGTTGTTAGTTTCCGCCGTTTTCAAAACGCTATGGCTGGGAATAATTTCAAAGCCGTTTCTGATTCCGTTAACAATAAAGTCCTTGTCGCGATCGGTTTCGAGGTTGTCTAGACAGGGATGTTATCATGGCTTGTGTGTCTATTAGAAGTCACGCTGTGGGCGCTGTAGGATGTTCGTGCTGTGGGACCCTGGGTGCAATTTGGCACCAAGCAAACATGTTGAAAGCGGCAGTTTGGCCAAAGGCATCCCATTAACGAATTAAATTGGCGGCAAATTGGAGTTGTGGGTTAGATTTGTGGTTGGCGGTTAAAGCGTGGGGGAAATCTCTGTGCGATGGGTCAGGTTGCAGCTGGGGTCTGCAAAGGACGGCGTTTAATCAGAAATCTGGTATGAAGGTGCTGTAAGTCGCTCCCCCATCGAAAGCCATATTCGCCATCTAATTTACGATACTCGTCATCATACGCCAAAGCCGAGGCGAGTGTATGGGACTCAAGGAGTTCAGCAAATTTTATTGTGTAAGCCAGGTAATCAGCGATGGCGGTAGTGGTTGCTGACAGTTTTCCTGTTTGAGGGAGCTCGTGCATAATTCGCGAGTTTGCGGCGACCCACATAGAAAGGGTGCATGACATGTTGTAATTTTGGTTTTTCCCTCGCTGAGCGAATTACAATTTTTGCTCTACTAGAATTATTTCCAATTTCTTGCTCTTCTTCGCAATTGTCATAAGTTCCCTGGTTTACAAAGTCTGGTATTAACAGAGGGTTCTTGACTTGTTTAGCGCTCGTTCCCTTTTGCTGTAGGCCAAGAAACACATGCGGATCGTTATCTAGTCGGGGAAGAGTTGACGTGTTTAACGCAGGTGGTTTTGTCGAGGAAAAGGCGGTCGATCCTAGGGCCAGAAGAGATTCGTCCAGCGAGCATGCACTTTCAATTTTCTTCAGAATTTCTTCCAAACCTCTATCGCTCGCTAGTGACTTTGTAGTGATTAGATCGGCTCCTTGTCGGCTCCTTCTATTGCGTCTTCTCTAACAACAGTTTTTAACCTTAGCCTTTCATCGGGTTCTTTTCCTGATCTTTAGAAAAAGGCTAAAGTATCACCTCTATTTAAAGAAGATTCTCCATATGACCGCTCTAATTATCGACCAATTTCAGTTCTTGCTATTCTCTCTAAGATTCTTGAACGTCATGTTCACATTCATTTTATAACTTTCTCACTAAAAAATGACCTGCTCTCCGATTCCCAGTTTCGCTTCAGAAAGTCTCGCTCTTGCGAGCTTGCTGTTACTGATCTTATCCACTGCTTATCGATCGCCTTCTCAACAATATGGACAACAGAGTCCTGAATAGACTCTTGTTAGTCGATCTTAAAAAGGCGTTTGACCTTGTAAATCATAGCATTCTTCTTTCAAAACTTCAAATCTGTGGCTGTTCATCTTCCACTGTTTAGTGGTTTACTTCTTATCTCTCTGATCGTTCTCAATGTACTAACTTTAAGGGTACACTATCTGCAGACCCTCTGCCTGTTTCTATTGGTGTTCCGCAAGGATGCATTCTTGGTCCTCTTTTCTTTCTATTATTCATTAAACAGTAGACTGTCTCTCTTAAGTAGGATCAAACCGTTTCTCAATCATCACTGTGCTCTACGTTTCTTCAACTTTTGTATTCATAACCTCTTTATTTATTGCTCGAGTGCACGGGGTAATTGTTCCAATTATTTATTGTCTCGTCTTCTCCTTCAAAAACCTGCAGCTAGATTGCTCCTTGATGCCGACTTCTCTCAACCATCTGTAAGCTTATTTTCCAAACTCAAATGGCTGCTTTTTTTCGACCTTATAAAACTAATAAAACTTGTACTTTTATTCACTATTCTTAATAATCCTGATGCTCCTCTTTCTCTTAAACGTAAATTCAATTTTGTTGTCTTCCGTTCGTACAAATAGTCTGCGCACCAGAGCTTGTGCGTTTAATCTTCAAGTTCCATACCCTAGGTCTAATTCCGGAAAGCGCACATTTGCTTACTCTGCTGCCACTCTTTTTTATTACCTTGACACTGATCTAAAGTAAATAGCGTGCGTATCTCTTTCTTCTATCCTTTTTTCATCTAGATTAAATAATTTTAAGCATAAACTCTTTATCTTATTCCTTAAGTTTGCTAGTAACGTTTCTCATCTTGAAGAATTAATGTGTTATGATTGTCGTTTTTCTCTTTTATTGTAACTGTATTAAAAGGTAATTAGTTTATATCATCTTATATCTATGTTAAACCATACATTTGTCTAGTTCTATTTCTTCTTTCGTTGTAGTCGTATATTACTGATATAGGCATTGTTTTTATATGTGTATTTTGTATTGTTGTGAAGGCCGTAAGTTAGATAACTCATTGGGTTATTACGTCACCTTCGTTAAATAAAAAATATTGTATTGTATTGGATCGCTCGCACCAGTAGCATCTCCTGGCGAGGGTTTTTCGTTGACATCCTGTCGTAACTTTTTCAGTGCCGCTTCGAGAACGTGTTTCTGCACTATGCTCAGCCCCAATTTCTCTAAATCCGTGGGAGTGAGAAGTTGTAGGGTTTCCTTGGTATCGAGATCCTCTTTCTTGCGGATATCCACGCTCGCTTCTGTAAGTGGCGCTTATAAATGGAGGGGCTTATTTTCGGAATTTTACAGTATATAGTCATACAGTCAATATAGAAAAAATCTCGATTTGCTTGAACAGGGGCCGCGAGGAATCGGTAGGTAATGATGACGTTTCTATTGTTTGCGCCCGCAAGTACGAAATGGTTAGGATGACGGAACATCCACAAGTAGACTACGAGCAGTCTCTCTTTTTTCTGTAGTCCATCGAGCAAAACGCGAGACACGCAAATGGCCACGCGCGTGACTGATGGCGCGAGACAGGAGAGGCACGAAAAAAGAGAGACTACCCGCAAAGCCAGAGAGAATGGTCTTTCACGGTCTAGTGATTTTTTGGCGTCAGTACTGAAGTGTTGACAGCCAGGCACGTAAAACGTGACTTTAGGGGCGGACCATTAGAAAGCTTATGGTGGGGCGGGCGAAGTACAAAAAAAAAATTCGCGCAAGGGAAAATTAAATGAAAAAAATTCTTGCACGCCAATTAACCCTAAAAAATATTCATGCTATGGCCTAAAAATTCATACAAGGAAAGAATAACGAAAAAAAAAGTTCCCGCGGCTCGAAAATTCCCCTCCCCCCCCCCCATAACTTTTCTAATGGTCCGTCCCTTAGAGTTTGCTTGAACAACAGAGGTTTTTCTACTTTTCTTTTTAAAGCGCAGCTTATGCATTGCATAGAGTTAGAGTCGATTCCAAGCTAATTGACTGAGCAAATCTTAATTTTGGCCGCTGGTCTCACATTTAGAAGTCGTGAAGCTGGTCTATTTCTCTTATTCTATTAATAATTCATTTCCTGTGCTTTATGTTTTGAATGAGATCACCCGTGGCCTAGTTCTTGTTTGCAGGATGTTGAATTTTCACGGGACAGTGTTCTACATACCCTAACTGTAGCTTAAGTAAAGCTAAGCCAACGCTGCCACTCACTCAAGATCATTCTTTCGGCGCCGATTTTTTTTTTTTTTTTTTTTTTTTTTTCTTTCTTTCTTGAGAATATTTGCTCTATAGCGCGATGTCCTGTAGTGCATCCGTTGGTAATTACTATTGTTTTAGCTTTATAAAATAAACAGTCTAAAAGTCTTCCAGTCTATGCTACTTTCTGTTTTAAGTTCTAAAGTAAGACTACCGTTTTGGAACTAAAGCGTTCCTTGACAGTGAAGAGAGGCTTTGAGCATTTAAATTGTGCGATCACGTCACGTACCCGGAGAGATGAGACCTTCTTATGCTTCTCTTTGCTCCGTATCTAATGTTTTTTTTTTTTTTTCGAGAAACGTGGCAAACTTTCCTGCAGTGCTTCAGCCATCATCAACTTGTCAACGGTTTCGATTGTTGACAGTTTGTTGTCAACGCTTCACAAATCAGCCAATCGTGTTTTGCGTTGTGAGGCCAACGCTTAATTCATTGGCTCTGGCTAAGCGGGCAGTCTCTCTTTTTTCTTCTCGGGCTGCCGCCCTCGTTTCGCGCGTCTCGCGGCTTCGCCGCTCCCGCGCGCGTGCATTGCTCTCGCTAAATCTGAAGAAAAAGAGAGACTGCTCGCAGTCTATCCCCAAGGGACCGCTTAGGTAGATTTTTTGACATTTATTGTGCAGTCATACTTCGACACTCTTTTGCGTTACGTGTTGTCAGTGACATTCTGTGGAGCAGTTGTGTCAGTGAAAGTTATGACCCAAAATTTTAACGACACTCGTTAAGCGCTGAAGAAGTTATAAGGTGTGTATAACTGTGTATATATAAACACTTGAAGAGTTTGCCAGACACGAGTTCACAAATCTTTCCTTGGAAACCTTGCCAGACACTCTTTCTCTCTCTTTGACCGGAATAAGACTCAGCCCCAAACAAGCAAGACGAGTGAACAACGGCTAGCTTCTCACTTTTAGTAGCAGAACTATGGACGATTACAGAAATTCGCCGACAATCAAATTCTGTGCTGACTTATTCCCTGCTCACAGATGTCCTTCCGCTATAAAGTTTAAAATAAGACTAGAATGCGCGAGCGTGAATTTTCCGGCAAATAAAATGAACTGAATGTAAAAAGTGAAAGAGAAATAGCGAAAACTTCAACTCCTAATTAAATCTTTTCCTATGGTTTAGAATAAACTATTCTCGAAACTGAGAATGTTTTGCCAAAGCTGTGTAGATCGACCTGAAACTATGCATGGAACCCTGCGTTTCCTGTATTTACCTCACCTATTGTATGGAATATGTGTGAAAATCTTCCTTATGAATCGAATCGGTATATCCCCCAAAGAGCTACAAAACGAGCAAGAATGCTATATTGACCGACAATATACAGAGCGGGGGCAGCTGTAGTGTCAACTATTACTAGTGATATCGTTATAAGTCAGGCGCACCCAACGTCAATTTTCGGAAAATATCTGTTCGGAAGACGATTTGAGATCTAGAATTTTCGGAACATTTGTTGTAAAATTTCTTGCTTGCCTGCCTCTTCTAGGATTTTCGAAGATCTAAAAAGTGGTATAATTGCCTTTTCTTTAACGGATTTTTATCCTGAAATGGTCACCTAGAATTTTCGGGAGCCCTTTTTCTGGCTGAAATTTTCGAAAAGGTAAGTTTTGATCCCTATAATTTTCGGATCACTAGACTTTCAGCCAGGAAATCCGAACAGTTAAAAAATTTTTAGGGGATAAACATATGCCTATATCTACCGTTTAAATACTAAAATACGTTCAACAATGCTATGTTTAAGTGGTTTTGAACTATATTCTCGTTGGGGGCCCCTGATAAGTGACCGCGCCTGTATCCTGTAGTTAAGTCACCTGATTATTTCTTACCATATTCCAGCTTGAGCTGGGATCATTGGTGGAAGTGTATTTACATACAGGTCGCTTGGATTTTGACTCCGGCGACGTGAGGACCTGATGGATGTACTTTCGGTTATTTGCATTTCATGCCCAGTAGGCTAGTAAAGATCATTTGACTTCACTCAACTAGCCCAGAGGTCACTTCGTTGATTTTACATGTTGAGCGATATAGCTTTGAAGTTGTCCTCATGTCCACTCAATTCAAATTTCCTTTCCGTTTTTAGAATCATCTTGACGCGCACTTGCCTCGAACAAAATGACCCCTAGCCTCCCACGCAGACGTTCTTAGGGGTTCCAGAAGAAAAACGAACGTCTGCGTGGGAGGCTAAATGACCCCTAAAGCGAAACATGATTGCCCGAGTTTTATGATTCTTTTATGATAACGAACACCAAATAACAGTCATGTTTTCGTGACGATACCCGATATGACACAATAGTAAAGTTATCACTCAGGAAGTCGTTGATACCTGAAGTATTGTTTTGAAAGGAAAAGACTAATTAGGAGTGAGAAAGCAATGCCGCAAACAAATAACTCTTAGTGTTACCACAGGTGGCCCAAGCGTAATAGGAAAGTTTGTATGGGAAAAATAGAGTTTGAAACTTAGATGAAATAATTGAGGTAGAGAAACAATACAGGAAAGGGAAACTGAGGGAAGCAAAAACGATCGAGACGAAACGAAACAGACTGACGGAAGAAAAGTGTGAGTTTAAAGTAACGACACGTTATTGCAAAATCCAGTATAAAAACCGCACGATATTTTGTCCAGCTATTATTCCAGATAGGCTGTTTTCCTAGCCTGTGAACAGGCCTTTGGTCGAGCGGGGAACTAAGTGGAGGGAAAAGCGGAAAGGCCCTCTCCCCCCTTCCCTTACCTTTCCTTACTATGTTTTTCCACACACAAAGAGAGAGTTTGTTCACAGGCTACTGTTTTCCAAACTCAGATGAAAATACGCTATTTTTGTCGATCTATTTGAGTTTTTAGTCCGTAGACCACAGCACGGTAAAACTGCTCATGGCGGTCTTTTGTCTGTTTTGTTTGAATTGTTTGCGCGCGCGATCTTCGCATTGTTTTCTTTGACCCTTTGTGCTGTCATGCTGTATTAAATCATCGCCGCAAAATTTGGCAACTAACTCAGCTCAAATCAAAGGTAATTAACAACTGCGCTGTTCTTTAAAATTCAATTCCTTGGTACTGCTCAAACCGAAGAACTGAAACCGACGATGAGTAAGCCGTCTGCAACGCAGGCTAGTTATCGATATTCTCTCTTGACAGATGATGTCTAGCCTGCGTTGCAGCCGGCCCACGCACTCGTCAAAACCATATTTGTATAATCTCTGTACAGAAGGTTTAGAGTCAGGCAAACGATGTCAGTTACCCAATCATTGCTTAATTTTAATTAACCTCTTTATTTTTCTTTTCCAGTTAAGATTGTAGCAAATTTAGTCAAAGTGTGGTGCCTCTCATCAAGTGCCACTGGGGCAAATGTTCCCATACTTTTACAAACACAACTGTTGTCTATGTTCCACAAGGAAAAAGTTTGGGCACCCCATACCAAAGAGAAAATCTTGTGGAGTATAATAAATCTGTGATCGCCTTATATGGCTCCCCACACAGTTGGATTCTCGATCTCTGCAGTGGTGCAGGTAAAAAGGCATTGATATTCAACTCAATTCGCAACTTATTATTTTACCTAGTAAACTGCATACATACACACAATCGGCCAGTTGTTTTACTGATATTTTTCGATATTGATATCCCCAATTGGTGGTCATAGTGTTAGACTGCAAAACAGTCCGTATTTTTGCGTATTCAAGTACAAGCGAGCAGTCCAACAAAAGGTCTGGAACGAGGCTGAAAACGGAGAGTGAGACTGAGAAGAGACGCTACGGGCGTGTGAGTCTCGCGCGCTTCGCGCGCGTAAGACTCTTACGCCACGCTTTACCGATATTTTTACTGATTTTGAGGAAAAAAAAAAAAAAAACGACTGTATTGCAGTCTATCATAGTGTTTGTTTATAAATTAATTAAGCGTGGTTAATATTCGACAATACAGTCAACCTGCAAGCTACTCTAGTACTCTCCTTACAAATGTATCATTTGCCTCTTTTGCACTGTGTCGATAATAAACCTTGTCCATTTTATACGGCATATAAGCACTGATCTATTTATTGGTCATAACTGACATTTTCACAAAATGTTTTCTTGTTTTCAATGAAAAAATCTATTCGCATACACATAAATACGAAAAATTTTATGAATACTGGATTTTTTTTCTTGACATTAGGGCTCGCTGAGGCTGCTGGTGTGGAAATGGAGGTGTATGACTGCGTCATTGCAGAGAAAAGTGAAGCCAGGCTCAGAACTATCCGAAGAGTCGTAACAGAAATGGCAGAAAAGTAAAATATCTGAATTTAATATATTGCTCCCAAACGAGGCCGCCCTTCTCCTGGAGGATACAAACTTTTATTTTCTAACACTGGTTTTAAGTCCATTATCTTGAAATTGTTTACTAAGTTTAAGAAAAAAGAAACGATAATAAAGTTCATTATTTGTATCATCATTTTCCGGTGACTTTCTGGTGACCGCGTAAAGGTACATGGAAATTTCCATATTCCTTCCCATTTTATCTTTTTTTTTAATTTTCAGGAGACGTTTTTTTCTAGCAATGTTCCCAATATCTTGAAATTGTTCACTAAGTTTAAGAAAAAAGAAACGATAATAAAGTTCATTTGGATCATCATTTTCTGGTGACCGCTTAAAGGTACACGGAAATTTCCATGTTCCTTTCCATTTATAGAGTTTAATGTTTAGGGTTTAATGTTCCCTTCCATGTTATCTCCGAAAAGGTACACGGAAATTTTTCATGATCACTTCCATTATCATCGTAAAGGTACAGGGAAATTTTCATGTTCCTTTCCTTATTATCTTTGCAAAGGTAAACCGAAATTTTCTTGTTCCTTTCCATGCAATCTTTGTAAAGGGTACATGGAAATTTCCATATTCCTTCCCATTTTATCTTTTTTTTAATTTTCAGGAGACGTTTTTTTTCTACCAATGTTCCCAATATCTTGGTGATAAAATGTGTAGAACACAACCTTCGAAAATCGAAGGTAACAAGGAAGAAAAACTCAGAATATCTTACAGGGCCACCCAACGACGGTTTCCTCCTAAATGCATTGAAAACACTTTTTGGGCTATCCAGAGTACTTTTAGATCTTTAGAAATACATTCTAAGCGGCGCTATAAAATTTATATCTGTTCGGCCATCCTTGAGTCTTTTCGAAATTACCAGAGCTTCACTGATTATTTTCCCGAAAATTTTACTGCAATTCACAGGTTTTACGAAAGTGAAATTTTTCTGATTCCTCCTCTTCCCATAGCATTTTGGATTCCGAAAATTTTAGGTTTCCCTTTTTCTGCGAAAAATAGCGTAATCTGGGGAATGAAATGCGAAAAATTAAACTTCAGAAAATCGTAGGGAATTTATTAGATAGGTTTCGAAAGTTGTACATGAATGGAACGGTTACTCTAGAAATTTTTAGCCTTCCTCAAGACAGATTTGTTACTGAGTGTTTTAACAGAAGAAGCCTGACGATATCTCAAGCATTGTGTCTTTTATGGCATAACCAGGACTCTGGAGAGGTTCCTGGAAGAAAATCCAGCGCTCCGCTGTATGGTAATGTTACTGCTGCTGCCCTTGTTGACTTGTACGTGCTCAGAAAGATCGACTTTGAAGATGTTCCGGTGACATGTCTGGGTGTAAAGTACAAGAGTATGTCGGTTAAGGTAAATAGCCGTTCCCAATAAGCTTTATTTATCGTTTTGTTTGGTCACCCTTTGATTTGACACTGATAGTGATGAAACCGTTTAATATATTTAGTTCGAATATTTTTTTCAGTGCGTCTTCATATGAGCCCGGTTACCTGGACCAATTTCGCGTTGGGTTCATAAGAGAAATTTCGGCCCGATTACTGAGAAGAAAACGCCAAAAATCTTGCCGGCGAGTTCTGGGGCGAAATGGGAGAAAGAAAGCAAAGATGGAGAAACACAAACATCATAACTTTCTTACCTAACAGACCTTTCCCACATTCCACTCCAGTGAGCAAACACAAAAAATTGAGGTTGAGACTCGGGTGGACAATTTCATACAAATCACTGTATTTTGTCCACCCATGCCTCGACTTGATGACTTTGTTCACAGGAATGCGGGAAAGGTCTACTCATAGCTGTATCACTGCAGTTAAATGGGATGCTCATGATGCAGAAAATAAAGCAGGCAATGCAAGACGATGCAATCCCGGTCGCCAGATATTATTAACATTTTCCTGACAACACCAGCGAAAAAACTTTTATCAATTTTTTTTATTGTGATCCATGGAGAGTATCTTTTATAGTACACTATACCAAAGTGAATGTATCCCAAAACATACATGTATTTTAGTCTTTATTCAATGAGTTTATTACTATTATTTTTTTCTCTTTATTGCAACAAAAAACGTGCTTTTCCTATTCTGCTTATAAAATACTGCTCAAATTTTTTTAGCAATTCTAGCAGCTGAAAGGCACTTAAGCGCATGACATTGTCAAAATTCATTAAAAAAAAGAAATTCTAAGTATAACAACTGTAAACCTCACTTTATAAGACTTCGTACAGCCTCATTTTTTATACGCGCCCCTCCCAACCACCAGCGCTAATTCTGTGACCAGTTTGTGAATACAGTCTGGCTTAGGATATTTAGTAAGGCAGTTTTCGTAAGAGAAAATTAAGTCATTTAGCAAATAATGCTGTCGCAAAATCTCTGGTTTGTACACACATAGCAGCCTTCACCTACGCACCGAAGGTAACACACTTTCCTTGTATAGCAAACTGTGCTAGAACAATTGCGTCGACGAACATGATTCTTATTTTTACCTGAAATAGAGTAAAACAAAGAGTTGTTTTAAAACATCGTAATATAAGATTCTTGTATGCAAGCTCAGTTGGTTATAATTTTATTTTCGATATGCCCTTGACACGACACTCGTGGCGCGGCATACTTAACCTCCCATCATGCAAACATGCATTCATAGGACTTGTGGAAGGTTTGCATTCATTGAAGACTTCGGCCTGAAGTAACCAAAGATTCAAAAGCGAAGCTGGATTCCTATACACCGTACGTAATACCTGTTTTCCAGGACCTTCTCAGTCTTTATTCAATCAATTGATAGAACCCAAACTTTACTGTTTCTTTACTGTTCACTTCTGTTTACTTTTCAGCTACAATACTCGTCACAAATCTTGAAACACTTGTGTGATTTTCCCCTTCCCCAATGTTGATTTGGGTATTACAGTGGTCTCACTGGTCCAAAATACGCGTGGCTCAACATTGGGGAAGGAGAGGGGCAAATTCAAGTGAGAGCGAAGATGTCAGGAGTGAGTGTAAGAAATCTGGAGAAAATTCAAGACAAATGGCTCCTGTTTCAACGATTTGTGACGAGTATTGTATTTAGTCGGAAGAGAGGAAATAATGACAGGTTCAGATCAAGGTGAATTTTTGGGACCGTTGATCGAAGATACGTGTTTTTCGTCGTGTACATAAAGTAAAATTAAAAAGAAAAACAGTATGTTGAATTATTTTTCGCGTAGGACAGAATGACAGATGGAAGTAAGGCATTTAAAGTACATATGTAATATATAGAGTAATGCAGAGACGCTCCGAAGTAGTGTTTTAAAACCATTTTCGGTTGTCTGTGAACATCATTCCATGGCATGAGTTCTTAATGCTTCTTGACTGGGGAAAGTGAAAAAACACAGCCTCCATGATATTTTATACTGACCAGGGAGATACGCCGATATTTTGTACAAATAAAGATGAACTCGGTTTTGTGAGAGAAGGAGTTGTCGGTGAGAGGAAGAATCCGAAGATAAAATTAGGGTGGCAAGTATTCAATCTCTTCAATCAAATATCCGAGGAACGGCTAAAATTCGTTTCTCCTTGTAGAAAATGTCTTAGTCGTCTTTAATATTTTCCCGCAAGAGGACTAATTAAATTAATGGCATCTTATGTAAATATTGCTGAGGTTGTTGACATTATTTGCTGCAGCTTGAGTGTAACACGATTCACCATGGTGTTCGGGAAATTCTTTGCCTTTTTAGCCCTTAAAAACAACAGCTACTGCATCTATAAGTGTTTGGAATTATAGAGAAGATCATAGAACATACAGATAAGGGAAAATTTTCTTCATGAACATATTCAATAATGCTATTTGAACCGGTTCACCATGGTGAACCGATAGTTCATAAAGTCTATGGTACTATAATTACTTTACGGTAGGACACAGTGGTGAATCGTTGAGATTTTGCGCTTCAAAGATAGATAGCTCGTTAAAAGGAATGATCTCGTTTAATAATGTATTTCTCTACATAGTTAGCTCATCTTTGTACATAGAACCTTTAAGATCATAGAAAAAGAAGGAAAGGGTTCCGTTTTCATCTGACACCTCTGTGTAGTTATTTCAGATAACGACTAATTAGCGATATTCTCTATCATTCTCTCCCACAAGCTCGCAAGAAAAGTATGTCACCGTAAATACGAAATCAGTTTCAAGTGATAAAATGGCTCCAAAAAATTCTTTCTGCTATGTAAAAATCACCAAACATCGTCTCCATTGCCATATGTTTGAGTAATTTTTCTTCCCCTTCGGTCTTGAAATATGCACCCCTTGTTCAATTCCGATGTACTTTGAGGCACAGCCTTTTCACTGAAGTGGTTTTGGAGAAATGTACCTTGAAATCGTTCATAATCAATAGTATGCATACCAGCTATATAATTATTAGTCCGACTTAACATCTAGAACAGTAACAACAAGAATACTGATGACATTGTTAACACTAAAGGTGGAAATAGTTACCCTTCATACGTTTCGTTACCCGTCCACGCCCTCCCAACGCAAAGACAATACTCGTCACAAATCTTGAAACACTTGTGTGATTTTCCCCTTCCCCAATGTTGATTTGGGTATTACAGTGGTCTCACTGGTCCAAAATACGCGTGGCTCAACATTGGGGAAGGAGAGGGGCAAATTCAAGTGAGAGCGAAGATGTCAGGAGTGAGTGTAAGAAATCTGGAGAAAATTCAAGACAAATGGCTCCTGTTTCAACGATTTGTGACGAGTATTGTATTTAGTCGGAAGAGAGGAAATAATGACAGGTTCAGATCAAGGTGAATTTTTGGGACCGTTGATCGAAGATACGTGTTTTTCGTCGTGTACATAAAGTAAAATTAAAAAGAAAAACAGTATGTTGAATTATTTTTCGCGTAGGACAGAATGACAGATGGAAGTAAGGCATTTAAAGTACATATGTAATATATAGAGTAATGCAGAGACGCTCCGAAGTAGTGTTTTAAAACCATTTTCGGTTGTCTGTGAACATCATTCCATGGCATGAGTTCTTAATGCTTCTTGACTGGGGAAAGTGAAAAAACACAGCCTCCATGATATTTTATACTGACCAGGGAGATACGCCGATATTTTGTACAAATAAAGATGAACTCGGTTTTGTGAGAGAAGGAGTTGTCGGTGAGAGGAAGAATCCGAAGATAAAATTAGGGTGGCAAGTATTCAATCTCTTCAATCAAATATCCGAGGAACGGCTAAAATTCGTTTCTCCTTGTAGAAAATGTCTTAGTCGTCTTTAATATTTTCCCGCAAGAGGACTAATTAAATTAATGGCATCTTATGTAAATATTGCTGAGGTTGTTGACATTATTTGCTGCAGCTTGAGTGTAACACGATTCACCATGGTGTTCGGGAAATTCTTTGCCTTTTTAGCCCTTAAAAACAACAGCTACTGCATCTATAAGTGTTTGGAATTATAGAGAAGATCATAGAACATACAGATAAGGGAAAATTTTCTTCATGAACATATTCAATAATGCTATTTGAACCGGTTCACCATGGTGAACCGATAGTTCATAAAGTCTATGGTACTATAATTACTTTACGGTAGGACACAGTGGTGAATCGTTGAGATTTTGCGCTTCAAAGATAGATAGCTCGTTAAAAGGAATGATCTCGTTTAATAATGTATTTCTCTACATAGTTAGCTCATCTTTGTACATAGAACCTTTAAGATCATAGAAAAAGAAGGAAAGGGTTCCGTTTTCATCTGACACCTCTGTGTAGTTATTTCAGATAACGACTAATTAGCGATATTCTCTATCATTCTCTCCCACAAGCTCGCAAGAAAAGTATGTCACCGTAAATACGAAATCAGTTTCAAGTGATAAAATGGCTCCAAAAAATTCTTTCTGCTATGTAAAAATCACCAAACATCGTCTCCATTGCCATATGTTTGAGTAATTTTTCTTCCCCTTCGGTCTTGAAATATGCACCCCTTGTTCAATTCCGATGTACTTTGAGGCACAGCCTTTTCACTGAAGTGGTTTTGGAGAAATGTACCTTGAAATCGTTCATAATCAATAGTATGCATACCAGCTATATAATTATTAGTCCGACTTAACATCTAGAACAGTAACAACAAGAATACTGATGACATTGTTAACACTAAAGGTGGAAATAGTTACCCTTCATACGTTTCGTTACCCGTCCACGCCCTCCCAACGCAAAGACAATACTCGTCACAAATCTTGAAACACTTGTGTGATTTTCCCCTTCCCCAATGTTGATTTGGGTATTACAGTGGTCTCACTGGTCCAAAATACGCGTGGCTCAACATTGGGGAAGGAGAGGGGCAAATTCAAGTGAGAGCGAAGATGTCAGGAGTGAGTGTAAGAAATCTGGAGAAAATTCAAGACAAATGGCTCCTGTTTCAACGATTTGTGACGAGTATTGTATTTAGTCGGAAGAGAGGAAATAATGACAGGTTCAGATCAAGGTGAATTTTTGGGACCGTTGATCGAAGATACGTGTTTTTCGTCGTGTACATAAAGTAAAATTAAAAAGAAAAACAGTATGTTGAATTATTTTTCGCGTAGGACAGAATGACAGATGGAAGTAAGGCATTTAAAGTACATATGTAATATATAGAGTAATGCAGAGACGCTCCGAAGTAGTGTTTTAAAACCATTTTCGGTTGTCTGTGAACATCATTCCATGGCATGAGTTCTTAATGCTTCTTGACTGGGGAAAGTGAAAAAACACAGCCTCCATGATATTTTATACTGACCAGGGAGATACGCCGATATTTTGTACAAATAAAGATGAACTCGGTTTTGTGAGAGAAGGAGTTGTCGGTGAGAGGAAGAATCCGAAGATAAAATTAGGGTGGCAAGTATTCAATCTCTTCAATCAAATATCCGAGGAACGGCTAAAATTCGTTTCTCCTTGTAGAAAATGTCTTAGTCGTCTTTAATATTTTCCCGCAAGAGGACTAATTAAATTAATGGCATCTTATGTAAATATTGCTGAGGTTGTTGACATTATTTGCTGCAGCTTGAGTGTAACACGATTCACCATGGTGTTCGGGAAATTCTTTGCCTTTTTAGCCCTTAAAAACAACAGCTACTGCATCTATAAGTGTTTGGAATTATAGAGAAGATCATAGAACATACAGATAAGGGAAAATTTTCTTCATGAACATATTCAATAATGCTATTTGAACCGGTTCACCATGGTGAACCGATAGTTCATAAAGTCTATGGTACTATAATTACTTTACGGTAGGACACAGTGGTGAATCGTTGAGATTTTGCGCTTCAAAGATAGATAGCTCGTTAAAAGGAATGATCTCGTTTAATAATGTATTTCTCTACATAGTTAGCTCATCTTTGTACATAGAACCTTTAAGATCATAGAAAAAGAAGGAAAGGGTTCCGTTTTCATCTGACACCTCTGTGTAGTTATTTCAGATAACGACTAATTAGCGATATTCTCTATCATTCTCTCCCACAAGCTCGCAAGAAAAGTATGTCACCGTAAATACGAAATCAGTTTCAAGTGATAAAATGGCTCCAAAAAATTCTTTCTGCTATGTAAAAATCACCAAACATCGTCTCCATTGCCATATGTTTGAGTAATTTTTCTTCCCCTTCGGTCTTGAAATATGCACCCCTTGTTCAATTCCGATGTACTTTGAGGCACAGCCTTTTCACTGAAGTGGTTTTGGAGAAATGTACCTTGAAATCGTTCATAATCAATAGTATGCATACCAGCTATATAATTATTAGTCCGACTTAACATCTAGAACAGTAACAACAAGAATACTGATGACATTGTTAACACTAAAGGTGGAAATAGTTACCCTTCATACGTTTCGTTACCCGTCCACGCCCTCCCAACGCAAAGACAATACTCGTCACAAATCTTGAAACACTTGTGTGATTTTCCCCTTCCCCAATGTTGATTTGGGTATTACAGTGGTCTCACTGGTCCAAAATACGCGTGGCTCAACATTGGGGAAGGAGAGGGGCAAATTCAAGTGAGAGCGAAGATGTCAGGAGTGAGTGTAAGAAATCTGGAGAAAATTCAAGACAAATGGCTCCTGTTTCAACGATTTGTGACGAGTATTGTATTTAGTCGGAAGAGAGGAAATAATGACAGGTTCAGATCAAGGTGAATTTTTGGGACCGTTGATCGAAGATACGTGTTTTTCGTCGTGTACATAAAGTAAAATTAAAAAGAAAAACAGTATGTTGAATTATTTTTCGCGTAGGACAGAATGACAGATGGAAGTAAGGCATTTAAAGTACATATGTAATATATAGAGTAATGCAGAGACGCTCCGAAGTAGTGTTTTAAAACCATTTTCGGTTGTCTGTGAACATCATTCCATGGCATGAGTTCTTAATGCTTCTTGACTGGGGAAAGTGAAAAAACACAGCCTCCATGATATTTTATACTGACCAGGGAGATACGCCGATATTTTGTACAAATAAAGATGAACTCGGTTTTGTGAGAGAAGGAGTTGTCGGTGAGAGGAAGAATCCGAAGATAAAATTAGGGTGGCAAGTATTCAATCTCTTCAATCAAATATCCGAGGAACGGCTAAAATTCGTTTCTCCTTGTAGAAAATGTCTTAGTCGTCTTTAATATTTTCCCGCAAGAGGACTAATTAAATTAATGGCATCTTATGTAAATATTGCTGAGGTTGTTGACATTATTTGCTGCAGCTTGAGTGTAACACGATTCACCATGGTGTTCGGGAAATTCTTTGCCTTTTTAGCCCTTAAAAACAACAGCTACTGCATCTATAAGTGTTTGGAATTATAGAGAAGATCATAGAACATACAGATAAGGGAAAATTTTCTTCATGAACATATTCAATAATGCTATTTGAACCGGTTCACCATGGTGAACCGATAGTTCATAAAGTCTATGGTACTATAATTACTTTACGGTAGGACACAGTGGTGAATCGTTGAGATTTTGCGCTTCAAAGATAGATAGCTCGTTAAAAGGAATGATCTCGTTTAATAATGTATTTCTCTACATAGTTAGCTCATCTTTGTACATAGAACCTTTAAGATCATAGAAAAAGAAGGAAAGGGTTCCGTTTTCATCTGACACCTCTGTGTAGTTATTTCAGATAACGACTAATTAGCGATATTCTCTATCATTCTCTCCCACAAGCTCGCAAGAAAAGTATGTCACCGTAAATACGAAATCAGTTTCAAGTGATAAAATGGCTCCAAAAAATTCTTTCTGCTATGTAAAAATCACCAAACATCGTCTCCATTGCCATATGTTTGAGTAATTTTTCTTCCCCTTCGGTCTTGAAATATGCACCCCTTGTTCAATTCCGATGTACTTTGAGGCACAGCCTTTTCACTGAAGTGGTTTTGGAGAAATGTACCTTGAAATCGTTCATAATCAATAGTATGCATACCAGCTATATAATTATTAGTCCGACTTAACATCTAGAACAGTAACAACAAGAATACTGATGACATTGTTAACACTAAAGGTGGAAATAGTTACCCTTCATACGTTTCGTTACCCGTCCACGCCCTCCCAACGCAAAGACAATACTCGTCACAAATCTTGAAACACTTGTGTGATTTTCCCCTTCCCCAATGTTGATTTGGGTATTACAGTGGTCTCACTGGTCCAAAATACGCGTGGCTCAACATTGGGGAAGGAGAGGGGCAAATTCAAGTGAGAGCGAAGATGTCAGGAGTGAGTGTAAGAAATCTGGAGAAAATTCAAGACAAATGGCTCCTGTTTCAACGATTTGTGACGAGTATTGTATTTAGTCGGAAGAGAGGAAATAATGACAGGTTCAGATCAAGGTGAATTTTTGGGACCGTTGATCGAAGATACGTGTTTTTCGTCGTGTACATAAAGTAAAATTAAAAAGAAAAACAGTATGTTGAATTATTTTTCGCGTAGGACAGAATGACAGATGGAAGTAAGGCATTTAAAGTACATATGTAATATATAGAGTAATGCAGAGACGCTCCGAAGTAGTGTTTTAAAACCATTTTCGGTTGTCTGTGAACATCATTCCATGGCATGAGTTCTTAATGCTTCTTGACTGGGGAAAGTGAAAAAACACAGCCTCCATGATATTTTATACTGACCAGGGAGATACGCCGATATTTTGTACAAATAAAGATGAACTCGGTTTTGTGAGAGAAGGAGTTGTCGGTGAGAGGAAGAATCCGAAGATAAAATTAGGGTGGCAAGTATTCAATCTCTTCAATCAAATATCCGAGGAACGGCTAAAATTCGTTTCTCCTTGTAGAAAATGTCTTAGTCGTCTTTAATATTTTCCCGCAAGAGGACTAATTAAATTAATGGCATCTTATGTAAATATTGCTGAGGTTGTTGACATTATTTGCTGCAGCTTGAGTGTAACACGATTCACCATGGTGTTCGGGAAATTCTTTGCCTTTTTAGCCCTTAAAAACAACAGCTACTGCATCTATAAGTGTTTGGAATTATAGAGAAGATCATAGAACATACAGATAAGGGAAAATTTTCTTCATGAACATATTCAATAATGCTATTTGAACCGGTTCACCATGGTGAACCGATAGTTCATAAAGTCTATGGTACTATAATTACTTTACGGTAGGACACAGTGGTGAATCGTTGAGATTTTGCGCTTCAAAGATAGATAGCTCGTTAAAAGGAATGATCTCGTTTAATAATGTATTTCTCTACATAGTTAGCTCATCTTTGTACATAGAACCTTTAAGATCATAGAAAAAGAAGGAAAGGGTTCCGTTTTCATCTGA
This sequence comes from Porites rus, assembly GCA_964035705.1. NCBI lineage: Eukaryota > Metazoa > Cnidaria > Anthozoa > Scleractinia > Poritidae > Porites > Porites rus. The sequence goes on from OZ037999.1 coordinate 6,884,196, forward strand.
CACCTCTGTGTAGTTATTTCAGATAACGACTAATTAGCGATATTCTCTATCATTCTCTCCCACAAGCTCGCAAGAAAAGTATGTCACCGTAAATACGAAATCAGTTTCAAGTGATAAAATGGCTCCAAAAAATTCTTTCTGCTATGTAAAAATCACCAAACATCGTCTCCATTGCCATATGTTTGAGTAATTTTTCTTCCCCTTCGGTCTTGAAATATGCACCCCTTGTTCAATTCCGATGTACTTTGAGGCACAGCCTTTTCACTGAAGTGGTTTTGGAGAAATGTACCTTGAAATCGTTCATAATCAATAGTATGCATACCAGCTATATAATTATTAGTCCGACTTAACATCTAGAACAGTAACAACAAGAATACTGATGACATTGTTAACACTAAAGGTGGAAATAGTTACCCTTCATACGTTTCGTTACCCGTCCACGCCCTCCCAACGCAAAGACAATACTCGTCACAAATCTTGAAACACTTGTGTGATTTTCCCCTTCCCCAATGTTGATTTGGGTATTACAGTGGTCTCACTGGTCCAAAATACGCGTGGCTCAACATTGGGGAAGGAGAGGGGCAAATTCAAGTGAGAGCGAAGATGTCAGGAGTGAGTGTAAGAAATCTGGAGAAAATTCAAGACAAATGGCTCCTGTTTCAACGATTTGTGACGAGTATTGTATTTAGTCGGAAGAGAGGAAATAATGACAGGTTCAGATCAAGGTGAATTTTTGGGACCGTTGATCGAAGATACGTGTTTTTCGTCGTGTACATAAAGTAAAATTAAAAAGAAAAACAGTATGTTGAATTATTTTTCGCGTAGGACAGAATGACAGATGGAAGTAAGGCATTTAAAGTACATATGTAATATATAGAGTAATGCAGAGACGCTCCGAAGTAGTGTTTTAAAACCATTTTCGGTTGTCTGTGAACATCATTCCATGGCATGAGTTCTTAATGCTTCTTGACTGGGGAAAGTGAAAAAACACAGCCTCCATGATATTTTATACTGACCAGGGAGATACGCCGATATTTTGTACAAATAAAGATGAACTCGGTTTTGTGAGAGAAGGAGTTGTCGGTGAGAGGAAGAATCCGAAGATAAAATTAGGGTGGCAAGTATTCAATCTCTTCAATCAAATATCCGAGGAACGGCTAAAATTCGTTTCTCCTTGTAGAAAATGTCTTAGTCGTCTTTAATATTTTCCCGCAAGAGGACTAATTAAATTAATGGCATCTTATGTAAATATTGCTGAGGTTGTTGACATTATTTGCTGCAGCTTGAGTGTAACACGATTCACCATGGTGTTCGGGAAATTCTTTGCCTTTTTAGCCCTTAAAAACAACAGCTACTGCATCTATAAGTGTTTGGAATTATAGAGAAGATCATAGAACATACAGATAAGGGAAAATTTTCTTCATGAACATATTCAATAATGCTATTTGAACCGGTTCACCATGGTGAACCGATAGTTCATAAAGTCTATGGTACTATAATTACTTTACGGTAGGACACAGTGGTGAATCGTTGAGATTTTGCGCTTCAAAGATAGATAGCTCGTTAAAAGGAATGATCTCGTTTAATAATGTATTTCTCTACATAGTTAGCTCATCTTTGTACATAGAACCTTTAAGATCATAGAAAAAGAAGGAAAGGGTTCCGTTTTCATCTGACACCTCTGTGTAGTTATTTCAGATAACGACTAATTAGCGATATTCTCTATCATTCTCTCCCACAAGCTCGCAAGAAAAGTATGTCACCGTAAATACGAAATCAGTTTCAAGTGATAAAATGGCTCCAAAAAATTCTTTCTGCTATGTAAAAATCACCAAACATCGTCTCCATTGCCATATGTTTGAGTAATTTTTCTTCCCCTTCGGTCTTGAAATATGCACCCCTTGTTCAATTCCGATGTACTTTGAGGCACAGCCTTTTCACTGAAGTGGTTTTGGAGAAATGTACCTTGAAATCGTTCATAATCAATAGTATGCATACCAGCTATATAATTATTAGTCCGACTTAACATCTAGAACAGTAACAACAAGAATACTGATGACATTGTTAACACTAAAGGTGGAAATAGTTACCCTTCATACGTTTCGTTACCCGTCCACGCCCTCCCAACGCAAAGACAATACTCGTCACAAATCTTGAAACACTTGTGTGATTTTCCCCTTCCCCAATGTTGATTTGGGTATTACAGTGGTCTCACTGGTCCAAAATACGCGTGGCTCAACATTGGGGAAGGAGAGGGGCAAATTCAAGTGAGAGCGAAGATGTCAGGAGTGAGTGTAAGAAATCTGGAGAAAATTCAAGACAAATGGCTCCTGTTTCAACGATTTGTGACGAGTATTGCATTTAGTCGGAAGAGAGGAAATAATGACAGGTTCAGATCAAGGTGAATTTTTGGGACCGTTGATCGAAGATACGTGTTTTTCGTCGTGTACATAAAGTAAAATTAAAAAGAAAAACAGTATGTTGAATTATTTTTCGCGTAGGACAGAATGACAGATGGAAGTAAGGCATTTAAAGTACATATGTAATATATAGAGTAATGCAGAGACGCTCCGAAGTAGTGTTTTAAAACCATTTTCGGTTGTCTGTGAACATCATTCCATGGCATGAGTTCTTAATGCTTCTTGACTGGGGAAAGTGAAAAAACACAGCCTCCATGATATTTTATACTGACCAGGGAGATACGCCGATATTTTGTACAAATAAAGATGAACTCGGTTTTGTGAGAGAAGGAGTTGTCGGTGAGAGGAAGAATCCGAAGATAAAATTAGGGTGGCAAGTATTCAATCTCTTCAATCAAATATCCGAGGAACGGCTAAAATTCGTTTCTCCTTGTAGAAAATGTCTTAGTCGTCTTTAATATTTTCCCGCAAGAGGACTAATTAAATTAATGGCATCTTATGTAAATATTGCTGAGGTTGTTGACATTATTTGCTGCAGCTTGAGTGTAACACGATTCACCATGGTGTTCGGGAAATTCTTTGCCTTTTTAGCCCTTAAAAACAACAGCTACTGCATCTATAAGTGTTTGGAATTATAGAGAAGATCATAGAACATACAGATAAGGGAAAATTTTCTTCATGAACATATTCAATAATGCTATTTGAACCGGTTCACCATGGTGAACCGATAGTTCATAAAGTCTATGGTACTATAATTACTTTACGGTAGGACACAGTGGTGAATCGTTGAGATTTTGCGCTTCAAAGATAGATAGCTCGTTAAAAGGAATGATCTCGTTTAATAATGTATTTCTCTACATAGTTAGCTCATCTTTGTACATAGAACCTTTAAGATCATAGAAAAAGAAGGAAAGGGTTCCGTTTTCATCTGACACCTCTGTGTAGTTATTTCAGATAACGACTAATTAGCGATATTCTCTATCATTCTCTCCCACAAGCTCGCAAGAAAAGTATGTCACCGTAAATACGAAATCAGTTTCAAGTGATAAAATGGCTCCAAAAAATTCTTTCTGCTATGTAAAAATCACCAAACATCGTCTCCATTGCCATATGTTTGAGTAATTTTTCTTCCCCTTCGGTCTTGAAATATGCACCCCTTGTTCAATTCCGATGTACTTTGAGGCACAGCCTTTTCACTGAAGTGGTTTTGGAGAAATGTACCTTGAAATCGTTCATAATCAATAGTATGCATACCAGCTATATAATTATTAGTCCGACTTAACATCTAGAACAGTAACAACAAGAATACTGATGACATTGTTAACACTAAAGGTGGAAATAGTTACCCTTCATACGTTTCGTTACCCGTCCACGCCCTCCCAACGCAAAGACAATACTCGTCACAAATCTTGAAACACTTGTGTGATTTTCCCCTTCCCCAATGTTGATTTGGGTATTACAGTGGTCTCACTGGTCCAAAATACGCGTGGCTCAACATTGGGGAAGGAGAGGGGCAAATTCAAGTGAGAGCGAAGATGTCAGGAGTGAGTGTAAGAAATCTGGAGAAAATTCAAGACAAATGGCTCCTGTTTCAACGATTTGTGACGAGTATTGCATTTAGTCGGAAGAGAGGAAATAATGACAGGTTCAGATCAAGGTGAATTTTTGGGACCGTTGATCGAAGATACGTGTTTTTCGTCGTGTACATAAAGTAAAATTAAAAAGAAAAACAGTATGTTGAATTATTTTTCGCGTAGGACAGAATGACAGATGGAAGTAAGGCATTTAAAGTACATATGTAATATATAGAGTAATGCAGAGACGCTCCGAAGTAGTGTTTTAAAACCATTTTCGGTTGTCTGTGAACATCATTCCATGGCATGAGTTCTTAATGCTTCTTGACTGGGGAAAGTGAAAAAACACAGCCTCCATGATATTTTATACTGACCAGGGAGATACGCCGATATTTTGTACAAATAAAGATGAACTCGGTTTTGTGAGAGAAGGAGTTGTCGGTGAGAGGAAGAATCCGAAGATAAAATTAGGGTGGCAAGTATTCAATCTCTTCAATCAAATATCCGAGGAACGGCTAAAATTCGTTTCTCCTTGTAGAAAATGTCTTAGTCGTCTTTAATATTTTCCCGCAAGAGGACTAATTAAATTAATGGCATCTTATGTAAATATTGCTGAGGTTGTTGACATTATTTGCTGCAGCTTGAGTGTAACACGATTCACCATGGTGTTCGGGAAATTCTTTGCCTTTTTAGCCCTTAAAAACAACAGCTACTGCATCTATAAGTGTTTGGAATTATAGAGAAGATCATAGAACATACAGATAAGGGAAAATTTTCTTCATGAACATATTCAATAATGCTATTTGAACCGGTTCACCATGGTGAACCGATAGTTCATAAAGTCTATGGTACTATAATTACTTTACGGTAGGACACAGTGGTGAATCGTTGAGATTTTGCGCTTCAAAGATAGATAGCTCGTTAAAAGGAATGATCTCGTTTAATAATGTATTTCTCTACATAGTTAGCTCATCTTTGTACATAGAACCTTTAAGATCATAGAAAAAGAAGGAAAGGGTTCCGTTTTCATCTGACACCTCTGTGTAGTTATTTCAGATAACGACTAATTAGCGATATTCTCTATCATTCTCTCCCACAAGCTCGCAAGAAAAGTATGTCACCGTAAATACGAAATCAGTTTCAAGTGATAAAATGGCTCCAAAAAATTCTTTCTGCTATGTAAAAATCACCAAACATCGTCTCCATTGCCATATGTTTGAGTAATTTTTCTTCCCCTTCGGTCTTGAAATATGCACCCCTTGTTCAATTCCGATGTACTTTGAGGCACAGCCTTTTCACTGAAGTGGTTTTGGAGAAATGTACCTTGAAATCGTTCATAATCAATAGTATGCATACCAGCTATATAATTATTAGTCCGACTTAACATCTAGAACAGTAACAACAAGAATACTGATGACATTGTTAACACTAAAGGTGGAAATAGTTACCCTTCATACGTTTCGTTACCCGTCCACGCCCTCCCAACGCAAAGACAATACTCGTCACAAATCTTGAAACACTTGTGTGATTTTCCCCTTCCCCAATGTTGATTTGGGTATTACAGTGGTCTCACTGGTCCAAAATACGCGTGGCTCAACATTGGGGAAGGAGAGGGGCAAATTCAAGTGAGAGCGAAGATGTCAGGAGTGAGTGTAAGAAATCTGGAGAAAATTCAAGACAAATGGCTCCTGTTTCAACGATTTGTGACGAGTATTGTATTTAGTCGGAAGAGAGGAAATAATGACAGGTTCAGATCAAGGTGAATTTTTGGGACCGTTGATCGAAGATACGTGTTTTTCGTCGTGTACATAAAGTAAAATTAAAAAGAAAAACAGTATGTTGAATTATTTTTCGCGTAGGACAGAATGACAGATGGAAGTAAGGCATTTAAAGTACATATGTAATATATAGAGTAATGCAGAGACGCTCCGAAGTAGTGTTTTAAAACCATTTTCGGTTGTCTGTGAACATCATTCCATGGCATGAGTTCTTAATGCTTCTTGACTGGGGAAAGTGAAAAAACACAGCCTCCATGATATTTTATACTGACCAGGGAGATACGCCGATATTTTGTACAAATAAAGATGAACTCGGTTTTGTGAGAGAAGGAGTTGTCGGTGAGAGGAAGAATCCGAAGATAAAATTAGGGTGGCAAGTATTCAATCTCTTCAATCAAATATCCGAGGAACGGCTAAAATTCGTTTCTCCTTGTAGAAAATGTCTTAGTCGTCTTTAATATTTTCCCGCAAGAGGACTAATTAAATTAATGGCATCTTATGTAAATATTGCTGAGGTTGTTGACATTATTTGCTGCAGCTTGAGTGTAACACGATTCACCATGGTGTTCGGGAAATTCTTTGCCTTTTTAGCCCTTAAAAACAACAGCTACTGCATCTATAAGTGTTTGGAATTATAGAGAAGATCATAGAACATACAGATAAGGGAAAATTTTCTTCATGAACATATTCAATAATGCTATTTGAACCGGTTCACCATGGTGAACCGATAGTTCATAAAGTCTATGGTACTATAATTACTTTACGGTAGGACACAGTGGTGAATCGTTGAGATTTTGCGCTTCAAAGATAGATAGCTCGTTAAAAGGAATGATCTCGTTTAATAATGTATTTCTCTACATAGTTAGCTCATCTTTGTACATAGAACCTTTAAGATCATAGAAAAAGAAGGAAAGGGTTCCGTTTTCATCTGACACCTCTGTGTAGTTATTTCAGATAACGACTAATTAGCGATATTCTCTATCATTCTCTCCCACAAGCTCGCAAGAAAAGTATGTCACCGTAAATACGAAATCAGTTTCAAGTGATAAAATGGCTCCAAAAAATTCTTTCTGCTATGTAAAAATCACCAAACATCGTCTCCATTGCCATATGTTTGAGTAATTTTTCTTCCCCTTCGGTCTTGAAATATGCACCCCTTGTTCAATTCCGATGTACTTTGAGGCACAGCCTTTTCACTGAAGTGGTTTTGGAGAAATGTACCTTGAAATCGTTCATAATCAATAGTATGCATACCAGCTATATAATTATTAGTCCGACTTAACATCTAGAACAGTAACAACAAGAATACTGATGACATTGTTAACACTAAAGGTGGAAATAGTTACCCTTCATACGTTTCGTTACCCGTCCACGCCCTCCCAACGCAAAGACAATACTCGTCACAAATCTTGAAACACTTGTGTGATTTTCCCCTTCCCCAATGTTGATTTGGGTATTACAGTGGTCTCACTGGTCCAAAATACGCGTGGCTCAACATTGGGGAAGGAGAGGGGCAAATTCAAGTGAGAGCGAAGATGTCAGGAGTGAGTGTAAGAAATCTGGAGAAAATTCAAGACAAATGGCTCCTGTTTCAACGATTTGTGACGAGTATTGTATTTAGTCGGAAGAGAGGAAATAATGACAGGTTCAGATCAAGGTGAATTTTTGGGACCGTTGATCGAAGATACGTGTTTTTCGTCGTGTACATAAAGTAAAATTAAAAAGAAAAACAGTATGTTGAATTATTTTTCGCGTAGGACAGAATGACAGATGGAAGTAAGGCATTTAAAGTACATATGTAATATATAGAGTAATGCAGAGACGCTCCGAAGTAGTGTTTTAAAACCATTTTCGGTTGTCTGTGAACATCATTCCATGGCATGAGTTCTTAATGCTTCTTGACTGGGGAAAGTGAAAAAACACAGCCTCCATGATATTTTATACTGACCAGGGAGATACGCCGATATTTTGTACAAATAAAGATGAACTCGGTTTTGTGAGAGAAGGAGTTGTCGGTGAGAGGAAGAATCCGAAGATAAAATTAGGGTGGCAAGTATTCAATCTCTTCAATCAAATATCCGAGGAACGGCTAAAATTCGTTTCTCCTTGTAGAAAATGTCTTAGTCGTCTTTAATATTTTCCCGCAAGAGGACTAATTAAATTAATGGCATCTTATGTAAATATTGCTGAGGTTGTTGACATTATTTGCTGCAGCTTGAGTGTAACACGATTCACCATGGTGTTCGGGAAATTCTTTGCCTTTTTAGCCCTTAAAAACAACAGCTACTGCATCTATAAGTGTTTGGAATTATAGAGAAGATCATAGAACATACAGATAAGGGAAAATTTTCTTCATGAACATATTCAATAATGCTATTTGAACCGGTTCACCATGGTGAACCGATAGTTCATAAAGTCTATGGTACTATAATTACTTTACGGTAGGACACAGTGGTGAATCGTTGAGATTTTGCGCTTCAAAGATAGATAGCTCGTTAAAAGGAATGATCTCGTTTAATAATGTATTTCTCTACATAGTTAGCTCATCTTTGTACATAGAACCTTTAAGATCATAGAAAAAGAAGGAAAGGGTTCCGTTTTCATCTGACACCTCTGTGTAGTTATTTCAGATAACGACTAATTAGCGATATTCTCTATCATTCTCTCCCACAAGCTCGCAAGAAAAGTATGTCACCGTAAATACGAAATCAGTTTCAAGTGATAAAATGGCTCCAAAAAATTCTTTCTGCTATGTAAAAATCACCAAACATCGTCTCCATTGCCATATGTTTGAGTAATTTTTCTTCCCCTTCGGTCTTGAAATATGCACCCCTTGTTCAATTCCGATGTACTTTGAGGCACAGCCTTTTCACTGAAGTGGTTTTGGAGAAATGTACCTTGAAATCGTTCATAATCAATAGTATGCATACCAGCTATATAATTATTAGTCCGACTTAACATCTAGAACAGTAACAACAAGAATACTGATGACATTGTTAACACTAAAGGTGGAAATAGTTACCCTTCATACGTTTCGTTACCCGTCCACGCCCTCCCAACGCAAAGACAATACTCGTCACAAATCTTGAAACACTTGTGTGATTTTCCCCTTCCCCAATGTTGATTTGGGTATTACAGTGGTCTCACTGGTCCAAAATACGCGTGGCTCAACATTGGGGAAGGAGAGGGGCAAATTCAAGTGAGAGCGAAGATGTCAGGAGTGAGTGTAAGAAATCTGGAGAAAATTCAAGACAAATGGCTCCTGTTTCAACGATTTGTGACGAGTATTGTATTTAGTCGGAAGAGAGGAAATAATGACAGGTTCAGATCAAGGTGAATTTTTGGGACCGTTGATCGAAGATACGTGTTTTTCGTCGTGTACATAAAGTAAAATTAAAAAGAAAAACAGTATGTTGAATTATTTTTCGCGTAGGACAGAATGACAGATGGAAGTAAGGCATTTAAAGTACATATGTAATATATAGAGTAATGCAGAGACGCTCCGAAGTAGTGTTTTAAAACCATTTTCGGTTGTCTGTGAACATCATTCCATGGCATGAGTTCTTAATGCTTCTTGACTGGGGAAAGTGAAAAAACACAGCCTCCATGATATTTTATACTGACCAGGGAGATACGCCGATATTTTGTACAAATAAAGATGAACTCGGTTTTGTGAGAGAAGGAGTTGTCGGTGAGAGGAAGAATCCGAAGATAAAATTAGGGTGGCAAGTATTCAATCTCTTCAATCAAATATCCGAGGAACGGCTAAAATTCGTTTCTCCTTGTAGAAAATGTCTTAGTCGTCTTTAATATTTTCCCGCAAGAGGACTAATTAAATTAATGGCATCTTATGTAAATATTGCTGAGGTTGTTGACATTATTTGCTGCAGCTTGAGTGTAACACGATTCACCATGGTGTTCGGGAAATTCTTTGCCTTTTTAGCCCTTAAAAACAACAGCTACTGCATCTATAAGTGTTTGGAATTATAGAGAAGATCATAGAACATACAGATAAGGGAAAATTTTCTTCATGAACATATTCAATAATGCTATTTGAACCGGTTCACCATGGTGAACCGATAGTTCATAAAGTCTATGGTACTATAATTACTTTACGGTAGGACACAGTGGTGAATCGTTGAGATTTTGCGCTTCAAAGATAGATAGCTCGTTAAAAGGAATGATCTCGTTTAATAATGTATTTCTCTACATAGTTAGCTCATCTTTGTACATAGAACCTTTAAGATCATAGAAAAAGAAGGAAAGGGTTCCGTTTTCATCTGACACCTCTGTGTAGTTATTTCAGATAACGACTAATTAGCGATATTCTCTATCATTCTCTCCCACAAGCTCGCAAGAAAAGTATGTCACCGTAAATACGAAATCAGTTTCAAGTGATAAAATGGCTCCAAAAAATTCTTTCTGCTATGTAAAAATCACCAAACATCGTCTCCATTGCCATATGTTTGAGTAATTTTTCTTCCCCTTCGGTCTTGAAATATGCACCCCTTGTTCAATTCCGATGTACTTTGAGGCACAGCCTTTTCACTGAAGTGGTTTTGGAGAAATGTACCTTGAAATCGTTCATAATCAATAGTATGCATACCAGCTATATAATTATTAGTCCGACTTAACATCTAGAACAGTAACAACAAGAATACTGATGACATTGTCAACACTAAAGGTGGAAATAGTTACCCTTCATACGTTTCGTTACCCGTCCACGCCCTCCCAACGCAAAGACAATACTCGTCACAAATCTTGAAACACTTGTGTGATTTTCCCCTTCCCCAATGTTGATTTGGGTATTACAGTGGTCTCACTGGTCCAAAATACGCGTGGCTCAACATTGGGGAAGGAGAGGGGCAAATTCAAGTGAGAGCGAAGATGTCAGGAGTGAGTGTAAGAAATCTGGAGAAAATTCAAGACAAATGGCTCCTGTTTCAACGATTTGTGACGAGTATTGTATTTAGTCGGAAGAGAGGAAATAATGACAGGTTCAGATCAAGGTGAATTTTTGGGACCGTTGATCGAAGATACGTGTTTTTCGTCGTGTACATAAAGTAAAATTAAAAAGAAAAACAGTATGTTGAATTATTTTTCGCGTAGGACAGAATGACAGATGGAAGTAAGGCATTTAAAGTACATATGTAATATATAGAGTAATGCAGAGACGCTCCGAAGTAGTGTTTTAAAACCATTTTCGGTTGTCTGTGAACATCATTCCATGGCATGAGTTCTTAATGCTTCTTGACTGGGGAAAGTGAAAAAACACAGCCTCCATGATATTTTATACTGACCAGGGAGATACGCCGATATTTTGTACAAATAAAGATGAACTCGGTTTTGTGAGAGAAGGAGTTGTCGGTGAGAGGAAGAATCCGAAGATAAAATTAGGGTGGCAAGTATTCAATCTCTTCAATCAAATATCCGAGGAACGGCTAAAATTCGTTTCTCCTTGTAGAAAATGTCTTAGTCGTCTTTAATATTTTCCCGCAAGAGGACTAATTAAATTAATGGCATCTTATGTAAATATTGCTGAGGTTGTTGACATTATTTGCTGCAGCTTGAGTGTAACACGATTCACCATGGTGTTCGGGAAATTCTTTGCCTTTTTAGCCCTTAAAAACAACAGCTACTGCATCTATAAGTGTTTGGAATTATAGAGAAGATCATAGAACATACAGATAAGGGAAAATTTTCTTCATGAACATATTCAATAATGCTATTTGAACCGGTTCACCATGGTGAACCGATAGTTCATAAAGTCTATGGTACTATAATTACTTTACGGTAGGACACAGTGGTGAATCGTTGAGATTTTGCGCTTCAAAGATAGATAGCTCGTTAAAAGGAATGATCTCGTTTAATAATGTATTTCTCTACATAGTTAGCTCATCTTTGTACATAGAACCTTTAAGATCATAGAAAAAGAAGGAAAGGGTTCCGTTTTCATCTGACACCTCTGTGTAGTTATTTCAGATAACGACTAATTAGCGATATTCTCTATCATTCTCTCCCACAAGCTCGCAAGAAAAGTATGTCACCGTAAATACGAAATCAGTTTCAAGTGATAAAATGGCTCCAAAAAATTCTTTCTGCTATGTAAAAATCACCAAACATCGTCTCCATTGCCATATGTTTGAGTAATTTTTCTTCCCCTTCGGTCTTGAAATATGCACCCCTTGTTCAATTCCGATGTACTTTGAGGCACAGCCTTTTCACTGAAGTGGTTTTGGAGAAATGTACCTTGAAATCGTTCATAATCAATAGTATGCATACCAGCTATATAATTATTAGTCCGACTTAACATCTAGAACAGTAACAACAAGAATACTGATGACATTGTCAACACTAAAGGTGGAAATAGTTACCCTTCATACGTTTCGTTACCCGTCCACGCCCTCCCAACGCAAAGACAATACTCGTCACAAATCTTGAAACACTTGTGTGATTTTCCCCTTCCCCAATGTTGATTTGGGTATTACAGTGGTCTCACTGGTCCAAAATACGCGTGGCTCAACATTGGGGAAGGAGAGGGGCAAATTCAAGTGAGAGCGAAGATGTCAGGAGTGAGTGTAAGAAATCTGGAGAAAATTCAAGACAAATGGCTCCTGTTTCAACGATTTGTGACGAGTATTGTATTTAGTCGGAAGAGAGGAAATAATGACAGGTTCAGATCAAGGTGAATTTTTGGGACCGTTGATCGAAGATACGTGTTTTTCGTCGTGTACATAAAGTAAAATTAAAAAGAAAAACAGTATGTTGAATTATTTTTCGCGTAGGACAGAATGACAGATGGAAGTAAGGCATTTAAAGTACATATGTAATATATAGAGTAATGCAGAGACGCTCCGAAGTAGTGTTTTAAAACCATTTTCGGTTGTCTGTGAACATCATTCCATGGCATGAGTTCTTAATGCTTCTTGACTGGGGAAAGTGAAAAAACACAGCCTCCATGATATTTTATACTGACCAGGGAGATACGCCGATATTTTGTACAAATAAAGATGAACTCGGTTTTGTGAGAGAAGGAGTTGTCGGTGAGAGGAAGAATCCGAAGATAAAATTAGGGTGGCAAGTATTCAATCTCTTCAATCAAATATCCGAGGAACGGCTAAAATTCGTTTCTCCTTGTAGAAAATGTCTTAGTCGTCTTTAATATTTTCCCGCAAGAGGACTAATTAAATTAATGGCATCTTATGTAAATATTGCTGAGGTTGTTGACATTATTTGCTGCAGCTTGAGTGTAACACGATTCACCATGGTGTTCGGGAAATTCTTTGCCTTTTTAGCCCTTAAAAACAACAGCTACTGCATCTATAAGTGTTTGGAATTATAGAGAAGATCATAGAACATACAGATAAGGGAAAATTTTCTTCATGAACATATTCAATAATGCTATTTGAACCGGTTCACCATGGTGAACCGATAGTTCATAAAGTCTATGGTACTATAATTACTTTACGGTAGGACACAGTGGTGAATCGTTGAGATTTTGCGCTTCAAAGATAGATAGCTCGTTAAAAGGAATGATCTCGTTTAATAATGTATTTCTCTACATAGTTAGCTCATCTTTGTACATAGAACCTTTAAGATCATAGAAAAAGAAGGAAAGGGTTCCGTTTTCATCTGACACCTCTGTGTAGTTATTTCAGATAACGACTAATTAGCGATATTCTCTATCATTCTCTCCCACAAGCTCGCAAGAAAAGTATGTCACCGTAAATACGAAATCAGTTTCAAGTGATAAAATGGCTCCAAAAAATTCTTTCTGCTATGTAAAAATCACCAAACATCGTCTCCATTGCCATATGTTTGAGTAATTTTTCTTCCCCTTCGGTCTTGAAATATGCACCCCTTGTTCAATTCCGATGTACTTTGAGGCACAGCCTTTTCACTGAAGTGGTTTTGGAGAAATGTACCTTGAAATCGTTCATAATCAATAGTATGCATACCAGCTATATAATTATTAGTCCGACTTAACATCTAGAACAGTAACAACAAGAATACTGATGACATTGTCAACACTAAAGGTGGAAATAGTTACCCTTCATACGTTTCGTTACCCGTCCACGCCCTCCCAACGCAAAGACAATACTCGTCACAAATCTTGAAACACTTGTGTGATTTTCCCCTTCCCCAATGTTGATTTGGGTATTACAGTGGTCTCACTGGTCCAAAATACGCGTGGCTCAACATTGGGGAAGGAGAGGGGCAAATTCAAGTGAGAGCGAAGATGTCAGGAGTGAGTGTAAGAAATCTGGAGAAAATTCAAGACAAATGGCTCCTGTTTCAACGATTTGTGACGAGTATTGTATTTAGTCGGAAGAGAGGAAATAATGACAGGTTCAGATCAAGGTGAATTTTTGGGACCGTTGATCGAAGATACGTGTTTTTCGTCGTGTACATAAAGTAAAATTAAAAAGAAAAACAGTATGTTGAATTATTTTTCGCGTAGGACAGAATGACAGATGGAAGTAAGGCATTTAAAGTACATATGTAATATATAGAGTAATGCAGAGACGCTCCGAAGTAGTGTTTTAAAACCATTTTCGGTTGTCTGTGAACATCATTCCATGGCATGAGTTCTTAATGCTTCTTGACTGGGGAAAGTGAAAAAACACAGCCTCCATGATATTTTATACTGACCAGGGAGATACGCCGATATTTTGTACAAATAAAGATGAACTCGGTTTTGTGAGAGAAGGAGTTGTCGGTGAGAGGAAGAATCCGAAGATAAAATTAGGGTGGCAAGTATTCAATCTCTTCAATCAAATATCCGAGGAACGGCTAAAATTCGTTTCTCCTTGTAGAAAATGTCTTAGTCGTCTTTAATATTTTCCCGCAAGAGGACTAATTAAATTAATGGCATCTTATGTAAATATTGCTGAGGTTGTTGACATTATTTGCTGCAGCTTGAGTGTAACACGATTCACCATGGTGTTCGGGAAATTCTTTGCCTTTTTAGCCCTTAAAAACAACAGCTACTGCATCTATAAGTGTTTGGAATTATAGAGAAGATCATAGAACATACAGATAAGGGAAAATTTTCTTCATGAACATATTCAATAATGCTATTTGAACCGGTTCACCATGGTGAACCGATAGTTCATAAAGTCTATGGTACTATAATTACTTTACGGTAGGACACAGTGGTGAATCGTTGAGATTTTGCGCTTCAAAGATAGATAGCTCGTTAAAAGGAATGATCTCGTTTAATAATGTATTTCTCTACATAGTTAGCTCATCTTTGTACATAGAACCTTTAAGATCATAGAAAAAGAAGGAAAGGGTTCCGTTTTCATCTGACACCTCTGTGTAGTTATTTCAGATAACGACTAATTAGCGATATTCTCTATCATTCTCTCCCACAAGCTCGCAAGAAAAGTATGTCACCGTAAATACGAAATCAGTTTCAAGTGATAAAATGGCTCCAAAAAATTCTTTCTGCTATGTAAAAATCACCAAACATCGTCTCCATTGCCATATGTTTGAGTAATTTTTCTTCCCCTTCGGTCTTGAAATATGCACCCCTTGTTCAATTCCGATGTACTTTGAGGCACAGCCTTTTCACTGAAGTGGTTTTGGAGAAATGTACCTTGAAATCGTTCATAATCAATAGTATGCATACCAGCTATATAATTATTAGTCCGACTTAACATCTAGAACAGTAACAACAAGAATACTGATGACATTGTTAACACTAAAGGTGGAAATAGTTACCCTTCATACGTTTCGTTACCCGTCCACGCCCTCCCAACGCAAAGACAATACTCGTCACAAATCTTGAAACACTTGTGTGATTTTCCCCTTCCCCAATGTTGATTTGGGTATTACAGTGGTCTCACTGGTCCAAAATACGCGTGGCTCAACATTGGGGAAGGAGAGGGGCAAATTCAAGTGAGAGCGAAGATGTCAGGAGTGAGTGTAAGAAATCTGGAGAAAATTCAAGACAAATGGCTCCTGTTTCAACGATTTGTGACGAGTATTGTAGCATGCAGAACAGACGTCTTTTCCCCGCGTTACGGACGAGCGAAGACTAGCCTCCATCAACCTCGTCCCCAGGGCTTTGGTGGAAAAGCCCGGGGGACGAGGTTGAGCCTCCCTCGCAGGCGTTTTTAGGGGAGTTCGTATTTCGTTTCTCCCCACAGCTGTATTTTATGTTAAGGTTCGTTTAATTTATAAGTTGTGCTGTTATTTAGGAATTTTTGTAAGTCTAAAAGCAGCAACTTACTTGTATCCATGTAGCAAAGTACAGCTGCGGGGAGGGACGAAATACGAGCTCCCTAAAAACGCCTGGGTGGAAGACTAAGCGAAGACAAGCGCAAGGTAAGCCTGCGCCCAGACATCTCCCATTTCCTTTTTTACTTGCGAGTACAAAGGAAATGGAGACGTATACACGCAGGCTAGCACGAGGTAGGCGTGGAGTGCAAGACTCGCGCGACAGGGCGCGGGATCTCTTTCTTTCGAGCCCCTCACCTGTCGCGTGTTTCGCGCTCGACGCCCGGCATGCGCTTGCCTTCCTCTAATAAAAAACGTCCTTTCTGCAGGCTGCTCTTTAGTATATTTAATGATTAATTGATTGATGCATTGATTTTTTGATGTGATGTGATTGATTGATTGATTGATTGATTGATTGATTGATTGATTGATTGATTGATTGATTGGTTGGTTGATTGATTAAATGACTGAATGATTGATTGAAGAATACTTACCTTTTTGTAGTGATAGGGGCGTGGTAGCAGAATTTGAATCTTGATTTACGGGTTCTGCTCGATCGTTCAGGAAATTCTGACACATATTTTCCAAGGCGGCACGATGAGGACTAGAAAGGTCATCTGGTACTTCTTTTATCTCCATAGCGGATTTTGTCCTCAACAAAATGGAAAGACTTGTTTTGTTGCGGGCTGCCTAGGAATTGTAAGAATTTGCTTTTCATTTATGCTAGTCTCTAAATAACGAATCTTATCTTACAGTTGTATTTCTTTGCCTTTTTTTTTTCATCATAAACGGTAGCGTGAGAAAAACAGCCAACATTAAGCGACGCCAACACTGGTTTCCCCGCGAAATAACGTCTGAGGAAGGAGCGCAGAAATTCCACACTGATGACGCGTAAGAGAATGATGATGCGTCACTGGATAATTCTTCTGATTGCGGGTTGAAGCAAATTTCCCACGCGGCACGACCAATCATACGCACTTCTGCGCTCGTTTCTCAGACGTTATGTCGCGGTGAAACCGGCAGTGATGGCGTCGCGAAATGTCGGCTGTTATCGCAGGCTAATCAAAAGGCAGTTAGAGTCCATATTACTTGCCTTTCTGAAAGAGTCTATCAGTTCTACAGGTCGTGGAAAGTCGCTGTTAAGCTGCGATATGAAACAAACTTTCTTCTCCGGCAAACTGATGATCTCCAAGTTCTATAAATGAAGAGATGAAGAGAATGGGTAAAAGTGTTGACATCTTGTGTAAAAAGGCACGTTGATGTACCGTGTTTTAACATTTCACAGGGACGAAATAGAGCTAACGTAGGGCACTAGAGAATCGCCCAAGGGCTGCCGGTAGGGCTTTCCACAAGTTGCTCGAGATTTTCCAAAAAGTTTCCCGTAATTTCTTAAAAAGTTGCTCAAAAAATAATCAAAAGTATCTCGAAAAAACAAAAATTTTTTGGTCTGATACTAAAATTGCAAATTGTACGAAAAAATTAAGATTTCTAAGCATTTTCAGTTTGTGAAATTTTGCGGCGTAACCAGTTTTGCTAAATAACTTTGTCCTCAACTAGAACCAAAGGATGTAATGAGCCAATAATATTGTTGAATGACCTTCTTCACCCGAGACACTCACGTCAGTCGAGTGTGAATCTTTGTCCCTAATTTGAATTTTCTCTAAAAACCGCTGACCTAGCAGCCTGGCTACTGAATCTTGTGCCTATGATCTGCCCCAGGGGAAGGAGTTGGCTCCTCTTTTCACAGGAAATTCATAAATTGTCAACTAGTACGTTGTGAAATATGGAAGAAAGGCCATTTTCAGCACTAAAAGCCTCTCCGATATCTCAGAGTTTGAAGATAACTAGAGAAATGCTCAGAATGCAAAAAGTTGCTCGAAAGGAAAAAAGTTGCTCGAAATACGAGAAGTTGCCAAAAAGTTGCCAAGCAACTTGTGGAAAGCACCTACCTAACGTGGGAACAAGGAGCATTAAAACAGTATAAATTAAAGTTTAAGTTATTTCCTTCAGTTTTCCAGGCCGGCAAATAAAACACGTAGCCAGTGGCTTAGCTGAATATCATACACTGACATATTCTTAGTGCATACTGAGTTTGATCATTGTAGAAAAGAAAGAATGACGTTAGCACTGAGAGAGCGAAGTTTACCTTGCGAAAATCGTGGACAACATTGGCTTCATCTGCGCCTTCTCGTGAGGGTACGTGAAAAGTCGCTGTTTGTTCAGCAACATTAATAGTGACATTCTGATCAAACACTCCGCCGTCTTTGATCATTCGTACAGAGAATGTTTCTGATATTGCCTGAAAAAAAATAAAGTAAGAAAACAAAAGTTAACCAGATTTACGCACGGGAAAGTTTTGAGGGTAAAGGAAGTTCATTTTTCCAGAGCCCCGAGTAAGTAACACTGAATTTTTACCAATTATTCCGACCACCAATAAAAGAATAAGGTCATATAGTTTATGGGACTTAAGATTCTTTTTTGAGGATCGTTTCATTTTGTGCTGTTGTTTAGGGATCATGTATGCAAGTCTAAAAGGCAGTAACTTACTTGTATTAACGTAGCAAAATACAGTTGCGTCGCAATGATCCCAACGAAACGTTTGACATTCATAGTGAAAACTACTTTAAACTCGCTGCTACCGGCTTCACTCAGACTAGCTGCTGTTAGATGTATGCCGTGAAATGATTTGACTTTCGCATCGCCACGCGTCTATTTATATCATTTTTATGTATTTGCAAAGCATAATGATCCTTCCGTTTAACCAAGCAAGCTTCCTTTTTCCTGTTGTTAAATTCATCGTCCAATTTTTCGATCATTGAGTATCAGATTACATTAAGGGAACAATTCAGTAAACTGCTCAGCACTGGTTGCAGTTGAAAGGACTGTCTCCTTGTTAGATACGAACGATTTGAGTCATATGCAGTTATTTTTTGTGATTTATGTGCAATATCTTTTTTAACATAGATTAACAAACGATATAATCAGTTTAGTTTCATCTTCTACGTATGCTGTAATTTTTATTAATTAATTATTCTACTTGCTGTTTGACGCGTACGCTAAAACAATTTGTTGAACAATACTTCCAGTATGTTGTCTGAGAGGAAATAGTTAAATGTTGGAAGCTCAGTCGCACAAAAGTTTCATGAATTTTAGGATATTGAGAGGAATACTTTTCCGCTAAGAAACACAAACGTTAGTTATTTAAAAGGTTTGATTTCCAAGGATACTGGCTATTGTTTTACTCTAATAATTTTTGTTTCATGATTTCAATACCAACAAGTCGACCACTTTAGAGCTGGTTTTCACTAACGACGGAGTCGGAGTCGGTGTCGTAATCAGAAGCGTAGAGCTTATGTATCGGTCAAATCGAAGCTTCAACATGCCGCCCCCCCCCCCCCCCCCCGGGCATACCCCGGGCATTTGACACCTTTGCCGTCCCGGGGAGGAGGGAATTTGATTATCAGAGTCTTCCAGGGGGTGGGGAATTTGATCCCCATGCCTTAGGGGTGGGGAATTTGAACTGCACCCTCGATTTCACGTAAAATCTTTGGCGTGGCGAGCTATGGCGGGACGTAGCCTGCGAACAGCAGACGCATTTCCGGTCGTCGCTTCTCTCCCTCCGAAAAATAGCGTCAGGGAGAGAAGCGACGACCGGAAATGCGTCTGCTGTTCGCAGGCTATGGGGGACGCGGTGTTAGAGGATTTTCGTGGAAAAGGTTGTGCGTTTGTGGCCAATTGGTTACGAGGAAAGGGCTTAAACAAGCTTTGCGGCGTATTTGAAGTATTTAAATTTTAAAATTTTTAATATTGGATTCAGGCTTTGAATGCATGAATGTATTTTATTGTTGTGTTTACAATGAAATACAATACCTATACCGGCGATTCAATACAACAACATAAAATAAAATAAAATAAAAAGCTCAGGTCAACTACTTTGACCTACTGCAAGTATGTTAATTAATATAAGGTGAGCGATGATGCATGTCATTGAAATGGTCATGATGTAGTAATCTCAATAGGTGGGATCTTTTTTTATAGAACGCTTTTTATGTTGCATGACGAAGAAAATTAAAGCTGAGCATTCAGTGACCTTGTAGTTTGACAACTGAAGGCGTCTTCGCCGTCCTTCTGTCATTTTTGTGTCTGTGAAATGTAACCGGGGTGGGGGCATTTGATCACCTGAATGGACCCCAGTGTGGGGCATTTGAACGGCATTTTGGCCCGGGTAGGGGGGAATTTGAACGACAATTTTCAGAAAAGTCAAATGCCCGGGGGGCTTCCCGGGGGGGCATGTTGAAGCTTCGATTTGACTGATACATTATGATCACGTGAAAACAGCGTTCCGATTCCTCTTACGACTCCGTCGCGTGCGTTTCGCTTATGATCTAGTGAAAACTAGATTTTCGGAGTCGGAAGCAGAAGCGGAAGAACTAAACGAACCACAAAGGGTGAGAACGTGCATTGTGGTTGGTTTATCCTTCCTCTTCGTAACGACTCCGAAAATCCGGTTTTCACTAGGTCATATGCAAAACGTAAGCGACGGAGTCGAAGCGCAGTTCTTATTCTATAAATTCTGACTCCGATTCCGTCGCGCTTATGACTCCTCCTACGACTCCGATTTTTTATTTTCACTAGATGATAACCGCTCTTAACGACTCCGCAAAACGACTAAAACCATGATAGTTTTTTGGAGCTGAAACGCCTCATAGGACTCCTCTTTACCAAAAATTGAACACTCTGTCAAAAATTTCAATATTTTCAGTATATTCTCCTAAAAAAAGTAGAAAAATTTTCAGGCAAATCTGGTTAAAAGTTACCTTGTTCCTTTTAACCAGTTTTGTCGCAAGGAACGTGGAAATTTCTATGTTCCTTGCGACAAAGTTGGTTAACTTGAGGAACATGAAAATTCTGCTTTCCTTCGCCTAAGCTTGTTAAAAGGAATTGTCGCTAGGAAAATAGAAACCTTCATGTTCCTTCGGATAAGCTTGTTAAAAGGATTTGTTGAAAGGAAAGTGGAAATTTCCATGTTCCTTGCGACAAAGCTGGTTAACTTGAGGAACATGAAAATTCTGTTTTCCTTCGCCTAAGCTTGTTAAAAGGAATTGTCGCAAGGAAAATGGAAATTTCCATGTTCCTTCGGATAAGCTTGTTAAAAGGAATTGTCGCAAGGAACATGGAAATTGCCTGCCGCTAAGAGAAACAACGCCGTAAAATTTATTTTGTCTTTGAAGCAAAATAATGGAAGCGGCTCACAATAAATCTTATTTAGCTTTGAAAAGAGACCAAATATAAATCTGTAAGTTGAATATTAGAAGATTCTAAATTGGTTGATAAGGAGTGTAGCTAAATGTCGTGGGTAGTGGGTAGAGGTCGTGGGTGCAGAAGCCGATTTGCCTAGTCCCTAGGCCTCATTATTATCCGCGACCGATGCGTTTCGGGTCACGTGGTCCGGGAAACTCGGAGAAGTGAGACATTTTGGGCGCTTTCCATTTAGGAAAAAAACCCGGAAATTTCGGTGGGAGCAAAAGTGGAATTTCCGATTGGTAAAAAGTTGTTCCATTTGGTCGTTAACCCCGGTACGTGACGGTGCCCGACGGTGAACCTGGAACTGGTACAAGCTACGAGAAACGTAAATGGAACACGACATTCCGTTCGGAAATTCCAACCGGGAAAACGGGCCCACCTTTTTAGATTTTCAACTTTTTCTGGGAATTTTCCAGTGGGACGAACCGACGAAACGTGTTCCATTTACCGCCGAACCAGAAATTCCGGAAATTTTGACTAAATGGAAAGCGCCCAGGAGCCGGTTGCTCGAAGCCTGGTTAGCGCTAACCGTTGGTTAAGAGGTATCAAAATGTATAGGGTCGCTTTCCATTTAGCCAAAATTTCCGGAATTTCCGGTTCGGCGGTAAATGGAACACGTTTCGTCGGTTCATCCCACTGGAAAATTCCCAGAAAAAGTGGAAAATCTAAAAAGATGGTCCCGTTTTCGCGGTTGGAATTTCCGAACGGAATGTCGTGTTCCATTTACGTTTCTCGTAGTTTGTACCAGTTCCAGGTCCACGGTCGGGCACCGCCACGTACCGGGGTTTACGACCAAATGGAACAACTTTTTACCAATTGGAAATTCCACTTTTGCTACCAACGAAATTTCCGGGTTTTTTTCGTAAATGGAAAGCGCCCTAGGTTTCCAATGGATTTAACGCTGGTTAGTACTAACCATGCTTCGAGCAACCCGGGCCGGAACGTTGACGAGGGACGTATTTTTGACGTAATTGTTGACTCGTTCCCAGGCTTCGCCCTCTTCGCCGCCGACACGACCAATACGTGAAAAACCTATAGCGTACCCTCAGTCGGCACACTATTTTTGCCGGGTTGAAGCAAACGACGGATTGTAGGTTCTTTAACAAAAATTGTTCCGGATCCATGCTGTTATAATACGGTGAACAGATTTATAAAAATGTTACAAAAATTATGGAATCGTGACATCAACCTGTACATGACAGCAGGACCAACAGAAGCAGGTGGAACTTTCACGGTACTGGAAATGTAAACTATCATGGCGGATGGTGATGCAAATTATTCTCCTGAGATAGCACGGAATTTACGTGAAATTTTGGACTCAGACATATTCGTTACTGAGTGTTTTAACCGAAGAAGCCTGACGATATCTCAAGCATTGTGCCTTTTATGGCATAACCAGGACTCTGGAGAGGTTCCTGGAAGAAAATCCAGCGCTCCGCTGTATGGTAATGTTACTGCTGCTGTTCTTGTTGACTTGTACGTGCTCAGAAAGATCGACTTTGAAGATGTTCCGGTGACATGTCTGGGTGTAAGGTACAAGAGTATGTCGGTTAAGGTAAATAAACGTTCCCAATAAGCTCTATTTATCGTTTTGTTTGGTCACCCTTTGATTTGACAGTGACAGTGATATATTTGAGGGTGTCTTCATATGAGTCCGGTTACCGGTACCAATTTCGCGATAGATTCATAAGAGAGATTTCAGCCCGGTTTCTGAGATAAGAAAAGGCCAAAAATCTTGCTGACGAGTCCTGGCACAAATGGGAGAAAGAAAGCAAAGATGGAGAAACACAAAAATCACAACTTTCTTGCCTAACAGACCTTTCCCACATTCCACTCCAGTAACCAAACATAAAAAAATGAGGTTGAGGCTTGGGTGGACAATTTCATACAAATCACTGTATTTTGTCCACCCATGCCTCGACTTGATGCCTTTGTTAACAGGAATGCGGGAAAGGTCTACTCATAGCTGTATCACTGCAGTTAAATAGGATGCTAATATGATGTAGAAAATACAGCAGGCAATGCAAGACGATGCAATCCGGGTTCATCTAACTTTCATCCCCGGGTAACTGGGCTGAAGTGTTCATATGGCAAAATTTTCAGCCCACTTACCAAGATCCCAGTTGGAAAAACTGAGATCTCAGGATTAATGAGCCAGCCCACACTCTCAAATGAACATATCAAAAGTATAACAAAGGATTTAGAGGTAAGGCGCAGGGGCGGATCTAGGGGGAGAGTGCAGGGGTGCGCGCAGCCCTCCCTGAGATGACCTGCGGTTTTCTAATACAACTGGTATTCTGCAAAAAAAAAAAAAGAACTATGTGGTTTATTGGTGTTGAAGTAGAGCAAGAGACGAGTACACCCCCTCCTAAAAAAAATCGTGGATCTGCCCCTGAGGCAAGAGCCAGCCCAGTTAACTGGGCTTATGTGAAGAAGCCCTTAGTGGAGTGCCTGTAAAAAGTAGAGTAGGGAGTGGCAAGGGCGGGGGGGGGGTTCTCAACCAATATTAGGGAATAGGTGAGCTGTTGATGGTTTGAAACCCTGACCCTGTTTAGGAGAAAAAAATCCTAAAATACTTACCCTGTTTAGGACAAAGGACAAAATAATGCATGCCGTCTTGTTTTAAAACTATTTATTGGCAATTGCAACAGAGCAAATTCATAGTCATTGTGTTTGTATACTTGGAGTACAAACAAATTTCAGTTGTATACTTGGAGTACAAACAAATTTCATCTAGCAAATCAAATCAATTCTGCAGGCAATATCCTGTTTATAATTAGGACAGAATCGCACAAAATTATATGTCCTGTTTAGGAAAGAGAGGACAAGAATCTATCCTGTCCAGTGGCACATTCCCCTTAAAGACCATATGAGGGAGTAACTCCCGGGCTTGAAAGCTACTTAATGTACAGTTCCACTGTAAACAAACCTTTGCCTAACAGACATATATGGCGGTAATCAATTTGTTTTGTTATTTTTGACATCAGGTCATCAATTTTACACCCACAAACTCTTACCTGGATGACTGTTTGTTCAATCAAATGGTAGCACATGCTCAGAAACATCCCAACAAGCCCAGAAGTGCAGAGGGTTGGATTTTAAAGGGATCAAATTACCATAAACCAACCTGTGTTTCAGCCACATTTGACAGCCTTGTAAAGCTTGGATTGTTGAGAAAAGAGCACAGAAATGTTGGAACTTGTGTCAAATATCCCACTGTGAATCCAGGTACTGTTACTTGCATTGTAGCACTAATTCTCTTTCCAAATGTGAGGTAACCTAACACTTGAGTCTTGGATTCTGGTTTCTACTCTTTGGATTCCAGAATTCCAATCATTAATGGCCATTTCAGGATCACCCTTTGAGCTGAATTCCCAGGATTCCGTTTTCCACAAGCAAAAATTTGCTGGAGTCCTGATCCCAGATTACCTTATATAGGGCTAAATTCTCCCTACCACTCATCTGCACCTATCAAAAGCAGGTGAAATCAATTAAGCTTGTAGCATGGACACAGTCAGTAGATCCTTTGTGGCTAGAAGCTGGAATGACTTTAGACTGTTCACAGTCCCTATTTTTATGTAAGATCCTTAGTATTGAGTGCTTAGAGGTTTAGGGCAGTCATCTTGGTTTCATATGTACTGAGGGAGCAAGGTATCGAAGTTTATAGCAGTAGATTTGATGCTCATCCCAGATGGCCACTCTTAATGCAAAGTCTTCAATCTCAACAATCTTATGGAAAAATAGGTGACTGCATGAAAACAATCAAGAATTATGACTTAAATTACCAGGTGAATGTCAGGGTGATCAATTTCTGTTGTTGGAGATTTTAAATCCTTTAAGACTGTTATTAACATCTGTTGTGATTTTTGCTGATCTTTTGTGTTATTTTACATAACACTATAGTTGACACCAGACAACCTTGATTATACTACGCTCTAGTCCTTCTATTGAGCACTCTACTGATAGCCGTGCATATGCATCAACTGGTATAACACTATAGTTAGGTTTGAAAGATATCAGCCTATCTTATGTTACTCATTAGATCAAACTTAATAAGTCTGTGCATGTACATGCAGTATGTATGAACAATGTATGGGTGACACTGTGTGAATGTGTTTGTCATCAGTCAGCCTGATTTATACAATTAAGCCCTCTATTAGCGTTTTCTTCATAATTGTGCAAGCCCAGGTAGTTTGCTAATTAAGGAATCATGTTTTAGAGCCACAGAGCACACTTGTCAGGGAAGTGAAGATGATTGCTCTCGCAGGGCATGCCGCCGATGGCTTTACCTGGACACTGCTGAAGCTTGCTTGCTTTTCAGACTCACTGTTCATTGGTGGTGCACCGATGTTGAAGCACCATTTCAGCAAAGCAGAATACAGAGATGCTAAGAAAAATATAAAAGAGTTGGTTGACGTAAAGAAGGATTCTATCAGAAAAAATGGAAAACGAGGAAAAGACCTTGAATCTGATAACTTGTTTTAAATCCTGGTAGCCTGAAATGAATACAAGTTGTAATTCACTGTTAATAAGTTGTGATGTAATGTTATGGAGAGAAAATGTCAAGAACTGATAAATAGCCATCCTTGCCAGGATAAGAAGAAGAAGGAAGGAAGGAAGTTTAGCACGTGAGCAAACTCCGGGCTCATGCGACTTTTTACATGGCGTCCAAGGATGGGAGTAGTAAGCTCCCTCTCTCCCTCTTTTCACTTGGTATCGGAGTGGGAGCAAGCTCTTTGCCCTCTCTTTTCACTTGGTGTCAGAATGTGGGGATATTAGCTCTTTCTCAGCTCTTTTCCTTGGCTCCAAGAGAAGAGGTTAAGGGAAGACTACCTTTCCCTTACCGACGCCGTAAGTTCCCCAGGTTTAGGCCAAAGGTCGTCAAGAGAGCTATGGCTTCCCAACTTATGATAATGATGATGATGATGATGATGATGATGACGATTAAAGGAGATTTTATTCTCTAACACTAAAAGGAAAATAATTTATTTTCATATTTAAAGGAGTAAGTCCCAGCATTTTGTGATAAAAGGGCTTTCGATTGAATCATAATAAAATACCGTTGTCCCAAATCTGGACTGTTTATTTCTTTTATTAGCGAGTTTCTTTACCATTAAGAAAAAAAAAATGGACAAGAATGCCTGTATATGTTGTGTTTCAATTTTATCCGCGGTTTGATTTTATTTTCCTTTCAGTTTTTGGGTTTGAAACAAAACGAAAAAAATTGAACCAGTTCGCAAGGGTGTATAAAATTAAAACACAACGTATTAAACAGTTATTAACGATTAGTTCATGTAACCAGCTCTTCAAATAAGGTCCTGCTTATCATTGATACCCCTTCGCGCGCGAGAAAGAAAATGTAGCCAAGGTCAATGACCTTGACACAGTTATAGTTTTTAAACACTTAAAATTTTTTTGATAAACTGCGAACCAGCTTACTAAATTAACAGCGTATTGGTGATATTTAAATGTTGAACAGGGTAGTGACGTAACAACCTTGGTTTGAAGAACTAATTTGCTTTAACAGCTTTGGTGCGGTTGAGAGCTGACCACACCATTGATGGAAAGAGTATTTGTGTGTTACGCGGGTAGTAACTGATTGAGTAATGCTTATACTTTCTTGCATTATTTGGCTTTTAGGCGTACGGTTCAAACTTCACATTACTTCTTTTACAGAACTTGCTCATGATTCGTTTGCCAAATGCCAACTCCTGTTTCTTGATTAATTCGACTGGTAATGCTCCCAAGTCAGCGGAATTGATGACTCTTCTTGACACAAGGGTACGCTATTATAGTATGCAGTTGCTTTTTCTAGCTGTTTTACAGTGCTTAAAACATATTTACAGGTAGGTCAGAATAAAGGGGCGATGGAGAGATCTCATGGATTAAGATATATGAGTGAAAGAGAAACACAAATTATATTTCTATTCAATGATAATTGGACTACGAGTGCGAGTTATCTGAGAGTGCGTTCAACTGGGCAATCTAGATTTAGATCGTCCGTCCTTGGATTTTTTTATTTTTAGTTTTTTCGGGATATCCGCGGAAAAATATTTAAAGAACTGTTATCAAGAACAGCGGCCATCTTGCACCCGCACACGAATCAGTATCGCCCCATGTTCCGGAATCCGGCAAAATTTTTCTCGTGGAATCCTAGTCTTTGAATTCCGGAATCCCACGAACGATTGGAGTCCGGAATCCACGTTCTACCTGGACAAAGACTTTATCTAATTCTTCAGCGGAAACATGCCGCAAAAACAATTATTCAAGAATCTGCCATTGATTTCTTTTCGTTCAATTGAGTCGCCGGTTCGTTACTCATCACGCCACAGGTTACTCAGTTCCAGGAGCCTATTCGTAGTACATGTACAGTATTCTTCAGTTCTTAGTCAGTTTAATCTTATGGTGGCCTATACAACTAGTAATAATTGCAAATTAGGGGAAGGGGTGGGGTGGGGGTAGTGAGTGGTAGTGGGAAAGGGGTGCAAAACCTGATGGGCTTGTAATATTGAGAAATCAAAATCAAACACATTTACTTGGCTAAACCTCTAAGTATGACTATGATCCTCAGGACATTCCTTTGCACTCTAGGATGATCAATAAAATTGGCTAAAAGTTGGGATAAAGAAAAATTAAAGTTGCCTGAAAAGTTTAAGCGTCGAGTATCACTTAAAACCGTTTAAACCACTTTGTGGATATCTGTTCAGGACTAAATTCGTTTAAAAAAATAAAACGGATATTTTTCTTCGGTTTGGTCGTATCCGGTTAAAAACGGTAACCGAAAACGTATCTTTTCGAAAAACGTTCTCCAGGGTGGAGATTTTTCAAAACGAAGAGGTTTTGCTGTACTCGTGACGTATGTATGGAAGAAAACGGAGGTTATAGAAAAACGATTACGTCACGGTACCCTGCCAGCGGGAGGTTTCTCTCTTGCATGGCTTTTAGCGTTACGGTGTCGTTCGCGCCGCTTGCCAGTCGCGTAGTTAGTCTGCTTTATACGCCCGATGCAAGAGACAAACGTCTGCTCGCAGGGTATGTCACGGTGTTGGATATCAATAAATGCCCATGCTCCCATCAAAGATGGCACCGTTTCCAGTCACCAGTTCGTTTTCGCGTGGACGGGAAAAAACGATTCGAAAACGCAACGTGTTAGAAGAAAAACGTTTCCGTTTTCAAATAAAACCGAGACTACGAGTAGTCCCCCTTTTTTCCTCAGGCATATTAGAGCGAGCGAAACGCGAGCGCGCGTGAAAATCACCCCACGCGAGAAAAGGCGACACGCGGCAGGGAGAGAGAAAAATGAGAGAAAAATGGGGTGATTTTCACGCGCGCTCGCATTTCGCTCGCTCTACTATCCCTGAGGGAAAATGGGGACTACTCGTAGTCTAATAAAAACGAATACGTGTGGAAGGGGTCTAACTGTCTTCCGGTATTGCATACATTAGCATATACATCAGAGACAGAGAGGTCCCATCTTTCTTTGATAATAACTCGTATTTTGTTTTGTTCTTACCAGTAAACTGTGCTTTCACATTTCTCGGGTAGTAATCTGAAATAACGACAAAGATTTTTATGAAATGGTCCCTAAACGCTCTGGTCCAGAGCTCCAGTCCTTCAAGAATAAAAAAACAAAAAATCTGAACACAACATTTTAATACTCTCCGGAAGAATTTGGGGTTCAGCTGTACTAACAACATGTGAAGACCAACCTCCTTCTTTAAACATAGGTGCAGTCACATATTGTATAACATTAGGGTTACCAATCACCTTGCTTATTCACTAATATATTAACGATCTCTTCAACCACCCACGAACACGAATTCAGAGCAGGATTCGGTTTTTTAAGGAAAACTAAAAAGATTTCCTTAAGTTCTTGTGGAAAATAACTTTGTTTCACCACAGGAAAAAGAAGTTTTAAAGCGCATTTCAGGTTTCTAACAATTTCGATTGAGAATTCGCTTTTGAGCAGGCCGAGATACGTGAGAAGGCTCTCTCCAACAGGCCACACCCTGCATTTCAACTCGACAAAAGTGCGAAAAAATAATGAGTCCATGCACTTCGAAAGTAATTCCCTGTCTTGTTCAAGAGCAGCGACGTCACAGATTCGCTTGAAGCTCCTTCCTGTCTCTCTTTCACCTTCCTGCACCGAAGTAGGAAGAACTTCTCGGGTAACCGCAGACACAAGAGCCCGAAGGCGCAACTCCTCTAATCCAAACAGTTTGGGACTCGATTTGGAAAGAAATGAAGCAAATGTAGAAGCAAGATTTCTTGGAAAATAATCCTCGCCGAAAATATGTTCAAGCGCTAAAAGGGGACCTTTGAGGTTTGATACGATGTTGACGTCAAACTCTCCCTTAAGAAGTCCCATTCGAACTAAAATGCAATTCCCGAGGGAAAAGGCATTGCAATGTTCGTGCGACAGGCCTTGCTGCATAATATCCCCGGCGCACCTAAGTAATAGTCGCTTCTCACTCGACAAAGCAACGCAGACTTGAAGGAAAAGTCTTGCAATTCTGTCCGCTATCCAGGGGCTGCTAGTTGAAAGATATTTGTCCAATATTGTCCTAAACAACGAATATTTTGAGTTGAGACAATATGTAAAAATCTTTGAGTTTTCGAGAAAAAATTCCACGAAATCTTCCACGAATGGCGGTTGGGGATTTCTAGTGTTGATCGCCTTACTTAGGCAGGATAAAAAGTCTTGTGCTTCATCCACACCGAATTCGCTCATTATTTTGCGCAATTGGCACTCTTGCCCATCGGAATCTCCGACGATCAAAATTTTGTTGCTTTTAGTATGGATTCCGCCCGGACTTTTAGCTTCGCTATCTGCACTCTTCCGTGACGAAATTTTCTCGCTCTTGCATTTGCAGAGCTCTTTTAATGTTTGAGCGACGTGTTCAAAGTTGTCAAATTCTGGTACCTCCTCCAGCCTTGTCTCTTCGACGTCAAAACTGGTCAAACCTGCTGGCAAATTCCTTTGTTCAATACAAAAAGACGCCCGTGGATTGCGAGAACAGAGCAAGGTACCTTTCAAATCAGTCAGCAGCTTTGCTAATATGCCCGTTTCCAAATTGCGGCGATCCGTATTTCTCCCAAATAAGTCCTCCCTTGTTAAAACAAGGGAGCATCGTTTGCTTGTTCGAGCATCGAACGATGCAACAGAGTATACAAGAAAAGGATAATGAATGAAAGAAACACAACTTGAAATCGTGTTCCAAAGTTTTCTCTCAAATACGTGTAGTGTTTTCCACAAGTTGTTAGAGGTTAAGCCATCCAATTTGTCTCTTTTTCTTGTAACCATAGTTCCGAGAAGATGGTTAACTTTCCAAGACAACTCCTCGCCTTCTTTGACGTCTCTGTTCTTTAACTTCAATAAGAGCTTGTTCCAATGTTCTTGAAACTGAATTTGATTCTTTTTAGACTGCTTCAATGAATGAACACTTCTAACATCCCGTACTCGAAAACTTGTAGTGCAAACACAATCCTTCCTAACTGTCTCTTCTTCTTTTTCAATATCTTTGCACTTAACTGCTGGTTCATTTCGATTTTCATCCAGAAGACTGTCTTTGGAAGAGCTACGACTTCGCCGAGGTTTATAGTGGAGTAAAATATCCGCACTTCCTTTCTGATTAAACTTAAAAGCCAAACCAACCGCAGTGAATCCAAGTTTGTCTTTAATACTTCTGTCGCAACCAGCGTCAATAAGAACTTTCAGATTGTGTATGTTTCCTAGTTTAGCTGCTAAGTGAAGCGCAGTGCGACCGAGTTTGTTGCGCACGTTCACGTCGCAGGATCCGGCAGTTACTAGAGTAGATATAATGTCTTGTTCTGCCTCAGAATGTTCACTACTGATGTGAAGTGAAGTCATTCCCTCCTAAAATAAAACACACCACGAGGATCACTGTTAGATACCAATAACAAAAAATCAGACTATAGAATCTGAGGTGCAATTACCATTTTCACCTTGCCTAGATCCAATATGAGCTCCTGACATTGCTCTCAAAATACCTTGTTAACTACCCCCTTCACGCCCTTCAAACCAATTTGGATAAGCATTGTCTTAAATTTCTCTCGGGACCACTGTAACACCCAGGAGAAATTGAATCAATACAATGGTTATGCAATTTTTTTTTTGGATGGTAACAGGATGTATTATGGGCAATGCGAAAATGTTTAA
This sequence comes from Porites rus, assembly GCA_964035705.1. Lineage (NCBI taxonomy): Eukaryota > Metazoa > Cnidaria > Anthozoa > Scleractinia > Poritidae > Porites > Porites rus. Next base: position 6,915,676 of record OZ037999.1, read on the forward strand.
TTGTATTACTGTAACAAGGCCCTTGCATTCACAAAGACGGCTAAATTCCCAGTTTCAAATACGATACGATTTAAGCCTTTTCAACGCGTCTGGGAAAATCAGTAAAAATTGGCCAGAATTTGTTCTCTTTTAATGTACTTTCTTAAGAGGCACTGTCAAGAGATGTATTTGCAACAATGAAACATCAATACAATGTTCCAATCCTATTTTGCACTTTAAAAGTGCAATGAAACTATTTATGGCTGTCTTTGGCCATATATGAATGAAAACAAGGAAAACAACTACACTGACTTGAAAACTTCAGTTTATAAATTGTGTCATCGTGTCTAGGACAAGTTGCTAAAAACAATAACTTTTTACGTTTCTTCCACTGGATAGCCTGTGAGAATCAGGCCTTCCAGTCGCTTTCTCTTCCCAGTTTCTTCCAATATTGTTGATTCGCTTGAAAACCATGCATGATGCACCCTCTTTGTGTTGCAGGTCCGGGCACTCACAATTAAGAATCTTACAGTCAAAGCCTTCGCTTGCATGCCTACCTATAATGACTAAATTGTAGCGACACCTATATGATTGTTTAATATTAAATCTCAACGAGGCGCATTCTTTTTGTCTGAAATGTTCTGAGATAGTAAGACTTTTCTCTGGTATACTTACTTTTGTACGACTGTTGACGTCAGATCCCGCTTGTACTAACAGTTGCACCAATTGTTCACTTCCTTGTAGTGTGGCAAGGTGCAAAGCTGTAAAGCCCATGGAATCTCTGGACTCTAGATCACATGCTTCAGTGCTTGTTAGTGCTTGTACAGCTTTGATGTCCCGAGATATGACAGCAGTATGAAGAGCTGAATATCCGTAGCCAGTCTTCGAGCTTCTCACATCCATATCTAGCAGGCGGAACATGGCAAATATTTCTGTAGTACGTAAAATCCACGGTGTTTAATTCATTATTTTTCGTCCTTTCTATTCATTATCATCTATTTTAATACCACGTGGAAGAACAAAGAAAAATTAAAATTACACTTCAAACAAAATTGAACCGCAACATATATACATATGAATTACTGTTCAAAGCTCACTGTTTACATTATTGATGACTCTAAATCCTACCCTTTTTGAAGATCAAGTTGTTTTCAAAACAACAATAAAATCTGACTTCCCTACAGCAAAAGCTTCCTTCATCGCGCGCTTTGTTTCATCGTATAATAATAGCAATGGATAGAGGCGGTTATATAAAGTAGCTTGTTTTCCCTCCCTGAATATTACTAATTTTCAAATGAACTGCTCCGGAAACTATGTACACTGCTGTACAGTACGTTCTAAATAATCTGAATTGTTCAACAGACGGTGGGTCGGGGACAGGCCCGATCGGAGAAGTTTTATGGTATACGTTTTGCTGAAAGATTCCGGTTACCAACGAGGAGGTCATTTAGTTGTTCTCGACAAGGCAGGAGTTGTGAAAAAAACCAGTATCCGCAATCAAACGACCTGGGATGATTTAATATAATTATTGTCAAGCGAAAGTTTAGTTAACCTTTCTGCGCCAGCATTGCCAAGAATTTCATTTGATGTTTTCAGCAGTAATTGAATGAGCTGTTATCATTGCCTTCACTCTCTTTGAATACATTTTCACGAAGATTTTTGCTAATATTCTAGAGTTTACAGATTTTATACGCACGAAGTGAAGACAGAAGTCAGAATGACGCGAGGACGCCATACGTTGAGAAAGGTCAACATTTTCAAGCTTACCTTTTGAAGTTTAAAAAAAACACTCGTCGTGTTTCATCCACTCCTGTAGAATACGGATTCCCTGTCACTCAAAAACGAAACTTTTGTTTGGCGAAACATCTTCATTTGTAAATCTTGTTCCAACGCTTACGCTGTTACCGTAAATAACATGATAACAATTTTCTTCAAGCCTTAATGCTACGTCCGTGATCTTCTGTGGAATGTAGTCAAGTCAGTTTCTTTTGTCACAAATGTCACAAATCCCCAGTCAAACAAAGAACATGATCTTTATTTATTGAGTGGCCACTATCCCGCAAATGGGCTTTTAATGGCACGACAAGACTTGAACACGATAACAGCTTTTGTTGAAAAAGAAAATTCCATGTATAGCCCAAAAATTATCCAATTATCTACTAAAATAAAATACATATACAGGATTTTAATATTTATGTCTCTGATGCTTTTAAACTGTTTTCGGCTGTCATATACATAATTGTTATAATTTTACCGCCGTTATTCGAAACCGCAGCTGTCGCATTTGATCAAATGATGGCTGGAAGGGGTTAGGACTGACAGGTGGACCCTCGCTCATATTGGTAGTCTTTGATTTACACATGAGCCTAAATAAGCTAAGAAATATTTCAAGACAAGTAACTAATTCTTCAAGTAAAAGGAAGCTTCGCACACAACCGTTTCTTTTACATGCCTCACATTTTTCAAAGCTCAAGAACCGCAAGTTCGCTTAGTCGGCGGTTTTAAGGATGGTTTTCAAGTCACTTGAAACTTTCTTGAATCGTTTCAACTTTCCGACTATAATAAGTTAAGATGCAAAGTAAACTAGTAACTTGAGATTTTACTTAGGCCTTCACACACGTATTTTTGGCTAAGTAAAACTTAGCAGCTCTTAAGGCGGCTTACTTAACGGCCTAGTGTAAAGACAACCATTGCCAGTTTCTACTTGTTGGCATTCCGGGCTGATCATTCCCTTTGACGTTCCAGGCACAACTTATTTTTAAAAACGAGTTGAGCGATGTTGTGCGTTTGTAAAGTGGCTGTGTCACGGCAGTACAGTTCATTTTGTTTAATTTTGCCAATTAGGGGCTGTGCAATAATTATCAAGAGGGGGGGCTGAAAAACTAGAGGGGGGGCATTACATAAAATTGCTGCCAAGATAGGGGGGGCTCAAAGTAAAATCACTCATTTGACGGAGGGGGGGCCTTAAGTTTTATTCGAAATGTAAATAAAATTAAACGCAATAAAAGATTCTCAATACAGGCATCATGATAGACTGTAACAAATATCATGACGAACAGCTGTTAAACGATTATTGAAAATATTCCATCAAAGTGAAAAGCAAATTCACAACTGATCAATTTTAACCCGTCTTCTAATTAATTGAACTGATCCTATGTAAAGCAAAAATCATGAACTTGTACAGTCGATCTGTACTTCACCGATAACACGAGAGAAAAATAGGTAAAATAAACAACTAATTACTGCATTTTCCTTCGGCTTTATTTACAGAAAATGTCCTGCAGAAAACGCAGGAGATGACATTTCCGAGACCCCAATTTTAAAATTTTCTGCTGGCGGAGCAGGAAAAGTTGAGACCTCCAGTGTCCCAGTCCCTCCAGTGCCTTGACCAGGGCTTTAGGACTCTGGGTACGAGCTGAAGGACCTACACTACATGACGTCATTCCTATACTGCTAAACCGCTGTCACTCTATGAACGCGGTCTCTTCTGCGCAGCAATGGCTGACCCGCGTGGTGGTAAATGAGATTTCTTGAGTCGAGAATCATGTAAAGAAACGCAATTCTCTCACTAACAGTCATCATGAGAAACAAACCTTGAACACAGAACATCCTAAAAAGCAGCAAGCTAACAGTCTTGCTTTACAAGAATGCCGTCTTCGAACATCAAGCGCAAGAAAAAGCCGGTCCCCAATAGTGCTCCGAGTAGCAGTGCTGGGAGTTTCACCGAAACAGCGATGGATGAATTCTTGGCTCGTAAAGACTTGTTCAGAAAGCCCATTGCTAAAGATGGCTCCTGCCTTTTTAGAGCAGTTTCTGAGCAGGTAAGCTACCATCTAGTCCATTTACCCCATTTTTGTTTTGAGTAATTAAGTTTATATTATTTTTCTTTTAAGCTTATTTACTAGCTCACTTTTAGAGTGAGACATGTTTTAAACGGACTTTTTACTTTGAACATGATCAAGAAAGTCTCCCTCATTAATTTGCTGTCCTCCTGTTCAAAACAATGTAGTCTTTTTTAGTCTCTTTTTCCCGCGTATTTCAAGTTAATCGTGGTGTTAATGTGAGGTAACCTTGTAAGCGCACGAGCTGTTGATCGAAGTTTCGCTTTACGTATTACAAGCTTGTCTAAAAAATTAAGCAAGTGTCCGTCGCGAATTTACTTTGTAATGTCACTCGCTTTTTGATTTCAAATCACTATTTACGATCAGTGTCTCTCAAAGTCTACAAGTACACAGTAATATGAACCAACCAGACCCCTAACATTGTTTCACAGTACATTAAGCCAGAAACTCGATCATAAGAGGTTCTCATTAAGCTTAATATCTCCTGTAGGTATACAACTGTCAAGCCAGACATCTCCAAGTTCGCAAGGACTGTATAGACTTCATGCGAAGAAACAAGGATAAATTTGAAGCGGTAATACCTTTGTCCAAGGTTTTATGTTATTCATAACAGTGTAAACATTGGTTAATTGAATTTAAATTGTTTCTAAATCTCTGTTGCCTATATGGAACATTGTATCTCTTGTTACAGTAACTCTATGAAAGATGGATAGTAATGCTATTTTCAGTTGATATCTTTCACCATGGGGGTTGTATGATTATTGGGTAGTAGTCTGGCACTTCAGTGAGATAAGTTCCCCCAGGGAGGGGTTAATCTTGGGAATTTGTGTTTGGGGGTGGCACTGGGTCCTCTGTTCCAGAAACTCCAATTTATACCATGGAACAATTTCCCATGAAGAGATCCTATTCCAGACCACAATTCTCTAATATTTATACCCTATCCCAGAGTAAACTGCTTAAAAGCTCCAACCTTAATGGTGGCACAATTTAGCAATTATTGAACGAGGCTGAGTAGGATATGAAGAATTCTGCAGATTGAGGAGGGTGTTAGCCGAGGTGGATAACACCCTCTGAGATCGGCAGAATTCTTCATATACTACGAAAGTTGAATTCAATAATTGTTTTATTATTCCTTCAAAATAATTTTAAGTTCAAAAACAAGCTAAAACTTGCCTACCTCGGTCGATGTTAAGTTCATATTAATGGTGCATCGTCATCGGGAAATTTAGGAGATAAAAGTTCTATTCAGGTCTACAGATAATATACTCCAAGTAGCAGATGTTGTCTGTTGAGTTGTCTTCTTGCTAATTTTGGACAATATTTCACCGTGAAACATGTAAAATGTTTCAGCGACTGTTTAGTCATTTTGTTTTCACTACCAGAACAGGGTTCACAAATACGCCAAATTTGGCGTATTTTACGCCAAAATTGTTCAGATGACTCCACTGAGGTTACGGAGGGAGTCACTTCGACTTCAGAAATTTTCGGTAACAAACAGGGAGCCACTTCAACTCCAGAAATTTTCGGTAACAAACACAGTTTTGTCCTTACCTTTTTCGCAACAAATACAATTTACGTTAATTGTAAACGTTGTAAACCTTAATTAAATCCAACCAGTGCTCATGCCTTAAAGCATCAATGAAGAAACCCTTGCTTGGGTTGCTTCATTTTACTGTTGGTTTTGAATTGTTGTTTTTGCATTGCTTTGCAGTTCTTGGAAGGACCATTTGACCATCACTTGTTTCGTCTCCAGAACCCAAAGGTAACAAACTTCAACTCTGTAAATGCTTTCTTGAAACAAAATGGATGAAATTTGATTTTTAAGTGCACTTGGAACATCCCCCAAATTCTCTTAAAAATAGTTTTTTTCTAAAAAACAAGAATCTCAGTCTTCCCACAACTTTACTGTATTAACAGTGCATGCATGTATAATGTATCGGTCAAGTCGAAGCTTCAACATTGCCCCCCTACCCCCCAGGCATATCCCAGGCATTTGACACCTTATCCATCCCAGGGAGGAGGGGTGGGAAATTTGATCCCCATGCAACGGGTGGGGAATTTGAACCGTACCCTCGATTTCATGTGAAATCTCTGGGCGCTTTCCATTGCACGTGGTGAGCTATCATGGTGGATGCAGTGTTAGAGGATTTTCGTGGAAGAGATTGTGCCTTTGTGGCCAATTGGTTGCAAAGAAAGAGTTAAACAAGCTTTGTGCCGTATTTGAAGCTGTTTAATTTTAATATTTGTAATATTGGATTCAGGCTTTGAATATATCAATGTATTAAGCTGTGTTGACAATGAAATACAATACCCATACTCTGACCTACTGTATGCCCGCCATTCAATACAACAATAAAAAGCTCAACAGAGGTCAATTACTTTGACCTGCCACATGTATGTTTATTAATAAGGTGAGCGATGATGCGTGTCAGTGAAATGGTGATGAATATCACTTGTATGGAATGTAGTAATCTCAGTAGGTGGGATTTTTTTTTTATAGAACGCTTTGTATGTTGCATGATACACAAAGAAAAGCTGAGCATTCAGTGACCTTGTAACAGTGATTTCTGCCACTTTGCACAAGAGTTTTGTTTGTAGTAAATACGCCTTCAGTGTTTCTCAGTTTTTATTATATTGAATGCGAATTATTTGCTGTATTTATAAAGATTTTGTTTGAAAACTGAAGGCGTTTCTGTCGTCCTTCTGTCATTCATATGCCTGTGAAATGTCCCCGGGGTGGGGGCATTTGATCACCTGAATGGACCCTAGTGTGCCTAGGGGCATTTGAATGGCATTTTGGCTCGGGTAGGGGGGAATTTGAACGATAATTTTCAAAAAAGGTCAAATGCGTAGGGGGTTGCCGGGGGGGGGGGGGGTGGTGGATGTTGAAGCTTCGATTTGACCAATACAAAATGGCATGGATTACATTTTTCTTTTGGTTGAAATGTTGCAAGTCAGTTTAATTTTTGTTTCCTTCTCTCTGACTCTGTTCATGTTCCCAAAACCTGTTCATAAAAATAAACCACAGCATATACGCTGGCCGAACAGCAGGTGTTGATGCATTAGGACACAAGCCATACATTGGACATGGTCCACATGGGTGGTTATAGGCGATTAGTTAATTTCCTGGGTTAATTAATTCTTTGTCATACAATTAATTATTTCGTCTTTTATGGTGTTTTCTGCCTTATCTCAAAAGTTTATCAAAGATTATCTCTGCTGTTTGTAAATTTATTGGGATACGTGTTTGTTCGTCACAAAGCAATGATTTTGACATAAAATTGTTATTTCTCTACTAATATTAAGCTCCCTAGTGATTGAGGGTCATTTATTGGAATAACTAAACAGGATAGCTGTGATGCAGCCCCTGTTAATTGATATAAACACAATATAACAATTAAAAACTCTAGCATACAGTGATGAATGTCCAGTTCTTACATGTACCTCTTTGTTTGTAGGAATGGGCAGGGCAGGTTGAGATAAGCGCACTTTCTCTGATGTACAAGTAAGTGAATTCTTCTCTGTAGCAGGGAAACACAAGAAAGCACAAATCTGATATTTTTGAAGGGAGCAGTTTGTATAATCATCCGAAATTGCAAACCTTAATTCCTTGAATCAAAAACCATACAAGGACCCATATAATGTTTTTTTAAGAAAGCATTACAGTCGAACCTCATTAAAATATAACCTCTTTATAACCATGAAATAGGCAAGTTTCTTATTCCTGGGCAGCCTAGGATAAAAGTTTGTTTTTGCACGAAAGTGAGGCCAATACGGGTCACTTCTCACCAAGAAGGCATGCAAACATGAGAAAACTGTGGCTGAGTTGCCAAAACAAAAGAAGATTTCAAACATTGAAAGGTTCCGAGAGCTCAAAACTTACTTGCAGGCTTGAGAAATCATTGTTTCAAATGTCAAAATGATATTAAGCTCGTCACTGAGAAAAACAACGAGCCTATGCCCCAACCAGAAATTGACCGAAATAGTGGTTGGTGAGTGAGTTTGATAAAAATGCAAAGATTGTCTCATAATCCTTAAACAAGGTAAAACCCTGAAGTCGTTTTGATTTTATTTTCAATGATCATTAAAACCTCTTTAATTCATACCTTCCATTGGAGTGGACATACTTTTTCAAAACCTGCAAGGTAAATTCAAACCTTCTTTTCAGTTGACATTTTTTCTAATAGAGGGTGTTATTTTAACAAACTTTACACTTTTCAAGCTTAAAAAGTTTCAAAATTTCTGTTAATTACGATCTACTCTTCTTACATCGTTGTTTGAAACAGATTTCCCTTTGGCTTACTGGTAAAGTTCAAGCTTTGAAGTCTTACTATTTTCAAGATTTCTAACATTTTCCAGAGCCTCAGTCACTACTTACTGATGGTTATTTTTGTTTTTGCAAAGAAGTTGAGCCACATTAGCCACACGATCATGCTGAGAAGTCTCTCATCCCAGGACCGTCGGGGAATACGAAACTTGCCTATTGTTGTGAATTGTATTAATGAGGTTTACGGAAAAAATCAAAACAAAACAATGCGGGTTTAAAATCTGAGCTAAAATAATTTTGTCACTAAGCAACATTAACAAGGTTGTAATATAAATAGGGTTTTCGGAAGGTGTTGTTGTACTGTATCACTTAATTATCATTTCCTGTGAAAACATCTACTGATATTATTTAGCATTATGATGAGTGGCAATTTTGGTTTTCAAAAGTTTTTATCATGTTAAAGAATTGTTGTAGCAGAGTAAGAAGTTCACTTGTAAACCCTAACAATGTTTAAATCTGTCCTTCATGTACTTATCAGATTATAGTTGTTTATCAGTTATAGTCATGTTATTTCAGTACTGCTCCTTGGTGGAATGTCATCGGTCAAAATTGTTCACCATGTGAACACCACATGAACATGATCTGCAACAACCTTCGATAACAAGATGAAAACTATGCGTGTGTACCTAAATTTGAGAAAGAGCTGTGATAATATTCATTTTATTGTATGTATATTTTTTCAGGAAAGATTTTGTTGTTTATCAAGATGTCAATGCTGAACCAACAAAAGTAACAGACAATGACTTCAAGGACAAGGTTAGCATATTGTAGTAAGCTTACTTAATATTCTGATCAGTCGACGTCAGTGTCTGTGTCCTGTTGTGAGTAGCCTGTGGAACCGACCGTTTCTCCTCTCTCCTGGCGGCTTGGGATGTTTCATCTGCGCCTCAACAGCAGAAATTCCATACTGATGATGTAAAATCTGTCCATAATCTGGTCAGGAGCTCTGAGTGGTAAACGTAGTAGTTATATTGTTTTAGTTATTGTTTGCAAATCACAGGCAAAAGCAAAGAGGCCACAAATGCAAACACAATGAATCTATTACAAAATGGTCAATATTCATGGAATACATTCTTTTCTAGAAGAAGCATGTGAGTTTTGCTGGAGCTCATTCGCAGATGAACCCAAAACCATATAATTGAACAAATGTGCATTTGGAACCCCGTGTCTACCGGATTAATTATGTAAACTTTGATTAATGTCATCATTATCGAGATTCTGTTAGTGGGGCGCAGACATCTCTCCTGGCAAAATGTCCCAAGTGGTAAGGAAAGATGTCAGTTTTTACAGGCTATATTGTGAGCCTCTGCATGGGTATCTGTGGACAACGAAAATGAGTAAACCAAAAACTCTGATTGGCAGCACACTTTCTTTGCAGGTTTCTTTGCCATCATTGCACAACTAACTTAGTCAAACTTGTCATGAAAGATATTAATCATTGTGGTTAATGTGTATAAAGGGTTTAGTTTTATCCCTTGTCTCAAACTTGATTGAAATAGTGATGTGATTGTGGCTATAATCTCTTAGATCATTGCTTCATCAGTGGCACTTGTTGCAACTTGGTTTTTTTGGAAATACCAACACCAAGGCTCTTTTGTATTTTACACCACAGACTTGTGTTTTCTACATCTATCTTATATATATGTAGTCATCAGTTTATTTGCTACTACACCTACTGCTGCAGCTCACTTCCCATAATTTAAACTGTTGGTGTGGATTAAATCTACAGAATGATGGCTTTGTGAAGGTTCCCTTTTTGTAGACATGTCTAATTTGATGATAATAATGTCTTTTTTCATTCTTTAGAATGTTGTTCTAAGTAAAGGTGTTTTTTGACTTTAATAACATGACCGGTTTATTAAGACACTTTTTGATGGCCCCTTCAGTATGCTTACTTATGGGGTTGGACTGTACTTGGCATTGTGCTTCGCAAATTTTTTGCCTACCCTCTCATAAGAAATAAATTATGTGAAAAAATGTCACTTATTCATGATTTTGCTATTTTATGGCTAGATACTTCTCTGCTACTCCAATGGAAACCATTATGATGCTGTCTACAGTGTACAATTCCAGAAGGATGCTGCTATGTGTCAGTGTAAGTTTGAAAGTATTGTGTTGCAGTATGTAGCGGAATCCCTCCAGATTGAGAAATTTTGAAATCGGCTATGGCATGGATTGAACTTTGGGCCTTCGGAATGTGATGTATTAAGAAGGTCTGACATACTAATGTACCAATTTTTGGCTGGGCTTGGGCTTACAGTCTATTTTTGCATGAAAGTAAACTTCTCAGCTGGCCCATTTGGACAAGCTATGGCTATCATGTACTAGATGGAGACTCGTTTTTACTAGCCTGAAAAAAATTTTTGACTAGCAGAAGTTTTAATTAATTAAGTATGAGTTATCAATTAACTACACCATCAGTTAATTAATTACTTGCTTTTAATTTTAAGAGTAATAACTTCACTATGTCAGATCAGTTAAAAAACAGCTTTTGATCCCCATGAATTAAGGAGTTTAAATAGTTTATCGTAGATAAGTTACTTCTGTAATTTTGAATTCCCCCAAAAACTTCTCTTGAAAAACATAACTTTACCCATCGGGCAAGTTACAGGTAAAGATATAATTCATTTACAAGTTACAAAATCCAGTAGTCCCAAGTTATTGGACATGACTTTCATTGCACACTGCGAGACAAGGAAAAACCATATAGATAAATAAGCTGATAAGGGAAAATTATTCATTAATCCATTTTTTTCTTTCATGACAGCATTGATGTATGAGATTCTGTACCAAAGGGTGTTTTCTGAACTTGACAGGAGAGAAAATTCCTTTAAACAGAATCTTACTCCTGACACAAACAATGTTTCAACAACATTTTATCAAAATGGCTTTGGAGAAGATGATGGGGCTTTCAAGGATGATGGTGAAGATAATACTGGTTGGACAGAGGTCAAGAGCAGGTCTAGCAAAGGTCGGTCGCCTTGTTTCCACTGATTTCATTAGCCTTAACCCTTGAAGCCCCAATATCAACGAACAAATTCTCCAGACCGATCTCAAAATATCTTCCTAAAAATTCAAGCCCTAGGATTTCAATTCTCATGGAAAACAATACTTCGTTTCTGTGCCCAAAGATCATGGGAAACCATCCATAACAATTTTTTGGTTCCATGAAAATTCATGGGAAACCCACCTCTTAAATATTTTCAATTTTTGGAAGTCATATTTTTTAACATGTCATGGTCCTGGAAGCCATAAAACCAATATATAATTACGTTCAATGCACTTTGGAAACAATTCAAGATGCCAAACAGTAGAAAGATGATAGATGCTAATTAGGGTTGTCAACAGTAGCTGGCTGCTGGCAAAAATCGCCACCTGCTTGGTTAGTATCAGCTGGCTACTCTGCTTGGCATTAATTTTTTTCTTTACAGATGGCGTTTTTTTAAATAAAATATCCCTGGACTGGCCGCTTACTTTGACAACTCAGTCATCTACCTCAAAACTTTCTGACAACCCTGTCAGCTAATTAACATTTTGGTTTCATATATTTATAGCCTGATTCATAACTAAGAATTGCTCTTAGTTAAGAATTTGAGTGGAAAAATAGTGTATTTCTGTAAATTGATCCCTTAGGGTGAGAAAAACGCTGGGATACTATTTTTTCGGTTCTGTTTGGTCATATCAAGGTTCCACTGTGCATTGATTACATTTGAATCAATAATAATTGTTTTACTATTCCTTCTCTAAGTGACTAAACTTTCAAGGATTGTATCTTCTTTTACAGCTAAGTCTGCTCGTCAGAACAGAACTTATGAAGAGGAATCAAGAGAGGAGTCTGTTAAACCAAACCTGGATCAGAAACATGGATGGCAAGCAAAGCGTTCACTTGATAGTGAACTGTATCGCAATGTGGAGCTGGAAGTTTGGGAGGATTCTAAGAATGGTAGTGTGGCCTATCTTTCAGTTGCCGACTTAAAATTGGCTTATTGGCTTCCTGTCAAATTTCGTATTGATTTTAAAATACTTCTTTTTATTTTTAAAGCCATCTCGGTCACGCGCCTGGTTACTTGATCGATTTGATTGCTATTAAAGAACAGCTGCGCTATAATCTCCGCTCAGCTAGCGATCTTATCTTAAAGTATCCTAGTTTAAAACTGAAAAAGACTTTAGGGGATCGTGCTTTTTCATCTGCTGCCCCTAATTTATGGAACAATCTGCCCCTTCACATCCGTCTTGAGGACAATTTTGAATGTTTTAAATCTTTACCTAAAACGCATCTTTTTAGACTAGCTTTTGATATGTAATTTTTTAACCTACTATGTAATATATTTAGCGTTTTTTATCTTTATTTAAGTTTTAGCGTTGTTTATTCTTAGCCTTTATTATTTTGCTCAGTTTAGCTTTTATTTTCTTTTAACATTTACGTGTTGTCACGTGCTTTTGATCATATTTGCATGGAAAAGGCGCATTATAAATTTTTAATTACTATTATTATTATTATTATTATTATTATTATTATTATTATTATTATTATTATTAAAATTGATGGTCTGGTGCAGAGCTGTCAATTAGCCTGTTCCAGGCATTCAGATAGTAGAGCTCAGAGTTCAGATGGTGGGGAGCGAATTGAATCATACGCAGGGAAAACTAGGGGAGAAATGAGGCGAGACTGGTCAGTTTTCCGCCTGCACTCTACTTTCTGAACACCTGGAACGGGCTAGCTGGCAATAAGAGCCGGGGACCCAAGGCTTTCCCCTCGCTGCTATGAGCTTGCCCCTCTCTACTTTCATAGGAAACGAATGGAAAATAGGACCAATACAAATTCCTAGTTGTTGTATTCCCCGCCTACTAATTGCATATACCAAGGAACTTGAAATCTTAGGGACAGCTCCGCCTGGTGTCACAAAGAGGATAAATTATGAATTAATTCTCTAAGGCTTGCATGATAACCAGTGTATATGCTACTGGAGTAAATTTAAAAAATGTAGGCATTTTAGGAAACTGAGCCCTTTGATTCTGTAGATTGCATATAACCTACTTAATTATGCCCAAAATGGTGGGTGTCTGTAAGTTGGAGACAGCCTAATACAGTGTCTCGTCATTGTCTTGCCATGTTTCTTCACTCCAGGCATATAAGGTTTCTGTTACATGTGACCTTTTACTAGCTCGGCCAAGCTCTCAGAAATATTATTGTAGGGATGTCACGAAAACAAGGCAGGCAAAAATAAGACACTTGTGATCTGGCGGGTGGGGGGTGGGGGGGTGTGTCAGAAAAAGGAGAGACTTCCACCACCTCCTTTCTCCTCAGCTCCCCAGCTTCCACATGTTTTTTTTTTTTAAATAAGTTTTCATGATCTCTGCTCATGACTATCTTGGAGCCTAGAGCAGGCTACTTTTAACACGGTAGCAGTGTTAGCCCCATGCCTAACCCCCAACCTGGAGGACCGGTGAATCGCGCTTTGTCTGGTCTGTACTACTGCTGTCTGGTCTCTACTGACTCTAGCTCTAGGGGTCACAGAGTGAGAGATGCACATAACACCTCCACTCAGTAAGGTGGTGGCAATTCCGTAGAGGCAAAAAGAGAAAGACTCTGTTATAAGTTATAAGCTGGGGTCAATTTAATAAAACTATTACAAGTGTAGCTATTGTCTATAGACTCTTAAACAATGGCACACTAAATTACACTTGTAAAAGTCTTTTTAAATTGGCCCCTGGTTATGGCTATTATTGACAAACTTTTAATTTATGTATGAATGTTACATCATATCTTAACAGAAAGTGTAATGTAAACATTTTTATGTATTCTTCAGGGCAAGAAAGGGAAGATCGTTTTTATGCAGCAAGCATCCAATACCAGCCTGGAGACAAGTGCTTTGTAAGTTGACTTAAGTTAAGACGATGTCCAAGTTTAATAATAACAATTTTATTATGGTAACTCAATAAAATAATAGACCTTTTTTGTAACTGCTCTGGTTAGGGAAATATAATTATGATTGTGTGTCCGAAGGGGAAAGTTACAATGTGAGTATAAGTATGCATGTTAGCAGTTTAATAACCTGAGATCAGGCCCAATTTTAGCAGTTCACATACATTCTAAATTGAGCCTAATCTCAGGTTAGCAGTTTAAAGGTAATTGATTTCTCTTAATATCAAAGCGTTGTTTGATGTGTTTTGTTTACATGTTTAGGCGTGGTTAGGACAGCCAGATGTGGCAGACAAAGTCTATGAGGCTATCGTTGTTTTCTCTCTTCCGATTCAAAAAAGTATTGAAGTGAGTCAAGATACATGCCCACTCTTTTACTAGTAGTAATCATAGATGATTGAGTGTGTTCGAGATCAGAGTTTGTTTTGATTGGATGTGTTAGTTTCGGTTCGAGACAAGTGTCATTGATTTTTTGCCGTGAAAGCGAGTATTCATCCAATACCAGTAGTGATCATATGGCAAAAACCCAAAAGTTATAAAAAAAAGCTTTCGTGGAACCTCGATATAACGAACATCCATCTAACAAAGTCCTCTGTATTACAAACGATTTTCTTTACCCCCCGCCTCCCCTCATATTTGAACTAAGACTGAACCTATGTCAGTGTTACATTAGAATTTGAAGTGCTGGTAGTTATAGCGCATTCTATGTAAATATATAACCAGAGTAATTTATCTCAGTAATGTGTCTCCATTTGGCTCAAGCAGAAAGCTCTTTTCTCCACCCTGTTTTCGCCCCTCAATTCCATACTCGATTGAAAAGAACGCGAGTTAAATCTTATATTTTTAGTTTCTTTTTCTTATCTGTAATGTTCAATAACTGTAAAGCTGTAACTAGCCTTCGTTGTCATTCTCAAGTTATTTGCCTTTTTTCAGGTAAGGATTCCAGAACTTCAAAATAAAAGGTAATATGTTTACAGGGTTTTATTTTCGTATAAGGTTGCGCGCCGGTTTTTTTTTTTTTTTTTTTTGTCGCGTTCGGTTGTAGAGCGTTATCGTTATTTGTATATGCGACAAAGTCTTTTTGAAAGAAAGAGAAAAGTAGTCACATTTGTATCTTTTTTTCGGGCGTTTATTTGTTGATATTGCAGTTTTACGTTATCCTGGGTAGTCACTTTTTAAGACTTAACCAAACCGGAAACCGCGATTGAAAAACCTCTGGCATGCACCCAGGGTAGCTCTACGTGTATTCGCCACTGTAAAAACCAGATGGAAACTAGGACGAGTTAACTTTCGCAAAGACTTCTGGGACTGTTACTAGGGAAGTTTTCTTAGAATAAGATTCTAATGGGAAAAGAGATTCTTGTGCCGTGTTTTGATGTAATAATGATCGCCTTTTTGCCCGAGAAATATACAGTGAAAGACCATATTTCTAATACTAAACTAGAAAAAGACGATCATTATTACATCCAAACACGGCACAAGGATCTTTTTTTCCCATTACAATCTTATTCTAAGAAAACTTTAAGAAAAAATGTGCTCATGCCCCCTGGGCATCCTATAATTTTCCTTAAATCGAATTAATTAAATATGGCCGCCGTATCGGTAAAAAGGTCTATTACGTTACACATTTCGGCTCCAGTTGCCTTCTCGTTTCTAAAGTGGTGAATTGCTTTATGATACAAGTTCTCCAACAAGGCCTGGTGCATCAAACCAACCAGGTGATTGAATCATATCCCTTTGTAGGGTGAAGGTGCAGCTTCAAAATAAGCTAACGGAAAAATACTAATGATAAAAATCTCCCGTCAAGTTTGAGTGGAAAGCTCCATTTTCTTTGGCCGCGTTATTTTGGAGTTTTACAGTTTCTCACTTTAGGGCTACATTTACGGTCTGACCTTGGATGTCTATTTGCAGCTTTGTGATTCCACTTGAAAATTTGAAACCCACAGCCAACCAGCAGGGTAAGTTATGTAATAGTTTTTGAAAAAATGTGAAAATAAACTTTTAAGATTTACTTTCTACAGTCGAATGTCTCTTTAACAATTATTCCTCGAGCCCGAATGGGCTCTGAGTCAATAGCCCATGAGGCCGGGAAAAAAAAGTTAAGACGGAATCCATTTGGAAATTGAGAAATTTTAATTTTCAGTGGACAAAAACCTTGTACCAGAATAATTTCAAGCACATTGCATCCTTTTTAA
This sequence comes from Porites rus, assembly GCA_964035705.1. Classification (NCBI taxonomy): domain Eukaryota; kingdom Metazoa; phylum Cnidaria; class Anthozoa; order Scleractinia; family Poritidae; genus Porites; species Porites rus. The sequence goes on from OZ037999.1 coordinate 6,931,942, forward strand.
CAGTTGTCGAGGGCTAAAAATGTATTAAGTTATATGAAACAACACCAAAGAAACGGTTTTTATGGGAGCCTGAGAAAACAAACGTCAAAAGCTTCAAATTTCACAAAATTTACCGTGTTTTTTCAATTCCTGGGAAATTTGAAATTTATCAAGTTTTTACGGACTCCCATAAGAAATTGTCTGTGATGTTATTATAGATAACTAATTATATCTATAGACCTTGAAAAGTGGAGAAAAGAATGCGGCATAGCTTAAAATATTCTGGAGCAAGGTTTTGTCCACTGAAAATTAAAATTACTCAGTCTTACTCAATTTCGCGATGGATTTCATCTTAACCTCTTTAATACGGACTCTTCTTTGCCAGCCGTGTGCTGCAATAAGCCTTATTTTTTTCCGAAGTTAAAATGACAGCATTCGACGCGTACAATGCCGCAGTATACTGACGGGAGTAAGCAAAGTGTAGACCTTTTGAATTTCTGACTATTTTAGACAACGAATAACTCAGTTATAATGGAGAGAACGGTTTTTGATTAAGTGATGTATAAATGAGGAACCTCTTTGTTTTAGTCCGTGGAGCAAAACTGGGTTTCGTGTTAAAGATGTTTAGTTTGACGATGCCAATGTCCTTCCCTGCACACTACAGACACTTTTTTGACCTTTCTGTCTCTGCATTAACCGGGTACGACTGTATTTTAGAACTTGCCATATTTATTTTGTAGAGATGAATTACAAAGAATTGTCAGGTTACTACAAAAAATCAGAAACAACAGGAGGACCATCCAACAATGAAGGTGTGTCTTGTATCACTTTTTGGAGCTGAAAAGCTATTTTATCACTGCTAATTTATTACCTTCTACCTGTGAAAGTTTGTTTATTATATTGTTTTTCTGAGCAGGTTTGCGGGACGAAGGAAAGCGAGGAAGGAGAAGAAATATGTCAGCTAGACCACCACCAAGAGGCGGCAGTAACTTTAAGGTTAACTACTAGTTTTGCATAATATCTTTATGTATTTTTATTGTTTATTAGTTTTTGTTATTTACTGAGGTTGACAAGAGGAGCCCACAGTCCTAATCTCTAGGATGCTATAACTCATGGCCGGCACATATGTAGCCAACATTCGTTTAGACTTCCACTAAGAATGAATGGAATGCTTAGAACGCTATCTTATCATTGGCATTTGTACCATCTAGAGCGGTTTTCATTTGAGTGTCGAAAAGTAATTGGTTTTGCACTTTCTACACAATGCGATTGGCTCAAAAGATTCGCGCCACCTTTTCATCCAATCAGAAGTAAAACCAAAGCCAATTGTGACGCGCTCGCATGCATTTTCCCGTGCTTTGCGTCAGCCACATGTAATTACTTTGAGTTTTGATTGGTTCAATGTATTGTCTGTGTCCTATGTGATTGGCCAGAGTAATTACTTTGGTTTTGGTTTTACGACACTCAAACGAAAACCACTCTATTAGATAAGTCCTAATCTGATCACGCGCGTTTTGACCTTCTATCACGTACCATGGAGCTGTATGGAGCAAGAGCAAGCTAGAGCAGCAGCAACCCTGAAACTCGCCCGCACTCCCTAACCTTTAGTTATTACTAGTCTTTTGTTTATTTATAACTTTTGCTGTTTAGGGAGATGAACAAAGCGACGACACCTCTTCCAGAAAGGGTTTCCAGGTAAAAAAATAGACAGTTCAATAAATAGCCGCCCTTGCTAGAAACTATAGTCATTCAGACAACACCTGCAGTGGTCAAGAAACACCTCTTAGACATACGAAACAATTTGTAGCCCGTGTCTACCAATGCAGAGTCAAAGTGGCCCTTATTCACTTGATATGTCTTGTTTTGCAACAGGATGATTCGTTTCCAAGACAGCGGCCTGGTGCAGGGTCACGTGACAAGTTTTCAAGAGGAAGAGGAAGAGGGCGTTACCAGCGAGGGCGTGATGAGCGGGGTCTGGGGCAAAAAGAAGCTGATGAAGAGGCCAAGCTGCAAGAAGCAGTAAGTTTGCATTTTGTTATTATGCTCACACTCATTTGGACTGTTTTTTTGCTTGCAATTTAGTCAAGTTAAACCTCCCGTAAAGACCACACACAATGCGAAGACCTCTAAAGGTGATCGCTTAGAAGAATCGAGCCTTGACACTGCTACGTTAAGGAGATAATCAACCCTAGCCAAAAATATGGCGACTGGCACATTTACCTACAGTTCGTAGCGCATGAAAACCATACAATTGCTCATAAAAACGCACAAAAAAGTTTTATAAACTTCAAACCTAGGACAGGCAATGTTGCTATTACAGGACGAATTTCCTCCCCCCCCCCCCCCCCCCAAAAAAAAATGACTTAATGTGTAATTGGCCGTGTTAGGTTCGAAAGGAATTGTGGTAAAATGTACAGCCGCCATCTTTTCCCGTACGGCGGATGTTTTTGCATGCAAGGAGTTCCATGCTGTCACTAAAAGTTCTTAGTCTGGTAATACTCTAAGAGCATAGCACATACAGCGAACACAGAGATCACGCCATGCTTCAAACGATCGTTAACAAGAGGTTAAAAACAGAGGAAAATTCTTGAACTGTCACCCCCGTTCGCTGTTAGTCATGGTCGCTTTAAGGGGTCGTTTACAAGAGGTTCTGACTATAAGACTTCGACTGAGAAAGTTTTGGTGGTTTGGATAAGTGTTCGCTTATTGAAGGTTCGAATGTAATTTATTCTGAATCGTCTTTTGCAGGAACAAGCTAAGTTGGCAGAATTACAAGAAAAAGATCCTGCAGCATTTCCAGCCTTACCTGTAGGTGACTTTTACGTTATATTAGACTACTTGCAGCCCGCCTTTTCTCTTAAAATCCCTCTAGTTCTCATCCCAGTCAATGCGATTGCAAAAAAACAAACGCTAAAATAAGGGATAAGGACATAGGCCCTAATTTATCGCGGCTCGCCTGCATGGGTTAAGCGTGGAGTAAATTTCGAAAAGAAAAATTGTAGACTGCTCGCAGACTAACGTTGTCTACTGATCGGTTTTTTTTTTTTTAAGACTAGGTGTACACTAGACGAGAATTTTAAGGATTCATAAATGTGTTCGGAGTCACAGGAATTTTAATTTACGCACATCTTTTAATCCGACAAACATTCTTTCGGATGCAAAGTGTTTCCTTGCGATTTCGGATTTAAAACGTCCGGACATGTAGCCTCCCACGCAGACGTTCTAAGGGGTTCGTCACGCGTTCCTGCCCCTGCAATGAGTCAACACTTATCCAAAGTTCGTGGGGCAGGAACGCGTGACGAACCCCTAAGAACGTCTGCGTGGGAGGCTACCAGACATGCGACTATACCGAAGAAGAATTGGCATACAAAGCAAAAACTCCCCACTCCTTTCTCCCTCTTATTTTTTCCAATTTTTTTTAATTGGGAGCTTAAGCGACGACGACGGTAACGGAAACGAGAACGGCAAAAAAGCAATAGGCTTAAATTGGCAAAACAACAAGTTTGCACGTGTATCACGCTTTTTTGTACATTTCTTAGTCGTCGTTGCACGACTACGATGTAAAAGTGCCTATTTTCACGTTTTGTTGAGGACGTGCACACAAGACAACGACTTCCTTTTTCTTTTCTTGAACTTTGATCCAGTCTTTTAGAATTCACCTCTAGTGTCAGTGACATGTACTTGCATGTCAAAGGCACTTGGAAGGTATAAATAATTTATGCCATTTGTCTTCAACTTTAATTTGCGAAGAATGAGCACTTGTTTCCACGCTGGCAGCGTTAAAGAGTAAAATTAAGACACAATGATTTATGTTGTGGTGTTTTCTTCAGACTCAACAAGCTGAAGAGAAGCCTCCATCAACTGAAGCAGGGCCTGATCAAACTCCTGCTGAGTTCTGGAGTCGACTTAAAAACGCTCAAGGAAAGCCGTTACCCTCAATGCCCAAGGAACTTGATCAATCGGGAACAACAGAAAGCAAACCTGCCAGTACACCAGCCTCGCCAACTAATCAGCAACCAGACTCGGCCAAAGTAGAAGATGAGAAAAATGAAGAGAGACCGCAGGCTAGTGAGCCTCGATCCCTTGCTGCATCTCATAATGGTGAAGTCTCTAACAAGCAGGAAGAGGAAGCAGGAAAAGGAAAAAAGGTGGAAATCAAGTCGGTGGAACCTAACAGTCATCAGGCTGCGTTACAAAGCAGCAGACCAGAGCGGCGTGAATCTCCCAAGCAAGAAAAAGAAATAGCGAACGAAATAGATCAGCAAAGAACAGATTTGCCAACTGTGGACGTAAAAGGTACACCGCCCAAACCTGTGGTCAAAGAAGGGGCACATGTTGATGCGGAACCAGAATCGAAAACTGCTTGGTCAAACGAATCAGTTGATATGGAGGAACCAAGCGCTACCGCTAAGGAAACAGAAGAAGATATAAAGAAGACAGAGGAGGTGTCTACTATGAAGCCAAACGTGAGGGGCGTTATTCGTATGGCCAACCTAACCAGTACTAAACCAGCTCAGCAAGCTACCGAAACTGAAACTCCCCCTCATTGTCAAGAGGATGATATTAAACAAGTGAAAAAAGAGGAGACTTCAAGTCTTAAATCAGCACTTGCTGGGGAAAGTTCGGCCTCGTCTTCGCCAGAAAAAAAGACTGTTAAATTTGCTGATGATCCCCCCAGTGAAGATGGAGAAATCAAAGTTCTTCTGAACACAGGAAAAGACTTGAGTTATAAAGATGGCAAAAGGGAAATCCTGGCTCCTCCAACTCTAGGTATTGTTTTTGTTTTCTTGATAGAAAGATCAGACGTTTGCAGCGTGCAAAGAAAGTAGTGTCCGATAGCCCGGGGCTAGTGGGTTTTGCTATCGGGCTAGTGAATTCTGTTATTAACGTTGCCCGACGGACAAGTGAAGTTTTTTTAGGAATCCAAATCATAGAGGAACTGTGAAATCAATCTGCTCATCAAAACGTTTTTGGGGCTAGTTGAAATGATGTTTGGGCTAGTAAATGTTAGCTTCAGCTTGCCCGAATGGCAGGCTGTAAAATTGACTTTCTTTGCACCCTGCGTTTGGTAAGTTTCGTTGTTGTTGTTGTGTAATAACGTGGTTAACAAATTGTTCCCAACAAATTTTGGCGCGAAATTCAGAGTCAGTAGAAACCTGTAGATTCAAGGACGAGAACGACTATACGAGTACGAGATTTGATTTGAAGTTTTTTCGCATATTGTCAAAAAGTAGACGCCTCGGAATGCTTCATTTTACTCTTTTTCACTAGAAAAGTTAGCACTGTCATCTTTACGGAGGAGGTTAAGCCCTCTCCCGATCGCTTCTAACGTTTGATGAGTTGTTTCCTCCGTCACTACGACTCGTAGTTGAACGACGCCCGTATCACGTTTTCCCGCCAAAATGACCCTGGTTAACGCGCGACCTCTACTTAGTCGTAGTACTCGCCTTAGAATCTAAAGGTCTCTTGTAGGGAGCTTAAGCATTTACGGCGACGATATCAATGCTGTCGTGGTCGTCGTTTCTTAAGCTCCCTAAAATATATAATTTCATTGATCAAATTCAGTACAGGAGTGCTTTGGCAACGTTCATGTATCTGAGATGGCGTCCAGGTCCAAAAATGTTACGAAGCACAGTTTTTACCAGCAAGGAGGATTTCAACGAGAGTACTTTGTCTAAAAACTTTAAACTTTACCCTTTAAAATTTTTCGTGTGTTGAAAACGAGCCAAAACCTTAGAATTGTAAGCGTTACTTGTTACCCATGATATTAATAGGGCCTTTTTACATGACGTCACTTCTACCACGTTTGTATCCCACAAAAACACAAAATACGTTATAATAATTTAAGCATGAGGTTCGGCACATGAAAGTTCAGCGTTTAAATCAAAGCCGTTCCAAAGTCGCTCCAAAGTCGAAATTCCCGGCCGGGCTAGGCGAAAAGAACGGCTGAGCCGTTCCAAATTGAAACAGGCGTTCCTAATTGATTCAGACGCCGAACTTTTCATGTACTTAATTCAATGTATTAGGTTCGGCTCATGAAAAGATCGGCGTCTGAACCGGGTCTTACAAACAACAAAACGAAATATGAAAAACTGTTAGGCTGAGAAGTTTTCAAAAACCACATTTGCAATCCGTTTCAGTCTACTTCAGGTTTGTCCATTCGTGCTTCCTTTTGTAGTTGCTGGAGAAACGTATAATTATCCGTCTTGGGTCATTATACGTTTCTGGGAAACTGCCCACCTACCCCTCCCGTAAGCCAACATTAAAGGAGCTGTGTCACGAAATTCAGTCAATTAGGAAATTACAAAATGCCCGTTAAAAAAAATAACCGCTTAAAACTTTAAAGAAGGTTAAAATAACATAACAGAAACAACAGATGCCACCGATGGGCAAAACTGAAGAAGATTGAAACGGATTGAAATTAGGGTTTTTGAAAACTGTTCAGCCTAACAGTTTTTCAAAGTTTATCCCTGCTGCTTGCAACTTCAAAAATTATGCCCAGGAGACATATTTGTTTGTCTCTGATCTCTGATTTTGTCATTTACATTTAATTTCTTTGCTTACTTTAAGTTCCATAGCGATTGAGGGCGAGTAATTGGCAAAATTAAAGAAAATGAACTGGACTGCCGTGACACCTTGTTCTCTTCTTGATACCTTCTTTTCTTTATAATTGTTTATTTATGTATGTGTTTATTTGCAGTTTCAGTTGTGATGAAGCCGCCTCCAGGTTCAGATTATTCACAGCAAGACAGTTCTCCAGTTTCCATTTTAACTGTAAGTATCCTGGTCTTTGCTCTTATGTATAAAGGCGCCAAAAGTGTTGTTGTTATACTTGTTTGTGTGTTTCCTTGTTTACGGCTCTGCAGTACATACAAGGTGTTTACCTGTGGCAGTACTTGTGTGCGTTATGGCAGTTCAACTATACAGTACACACCCGTGAATAAGTGGATTAAGAACCTCCTTGCAGAAATTTTTCACTTTAATACCCAAAAATTCAAGAACCTGTTTAGCCAAGCAAGATCAAGCAGGTTCTTACATGTTGGTCACTTTTAACTTATGATAAACAATTTAGCCAAGGAGCGTAACTTTGAGATTGTAAATTTAAGTATAATAAAAAGATACTCTTCCAAACAGTATTTTAATTCGGTGATCGGTTTTGTTAAAGTTAAAATAATACAATTGGGGATAAATGCTATATTTTTAAGAACTGATCCCAAGTTTATTTCTTTTTCTTGTAATCAATAATCTATTATCGCCTTCATAAAAATTTAAACTAAATTGCCAGCAAGTACCCCAGAATACAAGGACTTATTTTGCCAGACTTAAAAAGGTAGGTTCTTATTCGCGGGTGTTTACTCTATTGTTTATTTTTTTTGGTTGTTTTCACAGAATGACAAGCCTAACAAGAACTCATCCGAAGATGAAGTAACCACCTCGGTACGATCCAGTTTCAGCCGCGAAAAGAACACGAAACCAGTAGTCCCCTCCCCTCCAGCCTCAGACACAAACCAGAGTGCAGAAGGAGCAGATTCCGCATCCTCTGTGTACCCCACAATTTCTCAGCATCAATCCGTGACGTATCAGCTACCTCCTCTCCCTGTGATGTACACACCACTACCAAACATGACCAGTCATCCGCGCATGCCCCAAGGGATATCTATTGAAAGCGATGGCTCGGATCTGCCAGAGGGTGAGTGTATGTCTTAAGGAGCTGTTCTGTCGCGACGTCTGTTGTGCGCATTACGAAATCCATGGGGAGGGGAAGGAAGAAAGTTTTAAGTCGCAGGTAGTGAATTCGCAATTACAACAACAACAACACTTTATTCCGGCACAACATTGCATGGAGGGGATGGGGGAGGAAAAGCTATATTTTCCCCTTTTAAAGTCAGAAAAACGCCAAAAAGCCCCTTTAGGGCGACGTTTCTCAACTCATTTTGTCGCCAGTTGTAGGTAAAAAAGGTAAATCTCCTAGTTCCTAAACTCTAGGAAGGATGGGTACAACCTTTAAGCGCTGTGGTTTCTGGGGTCGTTTGGGTGTACAAGCGTTTGTTATGATTGGGCGGTGGTATTCAAAGTAACTATTAACCAATCACAATTAACGCTTGCCTCCGCTCCCCCCCCCCCCCCCCCCCAACCCCCACAAACGATCCCAGAAATCGTTGCGTCGAAAGCTTGTACCCATTCTCCTTATACTTTCTGGAGTGGAAATTGACCGCTTGAGACTGGGTTTGGGTCGAATTTTACTATGGGACTGTTTTCGGGGACGAATTCAATACCACTCGTAATAAATACAAAAATCGCTGGCGTCCCCAAAACGATCATGTAACACTTGTTTTGCATACTTTGAGGTTGTGCAATGTGCATGAAATAACACCGACCAAAGCCCACGTGCAACGTCCAAAAATGAATAGCCCGAGAAAACAGCCCTCATTTCGCGACGCTTCAGTTCCAGTGGTTTTCCCGCGAAATGACGTCTGAGAAACGAGCCCAGAAATTCCATACTGATGACGTGTTACTACCTTGATCCGGGTAGTGCTTCTGATATCATGAGGCAAATTTTCAGAAGCACTACCCAGGTCTGGGTAGTGATGCGTAATTTGGATGGAAACAATAGGTTGCCCAAAATATGGGCAATTTTCTTAGGCTAAAAAATGAAAGGAGGTAAATTTTAAAGTTTGATAAAGAAATTACAGAAAAAGTGAAAAATACGGTAATGTACTTGCTTGACTCATCGTGTGTTTTGTTTATTTTGCAGATCCAAATACTCTTCGTTATTTTTACAACCTTGGATTCCAGGTATGCATTAGTACGGATACATTATCTTGGACGGCGAACGTAAGGGCTGATTTCCACTGTCGCGTAAAATTTACGATCGCAAATAGAATAGAGGCAATGTATGAAAGGTCGCACGTAAGCGTAAAAGTAGAACCTCCCTCAACTTCATGTTTCATCTCAACACTTTTTATATTGCCTCTATTTTGTGTACGTGATAAAAATTTACGTCCGTTAATGTGCGTGGCCAAAAACGCGTCAGTGGAAATCAACCTTAAAGGAGCTGTGTCATGGCAGTCCAGTTCATTTTGTTTAATTTTGCCAATTACTCGCCCTCAATCGCTATGGAACTTAAAGTAGGCAAAGAGATTACGTGTAAATGACAAAATCAGAGATCCGAGACAAACAAATATGTCTCCTGAGCATTATTTTTGAAGTTGCAAGCAGCAGGGATCAGCTTTGAAAGACTGTTAGGCTGAACAGTTTTCAAAAACCTAATTTCAATCCGTTTCAATCTTCTTCAGTTTTGCCCATCCGTGGCATCTGTTGTTTCTGTTGTGTTATTTTAACCTTCCTTTAATGTTTTAAGCGGTTATTTTTATGTTTCTCCTAATTTAACGGGCATTTTGTAATTTCGTAATTTGGCTGAATTTCGTGACAAAGCTCCTTTAAGCAAGACGTTTTTGAGCGACGCACGTCAACCAGAAATGGACTTCGTGCATCCCTAACGTAACAGAGAGCTCTAAGACGAGAAAGGCTAAGAGAACGAGATTTTCCCAATACTAAGTAGTGCGCGCGCGAATCAGCGTCATTTTGGCGGGAAAATGTGGTAGCCGTCGTCAGTCTACTTCCAGTTTTAGCCAGAATGTCGTAGTGGCGAAAATAAGTTATCAAAAGTTAGGAATTTTATCATTTGGCGACTAGGAGAGGGCTTTACCTCTTTCGATGGAAATAAGCGTACTAACTTTGTGGTAAAAAAAGAACCGTGAAGCTTTCCGGGGTGTCTATTTTTAGAGAGTAGGCGAGAAAACTTAAAATTAAATTTCGTCCTCGTAGCCGTCCTCGTCCTGGAATCTAAAGTTCTCTATTTAATACCTGCTGGAGTTAAGGAGCTGCAAGTGCTTGTGAATACAAGCCGACAACCGCATTTTTGCCTGGTATGCAAGCATATCTTAATATCTTGTTTTGGTCTGTGTTTATTGTCGCTAGTACCACGTCCATATGAGCCAGCAATGGGCAAACCAGCAGATGATGTTTTACCCTTCAATTTACCCAGTACCTTCCCAGGATCATATGCCGCCCCATCCTGCGGTGTCCGTAGGTCAGCAGCTTACCCCAGCAGTACCTCAAATGATGTACCAGCCTCAGCAAATGCAGGTAAAATATCTCTTTGTTCTTTTCTAGCGTTCTATCAGCACAGCCTTTCTTTCGCTTGCTCGATTTTGGCCTGCTCAGAAAGACTGCATGAATCTAGAAAGATCTTTGTGGAGCATGCGCTGTATGTTGCTAGGATACAGTTTCGAACCCAGGCCTAATAGCCTTGAGCTTGGTAAGGAGGGCTCAGTTGTGACCATCGGTTTATCAATAAACGGATGTTCGCACTCCGAAATCAGTTTGACGAAAGAGAACAATATTGACTAGTCCAGAACTTCGGACTTCGGTGCCTTCAAATGCTAGAGGCGAATCAGGTAGGGCGTCCTTTTCTCCTCCTCTCTGTGGAGCAGTGTGTGTATCTCTGTGCTCCTAACACTTAAAACCGTCGCGATGTAAAGTATTTCGCTTGTTAAACTATTTAAAGCTAATTTACCTTTTAACATCTAGGCATATCACCCATCCCAAGTCCAGCAAGTAGTGACAGAAAATACAAGTTTTTCTGAGCGAAATTCCTTAGAAAGGACAAGTCCTGGTCAAGCTTCGCAACAACAGCAACAGCAACATCAACAGCAGCAAGGTATTCCTCTTCATCAGGGCCCGCCGTTCATCCCCAACCAGCACCACACAAACTGGAGACCCCGGTCTATGACTGGCTACCAAGGAAAGCAGTCGCATGTTAATGCACAATTCCAAAATCAACAGACTCCTCGCGGTCCCATGCAACATGGGGGTGGCAACAACAAGTACAAAAAGAAATTTAAACACCGCAATGATCAGTTCCCTTACGGTGCGCAGTCACATAATGCACAGAATCAAGGCACCATGATGCATAATACGCATGCTTATTCTATTCCTCCACAGACCGCTGGATCTTCTAATCCGTTCTATCTGCCAGGCGGCGACCATGGTGCCGGTAAGGGATCTGGAGACTACTTCCATAGCGGTCAACAGTATGGAAACTTTCACAGCAACGCATCATCGGGCATGACACAAGCCCCACATACCGCCCCCAACACGCGGGCTCAGTATCCCTAATGCGGGTCAAATAACTTGAAAATAGCCCATGATTTTGGGCAAATGGATTGCTTTGAAACACCAGTGCAATCAATTAGTAATGCAACTAACAGTTATTTCTGGGGCAGTGTAGAAGTTGTTTAGAATGACAGTAAGCTAAATACGCTTTTGATGCAATACGCCGCTACTTCACTGTCCTAGAAACTTAGTGTTATGGTTCTGTTACATTGTCGCGTAGGGTAAATGTCTTGATAGGGAATAAATTGAACTGTGACGTGACAATTGTTGTCTGTTATTTTTAACCTAGTAGTTTTTACCGCAATGAGGAGTTTTGCTTTCAGCTGGGTCCTAAAGCAGTCCCCGAGTCTCGATCTAAACTTTGAAGACTTCCCACGTTTTTTGTTCATTTCAATAGTTGCACCTTAAAACTTAAATATACCTGGCATGTGTGCTATGGCGTTGCAAGAAACATCTTTGCGAGAGTTGCACCATGTAGCATATAACAATCGAAAATACAAATCAAAACTGAGCAGTTGTACTGTTCCGATTAATTTTACGGAGGGGTGGATGATGAGCTGCGTGCCGCGTTGCAAGAACAGAAAGCAAATCTTCTGAGAAAACAGGGGACATTTCGCGGCTCCACCACTGGCTTACCCGCGAAATGACGTCAGAGGAACGACCGCAGAAATTCCATACTGATCACGTGGTTATGAAGAACTAGCTGGGAGATAATTAACAGTTATTGGACGAGGTTGAGCAAAATATCGTGATCAGGTCAGTTATTTGTCGAAGCTGAATGCTCAGGTAAATAATTGATGTGCGAGACACTGACAAATCACGATATTTAACAATTATTCCTCGAGCCCGAATGGGCTCTGAGTCAATAGCCCATTCGATCACGCTTTTCTCCTTCTTGCGATTGCTCTTGCTTGAAAAATGGCAGATTGCTTCGCTTTCCGAAGATATTCATTAAAAAACAAACTTGGTGGTCGAATGATAAGACCAAAAGCCCAGCAGGTGACCTGCAAATAACTGCGTACAAATAATGGTCTGTTCATGCGCAATGTCGTCCTTTAAATGTCGTCCTACAAATAATATTCTGCTCATGCGTAAACGAAACCACGCTTTTCTCCTTCTTGCGAAAAATGGCAGATCACTTCGCTTCCAGAGATATTCATTAAAAAACATACCTGGTCATCGAATGATAAGACAGTTATTGAACTCGGTTGTCGCAAAACATCGTGATTTGTCATATTTGCCGAAGGCTCAGGCAAATACTAATATTGATCTGATCGCCACTGACAAATCAAGATATTTTGTTCAACCTCGTCCAACAATTGTTAAATATTTACTGTACTGTGTAAATGTCGAAAAAGTTAAGTCAACTGATTAACACGTTTTATGTACGAAATATTTTGTCTGCCTTATTTTTATCTCAGGCTCAATACCTAGCAAAAGTCAAAGAGCGTTCAGTTGCAGTAAGAAACAATAAAATAAACTACCAACGCCGAAGATTTTTATATGGAGAATTAACCTGAACAAGCAAAAATAACTTCAAATTCAATCTAACAGCTGCAATCAGGTCTGTGAAATATTTCAAATGCGAGATATTAGGAAAAACGGTTTACCTAAATTTATAAAGCTTTGTATGGAAACGCCACGTTGGTGTCCCTTTCGGGAACACCAATATGGCCGCCGGATACCAACAGAAACATCTGTTTTCGAGTTTTCCTACTAATGCGTGAATTCTTCGCTTGAGGAACTCATAAAGATTACAGTAATATTTATTCTGAGACAAGGAATGTTTAGATTGCAAAATCTCCCAAAATCGGTAATGTTTTTAACCCACATAAGAGCTTTCCCGGCCGCCCGCTAAATGCCGTGTCACGCAAAAGCCTGGAAATTCAAGCGTCCTCTCTCGCAAAACGAAGAACCCTTTCGAACCAAAAATTTGTTTATGTAAAGGTGTTTAGGTACTGTAATGCCTCGTGAAAGTAGAAACTCAGAAGAATCCATAGTTTCGTAGTTTGATTTTTGGTGACGTCACGTGCAACCCAAGAATATGCTGAAATTCTGAACTAACAGCATCATAAACTAGTAGGGGAGGAAATCTAGCATTTTTTAATGGTGCTATTTTGCTTATGGTCATTTTATTTTGCCTATTTTGTTTAGTAAGCTGTTCCGACATTACTCGTCTTCTCAAATTTTATTGGAGCGGCCTGTGAGTTCAGAAGCAGTTAATTAAAGAAACACTTCTTTTGGCGTCTTGAAGTCCTTTTTAATCTTTCAGGCCCTAAAACAATACACTGTGAATGAATATCCCATTGTAAATATGATTCGAACGTGAGGCGGCTGACTGACAGTCGCAATTCTTTCCATGGCGTTAAATTTTCGTAATATGCACTGAAAATGGTAGGGAAAGACCGTATGTTCAATCGATTTCTTCTGTCTATAAAACTGAACTGAAAAACATTCCCTCTCCAGTTTTATTGCGGTCAAATAAAGAGTTTTATAGTGTAGTGAAATAAAAGGTATAGCTAGAGATTATTATATTTTTTAAATAAATTCCAGTCCCAGCTGAAATACAGATAACTATACGGCTAAACCAAATGCAGGCCGGGTGTAAAACACAGATCTTGATCACCTGAAATACGGGTATCCGTACTGTTTATTTTTCACCATGCAAATAGCAGCCCGCAGCTCCATAGTCGATTTAGAGTGTTTCTGAAAATGACCCAAGTTAAATGAGGACAGATAAAAACTGAAATTAATAGGAGAAAAAATAACAAAATTTAAGGATTTTTCAGTTTTCTTGGTTCAGCAGACATTAGCCTTCAAAGTTTATCTATTAAAAGGTTCTTAAAATGTTACATGTAACTCCGCAATGGACAAATTAAGATACATTAGTGTTTACAAATATCATCCTGACAGCGAACTGTTTTTATCATAATATAGCTTCAGGAATTGTTGTCCTATTATAAAAGAACTTAGCAACTACATATATCGAACATAAACGTAAATCTTTACATAATATTTACAATTCTCTCGTTGGTTGTTTGACATGGGGGGAACCGATAATGCTGAACTTATTTGCCCAACAAAAGTTCAAATGTTTATCTGCTAACATAATTTCCCGCTGTCGAACTCGTAGCTGAAAGCAGGTGTTTTCCTTTCTTCACTATAACAAATTTAGTTTCACAGTGTGACCGTTCTTTGTATTTTAAACTGTAAGATAATTTTTTTAATATCCAAACATAAATTTTGCAGTCACTCTATGAACAAACAAGCTCAATACTTGTTCGTGCCATTAAGATATCGCTGCATGCGTGCGTGTGTTTTTTTTCCTTTTTTTCTTTTACCTTGATTTCATGAATATGTTTCCATTATTAGAATTAATACGCGGTAGATAAGTTTTCCGCTGAATCGTCAAGTTTTCCACCTTGTGGTTAAGTTCGTCTGCGACTCCAATTTCCACGTTTTCGCGGCTTTGTCCATTTTGCAAGCCAGGGATTAATGGCAGCTTGAAGCCTTCTCCTCCTTTCAGATCAGTTGCATCAACAACGAGTTTATCTCGTGACCTGAAAGTACTTATTTTTGTAACATGTTTTTGTTTTTGGTTTTGTACAGTGCAAAACTCTGGCATGCTTAAGCTTCTTCGCGCCAAACTTTGTTCACTAGCCTTGGTAAACGTTTTCTGATTAGGGTTTTCCCATTGCGTTTGCCTCCGTTTTGTTCGACAGCCGTCTTGGGCTTTCATGAACTGCGGTCCTTCAGTGGCTACTAATCCTTGACATACCCCACCATGGTCATCAATAAATGGCAAAGAAACACTCCGTTTTCTGTAGCTTCTCTTCGAATTCTTCCTTGTGCCTTCTTCTTTGGAGGCGATTGGTAAAAGTTCATCATCAGTTTCATTAGCGCTTTGGAAGCAGTCATTAGCGTAATTGCTAATTTCAGCGTCAGCCTCTATTTTCTCCATGAATACCAGCGATAAACACAAAATTATCGACAAACACTGCTCTTGATACCAGGTACCTGATAATCCTTAGTAGAATTAAAATGAGCCAATGTCTGGTTCGGGAACCGATATAATAGTGCCTTAAATCTGCTAAAGGGCCGGCAACGAATCACTAGCGCTCCGGTTCTTTTCTTTTTTCCCAGACTTCCGCCAATATTTTGGTTTCTCTACTATGTCACAAGTCCATGAGATTACATAATTATTCCTTTAGGAAAAATCGCCAATGTCGTTTGCCAATGAAAGTCCCTTAAATTTTCAGTGGATTTGTAGCTTCAGTCGAGTTTCTCAGCAGTTTAAATATCAAATAATGTTATACTAGCAGAGTGTCGGAACACAAGGAAATCGTTGTATAGATCAGTTGTCCGACTTAAAAAAGGGAAATAAAACATTTTTTTAGCAGCATTCTTTTTGTAACTTCCTCGCTAAAGTATTCTCGCTTCTTACGATTGGACAGATCAAAAAGTTTTAATCGATATTGGTTTGTAATCTCTAAGCAGGTGGTGAAAGTAAACATTGGCGTGTTTTCTTCCTGTCTTCTTCGCACTCTTCTAAAATTATTCTTTCAAACTTAATTAGCTGTTTTGCCAAATTCAAAGCTCAACTCAGCATCACGTCTCAGACGGATAGCTTGCAGCTGACATTGCCGGCACAGGGCAACCATCCTCTGTTAGTTTGGTAGCTTGGTGGCCAAGTTCTCTCTTGTTACTGTGGGCGAGATAGCCACACAAGGATCATTGCCCCCAGCAGCAGGGGAGGGAAGGGTGAACCCGGAAGATCATTAGGCCACGAGAGGGGTACGGGATGCGGAAGAACTGAGGAAAGAGCGGGGAATGGGAGAGAAAGGGGAAGAAATGGAGCAAAATTACGCACAAACTTTTCGGTGTGGGCCGAAGGCCGACACATCTTCGAGAGAAAAACTTTTCGCGCGAGTCACTATAAGGACTTGACAGAAACCGGAAACCGCGCTAGAAAAGTCTCCGGTACCCAGGGTGGGAGGCTATGATATTTATCACAGCCAAAATTTATAGTCGCTCCTCCCTCGCCACTCCTCTCTGGTGACCACGTTTGTTTTGCACAGCGGATCCTACCACAATTCTTCCAGCACTTAAAGAAAAAATGGCGGCACGTGATGTGTGTGTTGCACGGATTGCACAAAAACAGCTGACATTTTTCGTTCCTTTTGTCCTTTTGCAGTGAGATAAGGACTGCAAAGACACCATGGCACTTCGAGAAGCGAGACAAATGTTGCATGATCCCATCGAAAGTACATCAGGCAAAAATATCACCAATCCGGATGACGGTTCCGAAAGCACCAACAAGTTTGTCTCATCACTTGTGATCAACCTTGCATTGGCTTTGGTGGCAATTTTTTTGTTTTCTTTTTTACGACCAAGACTTAAACGAATCTACTCCCCGCGACAGCTGTTGCTTGATATGATGTTTCCTCTCGGGAAGCTACCAAACTCGTTTTTCGCATGGGTAATTCCGGCCTTCATGGCGAACGACGATGATGTGTTCTATTATGCTGGCATAGATGCTGTTGTTTACATGCGATTCCTAAAGCTCTGTATCAAGATATCGCTTGTGATTATGCCTTACGGAATTGCAGTTTTGCTCCCTTTAAACTATTATGGCAAAGGAGGTTTATTTGGTCTGGATAGGGTTGCACTGTCCAACGTAACGGAAGGATCCCCGAAATTGTGGGCACATTTAGTTGCAGCATGGTTTTATACTGTGATTATTTGTTACCTTCTGTACGAGGAGTGGAAAGTGTACATCATGTATCGTCAAGAATACCTTACTTGTGGAAAAGGTCACCAGTATGCAGTTCTACTGAGGGATTTGCCAGTCAAGGTACGTAAACATGTTTACAGCAGCGTAGGGGGATGGAATAGCCTTTTACTGCAAATACACTAGTATCTCATGCAGAGCTTTATCACATTTTTGTGGTGAACGTGTGAAATCTGCCTAACATAGTTGGATATCAAATACTGTTGTTTCATGTACAGTTGTAAGCATTAATAGGTGACTAAAAACCAAGTTGTAATAGGGTGCAAAGATGACATAAATCACAATCCAGCAGATAAGTATTGGAGAACCACCACAGAGGGGTGGGGGTGTTGTAACTTGGAAGTCCAGGGACAAAGTTATTAAATAGAATGAACCACACTGAACATAACAGCTCTATTTCTTTTATCCCCATTCTCATACTGCACAAACACATCAATTAATGTACATGTAAAACAGCTGTGATGTAACTTCATATAATGTACGGTTAACACAACTATCAGCAAACAAAGTCATGATACAGCAGGGGGTACTCCCCTATATGGCCTACACGGGGATGTGCTGTTGGACAGGGTATGTTTTTTTACCTTTCTGTCCTGAACAGGGTATATAATTTCACTTGAGTCTGTCTATAGGATATTGCCTAGGTGAATTTTGTTTGTACTCCTATAATAAAATAGCAATGGCTGAATGCAAATTTGCTTTATAGCAATTGCCAATAAATGGCTTTAAAACAAGGCGGTGTGCATTTTGTCGTTTGTCCTAAACAGGGTAGTAAGACTGTGCAATTCAGATTGGTCCCATGCTGTTGACTGATTACACAGGCACACTGTCAGATACCCCAATGTGTCAGGTTTCCCCCCTGATTTCAGGTACCACTTTGATTTGGTCTTCACCCCATGTATCAGGTACTCCCTCTCCCGGTGGTGTCAAATAGCCCGAGGACAATTTATGTCCGGTACCTCTATTGTATCTGTCAGATGTTAGGTTGCATTAAACAACTTTCCTGGTCCCAGTTGCTCAAACACGGAGTAGTGAAATCCAACAGATAAAATACCCATACGAAACATGCATCGCTCATGCAGCACTGCATTAGCAACTTACAAGCATTGCACAAATGGCTGCTGTAAGGCTGTATGACAACTGCACTGAAAGCGCTGCCAAAGTTTTGAAAAATGACTGCACAAAAGACGTGAGCACTGTCGAAGTAATGACAGTTACCTGTAACTGTGCGAATCATGCATAAGCTATGCACACTTTTATCTTGTGGATAAGTATTAGCCAGGAAAACCAATTGCATTATCCACTGGAAAGAGATTTATCCAGTGGATAGAATGATCCACCTTTTACACAACTGCAGCCTGTGCTTTACATATTGTGATCTTTAGACCTAACTGTAGTAGCTGGTATTTGGCATCAACAACTCCATCCACTGCTAGCTGGAGGCAAAATAAAATGCCAACTAAGCCACCTGGCATCGTCAAAATACAAACACTGGTATATAGGTCATTCTTATTCTGGACTATTCTCTTGGGCTTGTTGTATGGGTTGAGGGAATTTGGTTCTGCTGTGCATTATCTCCTGTTGCTGTACAGTCATGTTATCAGTTAGGTATTGTTTTGAAGGTGGGTTATAACAAGGTCAGCCTTACAGAAATAATAGAAATGTATCAGCGGTTTTACAAAAAAATAATGTTATTGCTGTTTTCTTTTTCCTGTCAGTTCCAAAATGAACAGAGTATAAAAAGCTACATTGAAGAACTTTTCCCTGACCAGGTACAGTCCATCACAACAATAAAAGACAAACTTTAATTATTGTGCATAAAAGTGTTATGATGATGTATTGCATCAATTTTAATCTTACCCTATTTGACCTGCTTATGATCCTCCTGTCTTGCCTACAAAAGATAACTAAATTAAACACAATGCATGAAATTAGACATGTTGGCTTTGTTGTTTAATTCTGAATACTGCTCTCTGTTGGGGTGGCTAGGATTCATTTGACTAAAACTAAAGTCTGAAAAAAGGTGAGCAAAAAGGTAATTCATTTATCTTTTGTTATTATCATTACCATCATCATCGTCATCATCCATCATCATTTTTACCAACATCATTGTCATCATCATCATCATCATCATTATTATTAACATGATTATGGTTATTATCTTCTTTTGGTGCCTGCTTCACGGCAGGTACAATGTACATGTATGGCAATGCCGGAAATTTTAGTCCCATCATCAAGTCACAACAAGCTGCCCTAGACTTCAAGAACTCTTTTATTATTACTATTATTATTATTATTATTATTATTATTATTATTATTATTATTATTACTCCTTTGTCATAGAGAGACAGTCATAAAGAGTGAGAACAGCATGGTTCAACCAATATGGATCGCTATGACCTAATCCTGTAAATTTATATTTTTCAATATGTTCTATACTTGTTCTGCCTTGCTCCTTAGAGTCTTTTTTCTGGCCATGCACTAGGAACCCTGAAGGTAGATTTTGAATACATTTTTCAGAAAGTGACTGACTTTTACAACAATTCTTTTTGTCTTAAGGTTGAAGATGTCATAGTGGTTGAAGATCTATCAAGATGGCAAAAATTAGTAGATAAACATGACAACCTAGTTTGGAAACTTGAGCGTTCTAGAGTAAGTAAATGTAACTTTTGATGCTTAACTTACCATAGAACTGCAAGTCATACTGGTAAAATGTGCCTCTGGAAACGATTTAAGATGTATTTACACTGTAAGGTAACAATCATTGAATCTTATTTTTTGCCTGTAGGCATTGTTACAGTAAATCATAGAAGTCGTATAGCGTTCTGAGTGAAGAGTTTGCTAATAATCTCATGGAAAATGTGTTTTAGCTAAGTAGTTTTTTTAAATGAAAGGCCATCCCCTTCTTTTTTTTTCGTTTAGCGTCGAATGCGTTTCCTGATATTGGGTCGGTCAGTCGGATTGACAAAAAAGACCTAAAAAGAAAAATCACAAGAAGTCTTGGAATAGGAAGCCTTGGTACCCCCAGGATGACGTTAAAAGTTAACATTCACATATTTGGATTGACAATAATGCACAATATACTGTAAAAAATGTTCAGGTTTTGTTCCTGTTTTTCTCTATGCTGTTACTAAGCTCATGTTTCAGATTAAAATAATTATTTCAAGAGAAAAATGGTTTAACTACATCATTACTTTTTTTTATTTGAAAACATTATGCAAAAAAATTTGGGTTGGTCAGACGACCCTAAACGGAGAAAAAAAAGAGGATAGCTTAAAGGAGATCATCTCCATTATGGATGCAACTTTTGCAGTTGTGAAAAGAAAGCCAGAAAAAATTCAGGCTTGTAAGGGTTTTGAACCTTTGACCTAGAGCTGCAATACCTTAAAGTGCAGCAGTCTTAATATTATGTTTTACCTGTACATCAAAATTCTGTATAATTAGGGCTTTCTACATTGTAAGCCTTGTATAGTTATTTCAATATTAGAATAAATTTCACCTAACCAATGGGCAAGTCCCAGATACCGACTGGTGTAGTTATTAAATAATTTTCAACCTTGCTCGCCATTGAGCCTCCACTTGCTCTGTGGTTAGAGCTGGAACTCGGAGGGTTGTTATTTCGATCTTCACCTGGAGTTTTGTCAGAGTTTTCCGGTATAAGAATTCTCCCTCTTCCTATTTACATTGTACAGTCTTGGTCTTGTACGCTGGTGGACGGCCCATTTCAAGCAAGCCCTTGATACAGTCCACTATGACTGATGTAGTTATGATAAATTTCGACCCTGCTCGCCATGCATAGAGCCTCCAGTAACTCAGTGGGTAGAGCATCCAAACTAGAACATGGAGGGGCATGAGTTTGATTCTCATTCCCAGCTTTCTGGTATAAGAATTCTCCTTCTTCCAATTAATGTTATGTCTATAGTTAAAGATAATTATGAAATGTCTTGTTTTGTTCCCCTGTCAATTGCCAGCTGTCTGAAAAACTGATGGCAGCTTATAGTTTTGATTGTCACAAGGATGAGGAGGTCTTTTCCCTTATTTTTAAGTTCTCATAAGGGATCACTCAATCTCCCCTGACAGCAATTGAATGGGAATGCTAATCGTTTGTTTTAACTTTGAATGTCATATAAAGTAATAGAAATGAGATTATTTTAAATGTTATTTTACCTTAATGCCTTGGTAATTAACAACGTATTAATAACCAAGTTTTTAGCTAAAAGCTCTCAGAGGTCACCATCTTCAATTGATTGCTTTTAGGACATGGCCATTAAGGAAAGCTTTAGTTGTACTTTTTGTCTGTTTTCCCAGAGACGTTGTAACATAAACCTTTGAATACAATTTAGCTTAAGTTGGAATTTGGCTTATTATGATGTTTTTGTTATGTGTTGCTTTCAGGCAATTTATGAAAAAACTGGAGAAAGACCTACCCACAGAGCTTCCCCATGTGGTTCAGAATTAGACTCCATTACACAGCATGAAAGTGATTTAATGGTAAATGATTAACCTTTTAGTATAAAGTATGACATTCAGGCCCCAGTTCTTCAAAAGGTGGATAGTCAATAGTGCTATCTTATCCAGTGGATAATACAATTATTTGTCCAATACTATACAAATATCCCCCAAAGGGGAGGTGAATAGTGGTGGATATATATACCGAGATGCAAAGCGTCAAAGTATATATCTAGTGCTGTTCACTGACCCTGAGGGGGATAGTAACGCTGTTGTTTTAGTATTTACCAAATCAATTGGATTAAACGTGAAAAGTGTAACTTTTTGTAAATTTAAAATGTCACTTAGTGGGAACTTTATTTACAATTTACAAACATTTTGGGGATTTTGTTAAGTATTTACAATTTTGTTGCAAATTCAGTATGACAATAACAATTTCTACCTACCAGTGAACACCGATAGGCCAAAGTTCGTCGCTTTCTTGATTCTTTTTTTTTGTACGACTGCTTAATTTATCACACAAATTTCGTCTTCCGAAAATGTCTCAATACGAGATGCCATCTTGGCTGTGGTCACAAAAGAGTGAATAGCCAAGGATATTCCAAGTTATGGGAGCCAATCAAAATGTGCCAAAATTGCTATTCACTGATTTGGTAAATACTAAATGTACTTATCTACTGGATAGTGATTTATCTGGTGGATAGTGCAATCCAGCTTTTGAGCAAATGGGGCCTGATCTCAGCTTGACAAAAAAGTGTTACTCATGCTTAAAATAACCCTTAATACTGTTATGCGGTACAGTCATTGCAAGCTAAGCTGGAGGCTGAGATGAATCGTGACCACTCTATCCTTCCTGCTGCTATCGTCATTTTCCGCACTCTTCGTATGGCTACTACAGCAGTCCAAGTGAGATGGGATAATTCCCCCCTGGCAATGAACATGGAGCCAGCCCCAGAAGTGTCCAACATAATTTGGAACAACCTTGCATTTGGACTTTGGCGAAGGTACAGTAGTGTACTCTCTTGAAGAAATTCATTAGGCTAGTAACTTCAAATATATGCTAGAAATGTTCTTAAAGCACAGCCCGAAAGAAAAATCCTAACCATCAGAAGACTATTTAGGGCTACTAACACCTGTGAGGTTTTTAGTTCTGATAAAAAATAAGATGGCTGTCAGTCATCTGTCAGCATCATCAAGATTTTTCTTCTAGGCTATGCTTTTATAAGAACATTTGATTAGATACAGTAGTGTACACTCACACCTAAAAGTTATCAAGCGTACCCCTGAAAATTTATTAGTTGAAAGTTGAATCTGTTAGTATGGTACATTTCAGATTCATCTCTTCATTCCTGCATGTGTGACTAATTATGAGCAGTGAATTCAGGTAGTTATGAAATTCTGCCAGCTCAGTTTTCTTGAATTCGCTATAAATGTCTTCAAAGCAATTTTCTTCATTCCAAGATTTTTCAATCTAACCGAATACTGAGAAGTTGTGGCTAAAACTTCACTGTTTATTATGCGTGCAGGGATTTTGAATTGAATTTGATACTGGTTGCAGCAACAACTAATGTTCAGACTTAAATAAATAAAACTAATCCCTGATCATTCCATGCCAAAGGGCCAATATTATCTTATTCACTTTCCTTAACCCCTTAAGTCCAAATATCCACACATAAATTCTCCAAACTGGTCTCCATACATTATCTTAAAGAATGAGTTGAGAGAATTTGATAAAAGATCAGGGCATTTTCTCTTAGGTGATCGTTTTATTAATTCTCATAACCTAATCTCTTGACAATGTATGGATATCATTAGGAGAAAATTGATGTTGATCACTATTGGGACTTAAAGGGTTAACTATGCCTTTCTTACACATGTAGGAGTTGTAATAATATTTTTTATTTGTTTACTTTTTGTGACAGGAAATTTTGCACAGCACTGGTTTATGTAGCTATATTCATTTTGGTGTTTTTCTGGGCAACACCTGTTGCATTCATATCATCATTAATTACATTAGAAAATATTGCAAAAAAGGTTCCTTTCTTAGATCCGGGTAAGTTGAGTTACATTATATATTTACAGTCAACTCTCGCCCTGCAGAAATGTCACTACAACAGACACCCCAGTAATGCACACAGCAGCAGCTAAATCCCTGGCCAAAAATGAATAACCGACTTGTGACTGAAATAAACCCCCGCTATAATGGACTCTTGCTAATGATGACACTAACCAGCGTGCAAGGAAAGTAGTGTCCGATAGCCCGGGGCTAGTGGATTTTGCTATTGGGCTAGTGAATTCTGTTTTTAACTTGCCCGATGGGCAAGTGATATTTTTTTAGGAATTCGAATAACAGAAGAACTGTAATCAATCCTGCTCATCAAATTTTTTTCGGGCTAGTACAACCTAGCTACAACTTGTCCGAATGGCAAGCTGTAAAACTGACTTTCTTTGTACCCTGCTAACTCAAGGTTCCTACATTGTGCACTATTACAGTAAGGAGCCCAGAAGTGTAACTGCTTTTGATTTATTCACATTCTTTCATACAGATTTAATCCAATCAGAAGTCAGCTGGAAACTGTCCTGGACTTCTGATTGGTTAATTTCTGCATGAAAGAATGTGAGTTAATTAATTAAAGGAGGTCAGACTTTTGGGCTCCTTGCTGTAAGGGAGTTGACTGTGCTTTAAAAACATTCCCGTACCTATAAAGATAGACAATTTCCTAATCTTGCTGCTAAAATGAGACTCCTTCCATTGCCAACCTCAATTTTGTGCACTTCTGAGCTAGGAAACATAGTATCAGTCTTCATCATTAGGGGCCTGCATAGCAAGCATTTCTGATTAAGATATTATTTAAAAGTTGGAGCAAACGCAATAAAATGCAAGGGGAAGGGTAGGGTAAAAGAGGAAACTCCATCCTCGCTCCCCTTTAATTCCTTGTTTTTTCATGAGATTGTGTATAAAAGTATGATAATATGTCTAATAATAATATTATTGTTATCTTTTATTTTTCATTCTTGTGGCAGTTCTGAGTTACTCCACGTTTGTGAGAGGAATTATTGAAGGATTTCTTTCCAGTGTTGCACTCTGGGTATTCTTTGCCATTTTGCCATTGGTATGTTTTTGTTCCTACAGTTAACTTAAAGAAATTTTAAATATTCATTATGACGCTACTTAGCCTGTTCCAGGCTCCAAGATAATAATGTGCAGTGAAACTGGTCAAAAATGTTCGGGGGACTGCGGAGTGGGAAAGCGTCTCTTCTTTTCCTGCCGCCGCACATCCTATTTTTCCTTTGCCTTGTTTTGGTGACATCCCTTCTATCTAAGAGCCTGGCTTAGGTAAGTCATTACTGTGGGTAGCAAGTGGCCTTGCAGCTGTATGTGCAAAATGTGTCTGAATAACTTACTGCAGAAGACTGTAAGCAGCTCTGTTGTGTTGTTGCTTGATGCTTGGCCTACTTTAGCAGTCTCACCATGTCTTATGTTAAAAATGCTTGTCAAAGAAAAAAATCACGAATAAAACGCAAAAAGGAAAAAGGATGCGTTTTTTATTTGATTTTGCAAGCTGATATGTACAACCTATGGTTTATCCTTCTTTCTCCAGATTTTAGAGAAGCTCACTAACCAGGAAGGCATAGCATCAAAAAGTGAAGTCGCCAAATCTGTCTTGGGAAAACTTTACATCTTTGTGGTATTGTGGAATTTGTATGTTTTTCTAGGGTGTACTTAATCACGAGTTTTGCACAAATCATTTGTTTTAAAATAAATAATTGCCAACCCTTTACAGTACATCCAGGAAAACCGTGAACACTTGAAATATCTCAGGAATGTTTGTTGTGTTATGACCAATCACAGCAAAGATCAAGGCACCTGAAATGGCCACAAAACCACAAACCAATAGGACAATTGCATGATGACGTCATTTTATTACAACTACCAGAATCCTTCAGTTTGCAGTTTTCTTGTGTAAATTAAGTCTATTGTTTTTATGACCTCAGTGGAATTGACAAATTTAAATAAGAAAGTAAAGACGAAATGAATTCTGGTAGTTATAGTCAAACATCGACATCGTGAAAATGGCCTATTAACTGGCGTTCTTGCTTGCGGTTTAGTTTTCTCACGCCTGATTGGCTTTTTTCTTGCAAGACAATCACAGTCCAGAAATATTTCAGGTGTTCACAGTTTTCCCGGTTTGACTGTTATTTGCCCAGTAACATAAGGCAGACCTTTCTGAATTCTAGCAGCAATTTCGTCTTCTGTTATATTCCCCACTTCAGAAACTAAAACATTTAAGGGGAATGGGTACAAGCCTGCAGAACAAAGATTTCTGGGATGGTTTGGGTGGACTATGATCCTACTTATATGAGACTTGGCCCACTGACCAATCATAACTAACGCTTGTCCCCCTCCCCCTCCCCCGTAAGGATCCCAGAAATCACTGCACCCAAGCATTGTACTCATTCTTCCTAGAGTTTATGAAGTGGGAATTCAAGCCGGTTACTTCTCAAATTGTCACTGATTTTGGATTCACTTTTAACAGTATATTCAGCAGTAAAAGTAAGGCTTGCTTTTAATTCATGTATTACTTTAAATCCTTACCATCATTTTTAATTTTTACTTATAGTTTTTGAAGCGTTAGGAAAACGGTTTTGCCGTGCCATTTCTCTATGTGTAGCGGAAAATTTTTATCATTTTAATATTTGAGAAATATTAGAAAGAATTATGGCAGAATTTTCTCAATAATATATAAAATGAATACGTTACTTCGTGGAAAAAAACAGCTTTTTATCGGTCTCGTTTTGTAGAAATCTCAATCGATTCCCCAAGAACACGTGCGCTAAATGAACACGGTACGCGCGTACTGTCCATGTGGTATTCTATATTTTCAAATTTAATGGAATGCTCATAAGAATGTAGCTACTGTGAAGGGATGTTTCACTGCTAATTCTGGTTGTTTTTGTTTTCCTTGACAGATTGTTAATCAATTCCTGTTTCTTTCTGCTGGGTCAGCAGCTTTATCAAAAGTGGAGGAACTTGCTAAGGAACCTGTTAAGATCACTAGCTACCTGGCAGAATCTCTTCCAGCCCAGTCTACATTCTTCATCTGCTATATCATGCTGCGCTCATTTACCGGGCTTTCCTTGGAGCTCTTGCGTGTTGTTGACCTTATTGTCATTCCTGTTAAACGCAGATGGTTTTGTTATACACAGAGAGAGGACGAAGCTGCGTGGAGACCGCCCCCTATCCTGTACGATCGTGTGGTATGTCACTGTACATTCAGCCTGTACATTGTTCTACCTGCTTACATTTTTACTGCAGCCTTTGAGAAGATCCGCATCGGCAGATACTCGCAGGTCTTGTGTTTTTACAGTGACTCAACCGCCGCCCGGTTAGCTCAGTTGGGAGAGCGCCGGTCTGCTGAGCGGGATATCGCGGGTCCACCGCCCGGTCGAAACAAATCTCAGGGTCTTACAAAAACTAAGTAAAAAATGCTGCCTTTTTGGTGACTTCTGCAAATTGTTAGACGTTCTGAACTTCTCGGATAAGGATAATAAATCATAAGCCACGTCTCACAACGCTTTCTCATGTAAAATTGCTCAACATCGGACGGAATAGTACCCACACACACATCGTTAAGAGTACGTGGTCCCTGGGGTGTTGGTCTATGAGTCTCTGCCAGCATGTGTTTGGGCTGGTTAGAGTAGCTTGGAGGGATTCTGGGGGAATGATGCCACAACACAAATGTATGCAGCCAGAAATCAGGCTATTTACCTGGTTCTAGAACCCTTGCTCAGGAACTTAGGACCGCCACGCCAGTTTCTTGGGTATAAATTTTTAATTATCTTATCTCCGCGTGCGTTGATCACACGCGCTCCCACGTCACACAACATCTAATGCTAACTTGTGTTTTTTGAAAGTGTGAAGGTACGGTAAATCAGGCAACAAAAAATGTGCAACTTGTCTTGCAACATTGCTGCAAAACGAGCTGAATAGCGATGTTGTGCGTTTTACCATCCACATCAAACCTGTCTTGTAGCAAATCAGGTTGTTAACAGGTTTGAATGAGGGTGGTAAAATGCGCAGCATCGCTTTTCAAAACACAAGGCACTTAACATTTTAGTGAGGTACCTTTTCCTAAGGGCGTCTGATTTGTTGATGTGTGTTCTCTTTTTTTTTGGAAAGGGTAACTCCATTTCGTTTGACGCTCATGAGAGCATTACACATAGCTGACGCTGTCTTTCTTTTGTTTCTCGTTAGTACACCGATCACTTACTTGTGCTGGTTGTAGGATTATCATACTCCGCGTTAGCTCCTCTTATCACTCCATTTGTTGCGTTGTACTTCGGGCTGGGGTACATCGTATGGATGCATCAGATACTCTGTGTATACATCCCAGTGTACAGTTGTGGAGGCCTTATGTGGCCAAAGTTATTTAACAGGTAAAAACAAAGCCTTGTAAGCCTGTCCAGCAAATTGATTTTCTCAAACAGGTGTCGCAAGGGTGATCTTTACAGGGTCTTTCCTCGAATCGGAGTCGATCATTTATTGTGCTCTATGCCTTACAGTATCATAATAAGTCGAATTCGTTTCATTATGGGGGGGGGGGGGGGGGACGCTTTTATCCGGGGAGGGTTTAAACATGGATGTATTTTTTTGTTTGCTTACAGGTATATAGGCGTATAACTGTGGAGTGGGGGGTTGGGGGCCTATGGGGGGGGAGCTTATAGGCAGTAGCTTACGGTACTTTATTTCAAAATACCGTAAAATTCCGAAAATAAGCCCCGGGGCCAAGAGCCGATTAGTAATCGGCTCCTGCCGGGGCTTATATTTTTCAAAGGCCCTTTATGAGGGGATTATTTGTGGAGGGGCTTATATTCGGAGGGGCTTATCTACGGAGGGATATTTGCGTTTCAAAATTGATTTGGCTAGCCTTATAGCTGGAAGGAAATTTACCGTTTTTGCTTTGTTTTACTTTGTATTTGAGGGCAATTTCCAAGTACAAGCCTCCGGGTGGCTTATATTTGGAGGGGCGATTTAACGGAGGGTTTTTTGCGTTACGAGTTTGGGGGCTTATACTTGGAGGGGCTTATACATGGAGGGGTTTATTTTCGTAATTTTACGGTAACTCTGTTTTATTATTGTTGTATCTTCATCTTTACAGGGTTATCGCGTCAATGATTGTGTTTCACCTGCTCATGATGGGTGTTTTGAGCCTGAAGGAATCATTCATCACCTCAGCGGCTATGGTTCCTCTTCCAATATTTACTTTTCTGTTTTTTGCTTTTATTCAACAACATTTTGTTGGAGCCTCAATGTGCCTTTCCCTCAGCATGGCGTCGGGGTTACAAGAGGCTAGTCCTCATTTTCTCCAGGTAAGTCTACTAACATTGTAAATGCGTTGAACCCACGAGTCATGTCATAAGATGATTGCTGGAGTGACTGTAGCCCTTAATAGGACTGTGGTATTTTGTTTGTACATTTTGCCGGTTTGTTAGTTTCCCCTATTTTTCCTTAATATTTGTCGGGATTGAGCACTTACCGTCCATCTTGCTTTCAAATGTACCGAGGGGGGAGGGGGCGGGCCGGTACATATGAAACCAAGATGGCCGCCCGTAACGTTAGGTTTTCGATCCCGAGAATCTTACGGAAAAATAGAGGAGTGTGAACGATCTACCGGTTTGTATATCTAAACATCAGAGCAATGAGGTTTTTCCTACTTGTCTTTTAAACTGATGGCATTTTTCCCTCGAAACGTTACAGTTCTCAAGGCCAGGAGCTCCTTTCAAGACCAAAAAAGGGCACTAAAAATTATTCATCTGAAATCTTTACGCGGCTTTTATGCTTTTTGCCTCAAACACCAGGCAAAGTGTAAACTGTTAATCGTATGTATATCTCCTATATACCACACTTTCTTACTGACCATGTACTGTTTGAAAAACACGGTTCTGAAAACAGCGCGTAATGCCCTTGTTGTGAGTTTAGCAGAAACCAGCTTTCACCCAAAGTAAGGAAGTCCAAGACAGCCTTGGATTCTGGATTCCAGGCCATGTACATTCCGGATTCCAGGTACTAGACTTTTGGATTCCTTGTCAATGGAACTTGGATTCTGGATCCCAATCTTTTGCGGGATTCCGGATTCCTTGTCAATTCAATGGAACTTGGATTCTGGATCCCAATCTTTTGCGGGATTCCGGATTCCTTGAGCTGAATTACGGATTCCAAAGCTCTGGATTCCAGATTCCACGAGTAATATTTTTCCCGAATTCCGGAATCGGATTACCTAACGTGGGACGACAACTGGCATTTTATCGCCCCATGAAAGGGAATCCGGATTCCGGAATTCGAAAAAATTTTGCTTGTGGAAAATTTGGAATCTTTGGCATTGGAATCCGGAACACAGAATCCTTCTAACGATTGAAATCCAGTATCCAAGTTTCACTGGCAAAGACCGTTATACAGTACCTGGAATCCGGAATCCACTGTGTGGAATCCAGAATCCAAAACAGTCTTGGATCCCCTCACATGGGGCGAATTGTATAAATCACGAGAGAAACTTCTTCAGCAGAACTTTTGCGTAGTAGTTCAAAATTTGTACGATTTTCCCAAAGGAAATTTCAAGTTTTGTTTATTTTTTTTCTTCGGCAATTACCAGGATTGAAACGTTTTACAGCTCTTATTTGGTATATCTTTTAACTTTTCAGGATGTTGCTCGACGTTATGTCAGAAATCATCAGTTGCCACCAACGTATGGTCGCAGTACATCGTACTTTAACGGAGATTATTTGTATGAATACGAGGAGATATCCTCTGATGTAGCACCAGATGCGTCCTGGTCAAGAGACTCACCAAACGAAGAACTTGCTTAAATTTCCCAGAATATCGCCGAAGCGTGGAGAATCGGCCGTAATTACTATGTCAACCTCTCAGTGTAACTTCTCTAGTGCTGCATTCTAGTTCGGTGTAGTGGAAGAAAAAGGTGAACAAGCCAGGTTAGGATCAAGAGGCAGGTTTTGTCTAATCTGTTTATGAAACAGAAGACTTAAAATGAAAGACTCGCGAAAAGTACAGATTGGACGGTTATTGCTAGCTCGAATGCCGCAAGTGTTTAATTATGTCTTGGTTCTACTCATCCTAATAATCAAGAAACCTAGAAAAATATTATATTCTTAACATGAAACTGCAGTAGGTTTATAAATTATTGTCATATAGATTACTAGCATCAACTAGTAATCCTTGAGGCCTGTTTAGACTGCTGACCTGGGCCGGGTTGTTCTAAACTGGGTCAAGATAACGCAGTGTTAGTGCGAAATTTGAACTTAAATTTGACAGCTTAAAAAGTGAAGTCAATTTAATTCTCTTTGCCTACAATTAGATAACTGAATACTCGAAAAAGAATAGAGAAAATTATCAGAGAGAGTGCTTTTGATGAAAAGAAAAAGAAACACGGGTTAATATTTAACCCCGGGTTAGCGCTAATGGCGTTCGAACAACTGGCCCTATCTAGTGCCGATCATGCTGCAAATTTGACCGTAGCGTTCAGCTTTACCTGGCCCCGTTAGAGTAGCCTGCGTAGCAGGTGCTGGTTTTCTTAGGGCGAAGGGACAAATTTCGACGCAGGCGCCGGTAGAGCTAGACTCTGTTGAGTGATGTATAATACCCCGGGGGACCACCAACCGGGGTGTATGAAGGCCCCGTTTACACGGAGGGAGGGTTACCCTCCTTGAAGAGTCATCTTATACTGTGTTTTGTTTCCTAGATTTATCTACATTAGAGGCAAGGTCCTAGGAGGTGGGAGAGGTACCCTATGTGTCCTTTAGTGTAACCGTTCTAGTAGGGTCACCTTTTTTGCCATGTAAATAGTCGATGTAGGGTGTCCCTCCCAGGAGCGTTGAGTCTCGTGTGATCAGTTCACGGTCGGATTTGTTGGATTTGTTCTAAAATACTAGCAAAGATAGACGGTCTTTTTCAAACATATGCAAAGGCGGAAACCCACATTACTGAACGCCGTTGCAAATGACACGAACGCCAGCATCTAATTGCTTTAACGAGCAAAATCCCTCGTTTGTCCGCCAGTTTGGTGCATGCATCGTATCACACGTTGGATTAGCATTCACGGGAAGATCAAGGCCTTGCATTACCCTTGCCCAGTAACTAGGCGTCATTATTCCCCGTGGCCCTTAGCGTTTTGGGTCACGTGGTCCGAGCGAATTTGTTCGTCTCGGATACGTCATCGAAATACATTGACGTAGAAAGCCTGGGAAGACGCCGTACAGGGGCTTGTAAGCTTTGCCCCTCCTCGTGTAAAGGGTTGGGGTATAATCTTTTAACTTTGCTTGGAGCTGGAGTAGTCCTTCCTGGAGATTTACCCTCCCTTCATGTATACAGGGCCATAGGTTTAGATGATGTTAATCGCTTCCTTAGGCGGTAAACTCAGGTGTGACATTAAAGGACCCACTGCTCGAAGAAGTTAGGGCGGGTAGACCTCCTATTCATCTGTGGTTCATTTTTATCTTATTTTTCGGTTTGGGATCCAGAGGTGAGCGCACGCGAAAAGCGACGGAACGTTCGCCTAGTTCCTCCGCAATTCAGCCACCGGCTGTAAGTGTTGCAATTGGCTCCGTTAGTTAATTCTTTCTCGTATCTTCCGATGACAAAACTGCGATAGTCGTAAGCTAGCTGGTTGTAAGCTTGAGTTTCATCCATATAGTCAAGGGGCTATACATTACGATTCGCATTGTGGACTTTTAAATAAGCCAAGTATTTCGGTTCGAACAAACATGTACTTTCTAAAACTTGTGTTAAAATAAATAAATAAATGACTGAATAAATAGATAATTAAATAGAAAATAAAAGTGACCGAAGAATAATAAAAAATAGAAACCATCGGAAGAATTTAGACTTTTGACTTTTCTTGTCCTTTTTGAATAGGGCACTGCATGACATCGACCGGTGGGTAGGCACGGGTGCAAAGATACGAGTAAAGAATAAGCAATGTCAGTCATATCGACATACCAATATGTATTTTGTACTATTGCTTCTCTCTTGTTTCTGTTAGGAAATCACTAAATCCCTTTGTTGATTAAAATATAAGCTATGAGATACTTTCCTTCACCGTCGCTAGTTCTCTAAAAATAACTATTTGAGATTATCGATTTAAATGTTCTCAAAGCATAGCCAGTCTTAACGTCTTAATGATGCTGACAGTTTCAATGACTGTCAGCCATCTTTATCAAAACTTGGAAAACATTAAAAGTGTCAGAAGCCTTAAATAGGCTTCTGAAGGTGTTAAATTTTAATTTTTTCCAAGTTTTGATAAAGATGGCTGACAGTCATCGAAACTGTCAGCATCATTAAGACGTTAAGACTCGCTATGTTTTGAGAACATTTAAATCGATATTAACTTCACTAGCCTGATGAATTTCTTCAAGAACCATTTGAGATTAGATTAGATTAATAATGGTAATTGAACTGAGTGGAGTGCAATTTGGTCTGAAATCGCGTGATTTCAAAATCGCGCGCTCGTTCGATTTGAAATCACAAGCATGATTTCAGACCAAAATTGCACGACACGAAGTTCAATTACCACTTTATTACATCCATTCTGAAATCGCAGAATTTAGTCAGTACTAATATTTTATTGATCGAGTAGCTGGTTTCTTAAAAGCGGAAACAGAAACGCTTTTTCATCCTTCTTTATTAAACCTTAAACCTTCTTTCTTTATTTTTTTTTCAAAATTAAACTCATTATCATGCATTACCAAATCCCGTAACAAAGAAAAAAATATAAATCATGAATAAAATTTTACCAAAGCAGATAATCAGCGACGATGTGAAATGACGCGGCCAATATTTTGGAAGTTCTCCTTAGAACGTGAAGGGATTTGCGATAAACTTTTCTGGATCTTTCTATTATTCGTGAAAGAAGTTTGAAAGGACGCGGAAGTCAGTTTTTCAGTCACAGTTTCATTGGCGTCTCCATTGTCTGATCTGAAGGTCCCTCGTGTGATGCAAGACAAAGAAGAAAAAATCGTTTTAGACTTCACAGAATTCGATCGTATTGACCTCGAGACAACCTTTTAATATACAACTTGAATGCACCCAGTTTCTTACTAGAGTATACCTATAAGCGAACTTCTCTGTTTTGATTTCAGTCAAAAGTAATAGCTGTTGCGCTAATGAGACAAAATATCCGAACAAACGCAACTGGTGGTAATTTTGAGCTGTAAAGTTCTAGAATAGCGAAGCACACGTACTTGTCATGTTTGCTGATAATGATAATCACGCGATCACGGACGGTCAAAATAAAGCTCGTGTCAACGAGCTTTGTTGAGAGTTTTATGATTCAGTTTACAATGATTTATACCTTACGCTAGTAAACTCAAGTGATCGCCAGTATTCGATAAAGAAACAAACGTTCGAAATAAAATGTCACGCAATTGGAGAGTTATAATCATAACAAACTCAACAAGTTTCTTTACTATAATACAAGTCCAACTTCTCCGTTTTCATTTCAGTCAAAAGTAATTTGTTGCTCTAATAAGACAAAATATGTCTGAATTACGCAATGGGTGGTGTTCTTTCTAATTTTGAGCTGTAAAGTTCTAGATTAGCGAAGTACACGTACTCGCCATGTTTGCCGATTGAATGATAATCACGCGATTACAAACGGTCACGAAAAGGTAGAGTTTTATGATTCAATTTACCATGAATTTATAAATTACCCTGGTGTACGCTGGTTAAAACCCTGGTGATCACCAAGTATTCGATGAAGGAGCGTAATTTATTACTTTAAAACCGTCTATGATTTAACAGACATTTCTAGACGAAATATTCACAGATGCGGTTGATAGGTTCAAGTTCACAATGCATCAGCTGTCGTCAGGGCTTACAAACTTGCTGTCACGTGATCGTCGTCACTCTATCCTATTGGTTACCATTCTGGTGCTGTTTTTTGTCTCTTCCAATAATTGTTTTCGCAAAACGAATTAATCATACTTATTGAGGTCCTGTCATTCCAGTAAAATCTGTTAGAGTTGGGTGTAGCTGTCCGCTAACAGCTACACTACAAGAAGCCTTTGAAAATGTCTAACGATACGAGTGAAGCCGCGGAAGGCTCTGACACGACAAACACGTTTGTGTCAGCGCTTATTCTCAATTTGATCATTTCTGTGGTCTGTTTAATCATATTTTGTCTCTTAAGGCAGAAACATCCAAAGATTTACTCCCCAAGACAGCTTTTGGTGGAAAGCCCCGCTCCCGGAAAACGTTCGCAGTCCTTCTTTTCATGGCTTTTTCCCGCGATCTTCGTCAAGGACAAAGAGGTCTTTCAGTACGCGGGTATCGATGCGGTCGTCCACATGCGGTTTTTGAAACTTTGCTTCAAAATATCGCTGGTGCTATTGCCGTACGGCATTATAGTCCTTATTCCCGTGAATTATTTTGGCGGAGAAGATTTAGGCGGGCTCGATAAACTAGCCCTCTCCAACATTACGCCCAAGTCGCCAAAAGTGTGGGCTCATGTGGTTGCCGCCTGGATTTATACATTGGTGATCTGTTACCTTTTGCACCAGGAGTGGAAAACATTTATCGTCTATCGCCAGGAGTATCTTAGCCAAGGGAGGGGTCATCAATATGCTGTGCTAGTGAGAGATTTGCCGCCAAAGGTAAGCAGGCATCTAATTTCACAGCAGTCCTCCTTGTTTTGCTTTTCCAAGCGAACAAATTAAATAATAGCAGAAAACCCCTTATGGGTTTCTGATAGTAGTTAAATCAGAATCGCGTCATACGAATTCGTTATTTCGTGAAGTCACGAGGTCGCAGCAGCTGGAGATAAAAAAACGAATTTACCTTTCACATAAATAATAGATTAGTGGAGACAGAATGAATGTAAATTTCTTTTGTATGGCGTTACATACCGTGACACGTGTTGGGTTTGTCTCGAGCGTGTAATTTAATGGGGCGAAATTTTTGAATAGTGTACACTGAAGTAGAAAAATTCTCACTTTTCTTTCAGAATAAAGAAAAGGAAAATAAATAAGAAACTAAGCAAAAGAAAATAGACAGCAAATATAAAAACGTACAATGAAAAGATTTTACTATGCAAAGTCCACTTTTTTGTTTTGAACATGTTTTTTGAACAGAGGGCTTCTGCAGGTTACCCAAGCGTGTAATATCCGCTTTGTTGCACGTGGTTTCTTTTCCACTCGGATTGCATAAAATAAGAAATGGCCGAACAAATATTCACATGGAACTGTGAGACAACTGGTCTGAAAATGTAACTGTTTTGAAGTCTTTATAAGGCCATCCCCATAAAATGTTTCGTTTCCCATCGCCCGCCCGACCCATTTTTTGGGAAAAGTAAAAAAAAAAATCCAGAATCACTTGTAAAGAAGCAAGTACTTTAATTTACAAGCACACGATCTTGTCTTATTAACACCAATTGACTTAAATTATCATCGATACTTCGTTTTTGTAGCTTTTTTAGATATTTGATAGTCCTGTTAATATACATCTTTTACCATCTGATTATATCTTGCAGACTAAACGTGAGATTTAATATGCAATCATGTGTTCATTCTTTTTTTTTTTGCCCGACTGACCGACCCACCTTCACAAGAGGGAGGGCAATGGGAAATGAAACATTTTATGGGGATGGCCTAATAAACATCCACATGGAGCGCTGGCTTCCTCAACCTTCTCATTTTCAAGATGGCGCGCAGGGACATAGGTGCTGCTGCCATATTGGAAAAAAAGAGGGTCAAAGGTACGGCCGCGTACTTGGGTATGAAGTGGTATGGCAGGTCTTTTCCATGACTCTCCATTCTTCACTCCCATCTTGCTTTTTATTGTCCTTCAGACCTGGTGGGGTACGTTTTAGTAGCAGTATTTACTCGATTGAGCGCCACCCTCAGGAATGAACGGGGCATATGGAGGCAAAGTTACCAATAAACACCACTCTCGAATAAACGCCACTTCAGAAACACTAAAAACTGAATAGATGCAGCAGCGTTTAATCGAGTAAATACGGTTTGTATTTTTTTTTAAATAGACAGATTTTATTAACAATCAGTATTATTTTGTTCTCAGCTGAAGGATCACGAGAGCATGAAAACCCACCTAGAAGAACTGTTTCCGGGCCAGGTATAACAACCAGATAACAACCAGGAAGCTCAGATCTAGCCTGCAAACGCAGATGTTACTATCGTTTTAAAAAGCTAAAGCGCGTGTCTTAGCTTTGCATCAATTGAATTCCAAAAGTAATGCTCCAGTTTATGGACTACCATAAAATTCCGAAAATAAGCCCTTCCATGTATAAGCCCCTCCAAATATAAGCCCCCCAAAATCTTAAGGCAAAAAACCCTCCGTTAAATCACCCCTCCCAATGTAAGCCCCCCTGGGGGGCTTGTACTTGGAATTTGCCCTCGAATACAAAGTAAAACAAAGGAAAAATGGTAAATTTCCTTCCAACTATAAGGCTAGCCCAATCGATTTTGAAGCGCAAATTTCTCTCCATAGATAAGCCCCTCCAAAAATAAGCCCCTCAAAAAGGGCCTTTGAAAAATATAAGCTTATTTTTGGAATTTTACGGTATGTTTAGGGCTTGAAATTCTTCCCAGTCACCTGTTGCTAAAGATGAAGATGGATTGAAACTTGAAAAAATTTGGCCATATGTTTCAAGTTTTACTAGTGCTATGCATGCAAAAGTCATTACTGAAAAAACATATTATATGGTTAGTGCTCCCTGATGAAATTTATTCAATATCCTCTTCATAACTCTACAGGAGCATTTTGTGTATGGGTAAGGGTACTGATTAATTATAGGGACTGTGCAATAATTACCTGGAGAGGGGGGGGGGGGGTTGGAAAATTAGAGGGGGGCACAGGAGAAATGACAACAAGAGAGAGGGGGGGTTGGATCTAAAATTTAATACATACAAGGGGGGGCATTACTTTTTCATTCCTTTTTGCAAACTGGAAAAGTAGTGGAAGAGTTATTGGAGTTCAAATAATTATAAATACTAACATTGGAAAATTTATCAACTCTAAGGAGTTCTGATCAATGAACTGTTGTTTTCCTATCTGTCATGCAGTAGGAAAGGAATGCCTTTGTTATAAATGTTAAAACAGTGCTACTTTATTTGCACTAGGATTTAATAAAACAGGAAAATTTAATCAAAAGTTGCAAAAGTAGCACTATCATGTTGTTCAATGAAAAAGAAAGATGCCAATGTTAGCACTCATGCCCATGGCATCATAATTTAGCAGAGTGAAAAACCCAATTGTTGAAGTTTTAATAGCTATACAAATTTAAAGTATGGTAAATAAAACACAGTATGATTAAATTGAGCGTGAAAAAAGTAAACTGGGTATGAGGGAATCAATGGGAGGAGACTTTTTTCAAGAGAGGGGGTAGCCTTAATATTATCATTATGTGAGGGGGGGTGAAATTAATTTTTGCTTAATGAGGGGAGGGGGGGTATGACTTAGTTTTGGGGCATATTACACCCATTTCCCAGCCCCCCCTCCAGGTAATTGTTGCACACTCCCTTACCTCAGCACAGAATTGACCCAATACCCCCCACCTCCCTTCTTAATTTACCATGCATGCTTAATTTAGTGGCGGAGCTCTCGCGTGCGCACAGTGCTTGCAGCTGAGCACCATGGGTAAGAAGATTTCGCTATCTATGCATCCTTCCGTATCGCTGACTCTGGTGTACAGTAACATTGAGGCGAGGTTTTTATTTAAATTCAGTCCGGTGACCAGTTATGCGCAATCGCAAGCTCAGAGTACTTCCCTCGAGATGGCTTCCCTTGTGACCTTGGTTAAATGTATACAAAATTCGTCTTAATCAACTTCTCCTCTATCAAACGCACAGGTTGAAGATGTGGTTATCGTTGAAGATCTAACCAAGTGGCAAGAATTGGTAAATGAGCGTGATGCTCTCCAGTGGAAGTTAGATCACGCCAATGTAAGGTTTCATTTGTTCTTTTTTTGTTTGTTTGTTTGTTTTGTTTTGTTTTGTTTTGTTTTGTTTTTTGCTTTTAGTCTATTTTATTATTATAAAGAATCCCTGATTTTTTTCTTTTTTTATTTTAGCTTAAAGATTATTACTTAAGTAAACATCCAGAAAAAAATCTTCTTCGTATCATTTTTATCACCATTTTTTTTTTTTTTGGTTGACAAGATAACCTGTGAAAGTAGACGTATTTCCGGTCGTCGCTTCTCTGCATCCGAAACTTACCCGTAACTTTTGAGGTGAAGAGAAGTGACGACCGGAGATAAATCTGCGTTAGTCGTATGCAGGCTAGCCAGGACGAAAAAGTGACATTTAGCTTCTGATTGACCGCTTATTACCGTCGATGAGTCTGCCAGGAAGGATTTATCTACTTGTTTACTTCTTGTTGTAGGCTGTTCACGAGCAAACAGGAGAAAAGCCAACACACAGGAAGTTTATCTGTTGTGGAACAAAATTTGACTCAATCAGCCAGTATGGAACAGAGCTTGAAGTAAGAATTTTAATACTTAAGTTAAATTACATTTCCTTCATCTTAACAAAGTAATAGATAATTGTGCTCAATGATCAGCTTTTTGGCGATAATACTCCGTTAAAGAAAAGCGCCTGCGATGTACCGTATTAAATTTTGGCAAAATTATCGCGAAAACGCTGGAGAAAGGTGGCTTCGCGGGAAGTCAGTGGAATCGCGTTCCTTTGCTTGGTTTTCTTTATACTTCAGCATTAACTACCAAGGGATAGGGTCTTCAAAGTGTTTTAGAAACCCTTCACCCAGATCTCCACCATAAATAATTTAATTGATGTCGTCCCATACAAGGTAATCCAAGACATACTGATTCCGGATTTTTTGTTTTTTTAATGGACTTGGATTTTGGATTCTAATCATTAGCGGGATTCCCGATTCTTTGAACTGGATTCGGGATTCCAAAGCTCAGGGTTGCTCTACCACTTTCGTAGGTCCATAATCTTTGATATCTTTTCCCTTCGCAGGCAGTACAAGCAAAATTAGACGAGGAGACGGAGAAAAAACACAACCTGTTTCCGTGCTGTTTTGTGGTTTTCCGTTCTCTTCGTGCATCAACTCTTGCGCTTCAAAGTGATTGGGATAACTCTCCCCTAGAAGTCGATGTTATACCAGCCACTGAACTGGCCAGCGTGGTGTGGAACAACCTGCCTATTGGCCTTTGGCAAAGGTGCTTTTGTTTATACCTAGCATAAGTTCTATTCCCCCATCGGGTACCTTGAGAAAGAAAGTAAAGTAGATCCCTCTCATAAGCGACCAACCATAATGCGAAGACAGAGCAGGCGTTTTTTTTTTTTTTTTTAACGAAAGCTCAGAGTAGAGCTCCTGACTCAGAGGTACATTGATCGCGGCCGCCATCTTGAAAACAATTGAAAACCTAAGGGACCAGGGACGGTCAACGGAAACCTCTCCCTTGGAATCATTTTTTGACTCGCCTCAAGTCTCTGTAGGGTGGATGGATGTGACAACATTTATGATTTCATCTTTTGTACTGCAAAATACGCCTGCTTTGCAGACTAAACATTTAGTGGTTTCTAGTTGTTAGTGGTTCTACGAGAGTAGAACTGGAGGAGGTCTTTTATGAGGAAAAGTGCAGACAAATCTTTTTTGCGTGCACTTACTAAGTTACAATATTATGTAGTTTCGTGATCAGACCATTGTATCAGGGTCGCTTTTAGAAAAAGTCAAAAGCAATGGAATGCAATGGAAAAGCAGTGGAACTGAAACTATGAAAAAGTCACAAAAATAAATGGTCGCGGTGGATTAGGAGAGGAAGTCGATCGCTTACGATGTTCTAATTGTAAGGATTTAACTCGGAAAATTTTTCAATTAGTGTTTTGGTTAGGTGATCGCTTATTACGAGAGGTGAGATAAGCAGATAATACTCGGCTAGCTTCCGTCGCAATAGGAGGGAGTAACATTTCCTTTTGAACTTGGACATAAATTATTTTTGCCGTCAGATTTTGCCCCAATTCATTCCAATTTAGTAGTAATTCTATCTTGCTATGTTAGGAAATTGCGCACGGCTCTGATCTACGTCCTGGTGTTTTTGCTGGTGTTCTTTTGGACGGTGCCTGTAGCGTTTACTTCAACGCTGGTCTCTTTACAAAACCTCACAAAAGTTGTCCCTTTTTTGAAACCAGGTGAGATTTTACTGTTTTACCAACGCTTGAATCCCATGGTTACTCCCTATAATGGCGTATAGGGGAAGGTTTCGCCCTGCCCGAAAGGGATACCTTTTTTAAGGCTTTAGTTGTGCAATAAAAGGATGAGGATTTCAGTGGGAAAAGTATATGAAAGGGTAGGAAATCTGTCATTTTGGTTTGTAAAATGTCCTAAGGGGGATAACAGACGCCATTTTGTAGCTATGAAAAAGACAAGAAAACTTCCTGGTTTTGTGACTTTTGCATATTTAGAAGACAATGCATTCACAGCAGTTAAAAGAGAAGCAAAGTTCTAAAAAGGGTACGTGAAAGGGGTAACATTTGTCGATAGAAGTTTATAAAAAAGTGGTACCTTTTCTATAAAAAGAGGTATATAAAAGGGTAAGGGTTGAACTTCGGAGGTTTCTTGAGGTTTTTCCCCGGGCTTGAATTTCGTTTTAACTTTGGTGTCCTCTCACCCCGGCTATGCATTTTCCAATTTCACCTACAGTTCTAGAACTTAACGCTTTTGTCAAGGGAGCAATCGAAGGCTTTTTATCCGGCTTGGCATTGTTGGTTTTCTTCGCTATTTTGCCTCTGGTAAGTTTTTACTTCATCTGATAGCGTCAATTTTTCGTCAGTACTTTGATAAAGGCACCGGCGCAGCATTTTTTTTTGTGTGTGTCGTTACGTGACAACTCAAAGAATGGTTTCATAGGAGACTATAATTTGACTGCTTTTTTCACGTAGCTCAAAATCCCACACGACTCATTCCTTTGTTCCGCAGCTCGTTCAGACGGGCTATTCACATACCAGAATGACATACAGTCTGGAACGAGTTCATTTCATCCCCATATATATATCTGTTTGTGTTAACATGATACCAAAACGACTTTTCGTTTCCGTGCAAGTCATTCCGGAATTCAATCCGAATGAAACCGTCGTTATGGACAAGATTTCATTCTGGTATCATGTAAACTGAGATCGAACTTCGTTCCGGATTGATTGTGTTTCTGAACTGGCGCAAAAACCCCGCGAGCAGGAACGCCTTAGACGGAGTCGTTCGATTTTATCATGTGAATGCGGTACAAACTTCACTCTGGAACAAAACTCATTTCGGAATGAAAGTCATTCCGGTATCATATAAACACCCCCCTAAGTAAAAACAAATTTACTCCACAATGGATTATAGTTTCTGCTCTAAAACAAAGTTTCAGTTGAAAACTAGCCAGGACAAATACGTAGACAATGTTATAATGGTAAAAAAATATTAATTTATTTGGAACTAGTCGACTCCAGCTTCGACTCTCTTTAGCAGACCCATAAAGCCTGATGCTTTATTATTACCGCGGTATTGATATACAGTACGTGTGGTCTGCCTGTGGTTAACCTGCGATACGGCGCTTTTCTTTTTCGTCTCCCAAGCAAAAAGAAAGACGCGGATCGCCTGATCGCAAGTTCGCCTGTGGTGACAAAAGGAAAGTCAATTTTTTTTCACGTATTACTACTAAAAAAATAACATTTTCATCCTGTGATAGGTTCTGAGGCTTTTTAGCAAGCTTGAAGGAATTCCTACGGAAAGTAGAGTAGACCAATCCACGCTGGGAAAATTGTTCATTTTCATGGTAAATAACATTTATTTACATTTATTCAATTAGTTGTTGTCAGTGAGTGGTCAATGCTAAGTATAAA
This sequence comes from Porites rus, assembly GCA_964035705.1. Taxonomy (NCBI): domain Eukaryota; kingdom Metazoa; phylum Cnidaria; class Anthozoa; order Scleractinia; family Poritidae; genus Porites; species Porites rus. The sequence goes on from OZ037999.1 coordinate 6,974,210, forward strand.
CCTTATAACCACGGCAGCTACTACAAAATTCGTTTCTATAGCGCTATACATTATAATTTACTATTTAAGACTTTCACACTATGCCGTAGAATACTAATTCTGAGCAACATTCGTTTTCTTTATTCCGACCTTCAAATTCGTCCCATTGCTTCCTAAGCCCTTTTTTTTCTTCCCTGGGTCCTTTTTCAACATTTTAGTGTTGCGTAACATTAACTTATGAGAGTTTAATGGGGATTCAGCTATCGCAACTTACTTCAGTAGTAGTCAAAAAAGTAGCAGAATTCGTATCGTGACGTTTTCTGGCGTTTGAGGCCGGTTCAGAGCGCCATTAAACAATGACGCAAAAGAGTTTCAGTTTACGTACTGTTTGTGTTTTCTTCTTCCTCTTTTTTTTTGTATTTATTCATTGGCTTTACGTTCTTTCACAGCTTGTAAACAAGTTTCTGTTCATGACTTTGGCTGGATCAGCGCTCAATAAGCTGAAGGAGATGTCAGACAATCCAAGCCAGATTCCAACTTTCCTTGCTGAATCCCTCCCCTCACAGTCACTGTTTTTCATTTGCTACATCATGTTGGCAACACTGACTGGATATGCGCTGCAGCTACTGCGCATTGCACCGCTTATTATAGTGGCTATTAAGAGGAAATGGCTTGTCAAGACGGAGCGTGAGGAGAAAGCAGCCTGGAGACCACCACCTGTCCTTTATGACCGCGTAGTAAGTAACAGTGACCTGGGAAATAACTTCCTAAAGTTGCTAGGCAACTAGACTAGCGACAACGTTTGGGCAACTTTTGCCTTTTGGGGCAACTTGTAATTTTGGGGGCAACTTGATCAAATTTTAAGCAACGTATGGTAATTAAACAGTCCTGTAATACTGTTTAAGCCTTGTTATATATCCTTATAACAAATACTATAGAAATTTATATTCCCCATTCCCATGCAACCCCACCCCTACCCACCTCTACTTCTCAGTTAACTGAGAAGGAGGGGGGGCGGGTGGAGGTTGGGAATGGAGGATTCCCAACGACGTGTAACGTCGAATCCAATCTCGACGAGGAAGACTGGGAACTAGGCTTGATTTGGTTGCAGAGCAGGCAGGGGGTCGAGTAGGGGCTTAGCAAGGCAACCTCCTCCTCGACCTAGGGTTTTCTCCTACTCCTCCCTCGGAGCGAAAGAAACGAGAAGGGGAGGACCCTGAAAACGAGGCTGAAGCAGGGGTTGTATGAGGCCGTGCATGCATTGTCAGTAACAACTAACGTTGTAATCTTATCTTAGTTCGCCAATCACCTGTTCATTTTGATTGTGGGTTTGTCGTACTCGGCGCTTGCACCCATCATCACTCCGTTTGTGGCGCTGTACTTTGGCTTTGGTTACGTTGTGTGGATGTATCAGACGATAAGTATATACATCCCAATATACAGCTGTGGTGGAATGATGTGGCCCATAACGTTTAACAGGTAAAACTTACAGTACATAGTATAACATTTTGTATTAAATTATAATTGGCTGAAAATTCATTCCTTATTATATTATACATTGTACTCAGTATGTGTCTTCTCATTGGCTAAGAGCCTACAGACAATTTTGGAAATTCGCGCAACCTACAGATTCAGGTTAATATTGGATCGCCTTGGAGGGGCGAAAAGAACTATAACTAATCGATCATCCAGTAACACAGTGTCAAGTCATAAAGCCGCTAACTAACACGTCAATAACCTGTGAATATTACTACTAAATGTACAATTGATTTTAAAAAAAACCTATTCTAAAAAGGACTCCGTCCAAGATCAGGAAAATGAAACGAAAATGGTTGTCCTTTGTTCTGCTCTTTTATAAAACTTTAAGTTAGTAAGTTTCGTGCCCTATTCATGTATATCTAGTGGCGCCAAAAAAAAACGTAAAAAATTAAAGTTTGAATCACGTGCAGGGTTTTGTTCTGTGACCTGCATTTTGCTTTTTTCTTCGTTTTTGCTCCCTAATACCCCTATTCTGCAGTCCAAAATACAAATTATATTTAAAAACCTTAACCGTTTTCCGCTTTATAGGATGATCATAGGAACAGCGGTGTTTCAGTTGTTGATGGTTGGAGTGGTCGCTTTGAAGGGATCTTTCGCAGCTTCGTGTTTGGTACTTCCGCTTCCGGTCATGACGGTCTTCTTCTATCTCTTCATTCTGAAGCATTATATAAGACCATCAACCAACTTGTCGCTTAAAGCTGCGCACAGCCTGGAAAATCCTGCTGCTAACTTTTTGCAGGTGAGATGCTGAAAAAGAAAGACAGACGATCGTATCTTTTCTAGACCACAATGTTCATGTTTTCTTACTATGCGTTTATTAGGCTGCAATGGTCTAATATTTTCTATGCTGAGTTTTAGCTCCTCCTAAACCAAGTATAAACAATTAAAAACACTTGTTTCGGCTTTCAATGAATGGAAAATTCTTGGTCAAGAGGCAGGGACCCCCTCCTGTCACGGTCGGCCCACTGCAGGGGTAATAGGACACGTAACGCCTTCTAAGAGATCCGTCGGCCATTTTGACTTTTTTCGACATAGACACTACCCATGTTTTGATTGAGCCACAGGCAGCCCAATAAAACGCTAAGTCGGGACCTTTATTAGAATAGACTACGGGTTCAGACGAGAGTGAGAAACGTGTCTCGTACATAATTACTCACGAGCGGGGGATTTTTTTGCTGTCGAGCAAAATTTGAATAAAACAAAATAAGAATACAAATGGAACACAAACCCTGTACGTTATGGCTAGACGCAGATTTATCAAGAATAAGAAAATTTACTATTTCATACCGCTGTTTTCTGGTTGAGTGATTTAAGTTAAAAAAAAACTCTGTTTGCCTCTGACAGGACGTAATCAAGGGTTACATGAGAACTCAGGGAGTGCAGATTCTTCCAGAGCCAGAAGTGCCAACAAGCGAAGAAAGAGATGCGTCTGATCAGGCCTCTGATTTGGAAAAAAGTATTCCTCTAACTGCAGCTTCCGATGATGTGAAGTTGGACGTGTAACTAGCCAGTCCAAAACATCGTTATGTCTAACGTGTGATACACAACAATAAAGGGACGCGGAGGATTTTGTCGTGTTATCAGAAGACAAAACAGGCAAAGGCTGATAAATAATGCTGTAAACTGATAGGAGTAGAATTCATGGGGTAATATAATCCCGGCGAGTAGTTTTGGGCTGTTTTTAGTTTGAAGATACGAGCCCAGTTTCTCCAGAATTGTACAACACGAGGTCATATTATCAATTAATTGTGCCAGTAACAAAGTGCGAGAAACTCAGTTGAGGATATTCAATGTGGGTTCATATTTCTTATCACATCTGCTTACTGTTCAACATGTCAAGTAAAGTAAAAGCATCGCTTTAAACCTTTTTCATTTTAAAAGTCACGGTTAAACCTTTAAATATAGTATAATTAAGTAGAAATTAAATATGACAGTTCATGTGCAATAACAGTTCATCTGATTAAAAGTTATAAGGTCAGCTAATTTTGTCTCTTATGCTTTCAAGTTCAAGCCTAGCATTCAAATTCACTTCCTTGATTGTAATTGGTAAGCATGGGCTAGTTGGTAAAATTTTATTTGCATGAGTAACATTTTTTGGCTAAATTTTATTGGCTATTTTTCAAGTGTCCAATTTGACCTCTCTGATTATACAGCGACCAATATTCGGACTGAACAAATCACTTAGTTTTGATACTTAAATTAAACAGCAAGGGCTGTAAAGAACTATGACTGTTCTTGGCACGTTTTACTTACATTTGAGCAAGAAATGTAGGTCTGTAATTATTACAGGTGAACCGCGATTACCGGCCTCGCTTTTTAATATCAACTTTTTAGTGCAGAGTGAAGAAACAAAGGCACGGTCACAATTTGGTCTTGTAAATGTACATAATCGGATCCCACCAATTTTTGCGACTATTTCTCCAAACTTAAGCCGATTTAAGTAATGGTCCGTGTAAGAACTAGGCAAAAGAACAATAGGCCAGTGCAATAGCGGCAGTTATTTTTTAGGTGCTAATTTCTCTAATCAAATTAAATTTGAATGCTCTGATTGGTCAATAGGGCGAAAAGCGCGAAATTTGAATTTTAGAAATGAATTAAGATAGTAAAAGAGTCATTCAAACAACTTTTTATTTTGTCTACTGCTCTGATATGTTGAAAACTATAACATATCTAAAATTTAGAGGATTTCTATGCGCCAAACCCGAGCAAAGTTAAACTGATATAAAATTACATGAAAATGGCACAGGAATACATCAATCGGCGACCTTCTGAAAGACAGCTACTTCGGCTTTCACAAAGGAAATGTCAAAACTGTGATCGGAAACAGCCGTAATCCAAGCTCACATGGCGAACGCGCCAAAGCCGCGCGGTTTTATTTTGCCACCACAAAGAACAACAATTTCATAAAATCATGTCGGAGGGTTATCCTAATGGCCCGCATTTGAATAAAAAGACGATTGTCCATACAGAAAAAATTCATGGATGTTCGGAGAATTCGGTTTCAGAAGAAGTTCTCTTGACAGTCTTACATGGAAGATATATTTGTAGTCTAAATATCTCCGCAAAACCTACTTTCATACTTAGAAAAAGTAAAGGAAACAGTTACAGTCAAACTTGCATGATCTCTCGTACCGGGTAACACTCAAAACTAGTGAGAGCTACATTTGTATTATATATGATAACTAAGCGGCTGCCGCCTTACAACTGTTGCGAAATTACAATCACAAATTTCAATTCGTTCGTCTTCGTTTGTTGCACTTAGCTCGACGAAACAGCCTAGATTGAAAACAAATCGAATTATAGAAGAGTAAAGATACACAAAATTCTGAAGTTTCGAAAAGGACAAAATAACTACACAGTCACATTATGCGGTGATGCGATAATTTATTGGGTTCAGCTTACCTCAATAAGCTCAAATCAGGCGGCTTCACATCGCTTTAAGAAATTTAATTTATTTCTGTATAAAGAACAAATCTGTCGCTTCCACTCTTTGTGCCCAGCTTATCTCCACAATTACTCTGAATCATCACTGAATCAAAGCGATCTCCTCCTGACAACATAAACAACTGCTTCGGTCCTACTTGTCCACATGGCCACTAGACGACATGTTGAGGACAGCTGCAAACGCTGCTGCAGTAGGAATTTCACGATCACTCCGATGATAAAATACATTGAATAAAAGCAATAAACAATCGATAAAGGGAAATATGTAGATTTCGATGAAATTGACGACATTTCTTTGGGCAAAAGACAAATTTCCTCACATCTCTAGTGTTAGCCTGTTCCAAGCGTTCAGATAGTGGAGAGCGGTGCGAAGTAAAGATAGCGATGAAAAGTCCCCCAGTCCCCCTCTACTTTTCATCGCTATCTTTACAGCGCACCGCTCCCCACTATCTGAACGCCTGGAACAGGCTACTCTAGTGTCGCATCCAAGATGGTTCACAACAAGGTCACGCGCGTGTTGCACGTTTTCCGCTCTAACTTTTGATTGGCGCACAGGACAATGCTTAAACTTGGCCGTGAGGTAAAAGACAGGAGAATGGGGAAAATAAAGCTAAAAAAAGTTGTTTTTGTCACGTTTTTCTTGGTTTTTTCGTCGATTTTTGGATTTCAGCCAATCAGAACCCACCATTTAATTGAAATTAAAAATTAAAGGGTAACACCTTTTAATCGATTTTGCGTTCTGCCTGCCTAGTTCTTACGCGGACCATTACTTAAAAGTGAAGAGCGTTCGCCTAAGAAGCCAGGTTTAATATGAGTCGTCTACTTTCAGAAATCAGATTCTGGGTTAGAGTAGGATAAAAAAAGTGCTTGGTTTGGACGGGGAAAACAACTTTGTCTACCAAGCAGTTTTATTAGCACTTTAAGGGATGAAGTAGAGGAGGAGCTTAGTAAGGGAGAGTACATATTTTAAAAAAGGAGGGTACGTGTGATCGGAGACTTATAAGTCGACAGGTTGTTTGCTGATTTGCATGGTTATTGTTTGTTGAAACAAAAGGCACTGTAGGGAGTTGTGTTTGTTTTTAAGAATTTTTGAAACAATATTAACGGAGACCTGTAAACCGTGGCAATGCATATGCAAATAAATAATTTGACGAGTGCTGAGTCGGTATTATTTAAAACTTATTTCTCTCACCGATTTGTTGTGCAGTTTATGATCAGAGGGACTTAAATCGATTGGCTTGTGTTTACCCCGAAAATGAAAATTCTCGAACACTGTACAATTTTCTCCAGGAATTTTATCGATCCATTTATTAACGCAATTTGTTTCCCTAAAGCAAGATTGAAAAAAAAAACTTAAATTATAAGCGACGCCTTTAACTGAACAATCAGATTGTCTTACGAAGCTGCTAAAGGAAAACCTCTGGTTCCTCTGGTTTCATTATGACCGTTGATCGCCGAACAAACAGCTCACAAAAGTGTAGTAATCTGAACTATAGTCGGCGACCGCAGCTATTGATATGGAAACCAGCTTTTTAAACTTTGGTTAAGAGTTAAGTCTACCTCAGCGACTGCTATACGATTCGTTGAAAAGTTGTTTTGCAGTCAATCGTTATGATCGTTGAACTTTCTTTGTCATCCATCGTAGCGATCCTCTATGAGGAATGAGTCTTTATCAGAACGTATCTTTTCCAGTGCAAGAACATCTTAAATTGTTTCAATTAAGCGGCAGGCTAGCAAGAAGGTTATTTTCTATTCCTTGATACTTCGTAGTCCCCCATTTCATCTCATTCAATTGCAGATTACTGAATTCTCTATTTTCCAATAGCCCGTAATACACTCTGTTTGCCCCCCAAATTCTGCATAAACCATTGTTTTTAAATGCTCCTGGGAGTATTGCATTTTCCCAAGAACATTTTAAGACAATAAGTTATGCAAAATTTGGGGGGCAAACAGAGTGTATTATGGCCAATTGGAAAATAGTCAACAAACGATTCTCACACAAACAAAAAGAAACTATCCAATCAGTTTGATTTGATGACGTTAGTCGTTCCTGATTGGCTGACACCTCCTCTATTGTTCTTTCTCTATATATTTGCGATACCACCCGGATGGTTTGGGCGGATCCGTAAACCACTGCACAGTAAACCTCTCAATACTTCATCCATATTCAATCAACCAGTCCGTTACAAATCCCAATGGTGAACCCTTGAATTCCAATAAAGCCTTCTCCCAGCCTGGCCACAGGTAACCCAGGTTCTGTCATAGTACCACAGTACGGGTCCAGTAAAATTACAGTGTTTGTATTTTTTCAGCAGGGAAGGGTGGCTTTAGGCAAATGATGAATAGGTCCCCAGAAGGTCACCTCAGGACTCCCGGGACGGAATTTTTTTGTACAGTGCCCAGGCCTCATTTTATTTGCCGCGCGTTGATCTGGCCCGGCTGCTTCGGCGAGCATATTCTCGGTCTGTTTAGATTAAATCCTTCGAGTTTGTCAAAGTCTGTGGTATTCGTTTCTCTATCTGGGAAAGCTTCATTGGTTTCTATATCTGCTGCTATCCTATTTCTACGATCCTGGCATGTTTTTCTTCCGTTGGAGTTCGAATTTCGTGGAAAAAGTTGTGTTGAATGAAAGCATGTCGGCGAAAATGACATCTCGTGTTTCCTACCTTGTATGTTATTATTGTATATAGAGTGAATTTGAACCAATTACTGCAAATTATCACGAAACTTCGTTGAAGCAATAAGGACAACAACAATTAACTGCAGAGTAAGTTTCATTGATCTTTATTTAGTATTTCCTAGAAATTTTAGGATGGTATTTTTACCCCATACAAACACTGTAATTTTACTGGACCCGTACTGTGGTACTATGACAGAGCCTGGCTTACCTGTGGCCTGGCGAGTCGTGCAGTCGATTACTCTCGCATGCTGCATGAGACAAACAAGTAAAGCTATTCATCTGTTATATTGTACTTTCAGTGTTAATACCAGATCTTTGTGAGAAGTAAACTAGTGTTAACCTTGAGCTGCAGCTAAGCGAATAAAGCGCTCAAAAAGAAATCGCTAAGGCAGTTAACACATTGTGTTTATGAAACTAAAACGCTGTGGCTATATGGCCGGTAACCGGTCAAGGTTTTCAAAATACTATTAAAATGGCCGGCAGTTCTATATTCTCAGTAAATTTCACAAAATCGAAAGATTCCAGCTTATCTAAACTATCATATGTCGATTTAGAAAAGTCAAGCGATCCTGAAATGCTTTACAGATCTCAAGTCTAGTGTTTGGTTTTCGCTGGGCTCAGAGGAGGAAATCATGTTTTGTGACACTTAGAAATTTTTTCAGCTCGACTGCCGGTCAAGGTTTTCAATACACTAAATGGCCGGCAGTTCTATATTCTTAGTAAATTTAACAAAATCGAAAGATTCCAGCTAACGTAAACTATCACACGTCGATTTAGAAAAGTCAAGCGATACTGAAATGCTTTACAGATCTCAAGTCTAGTGTTTGGTTTACGCTGAACCATGTTTTGTGACACTTTTCAGCTCGACTGCCGGTCAAGGTTTTCAAAACAAGGTTTTCAAAACACTAAATGGTCGTATACGATTCGTATACGCTACGTGTGGACGCAGATATTTTTGTACCAGCATAAAAAAATTGCGGATACAAAAATCTCCGGATACGTGTGGACGGGGCCTAAGCCTTTTTAAACAGATAACTGTCAAGAAATGACCTTTAATTTCAGCTTTCCCCACGGTGGCTTTGTCTGTCCCAGTTATCTAGTTGTTTTATTACTCTTGCAAGTTAGTGAAAGAACAAACTGTAGTACTCCTTACGAACGCCATCTAATTACTCTCTTCAGTTCGCAAGCCGCACTAAACGTTTTAAAAGATCTTTTTTTTCTCTCCACTTCCATATTGGGGAATGACACTTGTTTTGACATACGTTGTCTGGTCTTGTCTCGAATTTATTGGTTCTTAAAAAAGCGTTTTTTCCTTTTACAAGGTGCCTAGTTATAAAGTTACATATGATTTTGCAACTGCTAGATATAATGCAGTTTTCCATAATCGTTTGCGTTTCATGCCTAATGTGTGCTTAACTATAATTATCTTTTTAAAATGGGATGTACTGAGCCAGAACGCCCCGCATGTTTTAACTTGTCAGTTTGTGGTTGACAACGAGACCGGTGAGGATATTTTGTCCACTGTCCATCTGCCCCTAGAACTAATCTGCTCTCCTCTGCTGCTCGCATATTTGCTGACAGGTGGTTTTCTGTTAAAGCACAGATTTTATCAGTTTTTAGTTCTCTATTTGGATCAACGTTACTGTCCCAGAGCAAAATAATGATTTATGTTTTCATGTCCAGTCTTTTATATCTTAATCGAAAAAATTTCACTGATAAAAATATCAATCATCTTCTTTGTCTTGCTGCCGCTTTTCACTTATTACTCGGATTACTATTAACTATACTTTTTGTTATTTAATTATATTTCGCAGTATGCCCTCTCGATGAGTTTTTGTTTCTCTTGGAGGGGCAAACTTCGCCAGTAAAATATGTTTCAATAATGTAAAAAAGAACACAAAAAAAGAAAAGTAATGCGTGACATATTATTACAACTTTGAAATGTAAACACAGTCATGACTGCACGAAGTCTTATCATAAGACTTTTCAATCGGTTATTCAATCCCCCGGGGGTGAGTACTCCCGCGAATTTTGGATAGGGGTGTGCCGCGAAGGTTCGTGAACCCTAACCCTATTTAAGGACTAAGAAAGCGAAAACTGGTACCATTTTTAAGGCCCAAAGCCGAAAAATGACACCCTATTCAAGGAAAAAACAAAATTATTAATAGCATGGAAAGGAAAACTTTAATTTTTCGCTGTATTTACGTGTATTTACCCGCTTAACGGCTATTAAACCTCTGTTGCAAAACCATTTTGTTAATACTTAAACGGATACATCAAGTTTAAAGAGAACCGTTCGTTTAGGCAGGCGTTTTCACACTCCAGTATTAGATAATACAATTAAGCTACCCTATCTAAGGACCACACCAGGGACACAGAAACAAAAGGGTCAAAAAAGGTATCCTATTTAAGGACCGAGAACCTCAAAAACCATACCCTATTCCGCGGCACGTGCCTATATAGCCCATATATGGGAGTACCCCCCCCCCCCCCGGGTTCAATCCGTGTTCAATCACCAAAGGCTGTTGACATGAAATAGAAAATGATAATAAAAGCTTAGTTTAAGGCTAAGCCTTTTTGACGTTTTCAGATGACAAGCGACGTAACATGCTTGGAAACGTATAAAAATATAAAAACTGTACACTTTAGTGTAACCTGAATTAACTTAATTTGCATGGATTTCTAGACTTTACAACACTCGCATCTTACCGAAGACTCGCCTCGCACTAAGCTGAGATCAGCATCTAGTTTCATACATTTTGCTGGGTAAGTAGATTTCCGGCGGGCAGGGAGAATGGAAAAGTCTCGCATTTAGTATAGTCACGATGTATATCTGAATTCGTGTGTGTTCGATTCGATCAAATATTGTTGCATCACTTGCATGTGCGTTCACGTGATTACGGGGACATTAGATGGAACACCAGGGCCCTCGTAACCACATACCATGCATAATATACTACGTAGAACAAACGGGAATCCCAAGAATTTGGACAGATTTTAGGAAACCTCGCTATACAGTTTATAAATTGCTCCTAACCACCCCACCAACAATACTACGTCTTCGAGCTCGCTTTTGCCTGCCCGCAATAATAAAGAGACTTCCTTTGGAGTGTATGTCTAAGAGGTACCAGTTTTCAATGGAAGGTATATAAAAAGGGTAAATATAAAAAAAGGGTATATTAAGGGGTAAACTAAGGGTTGAAGCCTCCTCCCAATTCACCTCAAGGATCAGGTCAGAGACGAGATTTTCTTTTCCCCTAACCCCAGATCCCCTCATTCTTCTCTTCCTCCCCACCCCTTTCGACGCCTAACCACACAGGCTACAGTTAATTAAAACTGCAGGCCCTAACTCCGGACTACAGCGAGCGAGTTAACTTAAGAATGACCTGGAGCGGGTGTTAAAACGCCACTAATTTCCTCGCCCCCGGGGTTAAGTGGTAACTTACTAAAACAAGGAATGGGGAATGGGAAATTGAAAAATGGAAAGTAGTGGTCAGCGTTCATACCAAATCACGACCGATTTATCTGTCCATTACAAATAACATTGTTACAACTTCTAAAAACTTGTTATCTGCTATTACAATGCAACATAATTACAGGCGATATCACTGAGCTCTAGGAAGATTCCCTTGGTACAATTAAGTTTAGTGAAAATAGCAGACGGATATCAAATCTAACAATAATAACAATGAGGAATTTGTAAGAAAATATTACCTATTTATTAATTAATAAACAACAACAACAACTTTTTTTGCATTCCCATTTATACAGATGGTATTGCATAGAAAAAAAATAAAGGATAATAATAGAAAATACAGCAATCTATTATAAAATAAATAATAAATAATAATTAGTTACAACATCCTGACTCTTGTTTCCTTTTCTTGAAAGATTCGAAAACAAAGTAACCGATTTTTTTACAAGTAAAATGGTCTACGTTATTAAAAAGGAATAATATTTTATCTTGTTTATTTAGAGTATGAAAAATGGGATATTTCGAAATTATACCACTAAAAAACGTTTTCCTTATTCACAAATAAGAATCACAGTAATGTAACAAAAATTTAAAAATCAAAAATCGGTATAGTTGTTATTAAAACGGCGAAATGGTGAACAGCGTAACGAGGTTTAAATTCCGCGCGAGTTTGCTGTGAGGGCTTGAGAAAGAGAAAAAGCACCGGCGTCGTCAATACTGTTTAAACCTAAACCCAAACTAGTCAGAGAGGAGTTTGCTGTTAGGGCTTGAGAAAGAGAAGAAACACCGGCGTCGCCAATACTGTTTAAACCTAAATCCAAACTAGTCAGGGAGGAGTTTGCTGTGAGGGCTTGACAAAGAGAAAAAGCACCGGCGTCGCCAATACTGTTTAAACCTAAATCCAAACTAGTCAGGGAGGAGTTTGCTGTGAGGGCTTGACAAAGAGAAAAAGTACCGGCGTCGCCAATACTGTTTAAATTTAAATCCAAACTACACAGGGAGGAGTTTGCTGTGAGGGCTTGAAAAAGAGAAGAAGCACCGACGTCGCCAATACTGTTAAAACCTAAAATCAAAGTAGTCAGGGAGGAGTTTGCTGTGAGGGCTTGAGAAAGAGAAGAAACACCGGCGTCGCCAATACTGTTACCACCTAAATCCAAACTAGTCAGGGAGGAGTTTGCTGTGAGGGCTTGAGAAAGAGAAGAAGCACCGGCCGGGCCAATAATAATGTTACCACCTAAATTCAAACTAGTCAGGGAGGAGTTTGCTGTGAGGGCTTGAGAAAGAGAAGAAACACCGGCGTCGCCAATACTGTTACCACCTAAACCCAAACTGGTAAGAGAGGAGTTTGCTGTGAGGGCTTGAGAAAGAGAAGAAGCACCGGCGTCGCCAATACTGTTACCACCTAAATCCAAACTAGTCAGGGAGGAGTATGCTGTGAGGGCTTGAGAAAGAGAAGAAACACCGGCGTCGCCAATACTGTTTAAAACTAAATCCAAACTAGTCAGGGAGGAGTTTGCTGTGAGGGCTTGACAAAGAGAAGAAGCACCGGCGTCGCCAATACTGTTACCACCTAAATTCAAACTAGTTAGGGAGGAGTTTGCTGTGAGGGCTTGAGAAAGAGAAGAAGCACCGGCGCTGCCAATACTGTTAGAACTTAAAACCAAACTAGTCAGGGAGGAGTTTACTGTGAGGGCCATAGAGATCGCAGCAGCACCAGCATCGTGTATCCCTGTTTCCCCAAAATTCACCTTAGTCAGGGACGACATGTCAAGGTGCTTACCTAAACTACAAACTAGGCGAGTTTCAAGGCTGTCCTGGACACTTGAACATTCCAACAAACTCTCACAAGCTAAACTCATATATGATTTACGGTCTTCGGCGGAGCTGATTTTTTTAGCAATAACAATAAAGAACGACATTGCAGTTTCCTCACTTCGTGAGGCTATGATGCCACTCATGAACAAAAAGACCTGTCTCAGTTTATCCAAGTATCTCTTATCATCTACAACTGAGGTAAAGTCTCTTTCTTTGCTGATAACCTGAAACGCAAGGAAAAAGCCAGCAAAAAACTCCTGAAAGCTTTTGTGTAAAAATGCACAGCGCGTGCAAGGTTTGCGCTTGGCGCCACCTTGTTGAAAAGACAAGAATTCAAAATTGATAAGCTTGACGGTATCTTCGTCCTTTACAAAGTACGACTCTCCTTCGAGGAGGGATTCTAACGCGAAGCTGCCCAAAAGCAAAAGTTCTTCCATATAACCTGAAATCAAGTCTTTATTGCTGCTTTTAAGTCTGTTTTTTTCTTCATATCTTCTTAAAACAAAGACAACGATTTCAACGTACAACTCACTCCTGCTTGTTGGAAGAACACCTTCGAAGTCCTCGAAAAGACAACAGAGTAGAGCTGTATTGAGTGGATTCTTTGTTAACTCGCCTAGCGTTTCAAGTGGATGACCAGTAGTCAAAACAGAATAGTTTGAACGTAAGATTCGTTTTATCAGCTCCTTAGCCAAGTGTTCCTTGCCTTTAAAATACTTTCGGATAAAACTTTCCGCATCCTCTTTTGTAAATCCTACAATCTCCCACATGGCGTCACAGTATGGCCTTACTTTCTTTCCAACCTCATGACGAGATGTAATGACAATGTGACAAGCTGGGAGGAGTTTACTCTGAACGAGCGCGTAGTACATGTCCAGTTTAAAGGAATCGGCCTCATCTAATCCATCAAGCAGTAGCAAACATTTGGCCTGATTTTCTCGGATGTATTTGAAAAAATTCTCCTTAGCCTGTTCGTCAATATCATCAGGAAGAAGTTGGTCGTCAATAGCTTCCCAGATGCCAGATTTAACATCGTTGCATCTAAGCAAGAGCAGCACTTCAATTGATGGAAAAGACGTGTCCCATTCATCTTGTTTATTTTCCCAGTCATACGCCAGTTTTTGTGAGTAGGTGGTTTTTCCCATGCCAGGTTCTCCCTCGATCAAAAGAATCCGTGGTTTCGGGCGGTCAGGGTGGGGTCTAAAGATAGCAGTCATGTTGGTGATTTCATCATCCGTCAATGTTCCTCGTGTTTTTTCTTTGTTCAAGATCTTCAGTCGGGTGAAAATCTCATTCAGGTTGAAATTAAGATCATCACACCACGGAAATGGTACCAGCCATCCTTCACGACGTTTGTAAAGCTGACGAATCCTTTCTGTGATACTTAGCACCACTAGGAAATACAAGATACCAAAAATAAGACCGATTTGGTTTTATTATACTGTCATACAAGCCGTCCACGCTCTGTATATCGTCTACGATACGCTTTTATGCTTTTGTAACCTTGCAAAACGAACGAGTTAAACATCGATATAGACGACCTCTTTGGGATAACTATAATGATTCTCAATCTTAATTAAGAAGAAGCATGAATTATGTGAAGAAATATTTACAAAACCCAACATAGGTTTGTCTTTGCGTCTTTTAATTATGTAATTTGCACTTAACAGACCCTTCCACGATTTTAAGTAACAGTTATCCATCGACACCAGACTATTGGAGAGCGCCTTAAAACTTACCTAGTTTAAAACTTACCTAGTTTAAAGTTCAGAGCGAGCGAAGATATTCTTCAAACGTGACAAAGTCCCGAAATTTTACAGACTTTTGTATGTTAAGGGGGGGGGGGAGGGGGGGTCATGAACTTGCTCTCTTCCATAGAAACGTCTGTAAAACTTCGTGTCTTTTTGGAGCTATATCTTGGTTAGTTTTCACCAATTCACTCTTTAACTTACCAACTTAAGAAGTGATTTTAAGGTCTTCTTTCCAGCCTAATGGTCCGAATCAAAACTGTTAAAATACGTGGGAAGGTCTATTTTTTTATGTTGAAATGGCTTGTGGTCGGCTCTTTTTTTTTTTCTTTGAGAAAATTAAACGCTGCTCGTTAGACACAGAGCGCCGTGGACGACGTGTGTCGCACGCGAGCCCCACACGCAAATTAGTCACTCTCTCCAGTATCTATCTCCGTTTTCACTCTCTGTTTGATGAGTGAATGTATTCATGACAAACGCAAATCAAAGCTGTTTTGCGTTTATAGTTTCCTCTAAGAAAAGGAATCTTTATTAAAGCAGAAAACTTTACCATACCTCACAATGTTGAGCAGTTTAGGGGTATTGCTGTTGGTCTCTTCAAAAGCTGTACTAATATAATGCGAACCACAAACTGACTATAGACTTATAAAGTGTCACAATTTGAGCGCATTGTTAGAGAAAGATACCTGCTAGATGCTGCTGGGTTATGGATTCGTTTTGCTGAGATAAGCGGCCAGAATACATTCCCCTTTTGGTTTGCCTTGAGATCTGGTCATCGCACAAAGCACCTGTTGAAGAAGATCGTTGATTGAGATGCGGGCCACACCATGTTATGATCTATGTCAGTTAACCTCGTCGTACTTCAAGGTCTCATGAGTACTCCACAAGACTGCAAGGTCATGAGAGTAGCTGCATGTAAATTCGTTTCAATTTGGTCATACATTCGCGGCTGACAGTGCCACAGAATGGTATGAAACGTCACAAACGGTTACCTTCTTCAGAATTTGGTAATTTTTATATGGAATTACCCATATTGATTTGCGATCTTATCGCAAAGACTTTCCTACTGCAAGGGTAATCAAAATAGCTGTAGGCCGACAACAGCATCTTTGAGTTTGAGTTGGGTGGATTTACTAGCACATTTTCTTCTTTTAATAGACTGTGATTCGGTACAAAAGAATGAACTGACTTCGTCAACTCTGTCAGGCGCATGTGCGGAGCTGTACGCGTCTCATGATGAATGTTTTGCTCATTTCGCCCCATATAAGGTAATCCAAGAAAGTCTTCGATTCTGGATTCCACGCTGTGGATTCTGGACTCCATATACTGGATTCTGGATTCCTCGTCAGTTGAACTTGGATTACGTATTTTAATTGCTGCGGGATTCCGGATTTCTGGGCTTAGATCCGGATTCCAAGAGTTGAATTCCAGATTCCAAAGCCCAAAATTCCGGATTCCACGAGTAAAAGACTTCCCGCATTGCACTGGTGGGGCGACTCATTGAAACCAAAGTGAAGCAAAGAGTGGAATAGGTATAGTACGTCAGCTTTAAATAAAGAAAAACATTTTAAAATTGAATGTTTATATATTACCTGCATGGTTCTCAGTTAGCTTCCGCTTCCTAGCACTATCGTGCTGAGCCTCAAAGAGACCATCCACTGAAAGAATCAGGCAAAAACAACATTAGCGTTTTGTGTCTCACTCTCAGTCGATACGCAATTTATAGCTATGGAAAGAATGTGTAATCTGAATTTTTGACCAGAAACGACAACAAATTCGGCCTGTAACTTCTGCGCCTAATCATCACACACCAAATTGACAAGACTTTATAATATACCTGAGTGATGAGGCCAAGTGCGAAAAACACTAGGATCACTTAAAATGTGTGAGACAAGAGATGCTGCCATCATACTAGCACAGACTTCCCATCTCTCTGCAGTCGCTTGCTCACCATCCGCAAAATCAGCTATTTCTTTAACAATGAGCCACTCGAGTTGAGAATCAAATGCAGCCGTGAAAACTCCTGAAATAAGGAATACAATTAGGAAGTATTCTTTTAAGGAAATCAAGTTTTGCGGATTAAAGAAACTAAAAAATTAATTGCCTTGCGCATAGACGCATGTGTAATTCTTTACTTTCCAATAATTTTTGACAGTTAAACTTTCACAAAAATGTCTTTCTAATTACAAACTGGACGTTAACTGACCAGAGACAAGAAAACACCATCAAGGTATGCCAGACCCCAACGACAGCTAAGTACGACAGATTACGATTTTCACGCCGTTTCTTTTGATTTGCTGACAGCAATTTTCTTACAATGAACACGTTTCATTCAATTACTTTATTGTATAAGTGAAAAAGTTCATTTCACATTCAGGGGCGTAGCGTGGGACTTTTAAGATGTACGCACGAGAATAAATTTTTCGTAAGCGCCGAAGGCGCTTACATCTAGGGGGGTCTGGGGGCATGCTCCCGCAGAAAATTTTGAAATTCAGGGTCTCGGAAATGCCATCTCCTGGTTTTTCTGCGGGGCATTTTCAATAAATAATGCGGCAAAAATGCAGTAGAAAGTTGTACGAAAACAATGACGACAGGTCACAAGCAAAGGGCGAGGCGTCGACCCTTAAGACGGGCAAACTCCGTTACCAACCTGTCAATCCACGTTCTTATGTTTATGTATATGAGGGATTGCTAGGGAGCTTAATCTTTCGTCCGTCATCGTACTTCGCAGAGGAGATTTTAGTCTCTTCATGCTACTGAAGCTACGTTCGGCAGTGCATGTAGACGTTGTTTAGTTGTCTTGTTAATTACGTTGAAGTAATCCTGTATCGATTTTCGAGCCATATGTGTGTACTTTGTCTCACGAAACACACGAAAACACTACAGAAGCCAATGATCACGCTCCTTAAGTCGCAGAAATATTCATAGGATTCTCTAACAGTTTCTTCGGAAAATCAATCACTGGGGCTTCACTGTTTGACCTCATAAGTATATTCCTAATATCCGTTGACGGCAAATGCGTTTTTTTCTGAAGCCACACGTCATAGCATAGTAACCTCTCCTTCAAGAATACCTGCGGGGCTGGGAAAACTGGTGAGGCTAGCTGACCTTGTGGGAGGGGTACATGAGGCGTTTTTCCTATTTTTGCTTACCACTCAAATGCATTTTGCCATTATTAGTGGCCATCACTGAATGATTGATGCTTGGATAACGGAAATTCTAATAAAAAAGCCAGTATAATGTGAAAATATGAAATTATTAGCCAGCAAATTTAATGAGAAAATTTTTTTTCTTAGATCTCAGCTGTACGCACGGGCGTACGTGCGTATATGGACGCTACGCCCCTGACATTCCGTTGGCGTTCCGTTAAGTTAAGTTTGCAGCTGTAAAGTTCTGCATCTTCATCGAAAGCTGTTTGTGTCCTACGTATTCAGACGATCCCAGATCAGATTTTAATATCAAAGACATATGTTCCTATTTATTTTAGCGATGACATGTATGCTTCTTATTTAATTTTACTCTATAATTATTGCGCGAAAATGACGCCAAGAGTGCATCAGTTATTGCAGTCAAGTGTGTAAACACCTAACACCTTAAGACTTAAAGTAATTACCACGTAAGTATTCAAAATAAATGTTGTTGTCGCTCTTTCAATAGCCTGCGTGGCAGGCGCCAGATAGTTTTTTTTTGGTCCGCTTTTTAGAGCGCGCGAGCAAAACACGCGAAGTGGAGAGGAGGCCTCCTCACCTTTTCTCCCGTCGTGCGCGCGCCTCCTCCCTTCGTTCTTTCGTTACAAAAAAACTGGCGTTTGCAAACACTCTTTCAAACACTTTGAGTTATACATGTATCCCAAAACAGATGTCGAAAAACTTACCTGCTGAGACTGCAAAGTAGTACGGCTAATAGGCCTTTTTCGAATTAAAAATTACCGCTGAATACAAACATTAACGACACATTCATACAGCGTTAGCCTCGACATAAAGTAAAATATTCACAAATTTTGGCAAGTAAGTGTTTGAAATCTGAGAATACACAATAAACAGAGTAAAAAACAGCGGAATTTGTGAATACATTTACTTTTAGTGGAGGCTAACCCTGTAAAAAATGCGTCTTCACTTCTTTATTCAGCGCTCATAGCGAATTCGAAACTGGACTCTAGGGTATTTCATAAATATTTACCAATCCCAGCCATGAAGTTAAACGTTTGTGACGTTTTAAAGCATTCTATGGTACTGTTAACCGCACCTTTATGACCTCTTGAAGGATTTACAGCTACCCACATAACCTTGCGTCCTTGCGACGTAGGCTTGAAGCCTTTATACGACAACGTAAATTGAAATAGCTGAATGTATAAGAACGCTATTGTTCACAGCTAACGTGACATGCACTCACCTTCTCCTTCCATCTCTACTCCTGCCACGAGGGGGTAACAGTCGAAAAGTTCCTTTCGGCGCCATTGAGCTCTGATCTGCTCTGGGCCACTTAGGAACTCGCCATTGCAGTGAACTTTGACCTGACGATCTTCTGGGTTTTTTAAAGGTGCCTGCCATCCATCAGCGCAGTTCGAGATTATTTTTGAGAAAAGCCTACTCACATGACTACTCATGCCAGCTGACTGCTCTTGGTCGCTTGTCACCAATTTGGATGCATATGTTGTTAGTTTGGCTGATACAACAACGTCCCCTAACTTAGTTTTGTCAGGATTGAGACCACAGCATGCCCCAACAGATATTACGGCCTTGGGTTGTAAAAGAAGTGCGGCATTCTTGACCGCAATCAGAGAGCTGCTTGGGCCAATAGAACCTTTATTACATCTTAGCAGAGCAACTTTTACTTTCTCTTCATGACTTTGAACGTTGTTGAAGTAAACGAAACCAACATCCTTGTAATAATATCTGTAAGGATCTTTTAGCTCATTGTAACAGGATAAGAACTCACAGTCCTTAACGGTTAACAGTAGAACATCAGCGGGTAGATCTGGCTGTTTCATTGTTGTTGTAACATCTTTTATGGATGGAAGACCAACAGCCAGCTGTGGTGGGTCAGCATCGCTGTCCTTTAAATTACAGCTACACGCCTTCTTTGAAGCTTCGGACATATCAGTTTTCGGCTAAATTGCACTGGAGACATAAAACGAAAAAGGATAACACAATTTAGCCTTACACTATACACCCATTTTTATAACAAAGTTTTTCTAAGAAAGTGGAAGTAAAAAATTATGAGCGTACATGTTTTAAGAACATTACTTACTCAGGCTAGGGTTTACATAGGATCATTTTGTATCACCTTGGTAAAACAAGCAGTGTACAGGAATTATCATACAGTACGCGGAGTAGCAGTTTTAAACTTAAGAGTACAAGAACTACAGTTAAGTTACAGTTGGAATCGCATGCTGTATATAGAGATTACGCCAATGAATATTCCCTTGCTCTACATCAAGCAAAGATGGAAGCTAATAAGACCTCTCAGTCCTTGCTAAGCCTCGGCTAAATAAATTGACATGTGATGCAACCCCCTGATACAGCAAGAGAGGAGCCTCTGTCAGCACATGAGCTTTTTCTCAGTGAACGGTGAAAGCGACACCAAAAAAAACGGTGCCTCGTTTCTGCTAGCCTGCGCAATAGTAAACATTTCAAAGGCAAGGAAAAGGGAGAATTGGCTTCGTGAAAATGTAAAGAGTGTGGATGCCCTTCATGTGTTGTCTCGCCCGCAATTTCTATTTGCTATCTCCCTTTCAGATGCCAGACACGCGGGCTATGTGTTGTCTGGTTTAGAAACATGATGCCCACTGTATTCAGTCTGGGTTTTTACTGCTGCAAAAGGAAGCTAAAACTAGACAATGAAAAGCAATGAAAAATATACTTAAATTGAAAACAAGAACATTCCAGCTTCTTATGTCAGGGTTGCATGACTTCAATAAGAATTAGTTATTTGGTCATTTCTTTTGCACTTTAATGAGCCATGCCAGAGTCCACAGAAGTACATCACACAGAATATGACATGATACTTTTAAACTAAGCTTTTTCAAATGACATTGTGCACTCTCTTGAAGAGCCTTACAGTGTATTAAATTTCTGTTATTAACCTCCACAGTCTATTAGAACATAGCTGTCTCTTAAAACCCAAGTAACAGGTCTTCCTTAGGCAGGGGGTCAGGGGAGCGCAGATAGTATAATGATTTTCAAGACTAAGTAGCTCTTTTCCTTCTGCAATGGGAAGAAAGGAGGATAAAAATAAGGAGAACACACTTGTTAATCAAGCAAAGTCATGCAAAATGCAAATTGCAGCATCATTCACAGCTAACAAACGCCCAGCCAAACATTTTGTTTGTGTCCCTTCCTCTTATCTACCAAGCAAAAATAAAACTTATTTACTAGGATTTCTGTATTTTTTGAAAAGTAATTTCATGATCTCCGCGATGAAGGATGAAGATGTAACCCGAAGAATACAAAAGGGATTGCAATGAGATGTAGAGGCCAGGGGCTAATTACATGGCACAAACGATCATTATCAACTGACAAAAGTACAAGATGTAGAAGAATAAAGGTACAATTCCAACGATAAATACAATTCTTCTTCTTCTTCTTCTTCTTCTTCTTACTATTATTATTATTATTATTAGATTAATTATTAAATACAATAGTTTTTTTATTATCACAAAGATACACAAAGATATGAAAAAGTTTGACTCTAGCACAAATATCAATAATAATATAACCAAGTCTAAGTTTAATTTAATTAAATTACTTTAACTACTATAAACTATTGCAAGCCAGGTAGAGATTTTTTTCATATTGTTTTAAATAGAAATCAAAGACAACATATAATAAAACCCTTACTGGAAGCTAACATAAGCGCAAGTAAGATGATTGATTGGTATTGTTTTAAATACCAGTTGAGAGGTTTATTGACATGCAAGAATCAACACATAAGAGTACAAATGGTATAAATTTACATTATGATTGGAAATTACAATCTGTAATTAATAAGTTTTTGTTTAACGGCAAGTGAATTGTCCAGTGAGAGAGGTATATGGTTTTAATATAGTTTGTATTATAGAAGCACCAATAAACCATCTATGGCCTTTGTGCAGACTTTAGTTTTCGGGATTATTATATACATCAGCTAACTGAAGAACACAGGCCACTGCAATTATTAGGCATTTTTTAGAGTTTAAATCTTTTGTCTACTCATGTTACAGTACAGTACAGTATCTTTATTAAATGTCCACTATGTGGCTCTTCCGATTTAATTTACAAAATGGAAAGAAGACAGAAGTAGGAGAAAAAGACTACTTTACAAATCTAATTATTAATAATAAAAGGGAAAAATAGGAATAAAATTTACTTAAGAAATAGCTGAGATAATATATCGTATAGACTATATGCATATACATTACTTATTATTGACCTTAAAATACTCCAATTATGACATATAAAAACTGTTTTAGACATGCAATCAGTCACCTAGTTCTCGGTGTGACATAGCTCCAATTTGGCACCGTGCTTAAAACAGTGAGCGTTTTACTATTTCTTGTGCTTGCACTTAGCGAGTTCCAAGTGTTGATAGATCGATAGTGAAAGGAATGTTGTGCAGTGGCTGTCCTGCACATAGGAACGTCTAGATTTTCCCTTAATCTTGTATTATAACTATGGATTCCTGTTCTTTTATTGATGTAGCTATTTAGGTAGGAGGGCGCAAGTCCAATCACTAGTTTGTACAACTGTGTGACATCGCGCACTAACAGCAGATGTTTAATAGAGGACCAACCCAGTTCCCGCAGGACTGGTCAGATATGGTCGAACTTCCTAGTATTAGTTAAAACTCGAGCAGCAAAATTTTGTACAAGTTGCCGTTTATGAATGTCCCGCTTAAAAGTGCCAGACTATACAGTAGAACAATAAAAGAGCTTACTAAAAACCAAGCAATTCAAAATGGTGAAGAGTACGGATTTGGAAAATAGATGCCTAACTTTGCTTATCTGACACAGAGTAGAGATAAGGGACAAAGTCAATGTAATTTCATGTTCATTAAATTTAAGGTTCGAGTCTAGTATGATACCCAGATCTTTGACTAAGGGTACGGGAGCTAGGTTTTGGCCAAGAAAGGAACTCTGACATCTGAAATTTTACTTAATAGCTGTCGCATTCCAAACAAAATAAGTTTGGTTTTACTAGGATTGATGAGTAGCTGATTAGTACATCACCAGGCGGCGATGAGACGAAGATCTTCGGTGACTTTAGTCGGGCAGGAGTCAATGTCCTTGGATGAGACCGAAAGGTAAACCTTGGTATCATCGACATATGACTTGACACTTGAAAATTTTACAACGGAGGATAAGTCATTTATGTAGAGACTGAACAGGAGCGGCCCTAAAATGGACCCCTGAGGTACGCCATGTGTAACGATTAGCTCCTCAGAGCGAGATGTTCCTAGTCGTGTTGACTGCATACGGTCGGTAAGGTAGCTCTTAAACCACTTTGACGCTTTACTTGACGCACCCAGCCCTTGCCACTTGAGAAGGTCATGTTAGTGAAGCCATGTCGAGTGATAAACTTGATATTAGACAAAACTTGGTCTTAAGTTTTTATATTACTGATTTTTGAATCTGTTGAATCCTCAGTTTAAGTCCATGAAGAATAGAAAAACCATCTTTTTATTTATTTCGCAAGAGCTTTACTTTAGGTGCTCTATTCCAACAAACTGAGTAGCCTTATGTAAGATTTGTTTCATAGATTGTTGAGGAACTCTTCTTTTGGGCCCAGCTTTCCCTGGTCAATGATGTGCACTAATGTATATGTTCCTGGTTTTATTGTCAACTTTATGCATGTATTTTTTTATGGAAAACAACAATTAATCTACTCACGTCAACTAGTGACCAATTTCTTCCCATAGCTTTTCAAAACCAAACGAAAATACTTTCAAATAAGCTTAAATTATAGATATCGTTAATCCTCTACTTAACCTTCCCCCACCCCCGCCACTATCATGTAGTGAAGACCCCGTCTCTTTTAAGCACCCTCCTCTCCCCTTCCCCCTTATTCTTCACAACCAAAGTAATAAATGATAAACTGCATTAATTCATCATGACTGTAACACTTCATGTAAACTGATCCAGTATGTTTAATTCAA
>OZ037999.1:7000521-7008021 GCA_964035705.1 Porites rus
GTATGTATCGCGGCGCTCTTGTTAGCGGTTTTGTAAACATTCCGGTCTACTTTAACAAATCAGCGAATAATTTTAAACCACTCGATAGATTTTTTAAAAGAATTAAGATTCTTCTTGTAATTCAAACTGAGAATTAGTCAGCCACTCCTCCGTTTTCAGACCTACCCTGTTCTTCAAGTGGAGATGATTCTGGAAAGTTATGCGAAAGTTTATTCTAATCAGTTCATGACTGGAAATAGCCCATTCCAGCTAGTGCAGTGCAGCACGGTGCCCAACAATAACAAAAAAATAAATATGAAAATTACTCGTCTGAATGTAACTGTATTATTACGCCGACTTCAGGTTAATATTCAGGTCTTCAAAATAATTAAATAAACATGGGGACGTCTTTAAAAACAGGCTTTGCCCAAATTTTCTCTTGCTGCCCAAAAAATCTGAGTTGCCCAAAATTTGGGGGGGCTGCAGCCCCCATCGCCCCCCCGGCCCGTACGCCTATGCTAATTTGGACTTCAAATCTTCTTGGCTAAATCCCCTCATAACTAGTAGCTTCCTATAGCATGTAATCCCCCACATATTAAATGCGTAAATGCTTTCAGAGAAAAGCAAAATTATATTTTGGAAGGAATACCGAAAATTGGACCGTTTACTTTGCGCGATGTGCCAATCATTCCATATAAATTATGTTGAATTTGGTCGGCGGTCTTTCCAGTTTGCGACCTTGCGATCAAGGGACTTCTGCCAGCACAGTAGTTTGAAGGTTCAATCGTTAGTGCACACAAATCGAATCCCCTTGTTCTACAAAAAAATATTAGCAAGGATTATGCTATCAGAAACGAAAACATCACGATTGTTCATTTTTTGTTGTCTTCATGTGATATGTCCTTACGTGGAAAGCTGGTCGCCGTCGCGTCGCGTTGGCCCCTAAAACTTTTCTTTCTAAAATCGAACGATGTACTGGATGCGGTCCTCGGCACTGATCTTGGGGAACAGCGGTGTTTTAAATTCCTAATAAGGCAGTTTGTATCCTTAAACAAAACGAAAATAATTTGTTCTATGACCGATCGGAAACCGTTCGTCGCCTGTCGATTCTGTGGTGTGAAGATCTCATCTGTGATTGGTTGCAACACAATGAACATTCCAGACATATTTTAGGTGTTCACGCCAATATATTCACCGCTGTAAAATGGGTATCGATACATTTATTTTTGAAAACATTTTGTTGTTTTTCTGAAAATATGGTTAGAAACTTTTCAAACATACTGAGCTATTCATCTGCTTAACATAGGACGTAACTTTTAATAATATTGGGTCTGCTTAAATATACAGGTTTGCCGTTCACTATAGAAAAAGAGTAATTAGGTTTGTATTTTTTTCTGTGTGGGAGGGGAGTATAAAAAATAAGACACAACTCAGTAAGAAGCTATACACAGCTTGAACTTATTGCAATAGTTTTTATTCTTAATACTTTTGAGCACTTTCTATAACGAGAAAAAAAAAAGACTACATTCAGCAGCCAACACCTAAAACCATGAGTGCTTAATTACTAAAATAGGGAAAACTCGCTGGGTCAATAAGGGGCAAACACAACATCAAAAGGTCCTATGCATCCTTGAATGCCTAAAGGTTGAATTATGCTGTGGTACGATTTGCATTTAAACCCCTAGATTTATTTTACATGCCGCAAGCTTATATTATTTAACACACATAATAAATGTTTGGGGTTGTTCTTACCTACATATTGTGGTGCAGGATCTGTAAAGGTTAATTATTACAGGTGTACGAGGAAAATATGAGGCTTGGTAAAACCACATAAAGTAAATAAACTCCAGATGAGATTATCATACTGTCGTATTTATTTCAACACCGTTTGCAACATGAGAAAACACAAATAACCTTACACAAATAAAGCTTTTACAAGCAAAAATCGTTTTCAGGATACACACTCAGTGATCTTTGTAGTGTTTTAGCCTCGCTAGTAAATAATGCGTTAGCTTAGTGTTTTGCCAATCTTTTTAGAGCAAGAACCTTTCAGAATTCGGCAAAATCCTAGGGTCCATTTTTTTGAAGGTAAGAAAAGACTTCAAAGCATTCAAAAGAGCGTTTTCCGATTAACTTTTACTGAGCAATATTTTTCGCTCGCTGGAATGTTGACAATTACAGTTTAAAAATGGAAGAGGTGGTTTTGTAAACTCAACATTTCCTTCAAAGGCGAATTTTCCTCAGAAATCAAATTCAACTTATGACCAAAAAAAATTAAAGCAAATCTTTACGAAATTTCGAGATTTCAATGTCAAGAAAACTACAGAGAAACGGCTCCCTACCTCGAGCAACCGGGCCACCATTGTCTGCACTTGTTAAAGAACAACACAAGCTGCACAAAAAACCTTTTTCCCTGACTTGGCGAGTCGACAGATGAAAACAAAGCTCTTCTTTTCTTCACAGGCTGGGAGGCAGAATTTAAAGTTCTGGCGATTCCATATGTTTGCGAAAGGATTTTTTAACTGCGATTTGATTTGCAATGTTTGAAAATTTTGATCAAACTTTTGCACATACCGATTTCCACACATGAGTTGACCCGTCAAAACCGTCAATCAAATTGAACTTAAATGGTCTCCTTACTGATTTTCAATCTTCGTGAATAGTGGCTTTAGGAATATTAACCTCGCCGCGAATATTCCGCTTCTATTCACCTCGTGTTCAAGAATATTAAAGTGCTTAATTGTTAATTGTCCAATGTGAAGCACGGTACAAAATATCAGTCAAAGCAGGAAAAGGTGTTTTCCACATGATTCCTGGTCATGTCCTTGAGAAAAATTCTAGAAACCTTTTCAAGAGCCGAACCTAATACATTGAAATAAGTACGTGAAAAGCTCGGCGTCTGAATCAATTAGGAACGCCTGTTTCAATTTGGAACGGCTACGCCGTTCTTTTCGCCCAGCTCGGCCGGGAATTTCGCCTTTGGGTGAGTGACTTTGGAACGGTTTTGATTCAGACGCCGAACTTTTTATGTACCGAACCTGACGCATAAATTGTTATAACGTATTTTGTAAGCAGTTTGAACGAAATGAGCATTTTTCGCCCTTTGAACTTAGTTCGGCTGCAATTAAGATCGGCGTCTGAATCAATTTAGCCAGCTTTAGCCGGTCTTAATTTGGGTCGGCCTTAATTCGAATCAGGTTCGGCTCATAAAAAGTTCGGCGCCTGGACCGGGCTTAAGTTTCCGAATATTTGCCATGAAAAGATGCAGCGACAGGAGAAGCTGAAAAGGTAGTTCCCGTCTGTTACGCCGCAAAATGTAATAATCGCCGCAAAATGTAATATAAGAATCGCCGCAAAAAGTAATACTAACGCAAAATGTAATAACATTGACGCAAAATGTAATAAAATTTTCAACGCAAAATGTAATAATCTTTCAACGCAAAATGTAATAACTTTTCTAACGCAAAATGTAATAATTTCCGAAATAACGACGTGCATGCTACTTCAAAATCGGTATTGTGGCTCAGTAATCAGTAGCTGATCCAGATCTTCATGTGAATTATTATTATTATTACTATTATTATATTTATTATTATTATTATCAATATTGATATTAATAATAGTAATAATATTTATTTTCTTCTTATTATTATTATTACTATTAATGAAATAACGGTTGAAACGTCGTGTTACTTCCGTGCTGAGCTAGTAGGGACCTTACGATCCGACAACGGCGACGGCGACGTGGGACTTTTTTACTTCCGGTTACGTACTGCGCATGAGTAGATTTCTGAGACGGCGGTGTCCCTAAGCGGTGTCCCTTTACGCGCGGACGTCTAGAAGCCTTGTTTGACGTTGTGCGAAAACGTGGAAATTAAAACCCAACTATGGCAAAGGAATCAAGGTAAAAACGAGACTTTGCGACTAAATTTAAAGAATACTAGTTTGTATGAAATGTCCGAAACGAACAGAGCGTGGAGTCTTTTGTATACGACCACAAACTGAATGGAGATAGATTTGACTTATTTTGCTTTGTATTTGTTTGTGATTGTACTTCACTCGCTGTCACTGAGCTTTCTTATCACTTACTTTCCAACTTTTTTCTCGATCAAAAAAAGAGAACAATAAAGCTTAAATTTTTATTTTGGGTTTACTAGGAAATATTTTCATTTATAATCGTAGATTAAACTTATTTTACAAGGAACTCACTGGCTGGGTTGAACAGTTATATCGACGAATTCCGACTACCGCAAATATTGCTATATTTATAACTGAATCAAAAACAAATACAAAACAGAGACGTTCACATAATTTCCACTGTTTCCTAATTAAATAAGAATTATTTTAAAAAATCCAAACTTTATTGATTGCCCAATATTTTGCTCCAAATGCTACACATTTTTTAGTAATTCATGACTGTTTTCATTTGAAAGCGTCCTTCCAACCTTAATTGTATGTTTCCCTCATTCGGAAGGCAAAGGATAACCGTCATGTATTCTCATGATCATTTCTTTATCTGTCAACAAGTTCAGCTAATTTATTGGAGGACTAAAGAAAACAAAGATATTGTCTAATATTATGATGATCTAGTTAATACCACCCAAAGCAAGTTATGTTATTTGTTTTAAAAATTTTGATCATGATTAGGACCAAGTGCTAGTAAATCTAAGATACAATGATAATTTTGTTGTTAGCAAATTTTGCTGATATACTGATAGTTCTTCCTCATGAAGTAATTTTTGTTGCACTGCACTTTCAGTCAATCAATGAAATGGACTGAAGAACACGAATTGCTTATGTTGAGGGAATTGATGCTTTTGCAGCCATGGCTGCACAAGGAAAAGAGAAGAAGGAAAAAAGTCAGGGAAGAAGACAGAGCCTCAGGTATTGCCCCTGAAGAGGACAAGGAACTAGAGCAACTGTTAGATGAAACCATTGAACTCTTTGATGAGTCTGACAAAATCATAGATCAAACAAAACAAAAGCAGGAAGAAGAAGCAAAGAAAGCAGAGGAAATGCGGAAGAGATCATTGGAAACTTTTAAAGATAGCGCCAAAAGGAATGCCGATGAACAGCAAGGAGCAAGACCGAAAAAGGGTAGAACTAGTGGTGCAAGCACTCTGGCTTACCTGAAGGATAGGGCAGAAGTAGAAGCTACTTTAAAACGTGATGAATTGGAGATAAAAAGGCAAGAGTTAGCACTGCAAGCAAAGGAGCAGGAAGGAAGACAACAGCAGTTTGATATGATGAACAAGCAAACTAGAGATATTCAGCAGCTTCAGCAGCAGCAAATGCAGCAGTTTATGCAAGTGAATGCAAACATGATGCAACAGCACCAACAACAAACCCTTGCACTTATGGAACTAATGAAAAAGTTTGCTGGGAAGTGATGCTGGTCAATCTCTGCAAGAGGTCATTTAAATGCACAAAGAGTTCACATTTTTATTAACTTGAACATTTTCAAGGAAGTTAAAAATTAAAGATTTATAATAATAATTACTTGTTTACATATATACTTGTAAAGGAAATGTTGCTTAATTTTGCCAACCTTTGAAAGTCGCCGAATTGATGTTATGCCAGTATCAAAACTGGGGCTGAGCCTTTATCAAGGCAATAGGGCTTATCCAACTATAGAATTGCATTACTCTCTGTAAACATGCTCACCATTATTTGTTCTCATTTAATAGTTTGTTTTGGTGGCATTTATTTCACTTTAATTGCAATATGTTAGCCTTTCTCGATTGTATAATTTTTTTTTTTATTAAAAAGCAGTTCAATTTTGGAAAGGAAAAGTGTTATGTAACTTTTGTAAAACCTGTTTGGCAGACTTAGTGAAAATAATCCTCAATTTCTGGGGGAGAAACATCAAAGTAGTCTGATGTGGTGGATCCGTAACAACAAACACGAGCATTGTGAAGAAGGGCACATGTCACATACATTTTGCCAACAGCACTTAAACTTATTTTCAAGTTTTTTTTGAAGTCCAGAAATTTAAAATAATTTATTATATCACCAAAAATCCATTCAACAGAAACTCTGACTTCACTCATAGATTCATTCCATGCAGACTGTATGGGAGTTAGTCCAGCTCCTCGAAAAGGTCCTTGCAGATGTAGTCGAAGAGGATATGCCGGATCTCCATAAATACATAGGGGGTTCCCATTTGTGTCCACTGAAAATCGTTGCAATTGGTTTAACACTCCAGATCTAGCTAACACCCCACTGTCATGTCTCTTTCCCTCGACAGGCCCAAACAGGTTGGCAACAAGGCCACTGGGTGCTGCGATAGATTGAAACTTTATAGCATGGACTTTTTTGTGACCATTGTATAAGCACTTTTGGTTTTGTCCTGGTCGGCATATGGGCCTCACAGTACCGTCAACAAACCCCCAACAGTTGTCAAGAGCAGCTCCCCTGTTGTGAACTGCAACGGCAAACTCCTCTAAATGATCGGGTCTTAACCAATCCTGGTTCAAATCAGTGAGAAGGCGGTTCCATGTTTGATACGTCTTGTTCATAACAGCATTTGAGATCATACACAGTTGTGGTTCTGGAAATCTGGGTATCATGTCTACGTATCTACAGGGATAGGCAAATCTTTTAAGAAAAATGCACAATGCCTCAACCATGTCGACATTTACACCATTGTAGCAAACGATCCGATCCGGTAAAGTAAACACCTCTGCCAAGTTGTAAATGCAATTCTTGTAAAATCTAAACTCAGTTTTACATTCATCATCGGTCATCTTGTCGAGATCGAAGCACTCGTAGTTAGTATACGGTAAATCCGGATTTTTAGGCTTGTGTAAATCGTAGAGTAGCACGAATTCTTCAGCGTTAATCGAACGGGAAGCATGAGCCAGGAGAATAGTGTCACGGAACTTTGGCATGGCTTTCTAAAAAACTTTCGTTGACTTAAACACGATAAACATCAATGACCGTCGTCAACGTTCTCGCTCGTAAAATTCGTAATCTCAATTTTGGCGGGAACGCCAACACGACGTGGCCCCGCTCGACCCAGACTTCTCACGTTGCCGTTGCCGTCGCCGTTGTTGGATCGTAAGGTCCCTAGTCTCTCTCGATCGCAGCCGTGTTTTGTCTCGTCACGCAACACTCTTCCCCAACAAAGGAGGAGGAGCATAGCGTGACGAGACAAAAATGGCTTGAAGAGCTTGCTGTACTGTACCACAACTGTAGCAACTGAGAGACTTGGTTTAATTGCAGGTGTTGAATTTAATTCAGTCAAATAAAATAGCTGTTGTCGAAAACAAGTAATAGAATCAACTTTCAAAGCGTAATTCAAATGCATTTAAAATATAAGATATCTGTCACACTTTTTTTCATGAGAACCAGACAACTTTGGCTGTAGCTTACTTTTCCTAAGTTCTCATTTAATAGAGGCTGAACAGCATAGAGAAAAACAGGAACAAACACAAAAACATTTTTTACAGTATATTGTGTATTTTGTTAATCCAAATATGTGAATGTTAACTTTTAACGTCGTCCTGGGGTACCAGGGCC
>OZ037999.1:7013021-7045521 GCA_964035705.1 Porites rus
CTGTCTTCACGTAAGCTGTTTGTTAAAGTTGGGAATAGTCATTCTTCACAACGTGCATTGAAGTGTGGTGTCCCTCAGGGATCCGTTCTGGGCCCTTTGTTGTATTTGTTATACACATCACCTATTGCGGACATAATAAATGATCATGGACTATCATACCATCCATATGCTGACGACACCCAATTACATATTACCTTTAAATCTACCAGCTTGAATGACATCCAACAAGTGAAGTTGACGGTGGAATGCTGTGTGAGGGACATTGATGAATGGATGATAAGAAACTATCTTAAACAGAACCAGGACAAAACGGACCTTGTAGTCATCAGTTCCAGATTCCATCCTATGCCTGACATCGGTCACATTACTGTTGGTTCTGAGTGCATTGCACCTCGTGACTCTGTTCGTAATTTAGGGGTTCAGTTTGATAGCATATTTAGTTTTGAGGAGCACATTAAGAACATTTGTAAATCATCATTCTATCATTTGAGAAATATTGCTAAAATCCGCAAGTACTTAAGCCAAGATACATGTGAAATCTTAGTCCATGCATTTATTAGTTCGAAACTTGATCACTGTAATTCCTTATTACATGGCCTTCCTAAGTATCTGTTAGCTAGACTACAGGCAGTTCAGAATGCTGCAGCTCGTGTTGTTACACTGACACCGAAGCATGTTCATATAACTCCTATTTTAATTAATCTTCATTGGTTACCAGTTGAGTTTAGAATAACTTTTAAAGTCCTTTTATTGGTATACAAGGCCCTTCATGGCCTTGCACCTTCTTATATTTCTGACCTTTTGAATTTTAAAACATACTCTAGGTCATTGCGTTCTTCATGTAAAGAATATTTAGTGGTTCCAAGAAGCAGATTGAAAACATATGGAGACAGAGCTTTCTCTATTGCAGGACCTAAATTGTGGAACGATTTACCTCTAGAGATTAGCAAATGTGCTTCAGTGGCAACTTTTAAGCAATCCCTTAAAACTTTTTTATTTAAGTTAGCATATAGATTCCTTTTGTTTTTAAGATGTTTTTGATTTATATAGTAGATAACTTAGGCTCTATTTGAATTATATTGTATATTGTAGATATTTTATAATTTAGATTTTTTTTTTTTTTTTTTGTAATTAGGTAGCGCTTTGGACAATTATTGGATTTTAGCGCTATATAAATAAAATTATTATTATTATTTAGCTTGTTTTTGTGGTTGACAACGAGACCGGTGAGCATTTTTTGTCCACTGTCCACTGTCCAATGTCCACTTCATTCTGCCCCTAGAACTAATCTGCTCTCCTCTGCTGCTCGCATATTTGCTGACAGGTGGTTTTCTGTTAAAGCACAAATTTTATCAGTTTTTAGTTCCCTGTTTGGATCACCGTTACTGTCCCGGAGCAAACTAATGATTTATGTTTTCATGTCCAGTCTTTTATATCTTAATCGAAAAAATTTCATAAAAATACCATCTTCTTTGTCTTCCTGCCGCTTTTGACTTATTACTCGGATTACTATTAATATAATTTATTTAATTGTCACCGTGAGTCCTGTCGATGAGTTTTTGTTACACTTGGGGCAAACTTCGCCAGTAAAATATGTTTAAATAATAATAATTATAAAGAAACAGAAAAACAGAAAAGTAATGCGTGATACATTATTACAACTTTGAAATGTAAACACAGTCATGACTGCACGAAGTCTTATTTTTCAATCGGTTTTTCAATCCGTGTTCAATCACCAAAGGTTGTTGACATGAAATAGAAAATGATAATAAAAGCTTAGTTTAAGCCTAAGCCTTTTTGACGTTTTCAGATGATAAGCGACGTAACATGCTTGGAAACGTATAAAAATATAAAAACTGTACACTTTAGTGTAACCTGAATTAAAACTTAATTTGCATGGATTTCTAGACTTTACCAACACTCGTATCTTATATTTACCGAAGACTCGCCTCGCACTAAGCTGAGATCAGCATCTACTTTCATACATTTTGCTGGGTAAATAGATTTCCGGCGGGCAGGGAGAATGGAAAAGTCTCGCAGTTGGTACAGCCGTGCATATCTGAATTCGTGTGTGTTCGATTCGATCAAATATTGTTGCATCACTTGCATGTGCACTCACGTGATTACGGGGACATTAGATAGAACACCAGGGCCTTCGTAACCACATACCATGTATAATATACTACGTAGAACAAACGGGAATCCCAAGAATGTGGACAGATTGTAGGAAAACTTCGCTATACAGTTTATAAATAGCTCCTAACCACCCCACCAATAATACTACATCTTCGAGCTCGCTTTTGCTCGCCCGCAATGATAAGAAGAATTCTGCTGGAGGCGGTATGTGTAAGAGATACCAGTTTTCAATGGAAGGTACATAAAAAGGGCACCTTCTCTGTCAAAAATGGTATATTAAAGGGCAAACTAAGGGGGTGGGCCTCGGGGTGGAGCCTCCTCCCAATTTACCTCAAGGATCAGGCCGGAGACGAGGGTTTCTTTTCCTCTCACCCCAGTTCCCCTCCATTCTTCCCTTACTCTTCCGCCCCTTTCGACGCCTACCACGCAAGCTTCAGTCAATTAAAACTGCGGGCCCTAACCCCGGACTATAGCGAGGAATTTAACTTAACAATGACCTGGAGCGGGTAAAACACCGCTAATTCCCTCGCCCTCTGGGTTAAGTGGTAACTTAGTAAAACAGGAAATGGGAAATGGGAAATGGAAAACTGAAAAATAGAAAGGAAGTAGTGGTCAGCGTTCATACCATACCAGACCGATTTATTTGCCCATTATAAATTACATTTTTACAACTCTCTTCTAATAACTTGTTATCTGCTATTACAATGCAATATAATGGCAGGCGATCTTAAACTCTAGGAAGATACCCTTGGTACAATTACGTCTAGTGAAAATAGCAGATGGATATCAAATCTAAAAATAATAACAACAAGGAATTTGTACGAAATTATTTACTAATTAATAAACAACAACTTTTTTTGCATTTCCACTTACATAGATGGTATTGCATAGAAGAAAAATAAAGGAAAATAATAGAAAAATACAGCAATGAATTACAAAATAAATGATAAATAATAATTAGTTACAACATCCTGACTCTTGTTTCCTTTTCTTGAAAGATTCGAAAACAAAATAACTGATTTTTTACAAATAAAATGGTCTACGTTATTAAAAAGAAGTAATATTTTATTTTGTTCATTTAAAGTATAAAAGATGGAATATTTGGAGATTATATCACTAAAAAACGTTTTCCTTATACACAAATAAGAGTCGCAGTGAAGTAGAACAAATTCAGTAAAAATCAAAAATCGGTTGTTCTTATTAAAACGGCGAGACAGTGGACAGCCTAACGAGGTTCATATTCTTAAATTATTATTTTTTCTTTTAATAATTGAAATTAATTTTAGCACCTGCCTTTTTTAAGCTGAATTAATGTCAGAAAAATATATATTGTTTATGGTAATCAGAAGCCCATCTGAGCTTCTGCGGTAACAAAGACCCTCGTCCAGTCTCCTCGACAAAATAAAATGCCCATCAATAAAAGCTGTTTGCATTTCTGATAGATGTATCGATTGAAAAAAACTTTTGACAGTTATTTTGGAAGTTATGGAAGTTTTAAAAGTTAAGAAAAAGGAAACAAAACAATCGCAAAACATCAGCACTGAAAAAGAGGTCAGAGGGGATCCTGCGTCGGTCATCCATCCAAAACTAACCGCGTCCGACAAGGCTTTACTTTGTGGAACGGACACGTCTCAACATACAGCAGTAGCTTTTATTGAGCTACTGATAACCAACAACTCGAATTGCTATTATACAACGTGATTATACCGTTACTGAAACTAACAGTAACATAGTTTAGAATTCATCGAAAAACGTATTAAATTACATTTATACCGAACCGTTTCGTATCGTTTTAAGATGTAATCAAGTAGGTAGCAGCGAGGCGACTACATTCAAACGACACGAAACGATCCGGTTAACAAGTACGGCTTATCACACAGTCGCTTTTTCTAGGGGCACGTTTCTCGGGATTTCGCTTATTTGAAAGCCTTATCTCAAAGTACACGTTCCCCATCGTCACCGGGCGAAACAGTACACATCATATAAGAAAGGAGTTTGCTGCGAGGGCCTTGGGAAGACAAACCCCAGCGTCGGCTATACTGCTGGCACTCAAAAGAAGAGATTCTTGAGGGAGGAGCTTGCTGTGAGGGCTTGAGAAAGAGAGGAAGCGCCGGCCTCGCCAATACTGTTACCAAATAAATACAAGCTAGTCAGGGAGGAGTTTGCTGTGAGGGCTTGAGAAAGAGAGGAAGCGCCGGCGTCGCCAATACGGTTAGAACGTAAATCCAAACTAGTCAGGGAGGAGTTTGCTGTGAGGGCTTGAGAAAGAAAAGAAGCGCCGGCGTCGCCAATACTGCTATAAGGTAAATACAAGCGAGTCAGGGAGGAGTTTGCTGTGAGGGCTTGAGAAAGAGAAGAAGCACCGGCCTCGCCAATACGGTTAGCACCTAAATACAAGCTAGTCAGGGAGGAGTTTGCTGTGAGGGCTTGAGAAATAGAAGAAGCACCGGCCTCGCCAATACTGTTACCAAATAAACACAAGCTAGTCAGGGAGGAGTTTGCTGTGAGGGCTTGAGAAAGAGAGGACGCGCCGGCGTCGCCAATACGGTTAATACGTAAATCCAAACCAGTCAGGGAGGAGTTTGCTGTGAGGGCTTGAAAAAGAAAAGAAGCGCCGGCGTCGCCAATACCGCTATTAGGTAAATACAAGCGAGTCAGGGAGGAGTTTGCTGTGAGGGCTTGAGAAATAGAAGAAGCACCGGCCTCGCCAATACGTTCACCACCTAAATACAAGGTAGTCAGGGAGGAGTTTGCTGTGAGGGCTTGAGAAAGAGAAGAAACACCGGCGGCGCCAATACTGTTATAACCTAAATCCAAACTAGTCAGGGAGGAGTTTGCTGTGAGGGCTTGAGAAAGAGAAGAAGCACCGGCGTCGCCAATACTGTTACTACTTAAATCCAAACTAGTCAGGGAGGAGTTTGCTGTGAGGGCTTGAGAAAGAGAAGAAACACCGGCGGCGCCAATACTGTTATGACTTAAATCCAAACTAGTCAGGGAGGAGTTTGCTGTGAGGGCTTGAGAAAGAGAAGAAGCACCGGCGTCGCCAATACCGTTATCACGTAAATAGAAGCTAGTCAGGGAGGAGTTTGCTGTGAGGGCTTGAGAAAGAGAAGAAACACCGGCGTCGCCAATACGGTTAGCACCTAAATCCAAACCAGTCAGGGAGGAGTTTGCTGTGAGGGCTTGAGAAAGAGAAGAAGCACCGGCGTCGCCAATACGGTTAGCATTTAAATCCAAACTAGTCAGGGAGGAGTTTGCTGTGAGGGCTTGAGAAATAGACGAAGCACCGGCGTCGCCAATACTGTTACGACTTAAATCCAAACTGATCAGGGAGGAGTTTGCTGTGAGGGTTTGAGAAAGAGAAGAAGCACCGGCGTCGCCAATACTGTTCCAACCTAAATCCAAACTAGTCAGGGAGGAGTTTACTGTGAGGGCCATGGAAATCGCAGCAGCACCAGCACCGTGTATGCCTGTTTCGCCAAAATCCACTTCAGTCAGGGACGACATGTCAAGGTGCTTACCTAAACTAGAAACTAAGCGAGTTTCAAGGCTGTCCTGGACTCTTGAACACTCCAACAAACACTCACAAGCTAAACTCATATATGATTTACGGTCTTCGGCAGAGCTGATTTTTTTAGCCATAACAATAAAGAACGACACTGCAGTTTCCTCACTCCGCAAGGTCATGATGCCACTCATGAACAAAAAGACCTGTCTCAGTTTATCCAAGTATCTCTTATCGTCAACAACTGAGGTTAAGTCTCTTTCTTTGCTGATACTTTGAAACGCAAGGAAAAGGCCAGCAAAAAACTCCTGAAAGCTTTTGTGTAAAAATGCACAGCGCGTGGAAGGTTTGCGCTTGGCGCCACCTTGTTGAAAAGACAAGAATCCAAAATTGATACGCTTGACGGTATCTTCCTTCTTTTCAAAGTACAACTCTCCTTTAAGCAGGGATTGTAACGCGAAGCTGCCCAAAAGCAAAAGTTCTTTCTTATAACCTGAAATCAAGTCCTCACCGCTGCTTTTAAGTCCGTTTTTTACTTCGTATCTTCTCAAAACAAAGGCAACAATTTCAACGTACAACTCAGTCCTGCTTGTTGGAAGAACACCTTCGAAATCCTCGAAAAGACAACAGAGTAAAGCTGTATTGAGTGGATTTTTTGTTAACTCGCCTAGCGTTTTAAGTGGATCATCATCATACTCTGGAAATGTCAATCGTTCAATCAGCTTCTCAGCCAAGTGTTCCCTGCCTTTAAAATACTTTCTGATAAAACTTTCCGCATCGTTATCAGTAAATCCTACAATCTCCCAGAGGGCGTCACAGTATGGCCTTACTTTCTTTCCAACCTCATGGCGAGATGTAATGACAATGTGACAAGCTGGGAGGAGTTTACTCTGAACGAGCGAGTAGTACATGTCCAGTTTAAAGGAATCTGCCTCATCTAATCCATCAAGCAGTAGCAAACATTTGGCCTGATTTTCTCGGATGTATTTGAAAAAATTCTCCTTAGCCTGTTCGTCAATATCATCAGGAAGAAGTTGGTCGTCAATAGCTTCCCAGATGCCAGATTTAACATCGTTGCATCTAAGCAAGAGCAGCACTTCAATTGATGGAAAAGACGAGTCCCATTCATCTTGTTTATTTGCCCAGTCATACGCCAGTTTTTGTGAGTAGGTGGTTTTTCCCATGCCAGGTTCTCCTTCGATCAAAAGAATCCGTGGTTTCGGGCAATCAGGGTGGGGTCTAAAGATAGCAGTCATGTTGGTGATTTCATCATCGGTCAATGTTCCTCGGGTTTTTTCTTTGTTCACGATCTTCAGTCGGGTGAAAATCTCATTCAGGCTGAAATTAAGGTCATCACACCATGGAAATGGTACCAGCCGTCCTTCACGACGTTTGTAAAGCTGACGAATCCTTTCTATGATAGCTGGCACCCCTGAGAAATACAAGATCCAAAAAATAAGATCGATTTGGTTTTATTATACTGTCATACAAGCCGTCCACGCTCTGTATATCGTCTAAGATACGCTTTTATGGTTTTGTAACGTTGCAAAACGAACGAGTTGAAGATCGATATAGACGATCTTTTTGGGTTAACTATAAAGATTCTCAATCCTAATTAAGAAGAAGCATGAATTATGTGAAGAAATATTTACAAAACCCAACACAGGTTTGTCTTTACGTCGTTTATGTAATTTACACTTAATAGACCCTTCCAAGATTTTAAGTAAGCAATTATCCATCGACACTACACTACTGGAGAACGCCTGAAAACTTACCTTGTTTAAAGGCGATACGTTCAGAGCGAGCGAAGATATTCTTCAACCGTGACAAAGTCCCGAAATTTTATACAGACTTTTGTATGGTGGGAGGCATGAACTTGCTCTCTTCCATAGAAACGTCTGTAAAATTTCGCGTCTTTTTGGAGCTATATGTTGGTTAGTTTTAACCAAATCACTATTTAACTCAGCAAGTGATTTTAAGGTCTTCTTTCCAGCCAAATGGTCCAAATTAAAACTGTTAAAATACGTGGGAAGGTCTATTTTCTATGTTAAAATGGCTTGTGGTCGGCTCATTTTTTTCCTAGACTGCCAAACAGTATTTTTCTTTGAGAAAATTAAACCCCGCTCGTTAGACACAGAACTCCGTGGACGCCGTGTGTCGCACGCGAGCCCCACACGAAAATTAGTCACTCTCTCCAGTATCACTCTCCGTTTTGACTCTCTTTTTAATGAGTGAATGTATTCATGACAAACGCAAATCAAAGCTGTTTTGCGTCTATGGTTTTTCCTAAATAAAAAGAAGCTTTATTAAAGCAGAAAACTTTACCATACCGCACAATTTTGAGCATTTTAGGGGTATTACTGTTGGTTTCTTCAAAAGCTGTACTAACATAATGCGAAGCATAGACTGACTATAGACTTATAAAGTGTCACAATTTCAGTGCGTTGTTAGAGAAAGATACCTGCAAGATGCTGCTGGGTTATGGATTCGTTTTGCTGAGATAAGTGGTCAGAATACATTCCCCTTTTGGTTTGCCGTGAGATCTGGTCATCGCAAGAAGCACCTGTTGAAGAAAATCGTTGGTTGAGACGCGGGCCACACCATGTACATCTATTTCAGTTAACCTTGTCGGACGTCAAGGTCTCAGCGTACTCCACAAGACTGCAAGGTCATGTGGGTAGCTGCATGTAAATTCTTTGCAATTTGGTCATACATTCGCGGCTGACAGTGCCACAGAATAGTATATATGAAATGTCACAAACTTTTACCTTCTTCAGAATTTGGTAAATTTTATATGGAATTACCCATATTATTTGCGATCTCATCGCAAAGACTTTCCTGCTGCATCGTTAATCAAAATAGCTGTAGGCCGACAACAGCATATTTGCGTTTGAGTTGGGTGGATTTACTAGCACATTTCCTTCTTTTAATAGACTGTGATTACGCACACAAGAATAAACTGACTTAAAGTCAACTCTGTCAGGCGCATGTGCGGCGCTGTACGCGTCTCATAATGAATGCTTTGCTCATTTCGCCCCATATAAGGTAATCCAAGAAAGTCTTTGATCCTGGATTCACGCTGTGAATTCTGGACTTCACATACTGGATTCCGGATTCCTTGTCAGTTGAACTTGGATTACGGATTCCAATTGCTGCCGGATTACGGATTCCTGGGGCTGAGTTCCGGAATCCAAGAGTTAAATTCCAGAATCCAAAGCCCAAAATTCCGAAATCCACGAGCAAAAGACTTCCCGCATCGGTGGGGCGACTCATTAAAATCAAAGTGAAGTAAAGAGTGGAACAAGTCAGCTTTAAAAAAAGAAGAATCAGCCAAAGACATCATTAGCGTTTTTTGTCTTACTCTTAGTCGATATGCAATTTATAGCTAAGGAAAGAATGTATAATCTGAATTTTTGACCAGAAACGACGTTTAAGTTTGTCTAACTCTCAACTGAAAGTGCTAGACTTAAAGTTGAGCGTCTAAAAGTTGAGGTAACGACCCCAATTCTCTCAAGTGCTTCTTTCTAACTGTGACAGAATTCGTGCGTGACATTACGGAACTTTTTGAATTTGAACTAGTTTTGTAGGACCTTGAACTCCGAAGTGAACCTTTAGCCTATTCAGCGTCGATCTATTTGAACTGATAAGTCGCTTATGCACCTGAAAACTGACATTTTTGAGTGACACGCGTGTGAAAGACAATAGAGCCTTAAAATACCCTAATCGCTTAGTTTTTGATCTAGAACGAGAGAAGAGTGTATGTAGTTTTTTGACAGAGTTTTACTTTTCGGAATTGTAAAGTCCGTGTGAAAAAGTGTAGAACCAGAACCTGAATTAAGCCCTGAATTTCAATTTAAACTAACTCTTAATTTCACGCCGCTTGGCAATGAAGATAGAATTTCAAAACGGACAAAAATATTGACAAGCCTTTTGATCTCGGATCTGAGCTTCCGCACTGTCTCACTCAATACCGCACATTCAAGACTTCTTTTACTGACGGCAAATTCGGCCTGCTACCCCTGCGCCTAATCATCACACACCAA
Source organism: Porites rus (assembly GCA_964035705.1). NCBI lineage: Eukaryota > Metazoa > Cnidaria > Anthozoa > Scleractinia > Poritidae > Porites > Porites rus. Next base: position 7,022,706 of record OZ037999.1, read on the forward strand.
ACTGACAAGAATTTATACCTGAGTAATGAGGCCAAGTGCGGAAAACACAAGGATCACTTAAAATGTGTGAGACAAGAGATGCCGCCATCATACTAGCACAGGCTTCCCAACCTTCTGCAGTCGCTTGCTCACCATCCGCAAAATCAGCTATCCCTTTAACAATGAGCCACTCGAGTTGAGAATCAAATGCAGCTGTGAAAACACCTGAAATATGGAATAGAATTAGGAAGTATTCTTTTTAGGAAATCAAGTCTTCTGGATAAAAGAAACTAAAAAATTAATTGCCTTGCGCATAGACGCATGTGTAAATCTTTCTTTCCAATAATTACGGTTAAACTTTCACAAAAATGTCTTTCTGATTACAAACTGGAAGTAAACTGACCAGAGACAAGAGAACACCGAATCAAGGGATGCCAGATCCCAACGACAGATTATGGTTTTCACGCCGTTTCTTTTGATTTGCTGACAGCAACCTTTCTTACAATGAACATGTTTTATCCAATCACTTCATTGTTATAAGCGAAAAAGGTTCATTTCACATTCCGTTGGCGTTCCGTTAACTTAAAGGGGCTATGTCACCCCACACGCATGCGCGAGCCAATGAAAACAAACTTGAAAAAGACGGCCCAACTTTTTCAAGTTCTGTCGGAGATTTTGGAAGGCTGTTTTTATCTGTCTAAATCTCAGCCATCGTTCGATAGATAGCGAAGTTTTGTATTAAGAATCGTTCTATGGTGATTACAGAAATTGTTTGCCTGTGGAATGTTTTTACGTGGATTTACTGTGACCTCTTATCAGCGGCCGTTGTAATGGCAGAGTTAATGACGGCTACTCCACAACGAGCGATGGAATCTTTGATGGAATATTCCCTATAGTTCACAGAACCTTTCTATTGAGTTATTTTAGGGGCTGCTGGCTCCTGGATTTTTCTTGTGCTCAAAGTATGTGGACATATAATGAAGCGGCTATCGAGTTGGCGGCGGCCGTTTTTTGTAAACGATTACAAGAGCATCAGGCCATGAGTTTCGGGACGAAACTAAACTCCTGGCGAAGGAAACATTATAAAATTCGGCTAGATTCCTTCTTGTATTTATCTGGATTCACAGCAAAGATAAACACGACCGTTTGCTCGTCCAGATTGTTCTCAACGGACTTAGAGAGGCACGTTAGTACGAGTTAGATCCTGTAAATGTCATGTTTTTGAACTGTTTGTGTTCGAGCATATTTTTGGAAAATAGCAGAGTTTACTTTCCCTTTTTATCAACGGACTGCTTATAGTGGAGTAGTATACCAATGATGCTTGGTTCTGTTTTTCTCGACGTCGCAGTGATTCGGCACGATCGAACAATTTTGCGCGATAATGTATGTTTCCCTAAGATCAAAACAAAGACTTGATGTCTCTTGTTCTATCAACATCTAAATTATAAAATCACTAGCGACAGACAAGTCTAATTGTTAATGATTTGAAACAGTCTTGGTCTTTATCTTTGGTCTAGCGTCTTTTGTAGTTCGTTTGTAAAATACAACTTCGATCAGCCTGTTCGATTTATTTTGTTGAATAAGACAATATGTTGTTGTTGAATTTTTGTTTGCGCTCTATTTTATGAATGGCATGCGTTTTTACTTCAAAACTACAAGTAAAATTGTCGTCACAATTTTATTCTTGATCTAGCATAACCAGAGAAAAAACGTTCCGTGAATTCTATCGAAATATCCCTTATCTAAACCCATTTCGCTTGTTAACCTCTCTAAATTCGGAGCCTTGGACGTGACAGAGAAAATGGAGAAAGTCACGCGTTAAAAACAATAGAATTTTGACAGTTGAAACTAATTTGCATAACCTCAGAGCGCACATGGAGAAAGTCACGCGTTAAAAACAATAGAATTTTGACAGTTGAAAGTAATTTGCATAATCTCAGAGCGCATGCTCTCCAGCTGACATAGCCCCTTTAAGTTTGCAGCTGTAAAGTTCTGCATCTTCATCGAAAGCTGTTTGTGTCGTACGTATTCAGACGATCCCAAATCAGACTTAAACACTACAGACATATGTTCCCATTTATTTTAGCGATTACATGTATGCTTCTTGTTCAATTTTACTCTATAATTTTTGCGCGAAAATGGCGCCAAGAGTGCACCAGTTATCGCAGTGAATTGTTTAAACACCTATTGTCACATTATGATCTAATACATCGGACCACTAATACTCAAAGTAATTACCATGAAGGTAATAGTTTTTTGGTCCGCTTTCTAAAGCGCTCGAGAAAAACACGCGAAGGGGAGAGGAGGCCTCCTTTCCTTTTCTCCCGCGGGTGCGCGCGTTCTCCCTTAAAAAAACCCTGGCACCTGCTCTACTCTTTCAAAAACTTTGAGTTATACATGTATCCCAAAACAGATGTCAAAAAGCCTACCTGTTGAGACTACAAAGCAGTACGGCTAATAGTCCTTTTTCGAATTCAAAATTACCGCGAACATTAACGACACATTCATAGAGCGTTAACCTCTACATAAAGTACAATATTCACAAATTTTGGCAAGTAAGTGTTTGAAATTTAAGAATACACAATAAACAGAGTAACAAACAGGTCTTCCCTATCGTTGGATTTGAGAATATATTTACTTTTGATGGAGGCTAACCCTGTAAAAAATGCTTCTTCACTTCTTTCATGCAGCGGTCATAGGGAACTCGAAACTGTGCTCCAGTGTATTTCATAAATATTTCGTTACCAATCCCAGCCATGAAGGTAAACGTTCGTGACGTTTTAAAGTATTTTATACTACTACATGAGAAATTTCTGCAATTTGATTGCCTTAGAGCAGTTGTGTTTCAGCTAACTTTGAAATACCTACAGGTGAAAATTACAAACCTTTTGCGGGTAGTAGAATAAACAAATAATAGCATGATTTGTACGTGATATTTGGCATAAAAACCACTCGTGATAGTTCAAAATTGTCTCAAATTTCACTCGCCTAACGGCTCGTGAAATTACGGATAACAATTTTGAAATATCACTAGTGGTATTTATGCCAAATATCACTACAAATCATGCTATAACCTATACTTATGGTACTGTTAGCCGCACCTTTATGACCGAATTACGACTGAAGGATTTAAAGCTACCCATATAACCTTGCGTCCTTGTGATGAAGGCTTGAAGCCTTTATACTGTTTATACGACAATGTTAATTGAAATAGCTGTATAAGAACGCTACTGTTCAAAGCTAACAAGACATGCACTCACCTTCTCCCTCCATCTCTACTCCTGCCGCGAGGGGATGGCGGTCGATAAGTTCCTTTCGGCGCCATTGAGCTCTGATCTGCTCTGGGCCACTTAAGAACTCGCCATCGCAGTGAACTTTGACCTGACGATCTTCTGGGTTCTTTAAAGGTGCCTGCCATCCATCAGCGCAGTTCAAGATTATTTTTGAGAAAAGCTTGCTAACGTGACTACTCATGCCAGCCCACTGGTCTTGCTCGCTTGTCACCACTTTGGATGCATATGTTGTTAGTTTGGCTGATACAACAACGTCTCCTAACTTGGTTTTATCAGGATTGAGACCACTGCATACCCCAACAGATATCACGGCTTTGGGTTGTAAAATAGGGACTGCATTTTTGACGGCAATCAGAGAGCTGCTTGGGCCAACGGCACCTTCACTGCATCTTAGCAGAGCAACTTTTACCTTCTCTTCATGACTTTGCACTTTGTTGAAGTAAACGTAACCAACATCCTTGTGATAATATCTGTAAGGATCTTTTAGCTCATTGTAACAGGATAAGAACTCACAGTCCTTAACGGTTAACAGTAGAACATCAACGGGTAGATCAGGCTGCTTCGATGTTGTTGTAACATCTTTTCTGGATGGAAGACCAACAGCCAGCTGTGGTGGGCCAGCATCACTGTGCTTTAAATTACATCTAGATCTAGACGCCTTCTTTGAAGCTTCTGACATGTCAGTTTTCGGCTAAATTGCACTGGAGACATAAAACGAAAAAGTATAACAAATGAATTAGCCTTGCACTATACACTCATTTTTATCACAACAGTTTTCTAAGAATGTGGAAGAAAAAACTTATGAGCATGCATGTATTAATTAACAGTTAATGAATGTGGCTTATGAAGAATTATGGAGATCGAGGAGGGTGTTATTCGACGAGGCCGTAGGCCGAGGCGGATAACACCCTCCAAGATCTCCATAATTCTTCCTATGATACGAAAGCCGAATTCAATAACTGTTTTATTATTCATTCAAAATAATTCCTAGTTTAAAAAGATAGCTAAAACATGCTTACCTCCATCGATCCATCGATGTTCAGTTCATCTTCGATAGTGTACGTTTAGGTTTGTCCAGCTCCGCAAATATTCTCCAAATAGCAGATGTCGCCCCTCGAGTTGTCTTCTTGCTGTTCTTGCCATGTTTTTAGCTATTTTTTCGCCTGGTTCTTGAATTTTTTCAAGTTCACAACCAAAACAACTCAACCTCGTGCCCAGGTCTTCTCGGTTAATGGTGCCTTAACCTGCGAAAACACTGCATTTTTTACGTCATTTCCTCGTTAAAGTCAAAATTCCTCCAAATTTGGTCATCAGTAACTGGTTATGGTGAATTAAACGTGTGCTTTTAGCCAATCAGAATGGGGGAAATATTTTGAATGAGTAATAAGAACATTTAATCACTCGGGCTAAGGTCTACATAACTGTAGGATCATTTTATATCACCTTGGTAAAACAATCAGTGTACAGGAATTATTATACAGTACGCGGAGTAACCGTCCTAAACTTAAAAGTACAAGAACTACAGCTAAGTTACAGTTGAAATCGCATGCTCTATCTAGAGATGATACTTTGCATCAATATTAAGTCTAATCAACAAGTACAATGGTTTAAAGGAAAATTTTAAAATTACATTCGTAGTCCACTTTAATCCCCCCCCCCCCCCAAAAAAGGGGGGAAGACAGAAGCAAAGATACACGTACAAGCTAATAAGAACTTTCAGTCCTTGTTGAACCTTGGCTAAAGAAACTGATATTTAATGCAACCCCCTGATACAGCAAGAGAGGAGACTCAGCACATGAGCTTTGTCTCAGTGAACAGTGAAAGGAACACAACAAAAAACTGTGCCTTGTTTCTGCTAGCCTGTGCAATGGTAAACATTTCAAAGGAAAGGGAAAGGGAAAATTGGCCAGGTGAAAATGTAAAGAATGTGGATGCCCTTCATGTGTTGGCTGGCCGACAATCTCTTTTTTCTATCTCCCTTTCAAATACCTATGACACACAGGCTATGTGTTGTTAGAAACAATGCCCACTGTATTCAGTCTAGGTTTTTACTGCAGCTGCAATAGGAAGCTAAAACTAGATAATGAAAAGCAGTGAAAAACATACTTAAAGTGAATTGAACTGAAAACAAGAACATTTCAGCTTCTTTATGCCAGGGAGAACAATTAGGCATTAACTTAATTAAAATTTCTCAAGAGGCCAGGGGAAGTGGGGGGGGGGGGGGGTGGGGGAGGAGGGAAGGGTGGTAGCAGGTTTTGACCAAGATGCCAACAAATGCATGACTTCAACAGGAATTAGTTATTTGGTCATTTCTTTTGCACTTTTATGAGCCAAGCCAGAGTCCACACAGTACATCACACAGAATATGACATGACACTTTTAAACTTAAAGCTTTTTCAAATGATATTGTGCACTCTCTGGAAGTGCCTACAGTGTATTGAATTTCTCTTATCCACCTCAGCAGTCTATTAGAACATAGCTGTCTCTAAAACCCACATAACAGGTTTTCCTTAGGCAGGGGGTCAGGGGAGAGCAGATTGTATAATGATATTCAAGACTAAGTAGCTCTTTTCCTTCTGGAATGGAAAGAAAGGAGGATAAAAATAAGGAGAACACACTTTGTCGATCAAGGAAAGTCATGCCAATTAATGCAAATTGCACAATCTGCGCTGGACAAAGAATCAGTGCAGCATCTTTCATAGCTGACAAATACCCAGGCAAACATTTTGTTTGTGTCCCTTTCTTTTATCTACCAGGCAAAAATGATATTTATTTACTAGGTTTTCTGTATTTTTAAAAAGTAATTTTATGATATCCTGTAATCCATGATGTATGATGAAGATTTCATAGATAGCACCCAAAAGAGGTTGCGATGGGATGCAGAGGGCAGGGGCTAATTACATGGCACAAACGATCATTATCAACTGATGAAAGTTCAAGATGTAAAAGAATAGAGGTACAATTCCACAGATACATACAATTCTTCTTATTATCATTATTAGATTAATTATTAAATACAATCATTTTTTACTATCAAAAAGACAGTTAAATAGCATAAACAAAAGCCAGTCAAGTTTTACTCTAGAACAGATATCAATAATAATATACAATTGTAACCAAGTCTTAATTTACTTTAATTAACTTTAATTACTATAAACTACTGAATTATTGCAAGCCTGGTATTTGATTGTTTTGTATATTGTTTTGAATAGAATTCAAAGATTAATAAAACCCTTACTTGAAGCTGACATAAGTGCAAGGCAGGTGATTGATTGGTGTTGTTTTAAATACCAATTGAGAGATTTATTCACATGTACATCAAGAATCATAATAGTCCAATTAATAAGGGTCTGAATGGAATAAATTTACAATGATTGGAAATTACAATCTGTAATTTATAAAATTTGTTTAAAGGAAAGTGAATTATCCAGTGAGAGAGGTATATGGTTCTAAAATAGTTTTTATTATAGAAGCATCAATAAACCATCTATGGCCTTTGTGCAGACTTTGATTTTCAGGAACATTACATCAGCTAATTGAAGTGCACAGGCCACTGCAATTACAGTCATTTTTAGAGTTTTAAAATCTTTTGTCTGGGTCATGAAGCCATGTCGAGTGATACACTTGATATTAGACAAAACTTGGTCTTAAGATTTTAAATTACTGATTTTTGAATCTGTTGCACCCTCAGTTAAAATCCATGACAGCAGGAATAGAAAAATCAAAAACCAAATTAAAAAAAAAAAAAGAATAGAAAAACCATCTTTTTATTTATTTCCCAAGACCTTTACTTTTGGTGCTAGACTCACTCCAACAAAATGAGTAGCCTTTTGTAAGATTTGTTTCATAGGTTGTTGAGGAACTCTTCTTTTTCAGAGCTCTTTCCCTGGTCAATGATCTGCACTAATGTATATGTTCCCGATATTATTGTCAACTATGTACATGTATTTTTTATGGAAACAACCATTAATCTACCCACATCAACTAGTGACCAATGTCTTGCCATAGCTTTTCAAAACCAAATGAAACTACTTTCAAATAAGCTTAAATATTTTTATAGATATTGTTAGTCCTCAACTACCCCCCCCCCCCTCCCCATCATATAGTGAAGACCCCCTCTCTTTTAACCACCCTCCTCTCCCCTACCCCCTTATTCTTCACAACCAAAGTAATAAATGATAAACTGTATTAATTTATCATGACCGTAACACTTCATGTAGACTGATCCAGTATGTTTGATTCAAGTGCTGGAAGTTCAAATTTGTTTTTGTTCTTCAGCTGCATGACCTTTTCTTTTAGCGAACAGTACATTCTTTATGCAGAATAATGATGCCATCTTCTCTTCGTTTGGAAAAGCAGTGTGGCACCCTGTTTCACCACTAAATCAAATTAGCCCCCCTTTTCTATTAACCCGTGCCCTCCCCGCCAAACCTGATTGAAAGAAATAAACCCTTGGGAGGCTTAATAGAGGATTCACAGTAATTAATAATCAACAAAATGTCTAGTTTTTCAGAATATATTGAGAAGAAACATTGCATTTCCCCCCATCAGTAATACTTGGTACTATGTACATTTGTCATACAGAATCGAAACAGCTTAAATGTTCTTTTATTTACAAAATCTTTTCATTTCTTGTATAGGCATTTGTTCTTGTAAAGAAGCAAATGTCTGTCTGAGTCTTACAGGGATGGCAGGGTGGGCAGGGTCTAAAAATATGCAATCTATTTTTAAAAGCACGGTGCTCTGCTATTTTCTGTCAGGAAGGTTAAAATAGTTTTAGTTTTATCAGGAGTCAGAGTTTGGGCCACGAAGGCACAAAGGAAAGTTCACAGTTGAAAATTTTAGTTTACACAATTTATATATTGAACAATAAAACAAACTGAATTAATTGCAAAAAATATAAATTATCAAGCATAAGGGGAGAAGGAGAAGGAGAAGGAGAAGAAGAAATACAAAACCTCACTACTTTATGTAGAATCTCCGTGTTGTTTTACAAGGAACTCCAAATTTGTCTTTATTTGGGGTAATCAGCGTGCAAAGAAAGTCGTGTCCGATAGCCCGGGGCTAGTGGATTTTGCCATCGGGCTAGTGATGTTTGTTCTTAACTTGCCCAACGGGCAAGTGCTGTTTTTTTGGAGAAATTCAAATTACAGAAGGATTGTTATCAATCCTGCTAATCAAAAAGGGCTGGCCCCTGGTGCATTACTTTCGGCTCCTTTTAGGTGACTGTAGCCTGCGTCATAGACACTGAACCTCCTGTGTAGAGTATCTGCGTAATAGTGCACAATAATTATTGTGTTCACATCCCACAAAGTCGCAAGGACATATGTAAGTGTGTTTGATTGGGTAGTTTCTTATGCAGTTTGTGATTAGTCCAACTTGAAACAAGTGTTCACAGGCCAATCATGACTCATAGCGCATGACAGTGTGAAACGTGACCTTAGAGTCAGCTTGTACAACAGAGGTTTTTCTTGTTTTCTGAGAGAATTTGATCTCAAAATAATACAGTTTAATAACAGTTTTCTTTTACTTCTGTTAAAGCCTTGGGCCCGGTTCAGACGCCGATCTTTTCATGAGCCAAACCTAATACATTGAATTAAGTACATGAAAAGTCTGGAATCTGAATCAATTAGGAATGCCTATTTCAATTGGGAATGGCTCAGCCGTATCTTATAAAAAGTTTGACCGAAATGAGCATTTTTCGCATTTTGAACTTACTTCAGCTGCAATTAAGATCGGCATCTGAATCAATTGAGCCGGTCTAAATAATTTGGGTCGGCCTTAATTCGAATTAGTTTCGGCTCATAAAAAACGGCATCTGAACCGGGCCTTAGGCTTTTATTTTGGCTAAATAACCTTAGTTTGTTTGGTTTTCTCCAAAATTCTTGGACCTGAATAGCTCAATGTGTGTAAAAATGTAGTTTTTTTTGTCTTTGAATATAATGATTTCCTGATTTGTTTTGACACTAGAAAATATCTCAGTACATGTGCAGAATACAGGGACCGCGGAGCAAGGTGAAAAGTGGGAGGGCTGACAATTGAAAATATTTTTTTCATATTGAAAATCGAAAAAAGGAATAAAAGGAATAAAATCATAGTATTTGTATGTTAAATGGTCAAACTCAAACTCATCATTTTCACTGCAAATAGTTGTCGTCTTTTCTGCAGAGCTTACAGACTTTGACGAAGTCCCAGATAACTCTAATAAACGACCAACATACACAGTCAGTTCAGATTCAATGCAAGAAAAGACGGGATTACAATTTTAGTATAGAAAATACTACACTGACGTGATCTGAAAAATTTCTAACTATGGCCGTTCACTGTTCAAGTAATGTAATTCTTCTTGCCATCGAATATTTCATTGATTCGAAAGGAGAAATAAAAAATATAAAACTTTTATCAACTCAAAACAACTACTCACCTTCATTTGGCTTGAAAAAGCTAGTAATTTTCTTCATTTCGTCTGATAAAACTGATAAAAAACTCGACCGGAGCTGGAAGTACAAAACACGCTGCCGAACGAAGCGAAGGGGTGGCCAAGGCATGGCGTTTAATCAAGGGGCAAGTCGGCCCAAGGGCACAATTACTGCGAAAAGCACAGGAGCCCCACAAAATGCCTGGCGTTTGAAATTAAAGAAAATACAGAGAATATAGCGGAATATAGACGGAAAAAAACTTGTTTCAAGTCTTTTTTTTTAAATTTAATTATTTTTCCTTTAGCGCAAAAAGTGGGGGCGGGGGCGCAAAAAAGTGGTGGGGCCGCGGCCCCACCAGCCCCTCCCCCTCCGCGGTCCCTGGAATACACAGCAGTGCATCTGTAGTGATCGGAAGACATTGCAAAGCCAGAAGCCAGTAGGTAGAGTTTCTCAAAGCTTGTTTCCAGTTTCTGGTGGTTAGGTGGTCAGTCGGGAAATGGACTTTTCTCACCTGCAGTGCACTTTATTTGACTGGCCAGTTTTCTGGCAGGCACTCGGCTTTGAAGTGAAGACAGGGAAGGAAGCTTATGAAATGAATGTACATGAAGCGACTGCTGCCAGTGAAAAAGGAAAACTTGCCTTCAACGAAATTACAGCAATCAAAAGATAGTGGTAGAAGGGTTCGCTGGTGATCAGGGAAAAGCCTAGTATTTCACATCGCGCCGTTCAAAAACATAAGCTTACATAAATAGGAGAAAAATTGGGCCATGATAGATATGATAATGTTTGGGTGGACTTTTTGTTGATTTCACCAAAAGAAAAGGTTAAGCAGTGATGCCGGTTTCGTTGAATATGAGGGCTTTTGGTTTGCTGTGAAATTGATCACTAGAGTCTTTAGTTGGCCTTTTGACTGATTCCATGGAGTCAAATACAGTCCTTGGCTTATTTCATTTTAAGAATGGACCCCTGAGAGCCCGTGGTACAGTAAATGCCAGCCCCTGATCTTTCCACAAGGCAAATTGCTCTCTTATTCAAAGACCTTGTTCACTATGTTTTCAGTGCTTCTGGCACAGTTTTCACAAATAATTTTCTGTTGATCAGCATTTTTTATCCAGCTTTACGCCAACAAGGATTTCCAAAGTTCCTTCGAGCTGGCGACTTGAGCAAACTCAAAATTTCAAAGACTTTCTACACACATTACACGAAAGTTGCTTCTTTCGATTTTGGAGAGTTACAGACCCAGAAAACAATTTTTTTGAGGTCAGGTTGTCTCTATTTTTACACCATCCAGTCATTGAGAGCTGTTTATTTCAGTGTGCTGTCCAACAACCTATCAAACTGATATCATGAACAATTTTTTTTCGCGCCAACATTATACAAAAAGAATTCAATCTTCTGCAGATGGAACATGTCGACTCGTGACTTCATCCCTCACTAGTTTGTGAGCGTTTTCTTGTGCTTCGGTGCTCACTCACCAGTTGACTTGTGGCAAGTCTAACCAGTTCACAAATTTACATACATAATCTGTCCTTGAAGGAATTCTCTCAAACTACATGCATTATTTTGTCTGTTCAGGAAGAAGGCTTTCCAGTTTGAACTTCTCTTCTACTGTTTACTGTTTGCCAAAACAGTGGCAAAATGGCAAAATCACATATATATCACAGTGGCAAAATCACATATATCCTTGTGACTCTGATGGATATCAGAACGAGATTTTGCGCACTAATTCGCAAACGGAATATACCAATAAATGGTCTAGATGATGTGTTGGCCAGCTGCAATGCAGGCTAGTTGACTGCAGAAATCTTACTTTTTTCATTGAAATGATATGTTACGCACCCTGGTTTTCACAAGTTCAGAGTACTGGGTTTCTTTCAGTTTTTCTGGAGCACAGTCTTATGTACTTGTGGTGGTATTATTTTCTAATTTGCTTTGTTTCATACTCATGACTTATTCGAACATTATCATACTCAAAACTAGTGGGAAAAAAAATTAACTAAGGATAAAACTGAATTGAACCACAACATACAATGATGTCCTCTCATTAATTTGCTACAGTCATTAATACATAATTATGATAATACACTCAGACAGTACCATAAACAATGGCTTACAAGGGCTTCTCAGTGCTTTAGGAAAACCAAAATCCAATCCAGTGGAGCAAGTTTTGTCTCATTCTGACAAAGTAAACAAAAATGACACCATTTCAGAACATGATGAAAGATGAAAATAAATAACTTAAGTTTTATAACCACATTAAGGCTACAATATGTGACATTAGAACTTAGGTCAATTGAACGAATAACGTTGACATGTTGTCTTCCACCTCCTTTTCCATGTCCCTTTCAATGACTTTTGGCCTCGAACTTGAGACAATTCCACCGAAAAACTATTATAAAACAACACTGGAAGAGAGAAAGACAGGTCTCAGAGCAGTGTGACCCAAGTTGAGTGTCCTTGATTGTAGCCTCTCAAACAGATGTTCTTTGCCAATTTCAGAATTGAACTGTTTTCTCTATCTGCACGAGCTAGGAAGAGCTAAGCACCGATACCCTGCACACAGAGGTTCCTCTCTTGCATGACTTTTCTGGTTTTGTTAAGGAAGTCGTTCGCGTAGCTTAATTGTCTGTCGCGTAGTTACTTTGTTACGCCGTAGGAGAAATATAAATAAACCAACTTTGCGACAGACAAGTCACGAGAACGACTTCGTAAACGCTATAAAAAGCCATGCAAGAGAGAAGGTAAGAGCTGAGGATCTGATCAATTTCCCTGTAAACAGAGTCTCCTTCGATCTTCCTAGATAAGTCGAAAGATCGAAAAGGTTAATAAACCGGAAAGTGATCAGTGTTTTCAAGGTCCATCGAACTGATCTCAGTGCTGATCTGAAAGAAGTGATCAATCCACGTTTTGAATAAAAATTTCAAAAAGCAAACCTGTGCATCCATGTACCACAAATTCCGATAAACGAGTAAAGACAGCACTTCTTGAAAGTCACTACAAATGATGACAAATGGATCTATCTGTGCCGAAAACGAAAGAGGAACTGAGTGTGGGAGTAAGGCCTGGCTGCCCAGCGACGTCGAGGAGGTGTTGGTGCCGAGGAAGAAAGAAGGAGGAGAGGGAGGCCACAAATAGCGAGAGAATCGAAACGGCTCGGGTGTCGCGGGTAAATTTTTGTGGGACAAAACTGGCGGTAAAATGTCGCGGGTCAGAAATAACCCACATTTTTTAAACAAGGAGGAGGGTGGTGTGGTGGTGTGTGGGCGCAGCTGGAATTGACTGATGCATTATTTCTAACTGATGACGAGGCCTTGACTTGACTACTGTTGGAAATGCACACTGTGTTATGCCGGAGAATCTTGTATTTAAAAAGACCACTGAAAAAAGTAGAAGAGAAATAATACAGGATCTCCTTTCAAATGATCCTCGAAACAAACACGAACAGGTCTGGACTTAAGAAAAAAAGAACAAATAATAAGCGTCACCTTTAACCAGTCGGGATGAGAAAATTAGGCCCTTTTTATGGCGTAAAAGATACGCATGGATGGACGAAAGCAATTCCGCTATGTTTGGACCACAGCAATATTTTTTTTAAATACGTGTTCACTGAAAAGGGTGCAGAAACTCAAAGATCTGACTAAAAGCCGTCACTTGCATTCTGCACCATAAGCATAAAAACTCACATCACAGTCACTGAAAGCACCATGTCATTCAAGTAACACAAAATCTGCTGCTTAATATGTGTTCACTGGAAAGGGTGCAGAAACTCAAAGATCTGACAAAAAGCTGTCACTCGCATTCTGCACCATAAGCAATAAAATCACACATCATAATTGTTGAATCTCTAGAAAGCTATGGCCACTGTCATTGAAAGCACCATGTTATTCAAGTAACACAAAATCTGCTGCTTACTATGTGTTCACTGGAAAGGGTGCAGAAACTCAAAGATCTGACTAAAAGCCGTCACTCGCATTCTGCACCATAAGCAATAAAATCACACATCATAATTGTTGAATCTCTAGAAAGCTATGGCCACTGTCATATTTGAAAGCACCATGTTATTCAAGTAACACAAAATCTGCTGCTTAATATGTGTTGACTGGAAAGGGTGCAGAAACTCAAAGATCCGACTAAAAGCCGTCACTGGTATTCTGCACCATAAGCAGTAAAATCTCACATGATCAGCACCTGGTTCTGCCTGGTGGCCTCCAGCAACCTGCCTTTGTTTTGGTGACGGTGAAATAATTACTGTTTTTCGAGTATAGGCTCTCCAAGAAGATACCCCTTATATGAGAAAGTGATGAGTGAGTACAAGAGAAACGCAACTCGCTTTTCTAGGTAAATTTTGTGTACGCTTGAGCATTTTCTGCTTACCAGATGCATATGAATAACCTTATTGATGGTAGAGCTTATACTGACAGAAAATCGATGTCAGCTTAAATAAATCGCTCTGTAGGTTTTTTTTTCTGAAAGTATTAAACATGCATCGCTATTTATACATTAACGATAAATAGAACTACGCAAAAATTACCTTTTGATTCCAAAATTACAAGCCCACACGCTTTCAACTACGTTTAACTGTGATTTTGGTATATACTTCATGGTGGAAAGCCACAAGTGCACCGGTAATATACACTCTGTGTAATATGTAGTATTGTGTCTTCTCCGTAATAGCTAGTGGTAGTTACTAGTAGTTACTTGTAGTTACTAGTAGTTACTAGTAGTTAGTGGTAGTTATTAGTAGTTACTGGTAGTTACTTGTAGTTACTAGTAGTTACTAGTAGTTAGTGGTAGTTATTAGTAGTTACTGGTAGTTACTAGTAGTTACTAGTAGTTATCGGTAGTTACTAGTAGTTATCGGTAGTTACTAGTAGTTACTGGTAGTTACTGGTAGTTACTAGTAGTTGTCGGTAGTTACTAGTAGTTACTGGTAGTTGGTGGTAGTTGTCGGTAGTTACTAGTAGTTGTCGGTAGTTACTAGTAGTTACTAGTAGTTGCTAGTAGTTGTCGGTAGTTACTTGTAGTTACTGGTAGTTACTAGTAGTTGTCGGTAGTTATTAGTAGTTACTGGTAGTTACCAGTAGTTGTCGGTAGTTACTAGTAGTTACTAGTAGTTGCTAGTAGTTGTCGGTAGTTTCTAGTAGTTGCTGGTAGTTACTAGTAGTTACTAGTAGTTGATGGTAGTTATTGGTATTTATTAGTAGTTAATGGTAGTTACTAGTAGTTGCTGGTAGTTACTAGTAGTTCCTAGTAGTTACTAGTAGTTCCTAGTAGTTCCTAGTAGTTACTGGTGGGTACTAGTAGTTACTGGTAGTTACTGGTCAGTGCCGTAGCCAGACCAAACGGCCAACCGAGGCAGGCGGGAGTTGCTAGGGGGGTTCGGGGGCATGCCCCCCCCCCCCCCCCCCGAGAAATTTTGAACTTTAGTCTCTCGGAAATGCGATTTGCAGCGTTTTCTGGGCCTTTCGGTAACTTTTTTTCGAGTTAATTTAAGTGGAATTTAAAAAGCAATAATCAGAAACAAGCTACATAATCTGGGTGACCGTTAACCTCGCCAATGGTTTTGATCAGTATTTGTTCAAAAAAAATTTGAGTTAACGTACGTAGCCCCTTGAGATCGATGATATGGTAATTTTTTCATAGTATATTGACTGAATTGCTGAATTCTTTGTAATATCATGATGCGTTAAAAATATCCGATGATCGCTTATGTAAAATAAAAATGATCGGCGAAATTCGTCAAAATTTTACCGAGGCGAGTGCCTCGGTTGGCCTCATACTAGCTACGGCGCTGCTGGTAGTTATTAGTAGTTGTCGGTAGTTTCTAGTAGTTGCTGGTAGTTGCTGGTAGTTACTAGTAGCTCCTAGTAGTTATTAGTAGTTCCTAGTAGTTATCGGTAGTTACTAGTAGTTACTGGTGGTTACTAGTAGTTACTGGTAGTTACTGGTAGTTATTAGTAGTTGTCGGTAGTTTCTAGTAGTTGCTGGTAGTTACTAGTAGTTATTGGTAGTTTCTAGTAGTTACTAGTAGTTGCTAGTAGTTGTCGGTAGTTTCTAGTAGTTGCTGGTAGTTACTAGTAGTTACTAGTAGTTGATGGTAGTTATTGGTATTTATTAGTAGTTAATGGTAGTTACTAGTAGTTGCTGGTAGTTACTAGTAGTTCCTAGTAGTTACCGGTAGTTACTAGTAGTTACTGGTGGTTACTAGTAGTTACTGGTAGTCATTTGTAGTTATTAGTAGTTGTCGGTAGTTTCTAGTAGTTGCTGGTAGTTGCTGGTAGTTACTAGTAGCTCCTAGTAGTTACTAGTAGTTCCTAGTAGTTATCGGTAGTTACTAGTAGTTACTGGTGGTTACTAGTAGTTACTGGTAGTTACTGGTAGTTATTAGTAGTTGTCGGTAGTTTCTAGTAGTTGCTGGTAGTTACTAGTAGTTGTTGGTAGTTTCTAGTAGTTACTAGTAGTTACTAGTAGTTATCGGTAGTTACTAGTAGTTACTGGTGGTTACTAGTAGTTACTAGTAGTTACTGGTAGTTATTAGTAGTTGTCGGTAGTTTCTAGTAGTTGCTGGTAGTTACTAATAGTTATTGGTAGTTACTAGTAGTTCCTGGTAGTTACTAGTAGTTACTGGTAGTTATTAGTAGTTGTCGGTAGTTTCTAGTAGTTGCTGGTAGTTACTAGTAGTTGATGGTAGTTATTGGTATTTATCAGTAGTTGCTGGTAGTTACTAGTAGTTCCCAGTAGTTATCGGTAGTTACTAGTAGTTACTGGTGGTTACTAGTAGTTACTGGTAGTTACTGGTAGTTATTAGTAGTTGTCGGTAGTTTCTAGTAGTTGCTTGTAGTTACTAGCAGTTGATGGTAGTTATTGGTATTTATTAGTAGTTGCTGGTAGTTACTATTAGTTCCTAGTAGTTATCGGTAGTTACTAGTAGTTATTGGTAGTTACTGGTTGTTACTAGTAGTTGTTGGTAGTTAGTTGTAGTTCTCGGTAGTTACTAGTAGTTGTCGGTAGTTATTAGTAGTTACTAGTATTTATGGGTAGTTACTAGTAGTTAGTGGTAGTTACTAGTAGTTGCTGGTAGTTACTAGTAGTTCCTAGTAGTAATCGGTAGTTACTAGTAGTTACTTGTAGTTACTCATTACAAGCCGCAGGCTCGATTTTCGGGGGATTGCGACGTTCAACGTCGCAATCTTCGCATATTTCTGAAGGGCGAGGCGCCAAGTCTATTGTTTTGAACCAAGGGTTATATTACATCAAGAGACCCTGAGCCTATCTTAAAGCTGTCAACAATGTTCGTTTTATTGAGCAATCTTTCATCTTCGACACTTAATCCAGTTTATCTTAAGTGGACACCCAACCTAGTTGCTATTCACGTGCACTGTCGAAAGCATAATATCAAATAGACTTCAAAAATTCTGCATTGGAGCTTTACTCTTCGTCTTTAATTTTAGCCGACCCACTCAGTAAACAATAAATAAGAACAATACTACCGAAAAATAATTACAACTGAGAACTTGATGAATAAACATTGAAAACTACAACTCAATAATCTCTCAGGGAGATCACCCGCCAAAGCGGATACCCGCGAGGTTTGTTCGGTTTCAACATAGACGGAGGAAATTTTTACATCGCTAGTATAAATCTGGCCTAATTGTCACATTTGATCGAAGAGAGATATTTACGCCAAAAAAACTATCACAGTTCACAAATGATTTGGACATTATCTTAATATTTTACCTTAAACTGTCGAAATTAAAGTATTGCCGCCCGCGGACAAAACTAGCTTTTTTCCGGTTTCCGGTGTACATCAAACACAGGCATCACGCTGAATATTATCCAGACTGAGAGCCGTAGATCAGAAAAAAAATCACAATTACTAAATTTCGCTTTTGAAACCGACACCACTTGTCGTAGGATTGGGCGCATCGCATAAGAGCTAAAGACTTAAGAGGGAGAGAAAATAAAAATCTACTGAATTATACACACTAACGATATGGACAAAAACAACAACTCTGTAACGACTAGCTAAAACACGATCGATTCAAGCTGTGACTTACTTTATACTTTATCACAGCTTCTTAAGAATGGGCGCGCTGCCTGTAAGCCATTAGGAAGAGGAGAGAAAAATCTACCGAATTATACCAACTAAAGCAATGTAAAAAAGTTGCATTTACTAGCTAAAACACGATCGATTTTAGCTATGTACTATTCGCTTTAAGAAAATCTCCCTTCACCTCTTAAACTTGGGCGCGCCGCCTGAAAGCCAAGGGGGAGAGGAAAGAGTAACCAAACTAACACAGCGTATGAAAACTGCAATTGGCTAGCTAGTAAAACATGGTCTATTCAGGCTACGAGCTTTTTGCCCTTAAAAAAGTTCTCTCTTCACCTCTTAAACTTGGGCGCGCCGCCTGTAAGCTAAGAGGGAGAGGACAGAAAAATTTACTGAATTATCCAAACTAACAACGCATGAAAACTGCAATTGGCTAGCTAGCTAAAACATGACGATTCAATCTACGAATTTTTTACCTTAAAAAATCTCTCTTCACCTCTTAAACTTGGGCGTGCCGCCTGTAAGCCAAGAGGGAGAGGAGAGAATAATCCACTGAATTATCCAAACTAACATAGCGCTTGAAAACTGCAATTGGCTAGGTAGTAAAACATGATCGATCCAAGCTACGAGTTTTTTACCCTTGAAAAAAATCTCTCTTCACCTCTTAAACTTGGGCGCGCCGCATGGAAGCCAAGAGGGAGAGGGCAGAGTAACCAAACTAACACAGCGTATGAAAACTGCAATTGGCTAGCTAGTAAAACATGGTCTATTCAGGCTACGAGCTTTTTGCCCTTAAAAAAATCTCTCTTCACCTCTTAAACTTGGGCGCGCCGCCTGTAAGCTAAGAGGGAGAGGACAAAGAAAAATTTACTGACATATCTAAACTAACACAGCGCATGAAAACTGCAATTGGCTAGCTAGCTAAAACATGACGATTCAATCTACGAGTTTTTTACCTTAAAAAATCTCTCTTCACCACTTAAACTTGGGCGTGCCGCCTGTAAGCTAAGAGGGAGAGGAGAGCAAAATTTACTGAATTATCCAAACTAACATAGCTCATGAAAACTGCAATTGACTAGATAGTAAAACATGATCGATTCAAGCTACGAGTTTTTTACCCTTGAAAAAAATCTCTCTTCACCTCTTAAACTTGGGCGCGCCGCCTGTAAGCCAAGAGGGAGAGGAGAGAATAATCCACTAAATTATCCAAACTAACATAGCTCATGAAAACTGCAATTGGCTAGATAGTAAAACATGATCGATTCAAGCTACGAGCCTTTTACCCTTGAAAAAAATCTCTCTTCACCTCTTAAACTTGGGCGCGCCGCCTGTAAGCCAAGAGGGAGAGGAGAGAAAAATCCACTGAATTATCCAAACTAACATAACGCATGAAAAATGCAATTGGCTAGGCAGTAAAACATGATGGATTCAAGCTACGAGCCTTTTACCCTTGAAAAAAATCTCTCTTCACCTCTTAAACTTGGGCGCGCCGCCTGTAAGCTAATAGGGAGAGGAGAGAATAACCCACTGAATTGTCCGAACTAACACAGCGTATAAAAACTGCAATAGGCTAGCTAGTAAAACATGATCGACTCAAGCTACGAGTGTTTCAATTTAAATAAATCTCTCTTCACCTCTCAAACTTGGGCGTGTCGCCTGGAAGCCAAGAGGGAGAGGAGAGAGTAACCAAACTAACACAGCGTAAGAAAACTGCAATTGGCTAGCTAGTAAAACATGGTCTATTTAGGCTACGAGCTTTTTGCTCTTAAAAAAAATCTCTCTTCACCTCTTAAACTTGGGCGCGCCGCCTGTAAGCTAAGAGGGAGAGGAGAGAATAACCTACTGAATTATCCGCACTAACACAGCGTATAAAAACTGCAATAGGCCAGTTAGTAAAACATGATCGACTCAAGCTACGAGTGTTTCAATTTAAATAAATCTCTCTTCACTTCTTAAACTTGGGCGTGCCGCATGGAAGCCAAAAGGGAGAGGACAGAGTAACCAAACTAACACAGCGTAAGAAAACTGCAATTGGCTAGCTAGTAAAACATGGTCTATTCAGGCTACGAGCTTTTTGCCCTTAAAAAAAATCTCTCTTCACCTCTTAAACTTGGGCGCGCCGCCTGTAAGCTAAGAGGGAGAGGAGAGAAAAATTTACTGAATTATCTAAACTAACACAGCGCATGAAAACTGCAATTGGCTAGCTAGCTAAAACATGACGATTCAATCTACGAGTTTTTTACCTTAAAATATCTCTCTTCACCTCTTAAACTTGGGCGTGCCGCCTGTAAGCTAAGAGGGAGAGGAGAGAAAAATTTACTGAATTATCCAAACTAACATAGCTCATGAAAACTGCAATTGACTAGATAGTAAAACATGATCGATTCAAGCTACGAGTTTTTTACCCTTGAAAAAAATCTCTCTTCACCTCTTAAACTTGGGCGCGCCGCCTGTAAGCTAAGAGGGAGAGGAGAGAATAACCTACTGAATTATCCGAACTAACACAGGATATGAAAATTGCAATTGGCTAGCTAAAACACGATCGATTTAAGGATCCGAGTTCTTTTTACTTAAAAAAATCTCTCTTCACAAAATGCGTTCCTATAATCCATTCCTCGAAATTTGGATCTGTAAATCACTTCACTTAAGAAACGAAAAAAATATTTCTTTTTTTTCCAAGACTTGCACCAAGACCCTTTTTTAGCACCAACCATGAATTCAAGTATTTTCATTAAGTGATTTTGACGAGAACCATAGCTGAGTTAGAATATCTCGCTCCGATGGTATAAATTCGGCGCACAGAAGACAAGCTCTGATATTTGACGCAAATTTGTGTCCTGTCCTAAAATGAGTTTATTGACAGATGAACTGACAGAAAGCGATTAATGTGCACACCTGAGGTGCGCAAGGAAATGTGTCAAGACTAACGCCTTGTAGTTACTTGAGTCCAGTTTGTGGGTATCTCCATGGAAATTAAGGATCTCTGGTGCGTGCACGAAAATCGACCTTGCGGCTCGTAATGGTAGTTACTGGTATTTGTCGGTAGTTGGTAGTAGTTACTGGTAGTTACTAGTAGTTATCGGTAGTTACTAGTATTTACTGGTAGTTACTTGTAGTTGTCGGTAGTTACTAGTGGTTACTAGTAGTTGGTGATAATTATCGGTAGTTACTAGTAGTTACTGGTAGTTACTAGTAGTTATTGGTAGTTACTAGTAGTTGTCGGTAGTTACTAGTAACTACTAGTAGTTTATAGTAGTTCTTGGTATTTACTAGTAGTTAGTGGTAGTTATTAGTAGTTACTGGTAGTTACTAGTAGTTGTTGGTTGTTACTAGTAGTTACTGGTAGTTATTAGTAGTTGTCGGTAGTTGCTAGTCGTTACTAGTAGCTGGTGGTAGTTATCGGTAGTTACTAATAGTTACTGGTAGTTACTAGTAGTTATTGGTAGTTACTAGTAGTTGTCGGTAGTTACTAGTAGCTACTAGTAGTTTATAGGAGTTCTTGGTATTTACTAGTAGTTAGTGGTAGTTATTAGTAGTTACTGGTAGTTACTAGTAGTTGCTGCTAGTTACTAGTAGTTGTCGGTAGTTACTAGTGGTTACTAGTAGCTGGTGGTAGTTATTGGTAGTTACTAGTAGTTACTGGTAGTTACTGGTAGTTACTAGTAGTTGTCGGTAGTTATTAGTAGTTACTAGTATTTACGGGTAGTTACTAGTAGTTAGTGATAGTTACTAGTAGATGCTGGTAGTTACTAGTAGTTCCTAGTAGTTATCGGTAGTTACTAGTAGTTACTTGTAGTTACTAGTAGTTACTGGTATTTGTCGGTAGTTGCTATTAGTTACTGGTAGTTGCTAGTAGTTATCGGTAGGTACTAATATTTACTGGTAGTTACTTGTAGTTGTTGGTAGTTACTAGTGGTTACTAGTAGTTGGTGGTAGTTATCGGTAGTTACTAGTAGTTACTGGTAGTTACTAGTAGTTATTGGTAGTTACTAGTAGTTGTCGGTAGTTACTAGTAGCTACTAGTAGTTTATAGTAGTTCTTGGTATTTACTAGTACTTAGTGGTAGTTATTAGTAGTTACTGGTAGTTACTAGTAGTTGCTGGTAGTTACTAGTAGTTGTCGGTAGTTACTAATCGTTACCCCCTGAGTTGCTGGTGGTAGTTGTCGGTAGTTACTAGTAGTTGTCGTTAGTTACTAGTAGTTGCTGGTAGTTACTAGCAGTTGGTGGTAATTATTAGTAGTTGTCAGTAGTTACTGGTAGTTACTAGTAGGTAATGGTAGTTCTTGGTATTTACTAGTAGTTAGTAGAAGTTTTTAGTAGTTACTGTTAGTTACTAGTAGTTGTCGGTAGTTACTAATGGGTACTAGTAGTTGGTGGTAGTTATTGGTAGTTACTAGTAGTTACTAGTAATAATAATAATAATAAATTGCTTTATTTGCATGACCGCATCATTTAACAGTATTAAGCATGCCTATGACAATCAAAATATAGAAAAACAGCACTAATAATAATCTAGAGAAATTCAGTTACATTACTAACAATGGATCACGTATTTTCATACAGGAGGAAACAAACTTCATAACTAACTTATTTACATGATGGTCCTTCGAATTCATTATCAGTTTTATGCTTTCTGGAGATGATTTCTTGTCAAAGTCAGGTATTATTTGATTGATTTGATTAATAACTGCCTGTCTCTGTACTGAGTATTTGTTACATTGAAAGAGGAGACGAATCTCATCTTCTACCTGATTTGAGTTACATAAGGGACATAATCTATTTCCTCTTGGCAAATGATCGATTTGGTATCGACCATGTTCAATCATAAGATTGTGATTACTTATTTTAAATTTAACAAAATTCTGTCGTTCGTCATAATGTCTTAGCTGGTAGAGATAATCAGATGTAGAATATTCATCTTTAAATGTTTTATAAAATTCTAGTTTTTTTGAATTTTCAAGGCTGTGCCGCCAAAAAGATAGATATTTCTCTCTCATTTCTGTGGTATATCGTCTAATTTTATCATTATCTAGAGATTCAGCATGTAAACTGGACTACTACAAAAGGACTACTA
>OZ037999.1:7050521-7098021 GCA_964035705.1 Porites rus
TTTAGCTCATTACAGGGATTACACGTTCGGTCACAGTAGCTCATTGTAGGTCATTGTAGCTCATTGTAGGTCATTGTAGATCATTGTAGGTCATTGTAGGTCATTCCTTGTTTTAGTAACTACGATTGTTGTTGTGCAGCTAGAAATCGGTTCGCTATGGAAGGTCGATAGGCTGAAGATTGTGTTATGCTACTAGAGGAACTTATCCAAAGTAACCGAAAACTCGCCGCAGAAAATGAGAAGCTGCGGCGAGAACACGAGGCAGCTAGAAGAAATCAAACACAAGTCCTGCAAAGGATTGAGCAAAGGTTAAATGAGCGAGGAGCTCCTGGCGAAAGACATCGCTCCAGACGCAGGGCTGCCGCTCATACAATTGCCTTTCCTGTGGCATGCAGGGTAAGTATCAAAAGAAACGTGCATTTGAATGACGCAAAGACCATTTGCTATAAAAAAAATTACATGAAAATTATACTTTATCAAACTGAAATGACTGAAGTAGGTGGACATGCAGAATGAGGCGTAAAATTGGTTTGAATGGTTTTGGCGCGCAAATCTTGCATAAATTACTATCGTTCGGTCAGATACACGACACTCGTGACACTTTAGGCTGAATAGGTCACTTTTATTTCATTTTACTTATTTCTTTGTTTGAGAAAAAAACCTGCACGGTTTTAATAGACAAGGAAGAAATTTGTGTAACAAGATTAAGGAAGATTTCATTTGTATTTTCTACCTCGGCCGCCACAAAAAATGTATGCATGTAATAAATTACTGTACCATTACATGGGCATATGAGGTGGTGACAATAACTAACAATAAGCGTGGAACGTCATTTTTTTTTTTTGCATTGCAGGAGTTAATTTTTTCAAGCCACCTGTTTTTTGAGTGAGACATAAATGACATCAAAACGAAACCAAAGCAGACATCTGAATTTTTAATGCTAAATTCTGGCTCCTGTCCCCGAGAGTCATAACCTGGGATGTCTTTTGACCTGCATATTATTGTCAAACTGAGAAAGCGATGTGATTTCTTTCATTTATAGAGAACACTAAGGCAAATATACAAGGTCCTTTCTAAAAAGGAAGACTTTCACGGCTTCTACCTTGATGAAGAGTAAGTATAATAAACATCTATCAAATTTTAATTTAACTACCAAACAAGTCTTAGCTTCACTTAAAAAACCAAGTAAGTTCTAATTTGAAGGGAAAGTAAATTACTGCACATACATCAATGGTAGGCCACACCTGGAGGGAATCTACGCAGATTTGGAACAGGTCAATTACACGTAGTATAAAATAAAAGCCAACTGAAATAGTAATGACAGGAGGATTTATTAGTACCTCAGGATGTTTCTTTGGAAGCCACCACAGAACTTGGAAGGGTCAACAGTGAACACCTCCACCTCATGAATGACAATAGTACCCATTGTATTATGCCTCCCAACCCAATTTAGCTCTAGTTTTTCACCTGCCTTTTTTGTAGATTAACCCTTTAACCCCAAAAATCAACTTGCATATTCTTTACATTGTTCTCTGTTCATTGGTGATCATTTTAGTTTATTCTGTTTGATTTGTCTGTGATACTGTAGGGAGAAATTTGATGCTGGTCACTGCTAGCGGTTAAAGGGTTAAAAAGAATTTCCTTCAGAAGTTCAAAATGCCAGCGTCATTGAACATTGATGCCAATAATATGTACCTGATACCTGCCAAAGAGACAATATGTATCAAAGATCAAGAAAGTGACTTTGCTTTGGTGATATATCTTTTTAGAGTAAGCTCTGAAAACAACGCTACTATCTTCCAAAGAGTAATGGCCCAAGTGTTACACCAACATAGAGGAGAGGAAAGGTGTCCATAGACAAGGGCCATGATGGAAGGTACACTGTCATTCACATAAGGCAATTCACAGTCCAAGCTTTATAATTGCTGTGGTCGCCCTTTGGGAAGGGGCAAAATGACGGGTTAGTTTGACCCATTTAATACAGGTTCAAAACGCTTTAAGGTACATTAACAAAAACACTACAAAGATACAGTAGTGAGTGAGAGTAGCGAGGGATTAATCCTTAACTACCTCAAGGAGTTTTCCATTCCTCCAGATGAAGAGAGAAAAAAAGTCAACAACAAAACAGTTCATTACAAGGAATGTACAATTTCATTTAGTGCAGCGGTAGGCTAATTGTTTTAAGAAGTGGCCATTTAAACAGCCTGAAAGTGGGACTGCTTAATGTAAATTTACCTGTATTCATATGTATAATAGTCACACATCATTAAAGTCGGACAAATTTAGGCCCATCTCCTGTTTATTCTAATTTTGGAACAGATCACGTGATATAATATAAATATAACATCAATTAAGATTTTAACCATCCAGTGGTAGCTTCATATCATTTGTAAAACATTGACAGGTTGGCCGCAGTGTTTATAAGTGATGAATTACCTTTGTCCTTAAGCAAAGAAGAAAATCTTAATTGTTTTATTTGCTGGGCACCCTGAATTTTATAAGTTAGAGTAATTGGTTCCCCTACAATACATCATTTCCTAGAATACAGTCCCCTGTACTGATGTAAGCCTGTGCTAATGCTAGACACCTTACTTTACCATTACAACAGCTGCTCTACAAAGATATTTTCAGTCATTAAATGAGACTAGAAGACTGAAAAATTCTGAAAAATAAGAAGATCATAAAAGGAGGACATGCATGTTGTATGATTTCTTAGAGTAACCTGATGTAAACCTTGGATGCTTAGTTGGTTTAAGTGGCTTGTTATCTCTGAAAGGCAGTAAATAACATATCTACTGACCATATCTTTTCATTCAAAAAACAACAATTTATTATAAGATTTAATTTTTGTGATGTACAAAATAATAAGAGAAATTAGACTGGATATTGTTTAAGTCTCATCTAATTATACTCTTTTGTTACATATCCAATGGTGGAATCAGTTGGATTGTATTGTAATGAGTTCTGGCCCACCACCTACTCTTATTCTGTTTCTTTCTTTTAGAAGTTAACAAGGAGGACAGCTGCCCTAGAAATGGTGAAATGGGGCGACAACCATGAGAATGGAAGAAGAGGTCCTCCTGATGGAGACAATGAGCAGCGAGGATAGCTGTTATGAAGCTGACGAAGATGGCAAGGAGGCACTAACCAGTTATAAGATCAAAAAGCTCCCTTGGGAGAGCACAGCTCTGCGAAAAATCAAAAAGCAGCTGGCTAAAAAGTATAACAAGAGGCCGTCTAAGAGGGCACGTGACAGGATTGTGCCTAGAACTGTACGGAGCCGTCAGAACGTGACCCTCCTGAAATTCCTGAATGGGCCCTTAATGCTCAAGCATCAGATCTTGATACTTCAACCACTTCATCTGTGTGATTGCAGGACTATCTTCATAAGTTGACAATGAACAGTGTTGTGAATTTATTTTATAAATTAACGATCATCAAACCTATTTGATAAAGATGTACTTTTAACTTTTTGAATTTGTGGTCCTTGGTCTATTTTTTTTTTTTCACCACAAAATGGTTTTCCCATTAAAGTAGGCAGTGAATAATTTCAAAATAAGAATTAGACATTATTGACAATAAACTGATTTTAAAGTAGATTTTGTTTGTTTCACTGTTAGTATTTATTTATTTCTTTAAGAGGAACCATGCAGTCATGGATTCCAGTGTTCAACTTATGATATTTTTCTCCGACAAGCTGAGATACAGCAGTTTTAATCCCTTTATCTTATTCTCTTCTTTGGGGCTTTTAATGAACATTAAAATAGATCGAATTGAAGGCACATTAAAGATGACAAACGCGGGGTATTATGAAACATTAAAATGGAATTAAAGGTAAATTAAAGATGACCTGGTGCCTTTATCAAACATTAAAATAGAATTAAAGACAAATTAAAGATGACTTGGGGCTTTTATAAAACATTAAAATAGAATTAAAGACAAATTAAAGATGACATGAGTCTTTAATACTACATTAAAGTAGAATTAAAGGCAAAGCAAAGATATACGAGCAAGCATTTTTGAAAAATTAAAGCTATACTAAAGTTGACACAAAAGATTAATTAAATGTTACTTTAGAACGCTTTAGGAGCAGATCCTAAAGTTTATGAAATGAACCTTTCAGTTACCTTTCTTCTTAAGGTGGCTGAACACAGTTTTGCGGGCGGTCAGCGGTAACTCGGGTGACGGAGAGTGTTTTAACTTAGACAAACAAACATGGCGGCAAAAAAGCAATGGTAAACAGAAGACAATTTCTCAAAAGCTACTCATTAAAATTTTGTGATATTTGGAGGAATTTTTACTTTTATCGTGTTTTAGATAATGAGAACTTTAAAATGGAAGTTGAACAGACGATTTTTGAGACACATTTAATAATTACAGTACAATTATATTACTGATTATCTAAAAACCCCTATGTTAAAATTTGGTCAAATAAGTTTCAAATGGTAATGATTAATTATAGTAAGCTATGTGCAAGTTTATAGGAAAATCTAATGAGTGAATTTTCTATAAACCGAGCAAAAGTGAAATTTTAAGGTTGTATTCAATCGTTCGTGTTGCCATGGAAACTACGAAAATGCCAAATTTTACCTGTTAATCAAAATCTTTCATCAGTATATTTTTCACTTGCCAAGTTTCAGCTTGTGAGATGCAACCCTTCTCTTGCCATGATTTGGCAAATGACATGTACTCACAAACTGCCAAAATTGTGTTCAGCCACCTTAACTTAAAGCGGTTATGAAATGGTTCATAAGTTAGCCTTTAATTTTCACCTTAAAGTCTATGAAAAGTGTATTTCATGTCTTTAGTAAATAAATTAAAGATAGTTTAAATACTTCTTTTGTGTATCCTTAGGTAAGCTTTAAAACAAATTAATTCTATTATTTCTTCCTGTGTGAGGAATGAGTCTTTATCAGACAGAACGTATCTTTTCCAGCGCAAGAACATCTTAAATTGTTTCAATTAAGCGGCGCGCTAGCAAGAAGGTTATTTTGTATTCCTTGATACTTCGTAGTCCCCCATTTCATCTTATTCAATTGCAAATTACTGAATAAACAATTCTCACAAAAACAAAAAGAAACTATTCAATCAGTCTGATCTTATTTGATGACGTTAGTCTTTCCTGATTGGCTGACACCTCCTCTATTGTTCTTTCTCTATATATTTGCGATACCACCCGGATGGTTTGGGTGGATCCGTAAACCACTGCACAGTAAACCTCTCAATACTTCATCCATATTCAATCAACAAGTTCGTTACAAATTCAAATAGTGAACCCTTGAATTCCAATGAAGCCTTCTCCCAGCCTGGCGAGTCGTGCATTCGATTACCCTCATTAACTCAGGGCTGCTGAATCTGATTATAAACAAGTAAAGCTATTCATCTGTTATATTGTACTGTCAGTGTAAATGCCAGGTCATTTGTGAGAAGTAAACTAGTTTTAACCTTGTGCAACAGCTAAGCGAATGAACTAGAGGATAAAGCACTCAAAAAGGAAACCGTTAAGGCAGTTAAGCATCGTGTGTTTATGAATTAAAAAATGTATCACGCGGATGGTACTTACAGTCTAAATCTTTTGCACTTCTACCTTATAGGCAGTAAGGGATATTCAAGCCTCGATTGCTTGCAATCGAGGTTAATAGCAAAGTGCATCCTTCATAAATCAGAAAACACACTTAACCAAGGCAGTCTTCTAAGTTTTCAAATATTTGCCCCAAAGCATGTAGCTACAGGAGAAGATGTAGAGGTATCCCTGTCGATTCTAAATTGAACAAAAATGTCCGACTAACAAATGTGACATTTGATCCTTAAACCGCAAGGAATGTATTTTACTAGGTTTCTAAAGAATGTACATTAAGCCTTTTTCAACAGACCTTTTGAGAAATGAAAAAAAAAAAAAAAAAAAAAAAAAAAACCCTGTAGTTTCCGCTTTCTTCGCGGTTGATTTGCCTGTCCCGCTTCCCTAAACCAAATAATAAGAAGTCATATGAAAAGCATTTAATTACAATAGATCAAAAGCTCAATTTGTTTATTTTTCCGTTTGGTAAGGATCACCTATTTTCACAATGCGACCGTTATCAATGAATCTGCCTCCCTGGTTCAACCGCTCATTTTCAACCTCTTTTCACTACGCTTTCAGGCTCATTTACTGAAGTCGTGCTTATACAACCTCAAGAATAATACTATACCGATTAGCTCAAACTGTAATGCTTTTTGACAAATATGTTTGGTTATAATATTTAGCACACTTTATTTTTACCGACTGAGGTATTTTGACCTTGGCCGCGCGAGCCGAATTGTCCATCAAAGTTCAGCACAATGGATGATTTCTACTTCGAGGGTGGTCACCCCTCGTGCCACATGAAACTTAAGGCCTTCACACGGAGTTTCCACACCTATCTGGCTCTCTGTCAACTGCTACTGCTTTGCACCTCATTACAAAAGCCTCAGCCTGCTCTCTCTCGTTTCTGTTTCCACTCTCTTCTTTCCTAAAATAAACTCACGATGTATTTGCCGCATGGCTATATATACACAAGCTTGGGTAGCAGGCGCCCGAACGATTTTGGAAACCAAATAAGAATCAACCTCGAAGTAAGAGGACGCACGCGCGCGTTCGTGTGTGTCCTCCCTCCTCTTCCCCGCCCCCTACCCCCATGTGACTGGTGCACCTGCCACGCAAGTTACAGCAGGTGTGGTTCAGTTTTTAACCCTTAGCCCTTCGAGTGATCAGCATCAAATTTCTCCTTGTAATAGCAATGCTTTGTAAAACAGGGTGGTCATGAGAATTACGGACATGATCACACAAGATGAATTTGCTTGATATTTTATCAACTTCTCCCCACTAATTCTGTTGGAAATGAATAGGGACAACAAATGAGAATTCAGTTTTGATCTTAGGGTTTAACGGGTTAAACAGAAATACTGAACATTTAAATTTTGCTCCAAGACTAGAACTGAACTACTGTTAATAACAGCAACAACAATTGAATTTCTAGCTTTCTAAAGTGCAGTTATATGAACAGATCTTGTTTGATAAAATTTGTTAGACAGTCATGGCCATAATAGCAGCAAACACCGAGCTATAATGAAATGAATTTGGGAGGTGGGGGAGGGGTATATAATTATTAATAGTATTTGTTAAGTAACCAAGAATGATTTTCATTTTCGGCAGTAATGTTCATTCTGATCCTGCTTCAGTTTCTTTCTCCCCTCATTAGAGTCAGTATTAATATCCTTGATGTCAGCTGTTCTCTCGTAATTTGTTTCTAACAATTTTATTTGCAGTCATACGAAACAATCAACATCAGGACAATGTTTATTCTACACCAGCCGCTACGACAAGCGATCAATTATTGCTCTCGGCAAAAAAAACAGAGGCCTTAGTTTATAACTAAGGAATTTGCTCTTTGCAGGCAGCCAGATATCATAAAATATCTACTGCGCATTTTGCTCAGAAAGCAGGAAATACAAGAATAAAGTATGCGTGACATAACAACGATGAAAGGTAAAGACAGTCATGACTGTACGAAGTCTTATTATTTAATCGGGTGTTCAATCCGTGTTTAATCGTCACAGGTCGTTGACATGAAATAGAAAACTATCAAAAAAGCTTAGTTTAAAGCTAAGCTTATTGACGCTTCCAGATGGCAAGCGAAGGAACATGCTTGGAAACGTATAAAAATATAAAAACCACACACTGAAGTGTAACCTGTAACTTTAAAATTTACATGGATTTCTAGACTTTGCCAACACTCGTATCTTACTGAAGACTCGTCTCACATTAAGCTGAGATCAGGCTCTAATTTCCTTCCTTGGTGAATAGATTTCCGGCGGGCAGGGCGAGTGGAAAAGTCTCGCATTTAGTGCAGTGCGTGAAACAGCGCGTGTATATCTGAAATACGTGTGTTTTCGATTCCATCAAATAATGTTGCATCACTTGCATGTGCATTCAAGCTATTACAGTGATATCAGATGGAACACCAGGACCTTCGTGGTCTCATACCACGCATATCAGTACGCAGAACAAAGCCATCCCAAGAATGTGGACAGATTTTAGGAAAACCTCCTTATACAGTTTATAAATTGCTGCTGACCATCCCACCAAGAATACGTCTCCAAGCTCGCTTTTGCTCGCCCGCAATGATAAGAAGACTTTTGTCAGCGGGTATGTGTAAGAGGTACCAGTTTTCAATGGAAGGTATATCAAATGCCCACCTTCTCTGTCAAAAATGGTATATTAAAGGGTAAACTAAGGGGGTGCGTCTCGGGGTGAAGCCTCCACCCAATTCACCTCAAGCATCAGGCCAGAGACGAGAGTTTCTTTTCCTCTCACCCCAGTTCCCCTCCATTCTTCCCTTCCTCCCCCATACCTTTCGACGCCTACCACGCAGGCTACAGGCAATTAAAACTGCGGGCCCTAACCCCGGACTATAGCGAACAATTTAACTTAACCAAGACCTGAATTTAAAGCGGGTGTTAAAACTCCACTAATTTCCTCGCCCTCGGGGTTAAGTGGTAACTTACTAAAACAGGGAATGGGAAATAGGGAATGGGGAATGGGAAATGGGAAATTGAAAAATGGGAAGTAGTGGTCAGCGTTCATACCATACCAGACCGATTTATTTGTCCATCATAAACGACATTTTTACAACTTCTAATAACTTGTTATCTGCTATTACAATGCAATATGATGGCAGGCGATCTTAGCAAGCTCTATTGAGCTCTAGGAAGATCCCCTTAATACAACTAAGTCTAGTGAAAATAGCAGATGGATATCAAATCTAAAAATAATAACAACAAGGAATTTGTACTAAAATATTACCTATTTATTAATTAATAAACAACAACTTTTTTGCACTCTCATTTACATAGATGGTATTACTTGTTACTTAGTATTACTTGTTCATGTTACTTGAACATCCTGACTCTCGTTTCCTTTTCTTGAAAGATTCGAAAACAAAATAACAGATTTTTTACAAATAAAATAGTCTATGTTATTAAAAAGGAATGATATTTTATCTTGTTCATTTAGAGTATAAAAGATGGATATTTCGAGAGTATCATTGAAAAACGTTTTCCCTATACACAAATAACAATCACAGTCCAAGTGATTGACTTATGCTTAGAAAAAAATTGAAAATCAAAATTCGGTTGTTATTAAAACGGCGCAACGGTGGACAGCGTAACAGGGTTTATATTCTTAAATTATTATGTTTTCTTATGATAAATGAATTTTAGCACCTTCCTTTTTTAAGTTGAATTTATGTAAATAAGATATATGTTGTTTATGGTAATCAGAAGCGCATCTGACCTTCTGCGATAACAAAGACCCTCGCGCAGACTCCTCGATAAAATAAAATGCCCATCAATAAAAGCTGTTCGCATTTCTGATAGATGTATCGGTTGAAAACAATTTTTGACAGTTATTTTGAAAGTTATGGAAGTTTTGAAAGTTAAGAAAAAGGAAATCAAACAATCGCAAAACATCAGCACTGAAAAAGAGGTCAGAGGAGATTCCGCGTCGGTCATCCATCCAAAACTAAGCGCGTCCGACAGGGCTTAACTTTGTGGAACGGACACGTCTCAACATACAACAGTAGCTTTTATTGAGCTACTGATAAACAACTACTCGAAATGCTATTATACAACGTGATTATACCGTTACTGAAACTAATAATAACATAGTTTAGAACTCATCGAAAAACGTACTAAATTACATTTATACGGAACCGTTTCGTATCGTTTTAAGATGTAATCAAGTAAGTAGGACCGAGGCGACTACATTCAAACGACACGAAAAGATCCGGTTAACAAATACGGCTTATCACACAGTCGCTTTTGCTCGGTGCAGGTTTGTCGGGATTTCGCTTATTTGAAAGCCTTATCTCAAAGTACACGTTCCGCGTCGTCACCGGGCGAAACAGTACAAATCATATAAGAATGTAGTTTGCTGTGAGGGCCTTGGGAAGACAAACGCTACGCCAGCGTCGCCTATACTGCTGGTACTCAAAAGAAGAGATGCTTGAGGGAAGAGCTTGCTGTGAGGGCTTTAGAAAGAGAAGAAGCACCAGCGTTGCCAAAACTGTTACCACGTAAATCCAAACTTGTCAAAGAGGAGTTTGCTGTGAGAGCTTGAGCAAGAGAAGAAGCGCCGGCGTCGCGAATACTGTTACCACCTAAATTCAAACTAGTCAGGGAGGAGTTTGCTGTGAGGGCTTGGGAAAAAGAAGAAACGCCGGCGTCGCCAATACTGTTACCACCTAAATTCAAACTAGTCAGGGAGGAGTTTGCTGTGAGGGCTTGAGCAAGGGAAGAAGCACCGGCGTCGCCAATACTGTTAACACCTAAATGCAAACTAGTCAGGGAGAAGTTTGCTGTGAGGGCTTGAGAGAGAGAGAAGAAGCACCGGCGTCGCCAATACTGTTAACACCTAAATCCAAACTAGTCAGGGAGAAGTTTGCAGGGAAGGCTTGAGAAAGAGAAGAAGCACCGGCATCGCCAATACTGTTATAACATAAATTCAAACTAGTCAGGGAGGAGTTCACTGTGAGGGCCTGAGAAAGAGCAGAAGCACCGGCGTCGCCAATACCGTTACCACATAAATGCAAACTAGTCAGGGAGGAGTTTGCTGTGAGGGCTTGAGAGAGAACGGAAGCACCGGCGTCGCCAATACTGTTACCACCTAAATCCAAACTAGTCAGGGAGGAGTTCGCTGTGAGGGCCTGGGAAATAGCAGAAGCACCGGCGTCGCCAATACTGTTATTACCTAAATGAAAACTAGTCAGAGAGGAGTTTGCTGTGAGGGCCTGAGAAAGAGAACAGGCTCCAGCGCCACTTATATTGTTGTGACTTAAATTCAGTTCAGTAAGGGAGGAGTTCGCTGTGAGGGCCTGAGAAAGAGCGGAAGCACCGGCGTCGCCAATACTGTTCCAACCTAAATGCAAACTAGTCAGGGAGGAGTTTGCTGTGAGGGCCTCAGAAAGAAAAGAGGCACCGACGTCGCCTATACTGTTATGACTTAAATGAAAACCAGCCAGGGAGGAGTTTGCTGTGAGGGCCTGAGAAAGAGAACAAGCTGCAGCGCCACTTATATTGTTTTGACTCAAATCCAGTTCAGTAAGGGAGGAGTTTGCTGTGAGGGCCTTAGAAAGAGAACGGGCTCCAGCGCCACTTATATTGTTTTGACTCAAATTCAGTTCAGTAAGGGAGAAGTTTGCTGTGAGGGCCTGTGAAAGAGCGGAAGCACCGAAGTCGCCAATACTATTATGACTTAAATGAAAACTAGCCAGGGAGGAGTTTGCTGTGAGGGACTGAGAAAGAGAAGAGGTACCGGCGTCGCCAATTCTGTTATCACTTAAATGAAAACTAACCAGGGAGGAGTTTGTTGTGAGGGCTTGAGAAATTAAAGAGGCTCCAGCGCCACTTATCTTGTTTTGACTCAAATCCAGTTCAGTAAGGGAGGAGTTTGCTGTGAGGGCTATTGAAATCGCAGCAGCACTAGCATCGTGTATCCAAGACCCGATAAAATGCACTTCAGTCAGGGACGACATGTCAAGGTGCTCACCTAAACTACAAACTACGCGAGTTTCAAGGCTTTCCTCGACACTTGAACATTCCAACAAACACTCGCAAGCTAACCTCATATATGATCTACGGTCTTCGGAAGAGTTGATTTTTTTAGCGATACCAATAAAGAACGACACTGCAGTTTCCTCACTCCGTGAAGCTATGATGCCACTCATGAACAAAAAGACCTGTCTCAGCTTGTCCAAGTATCTCTTATCATCTACAACTGAGGTAACGTCTCTTTCTTTGCTGATAACCTGAAACGCAAGAAAAAAGCCAGCAAAAAATTCCTGAAAGCTTTTGTGTAAAAATGCACAGCGCGTGAGAGGTTTGCGCTTGGTGCCACCTTGTTGAAAAGACAAGATTCCAAAGTTGATAGTCTTGACGATCTCTTCCTTTTTTTCGAAGCACAACTCTCCTTTAAGGAGGGATTCTAAAGCGAAGCTGCCCAAAAGCAAAAGTTCTTTCTTATAACCTGAAATCAAGTCTTCGTTACTGCTTTCACGTCCGTTTTTCTCTTCATATCTTCTCAAAACAAAGGCAACAATTTCAACGTACAACTCAGTCCTGCTTGTTGGAAGAACACCTTCGAAATCCTCGAAAAGACAACAGAGTAAAGCTGTATTGAGTGGATTTTTTGTTAACTCGCCTAGCGTTGCAAGTGGATTATCAGTAAAATACTCTGGACGTATCCATCGTGTAATCAGCTTCCAAGCCAAGTGTTCCTTGCCTTTAAAATACTTTCTGATAAAACTTTCCGCATCCTTTTTAGTAAATCCTACAATCTCCCACAGGGTGTCACAGTATGGTCTTACTTTCTTTCCAACCTCATGGCGAGATGAAATGACAATGTGACAAGCTGGGAGGAGTTTACTCTGAACGAGCGAGTAGTACATGTCCAGTGAAACTGCCTCATCTAATCCATCAAGCAGTAGCAAACATTTGGCCTGATTTTCTCGGATGTATTTGAAAAAATCCTCTTTAGCCTCTTCGTCAATGTCATCAGGAAGAAGTTGATCGTCAATAGCTTCCCAGATGTCAGATTTAATATCGTTGCATCTAAGCAAGAGCAGCACTTCAATTGATGGAAAAGACGTGTCCCATTCATCTTGTTTATTTGCCCAGTCATACGCTAGTTTTTGTAAGTAGGTGGTTTTTCCCATGCCAGGTTCTCCTTCGATCAAAAGAATCCGTGGTTTCTGGCATTCAGGGTGGGGTTTAAAGATAGCAGTCATGTTGGTGATTTCACCATCCGTCAATGTTCCCCGTGTTTTTTCTTTGTTCACGATCGTCAGTCGGGTGAAAATATCATTCAGGTTGAAATTGAGGTCATCACACCACGGAAATGGCACCAGCCGTCCTTCACGACGTTTGTAAAGCTGACGAATCCTTTCTATGATACTTGGCACCCCTGGAAAATACAAGATATTTAAAATAAGATCGATTTGGTTTTATTACACTGTCATACAAGCCGTCCACGCTCTGTATATCGTCTACGATACGCTTTTATGCTTTTGTAACTTGCAAAAGGAACGAGTTAAATATCGATATAGACGACCTTTTTTGGGATAACTATGATGCTTAAAATACGATTTTAAGTAAGCGATTATCCATCGACACCACACTACTGAAGAGCGCCTTAAAACTTACCTAGTTTAAAGGCGATACGTTCAGAGCGAGCGAAGATATTCTTCAACCGTGACAAAGTCCCGAAATTTTACAGACTTTTGTATGGTGGAGGCGGGGGGGGCATGAACTTGCTCTCTTCTATAGAAACGTCTGTAAAATTTCGCGTCTTTTTGGAGCTATATCTTGGTTAGTTTTCACCAAATCACTCTTTAACTTAGCAACTTAAGAAGTGATTTTAAGGTCTTCTTTCCAGCGTCATGGTCCAAATCAAAACTGTTAAAATACGTGGGAAGGTCTATTTTTATCTTGAAATGGCTCGTGGTCGGCACATTAGTAGTAGGGGAGGGACCGGTTAGGCCCCTTTTTTGGGGGGGAATCTCATTAAGGTGGGGGGGAATACATTAACTAGGTGACGTCATAGGTTATTGTCTTGATCTCATGAATAAAATGCGGTGGATTCTCATTAATTTGCTGTAGAATAAATTAACGTCGCTGACGTCATAGGCTATTGTATTGATCTCATGAATAAAATGCGGAGGATTTTCATTAACTGATCATTAACCAGAAAAACCAGTTCCAAAAAAAAAGGTTTCATGACAATGCTTCAATAGACTTGCCTGAACTTGCCTCATTGTTTTCACAAAACCTTCGACACTGATTGGTTATTTTAGAATCTATTATGTCTTCCAAATAAAAGTGCGCTCACATTTCACACACAGCATTCACAAACTGTGAGATTCAGATCAGTAGCAGTCATGGCTTTTAACCCGTTGACCACTTTGGAAGAGTTTGAAAATTGTATTTGGTGCAACGAGATACCAAGTGATCAGATTTTGGATCAGATGGTGGAGATGACCTTTCCTGAAGAGGTAAGTTGTTAACGTTTGAATGTCATTGAGTGATAATTTCTTTTAGTAACATGTAGTTCCATTCCAGGATCAGTCTTCCAACATTCCCTTGGTGGATTCCATTATTCCACCCGAAGTGATGGACCCATGGAGCGATTGGGAGAAAGAATTTGAAACGGTATGAGTCCTTATTGAAATGTTATAGCATAACTATTGTCCGTCGTACTAATTCCATTTCTGTAGTTGAAATTATTATTCCATTACACCTTTTCAGGAACCTTCTTCCAACCAAGTTCAGAGCGGCATAGGTAGGAAAAGAGCAGCACAGGTAAGTGTTTTAGTAAGTACTTTATTTCTCTAGCTTGTCACGGTAGTTAATATACGATTCATTTGATGTTTTAGGATGATGTAGACATACCTCCTGCCAAAAGTGCTCAGCATGCATGTGAAGCGTGTGGAAAAGTTTTCACTCGACCAGATAAATTAAAACGCCACGTAAAAACACATACCAACGAAAAACAACATCAGTGTGGTAAGTGCGACAAGAGCTTTCATCGAATGTCACACTTGCAGCGCCACGTGAAACAAGTTCACGAACGCCGAGCGGCTCAGCGGGAGTATGAGTGTAGTACCTGTGGAGAGACATTTTACAATCTGGCTCCATTCCGAGAGCACCAGCAAACAGGTCATAGTAAACCCTCTTTAAGTAAGAAACGTCCAAGGGGCGAGGAAACAGGTAGGAAGCAGTGAACTTTTCTGTTGTATTTCAGTAAGATAAAATTATATTTTGTGTCAAGGATTAGTCGTAGGTAACTTTTTACTTGCTTCTTGCAACACAATAGAGGCTATGGCATGTTTGAACATGTCTTTTGTTTGAAAGCTGCACCGTATGCAAATTTGAGGTGAAGGCAGTGGAGTGGAACAATTGGATTAGTCGTATGCAAATTTTAGCCGTGGGATGTTAAAACAATAGAGGCTAGAGTATGTTCGAACAAGTCTTTGGTTTGCCTTTGTACAGAGGCTTGGCACAACATATTTTAGACATGATGGAACAAAACTTTTGTTCAGAAAGTTAATCCTACACAAATGTTAGGTAAAAGCAATGAAGTGGAAAAAATTGGATTAGTCGTATGCTAATTTGAGTATGTTAAACAATACATTGTATAAACAACTCTTTTGTGTTTCTGGATAGCTCGTTTGGATTTGGGAATAGACATTGGAATTTTTATTTCCCATTTAGAGCCAAAACCCAAGAAAATGAAGCCCAATCCTATCGAGAAAAAAGCAACTTCAAGTTCCAGCTGGCAGGAAGATCCAAGAACCTTGACTGACTTACCTGAAGTCTAACAAAGTTCTGTTCTCGAGTACCGTCGCCACTGGCATCAAATCCGCACTCGATTCAACCGCCAAAACCGGCTCCTGGACTGGTATAACTATCGTCTGTCTTTCACGCAACCTCAAGAGGTTATACAGTACCTTGACGAGATCTTTACCGACCAGTCCACCGTGTTTAAACTTAATGTCTCCTTTGGTTTCATTCTGAGAAACAACGAGACCGGTGCACTGCAATATTACTACGCTTCTAGGAACAACGATCAAGTCTTTGAAGAGCCATTCCAAATCACAACCGCAGCCGATCTTCCACATGTCCGTGAAGCATTGCAGAATCTCGATGTCCTAGAATGGGTACGCCAACGTCGCCCCAACTCTAAATGGGTGGCACAACAGGTGATCAATATCACCTTCTTTATAACAAAAATCAGAGGTCACCCCATTGGTCGTGGTACAGATTTACCTGCTTACCTTGCCGAGAACCATGGTTTGCTCGCCTTGGATCGCAACCGCCGGACCAGTAAAATCTACAGCGACAATTTGTGCTTTTTGGGGCTTAGGCACTCCACAACAGTTGTCACCCAAAGAATCTGGAGCGGGATGCCAAGCATTACTATGAGCGATACAGAGAATTTTTCCCTGAGAAAAAGAAGTTCTGTGGAGTAAAGCTGAAAGAACTGCCCGACCTAGAACACCTCTTTGAAGTCAATATCTTTGTATATGCATTGGAGCCCACCAAGCCCGATGGAGAGGAGGGAGATGAAGACAATACTGAAGAAAATACAGTACCAGACATTGCTGCACAGTTGATTCAAAGCTCCCTTTGCCACTACCCAAGTACTCTTTACCTCAACCTGTACCAGAATCACTTTTCCTATATTAAAGATTTGAAGAAGTATGCCGAGTCCTACAGCTGCTCACGATGTGGAACATTGTGGAAGCATGTTGGCAAGTTAAATCGTCACGAGCGAACCTGTGAGGCCAAAGTAATTTACCAGTTTCCAGGAGGTGCTTACAAGACTCCACCCACCAATTTTCAGTTGCTAGAAGACGAAGGGTTCACTGTTCCTGAGTATCTCAAGTTTTTCCCTTACAGAGCTACCTTTGACTTTGAGTGTATGTTTACACCCGAGACAGACCTTAACGATACAGAAAAACTGACTTGGAACGCTAAACATGTACCACTCAGCGTGAGTGTCTGTTCCAACGTTCCAGACTATGACCAACCCAAGTGCTTTGTGTCAGATGGGGACTCCAAACAGCTCGTCAAAGAGATGTTAGAACACCTCGTAAAAATCAGTGAACAAAGTTATGACCTGTTAAAAAAAGAGTTTAATTTCCTTTTTGAAGCCATTGATCAAAAGCTGCAAGACTTACAGCAAAAATCAGAAAGTTGTGAACTTTCCAGACACAACAAATTAGAGGACAGCACCCAAGAGGATAGCGATGATGAAGGAGAAGATCTCATGGACACAGATGACGAAGAAGAAGAAATCGAGTCTGAAACCGAAGAGGATCGTGCTTTTATTGACGATGACGTAGAAGAACAAGGTGCCTCGTTTTACAGGGCCTTAGATCGCGAACACGAGGATCAGAGTGAAAATGATCACGAGTGTGTATATCACAGACCAGAGGACAACAGCCCAGAACCTAAGGAGAAAAAAGTACACCCTTTAAAGAAACTGAGAGATCGTTTCCAACAATATCTGCAAGAACTTCCTGTCCTGGGCTTCAATTCTGGTAAATATGACTTGAATGCCGTCAAAGAATTTCTGTTTCCTATCCTGGTCCAGAATGAAGGCGTTCAGTTTACTATCAAGCGTAACCACAATTTCATGTGCCTAAAGACCCCACATCTTCGCTTGCTCGACGTCACCAACTTTCTTGCTCCCGGTTTCAGCTACGACAAATTTCTGAAGGCCTACGAGTGTCCTCAAACCAAGAGGTTCTTCCCATACGAATGGCTGGATTTTCTTGACAAGTTAGACCACCCTTCTCTTCCTCCTCACGAAGCCTTCTTTTCTACACTGAAAAACGAAAACATTTCTGAAGAAGACTACCAGTACTGCCAACAGATGTGGTCTGACAACAACATGCAGACATTTAAAGATTTTCTCATCTGGTACAACAACCTAGATGTCCAACCCTTTTGTGAGGCCCTGGAAAAAATGTGCGCGTTCTGGAAAGATAAAAAGATCGGCATGTTAAGACAAGGTATTTCCATCCCCGGTGTCACCTTGACGTACTTCTTTACCACCCTGGAATCTGGCATCTTCTTCTCTCTGTTTGACGAAAAAAATAAAGATTTATACACCTTGTTCAAGAAAAATATGGTAGGAGGCCCCAGCATCATCTTCCACCGATATCATGAAAAAGACAAGACCAAGATCTGAGAGGGAGAGGTAACAGATCAAGGCAAAGAACTAAAAATGTGCCAGAAAATAGTAGGATATGACGCCAACGCGCTCTATCTCTGGGCCATCATGCAAAACATGCCCACCGGATCTTTTACGAGACGACGCGAAGAAACCAACTTCAAAAAAGAAAGCTCCACCAAGATGGCCACCGAGTGGTCAGAGCGGAAGGCACATGAAGGAGGAATTTTTATACGCCACCAAATGAACAATACAGAAAAACGCATAGGTGAAAGAAGGCTCCCAGTGGATGGTTTTCACGGTCCTTCGCAGACCGTCTTTCAGTTCCATGGCTGCTGGTGGCATGGGCATAACTGCTACCTAACTAAAGGAAAAGAAATGAACGAAAAAAGAAAGAAACCAATGGCTGAGCTCAGGGAAGAAACTACAGCAAATTCAAAGTATATCAGAGATCAAGGCTACAATCTCGTGGAGATGTGGGAGTGCCAGTGGCGCCGAATGAAAAAAACTAACTCTGCAGTACAATATTTCATGAACAGAAAGTTTCACCGACCCCTTGACCACCACCAGACCCTGGATCAAAATCAGATCATAAAAGCTATCAGAGACGAGTCTCTCTTTGGTGTTGTCGAGTGTGACATCACAGTACCTGGCCATCTGAAACCCAAGTTCTCCGAAATGTGTCCAATCTTCAAAAATACGCAGATTTCTAAAGAAGATATTGGTGAATACATGCAAACCTTTGCCGAGGAGCAACATATCATGCCTCAACCTCGTAGAAGTCTAATAGGTAGCTATTTTGGAGAAAAGATCTTGTTGGCCACACCGCTCATTAAATGGTACTTGGAGCACGGGTTAGAAGTCACCAGGATTTACCAAGTGGTCGAGTACACACCCGTTCCTTGTTTCCAGCCCTTTGGAGGAGCTGTCTCCGACGCCACGCGTGCTGGGGATGTGGATCCGAACAAGGCTATTATCGCAGATACAATGAAATTAGTAAGTATGATTTCAATTGTACAAGCATTTTGCCACTATTTTCCTTATGCAAACCTTATTAATGTTCTGATACATTATTTATTAGGT
Source organism: Porites rus (assembly GCA_964035705.1). Classification (NCBI taxonomy): domain Eukaryota; kingdom Metazoa; phylum Cnidaria; class Anthozoa; order Scleractinia; family Poritidae; genus Porites; species Porites rus. Next base: position 7,069,354 of record OZ037999.1, read on the forward strand.
CGGGAACTCGAGTTATGGAAAGACGATCACAGATCAAGAACGCCACCGAGAAGTCCAGTTTTGTGAAGAAACCAAAGCGTCCCGCTTAATAAACAAACCCTTCTTTAGACAGATTGAACTGATTGATAAAAATACGTTTGAAGGGCAATCTTGCAAGAAAAATATCAAGTTGAACCTTTCCATGCAGATAGGTTTCTTCGTTTATCAGTACGCTAAACTTAGAATGCTTTAGTTTTATTTTGATTTGATGGACAAGTATCTTGATCGTAGTGATTTTCAGTATTGTGAAATGGACACCGACTCTGCCTATATCGCGATCGCAGGGCAATCGGTAGAAAGTTTAGTAAAACCAGAGTTAAGAGAGGAATTTGAAGCAGACAAGGCCGATTGGTTTCCACGAACCGACACTCCAGAACACAAAGCTTATGACAAAAGAACACCAGGTTTATTTAAGGAAGAGTGGTCAGGGGCAGGAATAATTGGTCTAAGTAGCAAGACCTACCATTGCTTTGGGGCCTATGATAAGTTCAGTTGTAAAGGGATTAACAAGAAAACAAACGACATTAACAAAGAAAAATATCTTAATGTTCTACTGACCAAACAAAGCAGTTCAGGACTAAATAAAGGTTTCCGTGTAGTCAACAATAGCATGTATACTTATGAACAAGTTCGAGATGGGTTTTCCTACTTTTACCCCAAAAGAAAAGTGTTGGAGGATGGAGTTACCACTATGCCTCTAGATATATAAAATTGTGTTTCAAAAATTGCAACGTGTGTGATTCATAAATAAAACACTTTATTAAAAAAAAACGCGTTTCTTGTAATTCTCTGACTTAAGGCGCCAGTGCGTTCCCACGCACAACTTCCCCACGCGACCTTCTCGCGTGTGCCTGAGAAAAAAAAAACCACTCAATTTCTGCCATTTATGCCCTTGGTGCCCGTTGTGCCCTCGAAAATAAACGATAAATTTCGTGTCGCAAATAGATTTGTTCAGTTTAAAGTCTGCTTTCGTACCGTTAATATGAAAAAACTAAAATGCAAGCATTGTCCTGTTCCCGGCTGTGGGTCAAAATTTTTAGTTCGATTAGCAAATCATTTGGCTCAGGTACACGAGCTGTCTGACTTAGAGAGAAAATATTGGTTCCAGTTTGCTAAATTACAACCATGGTTCGTGTATATGATAAAGATACTCCACCAAAGACCATTTCTCTATAAATAAGAGCAAACGCAGTTGAACCAGTCTGTTGTCAACATGGACCCGAGGTGGAAACACCCCTTTCCTGCTATTGTAGCTGGCCCCACTTGTTGTGGAAAAAGTCAGTTTGTCAAACACCTGTTGGAATCTGGAGAAGAATTAATAGACGGAGCTCCCGAAAATATCATTTGGTGTTATGGGATATACCAACCGGCTTACGATGAGATGCTAAGGACTATTCCCAACATCACGTTCGTCGAAGGAGTTCCTGGTGATTTAGAATCCATGATAAACCCAACCATTCGGAATTTAGTGGTCATTGACGATTTAATGCAGGAGCTTAGCAATGATCAAAGAATTACCAATTTGGTTACTAAGGGCTGTCATCACCGAAATTTAAGCCTTATTTTCATTCTTCAAAATATTTTTCACCGGGGAAAAGAACTGAGAGACATGAGTTTGAATTGCCATTATTTGGTAATGTTGAAGTCTCCGCGGGATAGCTGTCAAGTCAGTCACTTGGCGAAACAGATGTTTCCCGGTCATGTCAAATACATGCAAGAAGCGTTCCAGGATGCGACAAAACGCCCTTATGGCTACCTGTTATGCGACCTCAAACCGGAAACGCCTACTGACTTCCGGTTGCGCACAAGCATTTTCCCTGGGGAGACTCAGGTCGCCTATGTCAGAAAGGTATAAAAAAGCTAAATCGTAGTGATTGATATCAGTTTAGTATGGCCCAGCGACTAAGAAAGAACCACGATTTTCTTAAGCTCCTCGTCAAGTGTACCCCAGCTCAACGTAAAGCAATTTTGAAAGCAGCCGACAACGCTTTAGTAAGAACCATTTGTGAGTGTGTATTCAACGTACTTAAAGAAACAGTCCCTGTCAGTAAACCGGCAAAGAGAAAACTTCTTAAGCACAAGAAAGCCTTGACTGCTCTAGCTGAAAAGAGTACCCCGCTAAACAAGAAAAAGCAAATCTTGGTACAACACGGAGGAAACTTTTTAAGTGTTTTGCTACCTCCCGTTCTTCGAGTGTTGAGCTCGCTTCTTACTTAAGATGAATCATACAAGACGCATGGTTCTCGTTCCTGAAAACACTCTGGAACGATTGCAGCAACGCCAGCAGATATTAACACCACCTGTAACACAAACTCTGAAAAATCTGGATAGCCAAATGGGGGATATTTTAGAAAGTAAACAGCTTGATGATGAGGAAAAGGCGAAGCTTTACAATCAGGTGTTGCAACGGTACTTGACTTATTACGATCAGCGGAAAGGCCAGCCTCTCCATGTGAGGTTAACGACCCCTAAAACAACAGAAACCCCCAAACCAGTTGAGAACGCAGAATCTACAGAGGAAGCTTCTCCAGATAATTCTCTTCCAACAGCAGTAGAGAAGGAGGTCATGAAAAGTGTACCCAAAATTTACAAAGCTGGGGCTAGACAGTTGTTGGATAAAATTAAAAAACACCAGGATGTGTTGCATTGGAATGATAAAGGAGAGCTGTTGTATGAAAAGAAACCAATCCCAGGTTCTCATGTGGTCGACCTAGTCAACGACACATTGCGTCACCGAAAAGGATTTGAGCCAGTGGGGTGGTCCGTGTTTGCGAGGGGCCTGGCGCGAATGAATGTCCCCGAAAACTTGGTTCGTAATCCCTAACGTCAGAGTGCCATAAGAGAGTTTAAAGCAAGAGTGAGAGAGGACACCCCAGAGAGTCCTTCGCGTTGGCTACCCACCCCACCTGTGACGTTATCTTCTGTCAAAAAGCAGAGGCGCAGAGTCGAGAGTCCTCGCCCTCAGGCTGTTCGATGGTTACGATTATAAATCATGACAAGAGACTTTTTTATTGTGAAACACAAAACTTTATTTTGCTCATTCAATAAACTGTGTTGAAAAGAAATTACATGGTGTCTGTTTACTGAACTTAGTGTTGTGCTTTTGCTCTTTGCATGTTTACATCAGTACGATATTTCGGAAAACGTATAGGAAAATGTTTTTCAATAAATCGTTTTACAAGACTATCATTTTTACTTGTGTTTTTAGAAAAACGATGGACAATAGTACTCATACTTATTTGCCGACTACGATATAAAGCAAAATACAAACAGTAATGTCCGCAGACTTTTGAATAGATGCTTTGTAATGTCACAGTATTAAAAGTCCACTGGTTAGAATTGTTGTTTAAAAAGGTAGTAAATGTTCCTGAGTATTTGCTGGGTGGTGATCCGTAAGAATCGAAAAATTCTCCCTCTTGCTCCTTGGTGAAATAAAACGCCACCCAATGCGAACCTGGCTTGTCACTCGTATCCACATTGGCGATAAACAGGGCTGGGTAATGTGAAACACTTGCAGGAAGCAGGTCTGAGGTATACACGCCTTGAAACACACCTCGTGTAAATTTATCCTTTCTCAAAATAAGGGTCAGTTGAGTAGTGTCTATTTTTAGTTTGTGTAGTCGAACAACACGTTGAGGTTCCCGTCAATTTCAATCACGTTTTGGAATTCAGCGTACACGATAAGGTTAACCGTATTGGCCAGTGGTTCCTTGAAATGAAGCTCAGCGCGCAGGTTACCTTGCTTTATTTGCTCAAAATGGTCACCTGAGCAGTGGTCTGGGGACAAGTCAAAGCAAAATGCTGTGTAAGCAGAGCCATAATCGCTTCTACTGATCTGATTACCCGCATCTTGGGATAGCTTTCCAGTACCTGAGAGCAGACTTTGATAGCCCGCTATTACATTTTGACCTCCAGCTTCGTCAAAATTCAAGAACAGGGGTTTCCGAGGAAATTTGCTCTCCGTCCACATAGACACCCACTTGAGTTAGATTGTGGTGTTTGAAGTTGAACGGGTTGGTACTGTAAGTTCCATTATATGCCTGAGTATCCACTAAGACCAGCACGATTCGTTTGGGGATATGACCCAAAAAGATGTTGTCGGGGTTAAAACTGCTAAATCCTCTTGGAATAGACAGCACTTTACAATCTATTCGGCGAACCGGGTACTTGGCGCTGGAGTGTTTTAGTGCAGCAGCATGGCCAAGTATAATAGAAGAGGCCAATTTCACCTTGCGAACGAACAAGATGGCTTCTGTGATTACCACCTTGAAAGTTGGAGCGGCTGCTGATGACATCAGACAAAACGAGTTCTTGGCTCGGTTCAGTTTGATTCTTAAATTCACTCCATTTAGCATCAACCGGTCTTGAAAGAAAATGTCGCTATGAATGGGCCCCATCATATCCACAATTTGACTTTCTTTCGTGAAATCATAGCGAACCTTTAACCCCTTGTTTGTGGCATCGTCTGCAGCCACAGGGTTGGCAACATCCATTTTTCCAGGGGTATCTTTGTAAAACATGGCCATAGAAAGTTGACTTGTTTTTGCTTCTTCTCCGTAGTTTAGCAAGGTTTCGATCATGGCGCGATAAGGGTAGGTATTGGTGGATGGAGAGATCAATCGCTCGTTCAAGGAAACGTCCACTTGCGAAAACAGGGAATGTAAAAACAGGTTCACGGGACCTACTTGTGTATCGGCATCTATGGCGGTTCTATTTGCGTTTGTGATCTTGGCTTTCACAAAAAACTGAGTACGTACCAAGTCCAAATACTTATCTCCGGTTCCCGAAACATAAAATTCGATCGGACCACTGTCCGTGATGGGGTGGTACTCGATCCATTGCCCTTTGGTGATAGAGGTTTGTGTTGCAGGAATCGTAAAGAGATCAAACTCTGATTTCGTACATTCCTGAGACTCGTGATGCACAATGGCAATAGTTACTTCCAGAAAGAAAATTTCTCTTTGGGCTTCTTTTGCTGCGGAGATGTTTTTGCCTTCTTGACTGGAGGCGAACTGATTTTGGTTCCTTTCGCTTTTCTTTTCATAGACTTTTTGCCAGCTCCTGATTGTCCCTACAATGAATTCTGGGAAGGTAGACCGAGGGCTTGTTTCGTGCGCTTGTGGACTGCTGTTTTAATGTTATCTCCATCAAGAACATCTTGGACAACATTGACTCCTGTTTGTAAAGCCTTTTTTCCAATCACCTTAGCACCCTGTTGAAGGTGAGGCATCGCCCAGCGAAACAGGCCTCTGAATATGGACCCTAGTCCATAACCCCGCTGAAATCGAGCACCGTGAAACGCTGGTAAACTCCCACCTTTTTGTTTGGCTTGATTAATTAAGAATTTGTTCATGCTTAGCGTGCGTATATCGAGTTATGGATGCACGCGGAAAGTTTGGAGAGCACGAAAGATGCGTAAGAGTTGCACGAGGCGATAGCCGAGTGCAACTCTAGCTTCTTGAGTGCTCTCCAAACTTCCCAAGTGCATCCATAACTCGATATACGCACAGCTAAAAGCATGAGCAAATTCTTTTATAACATAGCTGACAAAAATGCTTGCTTTTTGATTAACTACAAAATTCTCGTAACGCGCTACACAATAACAAACGCTTCTATTGGCTGATTACGAACACACCACAATCATCTAGTTTGAATGAGAATATTCTTTCCGTAGCTTTTCTGTAAAACTGAGAAAGAAAATCTGCTTCTTTATTCGTTAACGATCAATGGAAACTAAGCAGAAACAAAGGTAAAAGAGTCTTAAAGTTCACCTAAAGTTAAAATACTAACATGTTCGTAAGAAGTCGCGGAGTATGGTTTGGATTTGCTGAAAAGATGTTTACGTTTTGCTCGGCGAAATCCAGAAAACATGTTTTTAGCGAAGACGACTGTCATCCTTCTTTAAACTCATATTCATTTACAACATTAGCTGCTCATTACGGCTTCTTGAGAAGACCTGGCAGCAGTTGTTTTTGTGAGTAATAAATTTATGTCTTCTTGTGTAATTTGTGTTGTTATTGCGAGAGAAATCCTCCTGCTTCAGTCGGATTGTCCGGAGATAACAAAAGTGCATAACAAATTTAAAAACAACAATAAAAACGGAAATTTAACCTCTTAATGTTGTTGATGACCAGTTGGTGTCTGTTCTGTTCCCAGTGAATGTCTTTCGGCCAAAATTTGCTGCAGCTGGTCTTCCGACAAATTTGCGAAACGCGCAACATGCGAGTTTTTTCAATTCGGCTCTATTTTTGCTGCTTGTTGGGTCAGGACCTAAAAGGTCAATGCCGATAGAAAAATTGGGCAGTTCTTCGCTGGTTTCTTCCATATTTTAAAGAGAAGAAAAACTGCACTGCAGCTTAAAAGACGACAACTTTGCAGCCAGGTAAAACAAAATGCTTACGTCATCTTATTTACGCACGGGCGTGCGTAAATAAAGATTTTGTTCATAGCGGCTCAATAGGACTCATATAGGGCAAGCACGCGCGCTATGTTATAACATAGTACTGTTCGTACAACTTGTGATTTGGAGTGTGGAGTTTTTTCATCTTAAAAGTACTGAGGTGCACTTTGACGAAAATGAAGTGTTAACAGCACTCTCCCAAACTCAAATGGGACAGACTCCCCTGTGTCTGTCTTTATATCGACTTCGACGGTTTCAAATTGCTTTCTGCTGACGGGTAAATATTGGGGGCGTAAAAATGATTTACTGACTCGCTCCCCGGCCTTTCCTTCTACAGGAACAATTCGAAGCAAAGGTACGAATGCATCCCCAACATACTGTGACTGAATAAGATCACAGTCAATGAAAAGGTCGTTAAAGCCATACTCCAAATCCACTTGTCTTTCAGCGATAGAGGTATTAGAAATAATTTCTTCTGGTGAAAATCCCAGCAGGTATCCAATGTTACCAAAGAAAAGTTCTACGTTATTTTGTAGGTGAACAGTCACCTTTCTAGTGAACGTATCGTAGGAAAATGTTACATCGTTATTGAAACGCTTTACATTCTCGATCAGCCCTTTCATCTTTGATAAGATATCTTCAATGGAAGAATAATGACCCGGTGGTATAATTAGGGCCTCCCATACTCCGGACAATTCTTGGTTCCGAAGGAAGAATCGTTTACCAAAATTTCCTTGGACATTATTCCAGCTGTGAGGATAATGAATTTCTGTTAACGCTACTTCCCAGTCCCTCGTCAAGCTAACGGTTTGAGGTAAACCAACATGGTACTCCGTTAATGTGTTGTTGGGAAACTTATCGAGGCTGCTATTGCTTGGAAGATGCAGGTAAAACTGTGTTACCTCCATCGTATTGTGTGTTCAAATGAAATTTATTCCTGGCGTTCTTAATTTATAACTAGACACAACAACATTTGTTTTCAGTTAAAATAACCCTTTTATTGGCTTCACACAAAATGTTACAACTTTGAGATATTACTTTCTGCTATCCAGCTATTAAACTTGTCTGGGTACCCTTTCCATTTTACAAAGTATTCAACTATTCCTTCACGCTTTCGCTTGCGCAAAATCTTTTCAACGCGGTACACATCATCGTTCTTAATTATTTTCTGTAATTCGGGTTCATAAAACGTTCCATCTAAGATTTCACCTGCATCATCCTTTAGTTTGTAAACGGGTACTTGACGCGCCATTCGTTTGTATACAGTAAACATTTCTTCCGTGAAATTAGGCAGGTAAGATTTTTCAAACATTCGCTTCACTTTGCTGATCCTAACACGATCTCCCACTTGAAATTTAAAACGCACACGCTTTTCAACGTCATTACCATACAAAGTATCCCACACTTTAGTTTCATTCGCTTTAGTCACCTCACTCGGTTTCATTTTAATACTTCGGTGGTAAGTGTTATTGTAAGAGGATACTAGTTGGGGTAGTATATAGGTGAGAGTGTTTTTAGCTGTGAAATATTTGTACATCTTATTTTTAAATGTTCTGTTAAAACGCTCAACTACTGAGGCCTTGAGCCCAGAGTTTACAGTAAAAAAGTCAATGTTGTTGTCACGCAGATAAGTCTGAAACACTCGATTAAGAAACGCTGTTCCTTGATCTGTTTGCAGTTTGCTGGGTTTGCGACCAGTAGAAAGGATCTTTTGGAAGGCTTTGACCAGTTCTTGACCTTGTTTTGACTTCAAAGGCAGCACCCAGGCATACTTGCTGAAGATATCTACACAAGTCAGTAAGTATTTATAGCCCTTGTTGTAGCGACTGAGATTTTGAAGATCGACCAAATCCGCTTGAAACTGGGCATCTACTCCAGGAACGATGACTCGGCTCCTCTTGTAGCGTCTTCACGCGGGTTTGTGAAGAGTATAAACATCCTGCTGACTCAACCAATCTCGAACTTGTTTACGCGATATCTTGTTCTTTCCTTTCTCTTCGACTGCTCTGTAAACAGCATCTAAACCACCGAAACTTGCGGGTTGACTTGGGTCGAGGTAGATGCTGGCTAGTTTTTTCTCCATCACAAAATTCCGAGTTTTGTACAACCACTTTACCACCGCAGCAAGCTAATACACAACGTATGCGATTGAAAATGTGTTCAAAACCAAAAGTGGATGATGGCGGACAGCAGACCCATCACTAGTGTTTACCTGAACGGTAAAAGATGTAATGACTTCTCTCTCCCTGGTGCTCCTTTATATAGCTACTGTGGAATCTGGGTGAGAGTAGGAACAAGAAGATGAAATAGTAGTTCCCATTACTCCTCAGTTAATCCCAGCTGATCCGCAAAGTTCAAAAATACTACTAATCGTCCCCAGTTCACGTTGGAAAAGAGTTCAGAATGGAGTTGCTTTAATTTTTCGAGATTTGAGCCCGGTAGTTTAAAAAAGTTTTCTTTAAGCTTTTCCATTGCACTTGTAGATATTGTTAAATTTTTTGCTGGTAAGCGGTACCAAGAAAACTTGACCCGAAGCAAAGAGAGAGAAAGACCCATCTTAACTAAGATAAAGACAAACACACACTGACCCGGAATACATATGACATCATCTTCCGAAAATAACTAAAACCTGTCAAACCGGTTATACCAACCATGACCGCCACAAGATAAAAATAGAACATGACATCATTGATAAACCTGTCAAACTGGATATACTTAATGAGATTCCCCAGCAAGATGAGAATCCACCGCATTTTATTCATGAGATCAAGACAATAACCTATGACGTCACCTAGTTAATGTATTCCCCCCCACCTTAATGAGATTCCCCCCAAAAAAGGGGCCTAACCGGTCCCTCCCCTACTACTCACATTTTTTCCCCTAGACTGCCAAACAGTATTTTTCTTTGAGAAAATTAAACGCTGCTCGTTGGACACAGAGCGCCGTGGACGGCGTGTGTCGCACGCGAGCCCCACACGCAAATTAGTCACTCTCTCCAGTATCACTCTCTGTTTGATGATTGAATGTATTCATGACAAACGCAAATTCAACCTCGTTTCCAGGGTTCTCTCCTACCCGCCCTACGCTCCGTAGGGCGGGTAGGGGAGAACCCTGGGAACGAGGTTGACGCAAATCAAAGATGTTTTGCGTCTATAGTTTTCCTTAAATAAAACGAAACTTTATCAAAGCAGAAAACTTTACCATACCGCACAATTTTGAGCAGTTTAGGGGTATTGCTGTTGCTCTCCTCAAAAGCTGTACTACGTAATGCGAACCATAGACTGACTATAGACTTATAAAGTGTCACAATTTCAGTGCATTGTTAGAGAAACATACCTGCTAGATGCTGTTGGGTTATGAATTCGTTTTGCTGAGATAAGTGGCCAGAATACATTCCCCTTTTCGTTTGCCTTGAGATCTGGTCAACGCACAAAGCACCTGTTGAAGCACATCGTTGGTTGAGACGTGGGCCACATCATGTACATCTATTTCAGTTAACCTCGTCGTACTTCAAGGTCTCATGCGTACTCCACAAGACTGCAAGGTCATGTAGGTAGCTGCATGTAAATTCTTTTCAATTTGGTCATACATTCGCGGCTGACAGTGCCACAGAATGGTATGAAACGTCCCAAAAGTTTACCCTCTTCAGAATTTGGTAATTATATGGAATTACCCATATTGGTTTGCGATCTCATCGCAAAGACTTTCCTACTGCAACGTTAATCAAAATAGCTGTTGGCCGACAACAGCATATTTGAGTTTGAGTTGGGTGGATTTACTAGCACATTTTCTTCTTTTAATAGACTGTGATTCGGTACAAAAGAATGAACAGACTTAAAGTCAGCTCTGTCAGGCGCATATGCGTCGCTGTACGCGTCTCATGATGATGTTTTGCTCATTTCGCCCCATAGAAGGTAATCCAAGTAAGTCTTCGATCCTGGATTCCATGCAGTGGATTCTGGACTCCAGATACTGGATTCCGGATTCCTTGTCAGTTGAACTTGGAGTACGGATTTTAATTGCTGCTGGATTCCGGATTCCTGCGGCTGAGTTCCGGATTCCAAGAGTTAACTTCCAGATTCCACGAGCAAAAGACTTTCCGGATTCAGGAATCTGGATCACCTTACATTCATAGGGCTACTCATTAAAACCAAAGTGAAGCAAAGAGTGGAAGAGGTATAATGGGTCAGCTTCAAATAAAGAAGAACATTTGAAAAATTGAATGTTAATTTATTACCTGCATGGTTCTCAGTTATCTTCCCCTTCCTACCGGTATCGGGCTGAGCCTCAAAAAGACCATCCACTGAAAGATCCAGGCAAAGACAACATTAATGTTTTTTGCCTTACTCTTACTCGATACTCAATTTATAGCTAAGGAAAGAATGTATAGAATGTATAGTCTCCGGCAATTTTTGAGAAAAATTTTGACAAGCCTTTTGATCTCGGATCTGAGCTTCCGCTGTCTCACTCAATACACATTCAAGACTTCTTTTAGGGACGGACCATTAGAAAAGTGATGGGGGGGGGGGGGGAATTTTCAGCTTGCACGAATTTTTTTTTTCGCTCACTGCTTGTGCAGGAATTTTTTTTTTGACGTGAACCCCTCTGCACGAATTTTTTTTTCAGACAACTATTGCTTTTTTTTGAACAGTGAAATCTTGATTCATTATCTATGTCAAGAGAGGATAACGGGGACAGAGAAGGCATCCCCCATACACACCCTATCCCATGGGTAATTCGTCTCGAGTTATTTTTAGAATCGGGATAAAGTTACCTCGCGCGCTGCGTGGATGTGTCGTGGAGGTTTCGCATGACTAAACGCCATGCAAAACATGTCGGGCGAAAGGCAATGAAAGCGTAAAGAGATCGAGAGCATTTGTTGAATATTGAAGCGAAATGAGTCGGCGCTCACCTGGGAAAAGGGAATCGCTCGACTCTTTGACAACCCGTGAAATCAGTTTAACTCGAAGTTATCGTAACCTCAGTGCTTTAATAAAATGAGAAATTTCGCCGGTCTATTGAAACCGGTCGTTTGTACAATAAAGCAAGTAGAAAGTAATATTCATGTACAAGTAATTAGTTTTACAAATTTGAGTTTTATTGTAATTTTTTTAAGTTGTTAAGCGCTGTGGATTAGTGAATGTAAATAGCGCTCTAGAAGTTATTAAATTATTATTATTATTATTATTATTATTATTATTATTATTATTATTATATTATTATATTATTGAAAATAACTCGAGACGAATTACCTGTGGAATGGGGTGTGTATGGAGGATGCCTTCTCTGTCCCCTTTATCCTCTCTTGTCTGTTTTTGTGCTTTATAAATTATTCTACACTCACAACAGATCAACGGATACAGGACACTTAAATGCAAAATCTTTTCGAAAATGTACATACAGTGAGAGAGGAGGAAGCCACTTGGAGTGAACGGCTAATATTTATATTTTTATTATAAATTTTATATGTTGAGAAGTTTAATATTAAAACTGTTTATGGATAATTAAATGTATTTATGATATTTATTATAATACAGGATACACTATATGTTGCCCCTCCACGGGGCACGCCCAGTTATAAATTCGGTTTTCGGTCGTCTGTGCAGAAAAACGGCCTCCCGGGGGAGGGAAGAAACGAGGGTCTGGTACCGAGAAACTATGTTCTCACAAATGGTTTCAGAGGATTTTCCCTTGCACGGACCCTTGCACGAATACTTTTTGTACCTAGTTTCCGCACCCCCAGAAACCCAGAAGGCGTTGCGAACCTGAAGAAAGCTATTTGCGTTGCTCGAAGCGATTCGATCATAGGAGTCACTCTATACTTTTTTTATTGTTCGAGTGTAAGTCAGTTGATGATGTTGGCGCTGGTAAACTCAGAGAAATGCTCACGTTGCATACAAACCCATACGCCGTTCACAGTAGGTTCACACTAAAAGATGACTGTGAGCGTCAGGTTTGGAACGCCAGGGCCGCTTCGTGAACTCAAAGAGAGAATTATCGATCGATGTAGTACATGAGCAATTAATAAGCACAATATATGAGCAAAGTATTTCACCAGTTGACGACACTATGGCTGAAGACTTGATTGTAAGCTGTCGTACTCAGTGAAGCGAACAACTCAGTTGCTGATGAATGTCAGATGAATCCTGATGTTACGCAGGTCCATGAGCGAGGGACGTGACAACTTTGCCATGTTAGAAGACTGGCTTTTCCTTTAAATATTTCCTTCTATTTAATGCAACTCACGCCACTCTGGAGATCTAAATTTCGGATACTGAGGATAAAGAAGACACGGACAAAAATAGGAACTCTGAGAATTTCGCACACAAGTTCAAAGCTTCACCGGGACATCCCATCCGGGAGCTTCACAAAGACCGACTTGAGGAAAATATTAGCTATTACTGACAAGGTTTGGTGACTGAGTAGAGCATACAAGTGTAGCCCAGGTCGAGGTTTCAGGAGGTTTGCTTTTGTTTGTATCTGTATCTTGCTAAGCTTTTATCATTAAATTTGTACATGATCTTGTGATCACAATTCTGTGTTTTCGCCCATTCAGCAAGCACGATATATCAGATGAATTGATGTCAGCAGTAGCAAGTTTCAAAAAACATGCCTTTGTAAATTTTCAGCTTGCGTGATGTTTCTTGATGTTTCTTGTACCATTTTATGGAGAGGTAAACTGAAGTCATCGCAAAATGGGGACTTAAAAAAGAGTATAATCCATTTAGCTCGAAACATAATACACATATGCATGACTTGCACGATCTTTATTATCCTACAGGTGTTTTGAATAGGAACGAACACAGTAAATGTGAGGGGCAAGAACAGTTTTAATATGAATGAACCATAAGGTTTAATTAATATAAGGGTCAATTATTGTGCATTGAAATGAATCGCTTGAAGAGAGAGAGTTCGCTTCGAGATGTACGTTCAGTCTTCCTAATATCCAAGGACTGTGAATAGTGTTTCCATATTGTTTAGATGGCACAAAAACTTCGGAGGAGTTATAAAGCGGCATAGTTATCTGCCATAAAGAAAAGTTGGTCATGGGTGTCGTGGGACAAACAGCGAACTCGAGCGAATTTTTAACTCATATCGGTATCAGGTAAAAAAAGATGTTATCGATCTTTTCATCTATTTATATTGTTTAAAGTGCGTGCTGGTGAAAGCAACATGCGAGCGAGAAATCTTTAAACATTTTTAGGTCACAAAATGCAAAGGATGTTATTCCTTTAAGTTAGAGAAAAATACCAAGAGAAAAATCTTAAAAATTGAATATTTCCTATCTTGTGGAAAAAAAATAGTGCGTTTTCATGTAGACTGTAGACCGCAAATTAGGATCGTCTATTTAAAGTCTCAGTGCAGTCAGTGAGGCCCCTTGATCGGGATCAATGGACAGTTGGCTGTCTGGTTTAGTAAACTTCTGGGTTTCATCCAATACAATATTTCTGTCTAGTGTAAATTAGCCCAGTGGCGAGTAGCTGACCCTGTCGCATTTTATACTCGTAGAACGACAAGTATTTTTGGAATTTCCGGTTAATAATAATAATAATAACAATGGAATTTACATAGCGCTTATACATCGCCGTTCTAAGCGCTTTACAATGTAAAAAAGGACATAAGAATATCATTAATCACAAGCTTACATATAACCCTACTGTACATATTGGGAAATTTATAGCATACACATCTTAAAAAGGAAAGAAAACAAAAACAAATATGATGAAACTAAATGTCATATAACTTTTTAAAAAGAAACGTTTTCAACTTAGATTTAAAAAGATTAACATCAGAACAAGCTCGAATTTCAAAGGGTGGCTTGTTCCATAGTCGGGGGGCAGCAACGGAAAACGCTCGCTGGCCATACGTTTTCATGTTAAAATTTGGTTCTTCAAGGCGTAAATGATCCCTTGATGACTGTAATGTCCTTGATTGATGGTAAAATTTTAAAATATCTTCAAGATAACGGGGACCGGAGCCATTTAATGTTTTAAAAGTTATTAAATTTATTTTAAAACAATTCTCTCCTCAACAGGAAGCCAGTGAAGATCTCCTAGAGTCTAGGTGATGTGATCTCGTTTTTTAGACCGGCTAAAATTCGAGCAGCCGCATTTTGAACGGACTGCAACTTAACTATGTCCCGTTTTTGGGCACCAAAAAGAAGAGAATTACAAAAGTCCAACTTCGAGCTAACAAAACTGTGAATTAGAATTTCTGTGGTACTTTAACTGATGTATTTTCTTATTTTAGAAATATTTCGTATGTGATAGAAGGAACCCTTAACTATTGTATTAACATGTGGTGAAAGTGACATTGTGTCGTCTAAAATCACGCCAAGATTGCGAGCCTGTTGAAAGGACCTGATGTTTTCCATGCCAACAGAAATCGTGGGAGGGGGCAACGAATGACGAAAACGGAAGTGACGGTTACGTCAAATTAGTCACGTTATACTGTCACGCTATATTTTGGGAGACAGAGGGATTTGGCGAGGGGTACGGGAAAATAATGCAAGTCGTTTCCCGCTTAGAATTAATGACTACTTGTTTATTTTTATTCATAATGGTGGAATTTAAAAGTTATTATACAGCCCCCACTTAAAAATGGTACTCATTTTTTTTGTTACGAAAGTCTTTCAAAAGGGTACAATGTTCTGAATGAGTTTATGTTTCAGTCTCACATGAGATTCTGTCTCACGCAATGGTCGGCGACAAGGTTTTATAGTAGCCTGAGTGTGTATAGCCGCCCCCTTCCCTCAGAAAAAATAGCTCCTTGGCAGCCCAGTTAAAAATAGCCTTTCGGCGATTCTTGTTCTACATGTATCCCAAAACAGATGTCAAAAGGCCTACCTGCTGAGACTGCAACGCAGTACGGCTAATAGTCCGTTTTCGAATTAAAAATTACCGCTGAATGCAAACATTAACGACACATTCATACAGTGTTAGCCTCGACATAAAGTAAAATATTCACAAATTTCAGCAAGTAAGTGTTTGAAATTTGAGAATACACAATAAACAGAGTAATAAACAGTGGAATTTGTGAATACATTTACTTTTGGTAGACCCTAACCCTGTAAAAAATGCGTCTTCACTTCTTGTATTCAGCGCTCATAGCAAACTCGAAACTGGACTGTATTTCATAAATACTTTAACCAATCCCAGCCATGAAGGTAAACGTTTGTGACGTTTTAAAGCATTCTATGGTACTGTTAGCCGCACCTTTATGACCGAATTACACCCCTTGGAGGATCTACAGCAACCCAACCTTCCGTTCTTGTGGCGTAGGCTTGAAGCCTTTATACGACAACGTTAATTGAAATAGCTGTATAAGAACGCTATTGTTCAAAGCTAGCGTGACATGCACTCACCTTCGCCCTCCATCTCTACTCCAGCCGCGAGGGGATGGCGGTCGACAAGTTCCTTTCGACGCCATTGAGCTCTGATCTGCTCTGGGCCACTTAAGAACTCGCCATTGCAGTGAACTTTGACCTGACGATCTTCTGGGTTCTTTAAAGGCGCCTGCCATCCATCAGCGCAGTTCGAGATTATTTTTGAGAAAAGTCTGCTCACGTGACTACCCTTGCCAGCCCACTGGTCTTGCTCGCTTGTCACCACTTTGGATGCATATGTTGTTAGTTTGGCTGATACAACAACGTCTCCTAACTTGGTTTTGTCAGGATTGAGACCACTGCATGTCCCAACAGATATCACGGCCTTGGGTTGTAAAATAGGGGCAGCATTCTTGACGGCAATCAGAGAGCTGCTTGGACCAATAGAACCTTCATTACATCTTAGCAGAGCAACTTTTACTTTCTCTTCATGACTTTGAACGTTGTTGAAGTAAACGTAACCAACATCCTTGTGATAATATCTGTAAGGATCTTTTAGCTCATTGTAACAGGATAAGAACTCACAGTCCTTCACGGTTACCAGTAGAACATCAACGGGTAGATCAGGCTCTTTCAATGTTGTTGTAACATCTTGTATGGATGGAAGACCAACCGTCAGTTGTGGTGGGCTAGCATCGCTGTCTTTTAAATTACAGCTACACGCCTTCTTTGAAGCTTCTGACATGCCAGTTTTCGGCTAAATGGCACTGGAGACATGAAACGAAAAAGTATAACACAATTTAGCCTTACACTATACACCCACTTTTACAACAAAGTTTTTCTAAGAATGTGGAAGTAAAAAATTATGAGTGTACATGTAATAAGAACATTTAATCACTCAGGCTAAGGTTTACATAGGATCATTTTATATCATCTTGGTAAAACAAGCAATGTACAGAAATTATGATACAGAACGCAGAGTAACCGTTCTAAACTTAAAAGTACAAGAACTACAGTTACAGTTGGAATCACATGCTGTATCTAGAGATGATGCTAATGCATATTCCACTGCACTGCATCAAGATAAAATCTAATCAAAACGTACAATGGTTTAAAGGAAGAGTAATTACATTCATTGTCCACTTTATGGTTGACTTAGTACAGTGACATATGCTTAATTCCCTCCGCCCCCCCCCCAGACACACACACACACACACAAAAAAAAAGGGGGGGAAGGACAAAAGTAAATATAGAAGCTAATAAGAACTTTCAGTCCTTGCTAAGCCTTGGCTAGATAAACTGACATGTAATGCAACCCCCTGATACAGCAAAAGAGGAGCCTCAGCACATGAGCTTTGTCTCAGTGAACAGTGCAAGGGACACAATGAAAAGCTGTTCCTTGTTTCTGCTCGCCTGTGCAATGGCAGACATTTCAAAGGAAAGCGAAAGGGAAGATTGGCTTCGTGAAAATGTAACGATTATGGATGCCATTCATGTGTTGTCTCGCCCACAATCTCTATTTTCTATCTCCCTTTCAAATACTTGATATGACACGTGGGCTATGTGTTGTCTGGTTTAGAAACAATGCCCACTGTATTAAGTCTGGGTTTTCAATGCTGCAAAAGAAAGCCAAAACTAGACAATGAAAAGCAGTGAAAAATATGCTGAAAGTAAATTGAATTGAATTGAAAACAAAACCATTTCAGCTGCTTATGCCAGGGAGGTCAATTGGGCAAACTTAATTAAAATTGGTCAAGAAGCTGGGGGAAGTGAGGGGGGTTAGTAGCAGGTTTTGACCAACAAATGCATGACTTGAATAGGAATTAGTTAGTTGGTCATTTCTTTTGTACTTTAATGAGCAACACCAGAACCCTGCATGCACACAGTATATCACACAGAATATGACATGATACTAAAAAAACTAAGCTTTTTCAAACATTGTGCACTCTCTGGAAGTGCCTATTGAATTTCTTGTATCAACCTCAATAATCTATTACAACATAGCTGTCTCGGAAACCTAAGTAACAGGTCTTCCTTAGGCAGAGGGTCATGGGAGAACAGATTGCATAATGATATTCAAGACTAAGCAGCTCTTTTCCTTCTGCAATGGGAAGAAAGGAGGATAAAAATAAGGAGAACACACTTGGCAATCAAGCAAAGTCATGCAAAATGCAAATTACACAATCTGCACTGGACAAAGAATCAGTGCAGCACCTTCCATAGCTGACAAATGCCCAGGCAAACATTTTGTTTGTGTCCCTTTCTCTTATCTACCAGGAAAAATAATATTCATTTACTAGGTTTTCTGTACTTTTAAAAGGTATACTTTCATGATATCCATGATGAATGATGAAGATTTAACAGATAGCACACAAAAGAGATTGCAATGGGATGCAGAGGACAGGGGCTAATTACACAGCACAAACAATGATAATCAACTGATGAAAGTTCAAGATGTAGAAGAACAACGGTACAATTCCAAAGATAAATACAGCTATTATTACTATTATTATTATTATTATTATTATTATTATAGTTGGCATCGACAAAAAGCAGCAACGTTATATAATCAAGAGAATGATAAATATAGCCATTAGAGCAACATATTACATCTTTTGTTGTAGAAATACGAACTGGGATAGCCTAGACTTTGCAATTTTGAATGGTTTTTTTGGCTTTTGTTTTGTTTTGTTTTTGTTTTTTGTTTTTTCCTTTTTAATAATCCAATCTCAAGCAGCATTTGTAAATTGCCTATACGTAGTGAGATTTACAATTGTACATTCAAAAACACAAATAAAGTTTCCATTATTATTATTGTTAAAGACAATCATTTTCCTTATCACAAAGACACTTATAGCATAAACAAAAGCCAGTCAAGTTTTACCAATATCAATAATAAGATAACCACGTATAAGTTTAATTTAATTAACTTTAATTACTAGAAACTGTTGGAACAATTGCAAGCCAGGTATTTGATTTTTTTTATATTGTTTTGAATAGAATTCAAAGACAATATATAATAAAACCCTTACTTGAAGCTAACATAAGCGCAAGCTAGGCGATTGATTGGTATTGTTTTAAATAGCAATTGAGAGGTTTATTCACAAGTACATCAACAGTCCAATTAATAACGGTATAGATGGTATAAATTTACATTATGATTGGAAATTACAATCTGTAATTAATAAGTCTTGTTTAACGGTAAGTCATTATTGTGCAGTGAGAGAGGTATATACTGGTTCTAAAATAGTTTTTATTATAGGAGCATCAATAAACCTGCATCTATGGCCTTTGTGCAGACTTTAGGTATCAGGATTGTTACATCAGCTAATTGAAGTACTGTACAGGCCACTGCAATTACAGACATTTTTAGAGTTTAAATCTTTTGCCTAGGTCACGTTAGGGAAGCCATGTCCAGTGATGATACACTTGATATTAGACAAAACTTGGTCCTAAGTTTTTAAATTACTGATTTTTGAATCTGTTGAATCCTCAGTTAAAGTCCATGATAGCAAGAAGAGAAAAATCAAAAACCAAATTAACAAAAAAAGAATAGAAAAACCATCTTTTTATTTATTTCCCAAGACCTTTACTTTTAATTATTTGGTGCTCCACTCCAACAAAATGAGTAGCCTAGCTTGTGTAAGATTTGTTTCATAGGTTGCTGAGGACCCAGCTTTCCCTAGTCAATGATGTGCACTATTGTATATGTTCCTGGTATTATTGTAAACTATATACATGTAATTTTTATCGAAAGAAACATTAATGTACTTTTGTCAACTCGTGACCAATGTTTTGCCATAGCTTTCCAAAACCAAATGAAAATACTTTCAAATAAGCTTAAATATTTTTATAGATATTGTTAAATCTCTACTAACCCCCACCCCCACCATCATATAGTGAAGACGCCCTTTCTTTTAAGCGCCCTCCTCTCCCCTTCCCCTTCATTCTTCACAACCAAATTAATAAATGATAAACTGTATTAATTAGATAGAGATAGATATTCTGTTTATTTCACCCACTTGCAGCAATAACTGAATTGTTTGGGAAGGTCATTGTCACATATAATTAACCATTTACATACATTCACTGAAATTTAAGTTACAAAGTCATAAATTCTTCTAGAATGACCTTGTTGATGTCTTGGAAGTTAGAGAGGGTGCAGGGGGTGCGCACCCCCCCCCCCCCCCCGAGATGACCTGTGGTTTTCTAATACAACTGGTATTCTGCAAAAAAAAAACTATGTGGTTTATAGGTGTTGAAGTAGAGCAAGAGACGAGTGCACCCCCTCCTAAAAAAAAATCCTGGATCCGCCCCTGATTAAGCTGAATCGGTATTTTAACGGTGGGTTGATACTTCAAAAAATTGATAACCATATCTTTACATTTTTTCTCATTAAGCAGCATGTTACGCATGGAAGCGTAGGTGTTAATATTTGTGGCGATAAATGCAAGGTAGCTAGGCGAACATCAAGGAATAGATTCAAATACCAAGGTGTCATCTACGTATTTAATCCTATATCTCCACTCCCTACAGAGATTGTTCACTAATATGGCGAACAGCAATAGCGCGAGTTTTGTTCCTTGTGGTATTCCCCCATTCGGTGTAATTGGATGCGAATGAACCTGACCGATTCGCACTCTTTGTGAACGGTCCATTAAAAACAAAGCCGATCCATCTGATTAATCACGACTGTAACACTTCATGTAGACTGATGTTTGATTTAAGTGCTGGAAGTTCAAATTTTTTTTGTTGTTCAGCTGTATGACCTTTTCTTTTTGCCAACTGTACGTTCTTTATGAAGAATAATGATACCATCTATTCTTCTCTTTGATTGGAAAAGCAGTGTGGTACCCTGTTTAACCACATATTAAATTACCCTCCCCCCGCCACCTTCTCTTTTAACCCCCCCAAAAAACCTGATTGAAAGAAATAAGCCCTTGAGAGGCTTAATAGAGGATTTACAGTACTTTAAATGTCTAGTTTTTCAGAATATATTGAGAAGAAACACATTTGCATTTCCCCCCATCAGTAATGCTTGGTACTATGTACATTTGTCATAAAGAAACAGCTTAAATGTTGCTTTATTTAGAAAATCTTTTCATTTCTTGTATTTAGGCATTTGTTCTTGTAAAGAAGCAAATGTTTGTCTGAGTCTCACAGGGGCAGGGGGGGGGGGGTCTAAAAATGTGCAATCTATTTTTAAAAGCACGGTGCTTTGCTATTTTCTGTCTGGAAGGTTAAAATAGCTTTAGTTTTATCAAGAAGCAGAGTTTGTTTATAGGCTTTGGGCCAGGAAGGCACAAAGGAAAGTTCACAGTTGCAATTTTAGTTCACAGATATTTATATGTTGAACAAAAAAAACAAATTGAATTAACTATAAAAATTATAAATTATCAAGCATAGGAGGAGGAGGACAAAACCTCACTACTACTATGTAGAATTTCCATGTTGCTTTGCAAGGAACTCCAAATTTGTCTTTACCTAGGGTTAGCAGGAGGGTCTGTTGACTTAACTACTTAACATTTATGTACCAAGCTGCAAGTGCCTGCTGGCCCCTGGTGCTTAACTTTTGCTCCTTTCAGTTTTGTTTACAATTTTAGTTCACAGATATTTATACACTGCACAAAGAAAATGAATAGAATAAATTGCAAAAATTATAAAATATCAAGCATAGGAGGAGGAGGAGAACAAATCTCACTACAGTTTATGTAGAATCTCATGTGAATTTCCATGTTGCTTTAAAAGGAACTCCAAATTTGTCTTTACCTGGGGTTAGCAGGAGGGTCTGTTGACTTAACTACTTAACATTTATGTACCAAGCTGCAAGTGCCTCCTGGCCCCTGGTGCCTAACTTTTGCTCCTTTCAGTTTTGTTTAAAATTTTAGGTCACAGATATTTATACACTGCACAAAGAAAATAAATTGAATAAATTGCAAAAATTATAAAATATCAAGTATAGGAGGAGGAGGAGGAGGAGAAGGACAAATCTCACTACAGTTTATGAAGAATCTCATGTGAATCTCCATGTTACTTTAAAAGGAACTCCAAATTTGTCTTTACCTGGGGTTAGCAGGTGGATCTGTTGACTTAACTACTTAACATTTATGTACCAAGCTGCAAGTCCCCACTGGCCCCTGGCGCCTAACTTTTGTTCCTTTTAGGTGACTGTGGCCTGCGTCATAGACACTCTAAACCTACTGAGCATCTGCAAATTTAGTGCATAATATCGTGTTCGAATCCCACAGAGTTGCAAGGACATATGTAGGCGTTTTGATTGAGTAATTTCTTACACAGTTTGTGATAAGTCTGATTTGAAATAAGTGTTCACAAGCCAATCATGACTCATAGCACATGACAGTGTGAAACGTGACCTTACAGTCTGCTTGAACAACAGAGGTTTTTCTTGTTTTCTGACAGGATTCGATCCCAAATACAGTTTACTAATGGTTTTCTTTTACCTCTGTTAAAGCATTAGGTTTTTATTGCGGCTAAATAACCTTAGTTTCGTTAGTTTTCTCCAAAATGCTTGGACCTGAATAGCTGCATGTGTGTACAAAATCAATGTAGTTTTTTTTGCCCTTGAATATCATGATTTCCTGACTTGTTTTCAAACCAGAAATATCTTGGTACATGTGCAGAATACAAGGCACTGCATCTGTAGTGATCGGAAGACATTGGAATGCCAGTAGGTAGACTTTCTTAAAGATTGTTTCCGGTTTCTGCTGGTTAGGTGGTCAGTCGGGAAATGGACTTTTCTCGCGTGCAGTGCACTATATTTGACTGGCCAGTTTTCTGGCCAGCGGGGTGATGGCCAAGATATCCAATAAGGAAATGCTTTTTCTTGTGAGGTCAATTTTCAGAAAACTTGATCCAGGCCAATCCTTCCCTTGGCAGGCACTTGGCTTTGAAGTGAACACAGTGAAGAAAGCATAGGAAATGAATGTATACGAAGCGATTGACACCGGTAAAAATAGGAGACTTGGCTTCAAAGAAATTACAGATAATCAAAGGAGAGTGGCAGAAAGGTTTGTTAGTGGTCAAGATACAATACAATACAATAGTTTATTGACACTCCCCTGGTGGGGCTTTTCAGTGACAATGCGACTACTAATTAAGATAAGAGAAGTAGTTAACAATTCAATTAAAAAAGAAAGAGTGCGGTGAACAAAAGCAATATAAACATACCTATTTAAGAGTTAACAGAATAATAAATATTCTCACTACGTACTATACAATATGCATATTTTTAAGTTAAAATTATAATAAAATAAGATACTAGTAAGATACTAAAATACTATCATAACGTGCTATTTAAAAGTCAGTAATCAATTTATTTTTCAAATAAAATTTAAAAGTAGAAGTCGATTTTGCAGTTTTAAGAGTACTGTCTAGATTGTTTCAAATGTGCACCATACGGTAGTGGAATGTTCTCTGTCCGGTACTCGACTTATACAAGGGGATGTTTAATAATTGGCAACTTCGAGTCACGTGCCCAGTGACCGCAATTCTTGTTGTAAATTGATCGCTGAGGTAATGTGGAGCTTGACCAGTCATGCATTTAAATGCCATGAGAGTGTCGCGGAAGAACAGCTTTTGTTTAATTGGAAACCAACGTAGATCTCTTAGTGCGGGGGTTATATGATCAAATTTCCTGGTACCTGTAATAATGCGTGCGGCAAAGTTCTGCACTGACTGTAGTCTACAGATATTTTTGTTCGAGGTGTTCGACCACACTGTGGAACAGTAAAATAATTTGCTAAAGACTAGGGCATTTATTACTGTCACCAGTTGGTTACGGTCAAGAACATTTTTAACCCGACTGATTTGTGCGAGGCTTGACATACAAGATGACGTAGTTTTTAAAACATGGTCATCAAACGTTAGTTGCGGATCTAGAACAACCCCAAGATCTTTGGCCGAAGATGTAAGAGCGAGATCTTTTCCTAGAAGAGATATTTTGAAGTCGGGGAGTTTGGCAAGTAGTTGTCGGCTTCCAAAGACTACGAGTTTTGTTTTGTCAGGATTTAAAAGTAGAAAATTGTTAAAACACCAATTACGTATTAAAAGAAGGTCGCTATTTAGATCATTCATATAGCAGTCGGACAATCACGCATCTTAAAAGAAATCTGAAGTTTAGTGTCATCTACGTAACATTGCGTTAAACAGTTTCTAGGAACAGAAGGTAAGTCGTTAATGTAAATACTAAAAAGAAGCGGCCCAAGAATGCTTCCTTGAGGAACACCACTATTTAAACGCAACAAATTCGAGAGGGTCGAGTTAATACGCATGACTTGGTTTCTGTTGGTCAGGTAGCTAGTAAACCATGTGAGAGCGTATTTAGAAATCAGGGCAAGAAACTTTCTTTTCAATTCACTTGTCCCTTGGGACAAGTACAATGTGTATTTTGCTTGTCCGAACCACAAAACTACTTGTCCAAAAATAGACAACCACAACAATACTAAAGGGTAATATATAAACTTCATATTTCATTTTAGCTCGTAGAATTAAAACTAACAGAACTCCACAAATTGAAAAAACATATCTTTTGATACATTTGTTTCAAGTTGAGCAGTACATTTTGTTTGTTTCTTCTTGATAAACAACCCAATCGAACTCTTTCTGCCACGCTGGTTGAAACTTTCTTATGCGCTTCGTTTCATACTTTTTCTTGTTATCTTCGCTTTTTTTCTTTTTGGAATGAACAACATTGCTAGTACCATCATCTGCATCATGTGTTTCCGGTGCTGACCTCTTTAAAAAGCTAGTAAGTGTCGACTGAGACAAAGACATGACGCTTGAAGAAAAGCGCTGAAACTCGCTGAAACGTGACTGACAAGCACGTGCCATATCGTGAGCCTGCTATTATGTTGTACAGCAGGACTCACATGGAATTTAATGGCCGCACCTCGCACGACGAAATCAAACACACAACGTAAACAAAATGATATTTTATTTTACTTTCTGTAAGAGCTACTTATTTTTTAGAGCACTTAGGTTATTAATTACGGAAAGAATATTTTATTATATATCCAAAGAAAACAGGTAAGTATAGTTTCTTGACTTTTTTTAAGTTGGACCTCTACAACTCAGTCGTCCATTCGGACAACTGGGATCACGTTTTTCCTTGTCCGAACGGAAAAGTTACCCGTCCCAGACGTTCGGACGGCCCAAGTTTCCTGCCCTGGAAATACCGAGATGTTGTAGTTTTAAAAGGAGAATATCATGATTTATACTGTCAAATGCCTTACTCATGTCCAACAAAACCATAGCAGGGAGTTCCTGCTTATCCATGCCAGTCAAGATGGCATCTGTGGAGCGGATAAGTGCCGTTTCTGTGGAATAAAATTTCTTATTTCCACTTTGTTTCGCAGAAAGACGGTTGTTTGTTGTTAAATATGCCGTCAGCTGGTTCAACGCAATTCTTTCACACACCTTTGACAATACTGGTAATAACGAGATCGGTCTGTTATTACAAGGTTGTTCATGATCTCCCTCCTTTGGAATAGGTGTTACTTCTGCTTGTTTCCATCCTCCAGGGAAAACGTCACTTGTAAGAGAGGCATTGATGACGTGAGTAATCGGCGACAAAATAACTGACAGTCCATCCTTGATTACACGTGCAGAAATTTTGTCAAAGCCCGGTGCTTTGTTTGATGGTAACAATGCGATAATTTGTTCAACTTGCTTACAATTAACAGAATGGAAAGAAAATTGTTCAGACAATGGATAGTGCGTAGGGACAAAGTTTGTTTTCGTAAGATCGTAATTACATTCAGAGGCAAGTGCTTTGATTTTGTCAACAGTGGTTCAGCCAACTGAGGTAAAACATTCATTAAAGGAGTTTGCAACAGATTCCTCGTCCTGATTATATACCAAACGACTTGACAATTTCCTAAGAAGGATGGATCTTATGGTTTTCCACAAGTTACCCGAAGAATTTTGGTTATTTTTGGTTATTTTTTTAATTTTTGGCTATTCTGATTTCACGTTTAACCTCTCGTTTATAATTTCTGAATTCCGCCCAGGCAAGAGGGTCGTTAGATCTATGCGCCAGTTTCTTCCATTTGTCTCTTGTTCTCATTAACTCGCGTATTTCAGCAAAATAAATGGGTTGGGACGGCTACGAATTTTGACCTTTTTGACAGGTGCGTGTCGATCTAAGATTTGCTCAAAAAGTTGGTGAAAGGCATAGAGGTGGTCGTCAACATCCTCAAACGTTTCGATTATATGCCAGGGGACCTCTGAAAGGTCACGGGCAAATACTTCCGGTTTATAGTTCTTATAGCTCCTAGTTAGAATGTATGTCGGTTTGGGACGGCTCTTTTTCATGCTCAAAACAACAAGTATTAGTTCATGGTCGCTTATTGAGGAAGGAGAAACTTTTGCTTCCTTCACTAAATTAGCATTTGAGATCAAGGCGACATCAATCAGTGATTCCGTGGACTCTGTAATCCTCGTTGGGTGACTGATAACTTGCAATAGATTGAAAGAAGAGCAAAAACTCACGAGGGTTTGTGCCGGTGGGTCTTGCAAAGACAACAAATTACAGTTACGATCACCCAAGATGTAAACGGGCAAGTTCATCGACAGTGCTGAAACTAATGTGTTGCTAAAGTCGGAATCAAAGCAATCCAAGTGTGTGTTAGGTGGTCTGTAAGCCGTGCAGACTAGAAACGATTTGAAATTACGTACTTGAATTTTTAGCCAAAGCTGATGCAAGCCAGACTCAGAAATGTAGGAAATGTCAGATAACCGTTCAGCCCGATATTCTTGCCTAACAAAGGCGCAGACACCTCCTCCATGATTTCTTAATGGCTGCACCAACAGGCTCGTGAAAAAGCCTAATATTTCACATCGCACCATTCAAAAACATAACCATACATAAATGGCAAACACGTCTAGCCATGATAGACGTGATAATGTTTGGGTGGACTTTTCAGTTGATTTCTCCAAGTGAAAAGGTTGAGCAGTTAGGCTGGTTTGCGTTGAACATTGATCGCTAGTCTTTAGTTGGCCTTTTGACTGACTCCATGAGGCCACATACAGTCCGCAGATTATTTCATTTTAAGAACGGACCTCTGAATTTGGGCAAATCTGAGCAATTTGCCTCTCCACAAGGCAAATTGCTCCCTTAAAGACCTTGTTCACTATGTTTTTGGTGCTTCTGGCACAGTTTTCACAAATAATTTCTGGAGTACAGCATTCTTTATCCAGCTTCACGCAAACAAGGATTTCCAAATTTCATGCGAGCTGGTGACTTACATGTACGCAAACTCGAAATTTCATAGACTTTCTACACACATTATACAAGAGTTGCTTCTTTCGATCTTGGAGAGATACACACCCAGGAAACAATTTTCTTTGAGGTCAGGTCATCTCCATGTTCACACCATCCAGTCACTGAGAAATGTTCATTTCAGCACGCTGTCAAGCAACCTGTCAAACTGACGTCAAGAACAATTTTTTTTGTGCCAACATTATACAAAAAGACTCCAATCTTCTGCAGACAGAACAAGTTGACTCACAACTTCGTCCTTCACTTTCACTCACTTCGTGAGCATTTTCTCACGCTTCCGTGCTCACTCACGCAGTCGCCTTGTTTCAAGTCTAACCAGTCGGTAAAATTACAAACACATTCTCGCCGTGAAGGAATTCTCTCAAACTATTTCTCTGTTCCTGAAGAAGGCTTTCCAGTTTCAACTACTCTTTTACTGTTTGCTTTTTAAAGTAAAGCTGAAAGCAGAAGGAGATTGGCAAATTTTGACACGTCTAACCTGCGCCCAACCGTCTCACACACATAAGAATTGGACCAATCGTGAGGCGTGTACCGCCTATCAGAAATGATCACATATATCCTTGAGACTCTACTGGATATCAGAATGAGCTTTTGTGTACTATTTCACAAACGGAATATACCAATCACGCCTGCAAATAACAGCCAGTCATCAGTCAAACGACCAACAAATTTTGGATTTTGAGGGGCAAAAGCTTGGCCTGGTCGGTCACTCTCTCTTCCTTTTTTCCTTTTTTTGACGTACCAGACTGGTGTCTTGACCGGCAAAACCTGGTCCTTGTCCGGTCAAATGACCACCCTAGAGTCAAAAGTTATTTGCAGGCTTGCCAATGGTCTAGAAGATGCATGGGCTGGCTGCAAGTTGGCTAGTTGACTGCAGAAATCTTATAAATATTTAATTAAGGATAATTAAAACTGCACTGAACCACAACATACAAGAACTTTCATTAATTTGCTACAGTCTTTCTACATAATTATGATAATACAGACAGTACCATGAACAGCAGCTTACAAGGACTTCTCAGTGCTTTAGAAAAACCAAAATCCAAGCCAGTGGATCAAGTCTCATTTTATTCTGACAAAGTAAACGAAAATCAAACCATTTCAGAACATGATGAAAGACGACAATAAATAACTTAACTGTTATATTAAACCACATTAAAGCTATTGTAGCCTCTCACGCAGACGTTCTTTGGCAATTTCAGAGCCATGTTATAGAATGACAATTCCAATGGAAGGAAGAGCTAAGCGCCAATACCCTGCGAGCAGAAGTTTCTCTCTTGCATGGCTTTTAGTGTTTTTATTAACGAAGTCGTTCGCATGGCTAGTCTGTCGCGTGGTTACTTTGTTTACGCCCCAGGAGAAACGTAAATAAACCAACTTTGCGACAGACAAGTCATGCGAACGACTTCGTATTAAAACGCTAAAAGTCATGCAAGAGAGAAGGTAAGAGCCGAGGATCTGATCAATTACCCTGAGAACGGAGTCTCCTTCGATCTTCCTAGATAAGTCGAAAGATCGAAGCGACTCTGCTAGTAGGGTACTGACCAATCGAAAAGGTTAATCAACCGGAAAGTGATCAGTGTTTTCAAACGTCCATCTGAACTG
>OZ037999.1:7105521-7115521 GCA_964035705.1 Porites rus
CCGGATTGCTGTGCTATAACTAATTATCGCTACATTTAATTTATTATCTTAGAAGAAGAATCAGATTTAAAGCGCAAAATTACAAATAATAAAAGTTTCCTTAAACCAATAAGAGTGAGAAAATTTGGCCTTTTTTACTGTGAGTAACAGTTGCGCGTGGATGGGCGAAATGATTTCGCAATGCCAGTTTGGACGAGAATTTTTTGATAAAGGAAAGTACAGCGAAAGCTCTCTTAAGCGGACACCCTAACGCTAACGGAAATGTGAAAATACAGAGTTTGTATGCAAGTTGAAACGAGATTTTGTGAAGGCGCCGTAAGTACCGGTAGCTAATGAGGTGTCGCTTATAACCTGCGTAGCAAGTGTTTCTGTGCAGTTCAGGAGCAAAGAATGAGGAACACGACATTTTTTGGTTCTCGTTTCAATTCTCGCGCGGTCAAAACCGAAAATCCCTTTCCACGGTCTTTTTTTGCTCCGAAACCAGACCCGCGGAAACGCTTACTACGCGGGCTATGTCGCAGAGTGTCCGTCCAGAGAGCTTCCACTGTTTATCTTCAGTTTCCCAAAACAAGCAGGACCACAGCAACATTTTTTGAATAAGGGAAAGTACATATTTTAAAAAGCAGGATACGTTAACAGACAGGTTGTTTTCTGATTTGCATGGTTATTGTTTGTTGAAACAAAAGGCACTATTAATAAGTTGTGGGAATTGTGTTTTAACTTTTTAAAGAATTTTTGAAACAATATCAATGAAGCCAAAAACCGAGGCAATGAATGAATGGTTTGTCGATTACGTGAACCGGTATAAAGGATTTTAAAACCTTTAAAATCTTTCTTTCACCGATTTGCCGCGCAGTTTTAATTCGATCAGAGGGACTTAAATCGATTGCTTTGTGTTTTACGTCCCGAAAACAAATATAGTCAAACAAAGTACATTTTTTGTCATTACCAGCCAGTATATAAAATGCTAACTTGATTGTTGTCGTCCGGATTAGGCGCAATGGTTTCATTCTGATGGCGCTGATCGCTGAAAATAGTAGCGATCTGAGTTGATCTGAACTATAGTCGGCGACAGCAGCTTTTTAGACTTCGGTTAAAACTTAAGTCTCTACCTCAGCGACTGCTACGATTCGTTGAAGAGTTGTCTTGCAGTTATAATATAATCGTTGCTTTCGTTGAACTTTTTTATCATCGACCGAAGCCGGATCCCATATCAGGAAAAAGGCTTCATCAGAATCAAGACTGTATCTTTTCACATGCGAGAACATCACTCAGTATTCTGTACTCCTTAAAATAAATTTCATTGTCTCCCATTTCATCCATTCAATTGCAAATTACTAAATAAAAAAGTTTCACGCAAACAAAAGGTACTAACCAATCAGTTTGATCAGATTTGATGACGTTAGACCGTCCTCATTGGCTGACACCTCCTCTATTGTTCTTTCTCTCTATATATTTGTGATACCACCCGGATGGTTTGGGCGGATCCGTAAATCACTGCACAGTACACCTCTCAACACTTCATCCATATTCAATCAACTTTTCTATTACAAATCCCAATAGTGAACCCTTGAATTCCAATGAAGCCTTCTCCCAGCCTCACGCGTCGTGCATTAATTCGATTACCCTCGTTACCTCGAGTTCAGGGCTGCTGAATATTACTATAAACAAGTAAAGCTATTCCTCCGTTCTACTGTGCTGTTAGTGTTGATACCAGGTCTCTGTGAGTATTTGAAAGAAGTGAAACAAAAATAAGATAAAGCATTTCAAATGCAACCATACGGCTGGCATCTCATTACTACTCCAGTGAAAGACAGAAACTAAAAGTTCAACCAAACTAAATAAACGTCCAAAAACGCAAACAAAGCCCAGGATTGCTCTACCACTTTCGTTAGATCAATAATCTTTGACATGTTTTCCCTTTGCAGGCAGTACAAGCAAAATTAGACGAAGAGACGGAGAAGAAACACAACCTGTTTCCGTGCTGTTATGTGGTTTTCCGTTCTCTTCGTGCATCAACTCTTGCGCTTCAAAGTGATTGGGATAACTCTCCCCTAGAAGTCGATGTTATACCAGCTACTGAACTGGCCAGCGTGCTGTGGAACAACCTGCCTATTGGCCTTTGGCAAAGGTGCTTTTATTTATACCTAGCATAAGTTCTATTCTCCCATCCGGTATGTTAAGAAAGAAAGTGAAGTAGAACCATCTCGTAAGCGACCAACCATAATGCGAAGACAGAGCAGGCGTTTTTTTTAACGAAACCTCAGAGTAGAGCTCCTGACTCAGAGGTACATTGATCGCGGCCGCCATCTTGAGAACAATTGAAAATCTACGGGATCAGGGACGGTCAATGGAAACCTCTTCCTTGGAATCATTTTTGTACTAGCCTCAAGTCTCTGTAGGGAGGATGGATGGGACAACATTTATAACTTCATCTTTTGCACTGCAAAATACGCCTTCTTTGCAGGCTAACGAGTTAGTGGCTGCTGGCTGTTAGTGGTTCTACGAGAGTAGAACTGGAGGAGGTCTTTTACGAGGAAAAGTGCAGACACATCTTTTTTGCGTGCACTTACTAAGTTACAATATTATGTAGTTCCGTGATCAGACCATTGTATCAGGGTCGCTTAGAAGAAGTCAAAAGTAATGGAATGCAATGGAAAAGCACTGGAACTGAAACTATAAAAAGTCACAAAAATAAGTTGTCGCGGTGGATTAGGAGAGGAAGTCGATCGTTTACGATGTTGTACTTTTTGGGATTTAACTCGGAAAATTTTTCAATTAGTGTTTTGGATAGGTGGTCGCTTATTACGAGAGGTGAGATAAGCAGATAATACTCGGCTAAAGGGACCCCCTCCTTCATAAAAGGTTGACAGGAGGGAGTAACATTTCCTTTTGTACTTGGACATAAAATTATTTTTGCCGTCAGATTTTGCCCCAATTTAGTAGTAATTCTATCTTGCTATGTTAGGAAATTGCGCACGGCTCTGATCTACGTCCTGGTGTTTTTGCTGGTGTTCTTTTGGACGGTGCCTGTAACGTTTGCTTCAACGCTGGTCTCTTTACAAATCCTCACAAAAGTTGCTCCGTTTTTGAAACCAGGTGAGATTTTACTGTTCTACCAATGCTTGAATCCCAGGGTTACTCCCTATAATGGCGTATAGGGGAAGGTTTCGCCCTGCCCGAAAGGAATACCTTTTTGAGGCTTTAGGTGTGCAATAAAAGGATGAGGATTTCAGTGGGAAAAGTTTATGAAAGGGTAGGAAAATCTGTCATTTTGGTCTGTAAAATGTCCTAAGGGGGATAACAGACGCCATTTTGTAGCTAAGAAAAAGACAAGAAAACTTCCTGGTTTAGTAACTTTTGCATATTTAGAAGACAGTGCATTCACAGCAGTTAAAAGAGAAGCAAAGTTCTAAAAAGGGTACGTGAAAGGGGTAACATTTGTCGATAGAAGTTTATAAAAAAGTGACACCTTTTCTATAAAAAGAGGTATATAAAAGGGTAAGGGTTGAACTTCGGAGCTTTCTTGAGGTTTTTCCCCGGGCTTGAATTTCGTTTTAACTTTTGGTGTCTTCTCACCCCGGCTATGCATTTTCCAATTTCACCTGCAGTTCTAGAACTTAACGCTTTTGTTAAGGGAGCAATCGAAGGCTTTTTATCCGGCTTGGCATTGTTGGTTTTCTTCGCTATTTTGCCTCTGGTAAGTTTTTACTTCATCTGATAGCGTCAATTTTTCGTCAGTACTTTGAAAAAGGCACCGATGCAGCATTTTTTTGTGTGTGTGTCGTTACGTGACAACTCAAAGAATGGTTTCGTAGGAGACTATAATTTGACTGCTTTTTTCACATAGCTCAAAATCCCGCACGACACATTCCTTTGTTCCGCAGCTCGTTCAGACGGGCTATTCACATACCAGAATGACATACAGTCTGGAACGAGTTCATTTCATCCCCATATATTTATCTGTTTGTGTTAACATGATACCAAAACGACTTTTCGTTTCCGTGCAAGTCATTGATTCCGGAATTCAATCCGAATGAAACCGTCGTTATGGGACAAGATTTCATTCTGGTATCATGTAAACTGAGATCGAACTTCGTTCCGGATTGATTGTGTTTCTGATCTGGCGCAAAAACCCCGCGAGCAGGAACGCCTTAGACGGAGTCGTTTGATTTTATCATGTGAATGCGGTACAAACTTCACTCTGGAACAAAACTCATTTCGGAATGAAAGTCATTCCGGTATCATATAAACACCCCCTCAGTAAAAACAAATTTACTCCACAATGGATTATAGTTTCTGCTCTAAAACAAAGTTTCAGTTGAAAATTAACCAGGAAAAATACGTAGACAATGTTATAATGGTAAAAAAGTATTAATTTATTTGGAACTTAGTCGACTCCAGCTTCGACTCTCTTTAGCAGACCCATAAAGCCTGATGCTTTATTATTACCGGTATTGACATACAGTACGTCTGGTCTGCCTGTGGTTAACCTGCGATACGGCGCTTTGTTTTTTCGTCTCCCAAGCAAAAAGGAAGACGCAGATCGCCTGATCGCAGGTTAGCCTGTGGTGACGAAAGGAAAATCAATTTTTTTTTTCACGTATTACTACTAAAACAATTGCATTTTCATCCTGTGATAGGTTCTAAGGCTTTTTAGCAAGCTTGAAGGAATTCCTACGCAAAGTAGAGTAGACCAATCCACGCTGGGAAAATTATTCATTTTCATGGTAAATAACATTTATTTACATTTATTCAATTAGTTGTTGTCAGTGAGTGGTCAATGCTAAGTATAAACCTTATAACCACGGCAGCTACTGCAAAATTCGTTTCTATAGCTCTATACATTATAATTTACTATTTAAGACTTTCGCACTATGCCGTAGAATACTAATTCTGAGCAACATTCGTTTTCTTTATTCCGACCTTCAAATTCGTCCCATTGCTTCCTAACCTCCTTTTTTTCTTCACTGGATCCTTTTTCAACATTTTAGTGTTTCGTAACATTAACTTATGAGAGTTTAATGGGGATTCAGCTATCGCTACTTAAGTCAGTAGTAGTCAAAAGTAACAGAATTCGTATCGTATACATTTGCTGGCGTTTGAGGCCGGCTCAGAGCACCACAAAAAACACCGGCTCAAAAGAGTTTCAGTTTACGAGCTGTTTGTGTCTTTCTCCTCCTCCTCCTCCTTCTCCTTCTTCTTCTTCCTTTTTGTATTTATTCATTGGCTTTGCATTCTTTCACAGCTTGTAAACAAGTTTCTGTTCATGACTTTGGCTGGATCAGCGCTCAATAAGCTGAAGGAGATGTTAGACAATCCAAGCCAGATTCCAACTTTCCTTGCTGAATCCCTCCCCTCACAGTCACTGTTTTTCATTTGCTACATGATGTTGGCAACACTGACTGGATATGCGCTGCAGCTACTGCGCATCGCACCGCTTATTATAGTGGCTATTAAGAGGAAATGGCTTGTCAAGACGGAGCGCGAGGAGAAAGCAGCCTGGAGACCACCACCTGTCCATTATGACCGCGTAGTAAGTAACAGTGACCTGGGAAATAACTTCCTAAAGTTGCCAGGCAACTAGACTAGCGACAACGTTTGGGCAACTTTTGCCTTTTGGGGCAACTTGATTAAATTTTAAGCAACGTACGGTAATTAAACAGTCCTGTAATACTGTTTAAGCCTTGTTATATATCCTTATAATAAATGCTATAGAAATTTATATTCCCCATTCCCATGCAACCGCACCCCTACCCACCTCTACTTCTCAGTTAACTGAGAAGGAGGGGTGGGTGGGGGTGGAGGTTGGGAATGGAGGATTCCCAACGACGTGTAACGTCGAATCCAATCTCGACGAGGAAGACTGGGAACTAGGCTTGATTTGGTTGCAGAGCAGGCAGGGGGTCGAGTAGGGGCTTAGCAAGGCAACCTCCTCCTCGACCCAGGGTTTTCTCCTACTCCTCCCTCGGAGCGAAAGAAACGAGAAGGGGAGGACCCTGAAAACGAGGTTGCAGCAGGGGTTGTATGAGGCCGTGCATACATTGTCAGTAAGACAACTAACGTTGTAATCTTATCTTAGTTCGCCAATCACTTGTTCATTTTGATTGTGGGTTTGTCGTACTCGGCGCTTGCACCCATCATCACTCCGTTTGTGGCGCTGTACTTTGGCTTTGGTTACGTTGTGTGGATGTATCAGACGATAAGTATATACATCCCAATATACAGCTGTGGTGGAATGATGTGGCCCATAACGTTTAACAGGTAAAACTTACAGTACATAGTATAACATTTTGTATTAAATTATAATTGGCTGAAAATTCATTCCTTATTATTTTATACTTTGTACTCAGTATGTGTCTTCTCATTGGCTAAGAGCCTACAGACAATTTTGGAAATTCGCGCAACCTACAGATTCAGGTTAATATTGGATCGTCTTGGAGGGGCGAAAAGAACTATAACTAATCGATCATCCAGTAACACAGTGTCAAGTCATAAAGCCGCTAACTAACACATCAATAACCTGTGAATATTACTACTAAATGTACAATTGATTAAAAAAAAAAACCTATTCTAAAAAGGACTCCGTCCAAGATCAGAAAAATGAAACGAAAATGGTTGTCCTTTGTTCTGCTCTTTTATAAAACTTTAAGTTAGCAAGTTTCGTGCCCTATTCATGTATATGTAGTGGCGCCAAAAAAAAAACGTAAAAAATTAAAGTTTGAATCACGTGCAGGGTTTTGTTCTGTGACCTGCATTTTGCTTTTTTCTTCGTTTTTGCTCCCTAATACCCCTATTCTGCAGTCCAATTTAAAAACCTTAACCGTTTTCCGCTTTATAGGATGATCATAGCAACAGCGGTGTTTCAGTTGTTGATGGTCGGAGTGGTCGCTTTGAAGGGATCTTTCGCAGCTTCGTGTTTGGTACTTCCGCTTCCGGTCATGACGGTCTTCTTCTATCTCTTCATTCTGCAGCATTATATAAGACCATCAACCAACTTGTCGCTTAAAGCTGCGCACAGCCTGGAAAATCCTGCTGCTAACTTTGTGCAGGTGAGATGTTGAAAAAGAAAGACAGACGATCGTATCTTTTCTAGACCACAATGTTCATGTTTTCTTACTATGCGTTTATTAGGCTGCAATGGTCTAATATTTTCTATGCTGAGTGTTAGCTCCTCCTAAACCAAGTATAAACAATTAAAAACACTTGTTTCGGCTTTCAATGAATGGAAAATTCTTGGTCAAAAGGCAGGGACCCCCTCCTGTCACGGTCGGCCCACTGCAGGGGTAATAGGACACGTAACGCCTTCTAAGAGATCCGTCGGCCATTTTGTCTTTTTTCGACATAGACACTACCCATGTTTTGATTGAGCCACAGGCAGCCCAATAAAACGCTAAGTCGGGACCTTTATTAGAATAGACTACGGGTTCAGACGAGAGTGAGAAACGTGTCTCGTACATAATTACTCACGAGCGGGGGAGTTTTTTGCTGTCGAGCAAAATTTGAATAAAACAAAATAAGAATACAAATGGAACACAAACTCTGTACGTTATGGCTAGACGCAGATTTATCAAGAATAAGAAAATTTACTATTTCATACCGCTGTATTCTGGTTGAGTGATTTAAGTAAAAAAAAAAACTGTTTGCCTCTGATAGGACATAATCAAGGGTTACATGAGAACTCAGGGAGTGCAGATTCTTCCAGAGCCAGAAGTGCCAACAAGCGAAGAAAGAGATGCGTCTGATCAGGCCTCTGATTTGGAAAAAAGTATTCCTCTAACTGCAGCTTCCGATGATGTGAAGTTGGACGTGTAACTAGCTAGTCCAAAACATCGTTATGTCTAACGTGTGATACACAACAATAAAGGGACGCGGAGGATTTTGTCGTGTTATCAGAAGACAAAACAGGCAAAGGCTGATAAATAATGCTGTAAACTGATAGGAGTAGAATTCATGGGGTAATATAATCCCGGCGAGTAGTTTTGGGCTGTTTTTAGTTTGAAGATACGAGCCCAGTTTCTCTAGAATTGTACAACACGAGGTCATATTATCAATTAATTGTGCCAGTAACAAAGTGCGAGAAACTCAGTTGAGGATATTCAATGTGGGTTCATATTTCTTATCACATCTGCTTACTGTTCAACATGTCAAGTAAAGTAAAAGCATCGCTTTAAACCTTTTTCATTTTAAAAGTCACGGTTAAACCTTTAAATATAATATAATTAAGTAGAAATTAAATATGACAGTTCATGTGAAATAACAGTTCATCTGATTAAAAGTCATAAGGTCAGCTAATTTTGTCTCTTATGCTTTCAAGTTCAAGCCTAGCATTCAAATTCACTTCCTTGATTGTAATTGGTAAGCATGGGCTAGTTGGTAAAATTGTATTTGCATGAGTAACATTTTCTGGCTAAATTTTATTGGCTATTTTTCAAGTGTCCAATTTGACCTCTCTGATTATACAGCAACCAATATTCGGACTGAACAAATCACTTAATTTTGATACTTAAATTAAACAGCAAGGGCTGTAAAGAACTATGACTGTTCTTGGCACGTTTTACTTACATTTGAGCAAGAAATGTAGGTCTGTAATTATTACAGGTGAACCGCGATTACCGGCCTCGCTTTTTAATATCAACTTTTTAGTGCAGAGTGAAGAAACAAAGGCACGGTCACAATTTGGTCTTGTAAATGTACATCATCGGATCCCACCAATTTTTGCGACTATTTCTCCAAACTTAAGCCGATTTAAAAGTGAAGAACCTTCGCCTAAGAAGCCAGGATTAATATGAGTCGTCTATTTCAGAAATCAGATTCTGGGTTAGAGTAGGATAAAGAAGTGCTTGGTTTGGACGGGGAAAACAACTTTGTCTACCAAGCAGTTTTATTAGCACTTTAAGGGATGAAGTAGAGGAGGAGCTTAGTAAGGGAGAGTACATATTTTAAAAAAGGAGGGTACGTGTGATCGGAGACTTTTAAGTCGACATGTTGTTTGCTGATTTGCATGGTTATTGTTTGTTGAAACAAAAGGCACTGTAGGGAGTTGTGTTTGTTTTTAAGAATTTTTGAAACAATATTAACGGAGACCTGTAAACCGTGGCAATGCATATGCAAATAAATAATTTGACGAGTGCTGAGTCGGTATTATTTAAAACTTATTTCTCTCACCGATTTGTTGTGCAGTTTATGATCAGAGGGACTTAAATCGATTGGCTTTTGTTTACCCCGAAAATGAAAATTCTCGAACACTGTACAATTTTCTCCAGGAATTTTATCGATCCAATTTTTTTTCGAACGCAATTTGTTTCCCTAAAGCAAGATTGAAAAAAAAAACTTAAATTATAAACGACGCCTTTAACTGAACAATCAGATTGTCTTACCAAGCTGCTAAAGGAAAACCTCTGGTTCCTCTGGTTTCATTATGACCGTTGATCGCCGAACAAACAGCTCACAAAAGAGTAGTAATCTGAACTATAGTCGGCGACCGCAGCTATTGATATGGAAACCAGCTTTTTAAACTTTGGTTAAGAGTTAAGTCTACCTCAGCGACTGCTATACGATTCGTTGAAAAGTTGTTTTGCAGTCAATCGTTATGATCGTTGAACTTTCTTTGTCATCAATCGTAGCGATCCTCTATGAGGAATGAGTCTTTATCAGAACGTATCTTTTCCAGTGCAAGAACATCTTAAATTGTTTCAATTAAGCGGCAGGCTAGCAAGAAGGTTATTTTCTATTCCTTGATACTTCGTAGTCCCCCATTTCATCTCATTCAATTGCAGATTACTGAATTCTCTATTTTCCAATTGCCCATAATACACTCTGTTTGCCCCCCAAATTCTGCATAAACCATTGGTTTTAGATGCTCCTGGGAGTATTGCATTTTCCCAAGAGCATTTTAAGACAATAAGTTATGCAAAATTTGGGGTGCAAACAGAGTGTATTATGGGCAACTGGAAAATAGTCAATAAACGATTCTCACACAAACAAAAAGAAACTATCC
>OZ037999.1:7123021-7183021 GCA_964035705.1 Porites rus
AAAATAAATAATAAATAATAATTAGTTACAACATTCTGACTCTTGTTTCCTTGTCTTGAAAGATTCGAAAACAAAAAAACCGATTTTTTTACAACTAAAATGGTCTACGTTATTAAAAAGGAATAACATTTTATCTTGTTTATTAACAGTATGAAAGATGGGATATTTCGAAATTATATCATTAAAAACGTTTTCGTTGTACACAAATAAGAATCACAGTAATGTAACAAAAATTTAAAAATCAACAATCGGTAGTTTTAAATAAAACGGAGAAACGGTGGACAGCGCAATGAGGTTTATATTCCTAAATTATTATTTTTTTCTTCTAATGAATTAATTTTAGCACCTGTCTTTTTTAAGTTGAATTAATGTAAAAAATATATATTGTTTATGGTAATCAGAAGCCCATCTGACCTTCCGCGGTAACAAAGACCCTCGTCCAGTCTCCTCGATAAAATAAAATGCCAAACAATAAAAGCTGTTTGCATTTCTGATAGATGTATCGATTGAAAACAATTTTTGACAGTTATTTAGAAAGTTATGGAAGTTCTGAAAGTTAAGAAAAAGGAACCCAAACAATCGCAAAACATCAGCACTGGTAGTTTGCTGTGAGGGCTTGAGAGAGAGAAGAAGTACCGGCGTCGCCGATACTGTTTTCACATAAATCCAAACTAGTCAGGCAGGAGTTTGCTGTGAGGGCCTGAGAAAGAGAAGAAGCACCGGCGTCACCAATACCGTTACCACTTAAATTCAAACTAGTCAGGGAGGAGTTTGCTGTGAAAGCTTGAGAAAGAGAAGAAGCACCGGCGTCGCCAATACTGCTCAGCAATAAATCCAAACTAGTCAGGGAGGAGTTCGCTGTGAGGGCCTGAGAAAGAGCGGAAGCACCGGCGTCGCCAATACTGTTAAAACCTAAACCCAAACTATTCAAAGAGGAGTTAGCTGTGAGGGCTTGAGAAAGAGAAAAAGCACCGGCGTCTCCAATACTGTTATGACCTAACTCCAGACTAGTCAGGGAGGAGTTTGCTGTGAGGGCTTGAGAGAGAGAAGAAGTACCGGCGTCGCCAATACTGTTTACATATAAATCCAAACTAGTCAGGGAGGAGTTTGCTGTGAGGGCCTGAAAAAGAAAAGAGGCACCGACGTCGCCAATACTGTTATAACTTAAATGAAAACTAGCCAGGGAGGAGTTTGCTGTGAGGGCCTGAGAAAGAGAACAGGCTCCAGCGTCACTTATATTGTTTTGACTCAAATTCAGTTCAGTAAGGGAGGAGTTTGCTGTGAGAGCCTGAGAAAGAGCGGAAGCACCGGCGTCGCCAATACTGTTCCCACCTAAATGCAAACTAGTCAGGGAGGAGTTTGCTGTGAGGGCCTGAGAAAGAGAAGAGGCACCGGCGACGCCAATACTGTTATGATTTAAATAAAAACTAACCAGGGAGGAGTTTGTTGTGAGGGCTTGAGAAAGAAAAGAGGCTCCAGCGACACCTATATTGTTTTCACTCAAATCCAGTTCAGTAAGGGAGGAGTTTGCTCTGAGGGCCATGGAAATCGCAGCAGCACCAGCATCGTGTATTCCTGACCCGATAAAATTCACTTCAGTCGGGGACGACATGTCAAGGTGCTCACCTAAACTACAAACTAAGCGAGTTTGAAGCCTTTCCTCGACACTTGAACATTCCAACAAACACTCGCAAGCTAACCTCATATATGATCTACGGTGTTCGGAAGAATTGATTTTTTTAGCGATACCAATAAAGAACGACACTGCAGTTTCCTCACTCCGTGAAGCTATGATGCCTCTCATGAACAAAAAGACCTGTCTCAGTTTATCCAAGTATCTCTCATCATCTACAACTGAGGTAACGTCTCTTTCTTTGCTGATAACCTGAAACGCAAGAAAAAAGCCAGCAAAAAATTCCTGAAAGCTTTTGTGTAAAAATGCACAGCGCGTGAGAGGTTTGCGCTTGGCGCCACCTTGTTGAAAAGACAAGATTCCAAAGTTGATAGTCTTGACGATATCTTCCTTCTTTTCGGAGCACAACTCTCCTTTAAGGAGGGATTCTAACGCGAAGCTGCCCAAAAGCAAAAGTTCTTTCTTATAACCTGAAATCAAGTCTTCATTACTGCTTTCAAGTCCGTTTTTCTCTTCATATCTTCTCAAAACAAAGGCAACTATTTCAACGTACAACTCAGTCCTGCTTGTTGGAAGAACACCTTCGAAATCCTCGAAAAGACAACAGAGTAAAGCTGTATTGAGTGGATTTTTTGTTAACTCGCCTAGCGTTTTAAGTGGATCATCATCATACTCTGGAAGTTTCAATCGTTCAATCAGCTTCTCAGCGAAGTGTTCCTTGCCTTTAAAATACTTTCTGATAAAACTTTTCGCATCCTCTTTAGTAAATCCTACAATCTCCCACAGGGCGTCACAGTATGGCCTTACTTTCTTTCCAACCTCATGGCGAGATGTAATGACAATGTGACAAGCTGGGAGGAGTTTACTCTGAACGAGCGAGTAGTACATGTCCAGTTTAAAGGAATCTGCCTCATCTAATCCATCAAGCAGTAGCAAACATTTGGCCTGATTTTCTCGGATGTATTTGAAAAAATTCTCCTTAGCCTGTTCGTCAATATCACCAGGAAGAAGTTGGTCGTCAATAGCTTCCCAGATGCCAGATTTAACATCGTTGCATCTAAGCAAGAGCAGCACTTCAATTGATGGAAAAGACGAGTCCCATTCATCTTGTTTATTTGCCCAGTCATACGCCAGTTTTTGTGAGTAGGTGGTTTTTCCCATGCCAGGTTCTCCTTCGATCAAAAGAATCCGTGGTTTCGGGCAATCAGGGTGGGGTCTAAAGATAGAGGTCATGTTGGTGATTTCATCATCCGTCAATGTTCCCCGCGTTTTTTCTTTGTTCACGATCTTCAGTCGGGTAAAAATCTCATTCAAGTTGAAATTAAGGTCATCACACCATGGAAATGGTACCAGCCGTCCTTCACGACGTTTGTAAAGCTGACGAATCCTTTCTATGATAGCTGGCACCCCTGAGAAATACAAGATCCAAAAAATAAGAACGATTTGGTTGCCATACAAGCCGTCCACGCTCTGTATATCGTCTACGATACGCTTTTATGCTTTTGTAACGTTGCAAAACGAACGAGCTGAAGATCGATATAGACGACCTTTTTAGGATAACTATAATGATTCTCAATCCTAATTAAGAAGAAGCATGAATTACGTGAAGAAATATTTACAAAACCCAACACAGGTTTGTCTTTACGTCGTTTATGTAATTTGCACTTAATAGACCCTTCCAAGATTTTAAGTAAGCAATTATCCATCGACACTACACTACTGGAGAGCGCCTTAAAACTTACCTTGTTTAAAGGCGATACGTTCAGAGCGAGCGAAGATATTCTTCAACCGTGACAAAGTCCCGAAATTTTATACAGACTTTTGTATGGTGGGGGGCATGAACTTGCTCTCTTCCATAGAAACGTCTGTAAAATTTCGCGTCTTTTTGGAGCTATATGTTGGTTAGTTTTAACCAAATCACTCTTTAACTCAGCCAGTGATCTTAAGGTCTTCTTTCCAGTTAAATGGTCCAAATCAAAACTGTTAAAATACGTGGGAAGGTCTATCTTCTATGTTAAAATGGCTTGTGGTAGGCTCATTTTTTTCCTAGACTGCCAAACAGTATTTTTCTTTGAGAAAATTAAACGCTGCTCGTTAGACACAGAGCGCCGTGGACGCCGTGTGTCGCACGCGAGCCCCACACGAAAATTAGTCACTCTCTCCAGTATCACTCTCCGTTTTCACTCTCTGTTTGATGAGTGAATGTATTCATGACAAACGCAAATCAAAGCCGTTTTGCGTCTATGGTTTTTCCTAAATAA
The DNA here is from genome assembly GCA_964035705.1 of Porites rus. Taxonomy (NCBI): domain Eukaryota; kingdom Metazoa; phylum Cnidaria; class Anthozoa; order Scleractinia; family Poritidae; genus Porites; species Porites rus. The sequence continues at coordinate 7,126,916 of OZ037999.1, forward strand.
AAAGAAGCTTTATTAAAGCAGAAAACTTTACCATACCGCACAATTTTGAACATTTTAGGGGTATTACTGTTGGTTTCTTCAAAAGCTGTACTAACATAATGCGAACCATAGACTGACTATAGACTTATAAAGTGTCACAATTTCAGTGCGTTGTTAGAGAAAGATACCTGCAAGATGCTGCTGGGTTATGGATTCATTTTGCTGAGATAAGTGGTCAGAATACATTCCCCTTTTGGTTTGTCGAGAGATCTGGTCATCGCAAGAAGCACCTGTTGAAAAAAATCGTTGGTTGAGACGCGGGCCACATCATGTACATCTATTTCAGTTAACCTTGTCGGACGTCAAGGTCTCATGCGTACTCCACAAGACTGCAAGGTCATGTGGGTAGCTGCACGTAAATTCTTTGCAATTTGGTCATACATTCGCGGCTGACAGTGCCACAGAATAGCATATATGAAATGTCACAAACTTTTACCTTCTTCAGAATTTGGTAAATTTTATACGGAATTACCCATATTATTTGCGATCTCATCGCAAAGACTTTCCTGCTGCAACGTTAATCAAAAATAGCTGTAGGCCGACAACAGCATATTTGCGTTTGAAATGGGTGGATTTACTAGCACATTTCCTTCTTTTAATAGACTGTGATTACGTACACAAGAATAAACTGACTTAAAGTCAACTCTGTCAGGCGCATAAGCGGCGCTGTACGCGTCTCATGATGAATGTTTTGCTCATTTCGCCCCATATAAATTAAAAAATTAAATTAAAACTTTAATAAATACTCCCCCAAAAAAAGGTTTTTCAGTACCTATTTACAAATATAAATGCAAGCTATATCTAACAAGCTAATAATTGTTATATAAGGTAGTATTATTATATTATAATAGGTAATATTTATTGGTAATATTAGGTAATATATAATATAATAGGTAATATTAATTGGTAATATTAGGTAATAATAGGTAATATTAATTGTTATATAAGGTAATATAAGGTAATCCAAGAAAGTCTTTGATCCTGGATTCCACGCTGTGGATTCTGGACGCCACATACTGGATTCCGGATTCCTTGTTAGTTGAACTTGGATTGCGGATTCCAATTGCTGCGGGATTACGGATTCCTGGGACTGAGTTCCGGAATCCAAGAGTTAAATTCCAGAATCCAAAGCCCAAAATTCCGGATTCCACGAGCAAAAGACTTCCCGGATTGCATTGGTGGGGCGACTCATTAAAATCAAAGAGAAGCAAAGAGTGGAATAGGTCAGCTTTAAATACAGAAGAACATTTTGAAAATTGAATGTTTATATATTACCTGCATGGTTCTCAGCTAGCTTCCGCTTCCTCGCACTATCGTGCTGAGCCTCAAAGAGACCGTCCACTGAAAGAATCAGCCAAAGACATCATTAGCGTTTTTTTTTCGTACTCTTAGTAAGACAAAATTGTGTACGCAATTTACAGCTAAGGAAAGAATGTATAATCTGAATTTTTGACCAGAAACGACGCACATTTTCTTAAAGTTTGTCTAACTCTCAACTGAAAGTGCTAGAGGTAAAGTTGAGCGTCTAAAAGTTGCGGTAACGACCCCAACCCTCACAAGTGCTTCTTTCTAACTCTTAATTTCACGCTGCCTGGCAATGAAGATGGAATATCAAAACGGAAGAAAAATATTAACGAGGCTTCTGATCTCGGATCTGAGCTTTCGCACTGTCTCACTCAATACACATTCAAGACTTCTTTTACTGACGAGAAATTCGGTCTGTTTCCCCTACGCCTAATCATCACACACCAAACTGACAACAATTTATACCTGAGTAATGAGGCCAAGTGCGGAAAACACAAGGATCACTTAAAATGTGTGACACAAGAGATGCTGCTATCACACTAGCACAAACTTCCCAACTTTCTGCAGTCGCTTGCTCACCATCCGCAAAATCAGCTATTCCTTTAACAATGAGCCACTCCAGTTGAGAATCAAATGCAGCTGTGAAAACACCTGAAATATGGAATACAATTAGGAAGTATATTCTTTTAAGAAAATCAAGTCTTGCGGATAAAAGAAACTAAAGAATTGATTGCCTTGCGTATAAACGCATGTGTAAATCTTTACTTTCCAATAATTTTTCACGATTTTACTAACTTTCACAAAAAATGTTTTTTCTGATTACAACCTGGAAGTAAACCAACCAGAGACAAGAAAACGCCAAATCAAGAGATGCAATTGATCCCGACGAGAGCCAAGTACGACAGATTATGATTTTCACGCCCTTTCTTTTGATTTATTAACTGTAATCTTTCTTACAATGAATATGTTTTATTCAATTACGTTACTGTTATAAGCGAAAATTCCGTTGAAGTTCCGTTAAGGTATATGCAAGTTTACAGCTATAAAGCTCCGCACTCTTGATCGAAAGCTGTTTGTGTCGAAGGTCTTCAGACTATCCCAAATCAGACTTAAAACAACATAGACAAATGTTCCCCCCTTTTTTTAGCGATTATATGTGCGCCTCCTGTTTAATTTTACTCTTTAATTGTTGCGCGGAAATGGCGCCAAGTGTATATCAGTTATTGCAGTCAAGTGTGTAAACACCTAAAAATCCAATATCCAATAAATCAAACCGCTAATACTTAAAGTAATAACGATGTAGGTATTCAAAATAAATATTTTCATCGCTCTTTCAACAGCCTACGTGGCAGGCGCCAGATAGTTTTTTTGGTTTTTTTAGAGCGCGTGAGAAAAAAACACGCGAAGGCCGAGAAGAGGACGGCCTTCACGCCTTTTCTCCGGTCGTACGCGCGCATCCTCCCTTCATTTTAAAAAAAATGGCGCCTGCAATACTCTTTCAAAATCTTTTAGTTATGCATGTATCCCACAACAGGTGGCAAAAAGCCTATCTGCTGAGACTGCAAAGCAAAACGGCTAATAGTCATTTTTCGAATTAAAAATTACCGCTAACTTACAAACATGAACGACACATTCAAGCAGCGTTGGCCTGGGCATAAAGTAAAATATTCACAAATTTCGGCAAGTGAGTTTAAATATGAGAATATACACAATAAACAGGGTAATAAACAGGTATTCTCGTTGGAATTTGTGAATATAATTACTTCTGGTGGAGGCTAACCCTGTAAAAATTGCGTCTCCACTTTTTTTATTCAGCGGACATAACGAACTCAAAACTGGACTCCAGGGTATTTTATACTGTAATATTAATCAATCCCGGCCATGAAGGTAAACGTCTGCGCCTTTTACGATACTGTTAGTCGCACCTTTATGACCGAATTACAACTGAAGGATCTAAAGCTACCAACATAACCTTGTGTCCTTGTGGCGTAGGCTATCCTGTTTTATTTTAATTGTTTATATATTTTAGCTTACTATATTTATTAGATTGTAAATAGTTGTGTATTTTATGAGGGCCACAAGTTTATTAGCCTTTGGCTATTAAGTGCTACCCTCTTTAAATAAAGGCTTTATTATTATTATTATTATTATTAGCCTACGTACGAGCAAGCTCTCCTATTTGGCCGAGCGAAGCGAGTCGCGAGGGGCCGCCCCCTTTTCTCTCGCGTGCCTCTCACGCGTCTACCTTTCACGATATCCCCTAAATGGAGAGCTTGCTCGCAGCCTAGGCGTAGGCTTGAAGCCTTTATACGACAAAGTTAATTATAATAGCTCTATAAGAACGCTATTGTTCGCAGCTAGCGTGACATGCACTCACCTTCGCCCTCCATCTCTACTCCTGCCGCGAGGGGGTGGCGGTCGACAAGTTCCTTTCGGCGACATTGAGCTCTGATCTGCTCTGGGCCACTTAAGAACTCGCCATTGCAGTAAACTTTGACCTGACGATCTTCTGGGTTCTTTAAAGGTGCCTGCCATCCATCAGCGCAGTTCGGGATTATTTTTGAGAAACGCCTGCTCACGTGACTACTCATCCCAGCTGACTGCTCTTGGTCGCTTGTCACCACCTTGGATGCATATGTTGTTAGTTTGGCTGATACAACAACGTCTCCTAACTTAGTTTTGTCAGGATTGAGACCACTGCATGCCCCAACAGATATCACGGCCTTGGGCTGTAAAATAGGGGCGGCATTCTTGACGGCAATCAGAGAGCTGCTTGGGTCAATGGTACCTTCACAGCATCTTAGCAGAGCAACTTTTACTTTCTCTTCATGACTTTCAACGTTGTTGAAGTAAACGTAACCAACATCCTTGTGATAATATCTGTAGGGATCTTTTAGCTCATTGTAACAGGATAAGAACTCACACTCTTTCACGGTTACCAGTAGAACATCAACCGGTAGATCTGGCTGTTTCGATGTTGTTGTAACATCTTTTATGGATGGAAGACCACCGGCCAGCTGTGGTGGGCCAGCATCGCTGTCCTTTAAGAAGCTACACGCCTTCTTTGAAGCTTCTGACATGTCCGTTTTCGGCTAAATTCCACTGGAGACATAAAAGAAAAAAGTATCACACAATTTAGCCTTACACTATACACCCACTACAACAAAGTTTTTCTAAGAATATGGAAGTAAAACATTATGAGTGTCCACGTATTAAGAACATTACTCATTCGGGCTAAGGTTTACATGGGATCACATTTTATATCATCTTGGTAAAAAAAGCAATGTACAGAAATTATGATACAGTACGCAGAGTAACCGTTCTAAACTAAAAAGTACAAGAACTACAGTTACAGTTGGAATCACATGCTGTATCTAGAGATGATGCCAATGCATATTCCACTGCACTGCATCAAGATAAAATCTAATCAACAAGTACAATGGTTTAAAGGAAGATTAATTACATTCGTTGTCCACTTTATGGTTGACTAAGTACAGAGACATATGCTTAATTCCCCCTACTTCCCTACCCCCCAAAAAGGGGGGGCCAAAGACACAAGCAAAGATACAAGCTAATAAGAACTTTCGGTCCTTGCTAAGCCTTGGCTAAATAAACTGACATGTAATGCAACCCCGCATTACAGCAAGAAAGGAGCCTCAGCACATGAGCTTTGTCTCAGTGAACAGTGAAAGAAACACAACAAAAAACTGTGCCTTGTTTCTGCTAGCCTGTGCAATGGTAAACATTTCCAAGGAAAGGGAAAGGGAAAATTGGCTTCATGAAAATGTAAAGAATGTGGATGCCCTTACAAGTGTTGGCTCGCCTACAATCTATTTTTTCTATCTCTACTTTCGAATGCCTAACACACAGACTATATGTATTTTGGTTAAAAACAAACATCGCCCACTGTATTCAGTCTGGGTTTTTACTGCTACAAAAGGAGGCTAAAACTAGGGAATGAGAAGCAGTGAAAAATATTCTTTAAATTGAATTGAATTGAAAACAAAAACATTTCAGCTTTTTATGTCAGGGTGGTCAATTAGGCAAACTTAATTAAAATTGCTCAAGAGGCCGGGAAAATTGGGTGGGGGGAGGAGGGGTTGTGGTAGCAAGTTTTGACCAAGCTGACAACAAATGCATGACTTCAATAGGAATTAATTGCTTGGCCGTTTGTTTTGTACTTTAACGAGCCAGTACATTAATATTTAAGAGCCTACAGTAAAACTTACATCACACAGAATATGACATGATACTTATAATTATAAACAAAGCTTTTTCAAATGAATTGTGCACTATCTGGAAGTGCCTAGCTGTATTGAATTTCTTTAATCAACCTCAGTCTATTAGAACATAGCTATCTCTAAAACCCAAGCAGCAGGTCTTTCTCCTTACTGTTCATTACAACTTCAGGACGATTTAAGAGGGTCTCAATGGGGTTAACCGATAGGCGTAAAACGGCCAAAAATTTAGCCGATAGCCGTAAAAATTGAAATATTTTAACCGTTAGCCGTAAATAGGGTAAAAAAGTGTTAACCGTAAAAGAAAGTGTTTGCTAGATTTGCTACTTTTAAGGAAGGTACTAAACTCACTTATGGTTGCGTTTTTTATTTCTCGGCTAGTGTGACTCCGTACGCACGTTAGGCGAAGCGCCTTAACCAAGACCTAGGCTCCATTTCCGGCGCTCTCGGGGAACCAATTTTTTCCATAGCGAAAGTGTGGCCTCTTGCTGGGGATTAATATTTGCAATTTTCCGGAGGTCGTGCCCTCGAAACCCTAGTGAAACAACACGCAGAGAGGTCACTGTTTGTAAAACACGTTGCCGATAAACAACATTTCCCTGTTTTTCTCTGACGCTACGGTAGACATTGCCATGCCTAGTGCCTGTACGGCGTCTTCCAACGCAATCTCGGTCAAGGCATTTCGGTGACGAACTCGCTCGGACCACGTGACCCGAAACGCATTAGCCGAGCGGAATAATGCGGCATACGAACAAGGCAACGGCAGACAGTCGTTCCGTACAGTCCTTTGCTATCATTAAAAACACTGGACACGGGAATTTTGTTATTGGCCGTTTTCACACTAGAGCTAGAGGTGGATCATCCGTCTGAGACTAGCCTGCGTACAGTCGCGTCCTCCCCACAGAAACCCCTTCTCCGAAATTTTCTGAGTGGAAGGGGCGGCTGTACACAGGCCATCTGGAACGGAAAATCCCGTCTTCAAAAGTCAGGCGGATTGTTCATTCAAAATTAAAACTATTCCATTTTCAAGTTAAGACGTATTACCTATCTGACGCGAATCATCAAACGGATAACCCGTCTCACACGAATAATCCTTCTAGTGTGAAAACGGACATTTCTGTGATAATGAATGTCTCGCCCAGGCCTTGAGTTGGGCGTTCGTGTGTCTGCTTTTGCTTTTTCACAAAGATTATTTTTAAATTGACTGTTGACATCTCTAGGTGTAAAATAATATTAGAAGTGGAATACTTTACAAAAAGTATGATCTATCAAATGTTAAAATTTTTCAAAAGAATAGCTTATTTCATCCCGACATGATCCGAAGAAAAGAAGTTAATTTTTAACTTTTTCGTTAACCGTAACTGAAAAAAATTAACCGATAGCCATAAAAGAGCCAAAATTTTAGCCGATAACCGTAAAGGCCACCACTCCATTGAGACCCTCGAAAAACTGCTAGTCGTGAACCACAAGTGATCGTGGAGGGTAAGATCAAGGGGCAACGCCTCAGATAGTTACGGCACGTATCGAGAACAAACAATGGGAGGGTCCCCAAAATTTCTCTACTATTGGCATAAGGAAACCTGAATGGAAGAAATCCACTTTTTGTGGAACCTCAGATGCGGAGCTTGAGAAAATGAACGTAACCTTGAGCGATGCCCAACACCTTGCAAAATACCGAGCTTAATGGCTCCGTGTAGTCGAGGCCTTAGTTTCCGCAGAGGATTCGTTAAGGAAATACTTGATTCCTGTTCATGTTTAAATAATGCTCATTAGACGTTTTTTTACACATTTGCTAGTTTCGAAAATGATGCTGGAAAGACCGCTAATTTCATCGTTTGCCGTAAAATGGCTATAATCAAACTAGTCATGGATAAAGGTGCTCATCAGATGAATTTTTGACCCTCTTGCCAATGTCGGCGATGATGCTGGAAAGACCTCTTATTTCATCATTTGCCGTAAAATGACTATATTCCAACTAGTCATGGATAAATGTTGCTCATCAGATGAATTCTTTTACCTCACGTATACGGCAAACGGCAAACGACAGATTCAAGTTGAGAATTTCTCAAATAGGAAATGAGCAGATAAAACAGCTCTTATATGGATAAAAAATTACGTGAAACTACTAATTTATGTGTAGAAATAATGAGCAGTGGGCGACAAGCAAATGGGAAAATTGGTCACGTGGTACAAATTCACGTTTGCCGTTTAACGAAAACGTGAAACCTTTATTTTGACTTAAGAAAAAGGGTTTAAATTACCATACCTTTCGCCCGCTTAACCTATCTTAACCTCCCTCGCTATTTTGTTACTTTGCGTCGTCTCCACTAAGTATTAGAACGCCTGGAACAGTCTCTATTACAGAGTAAATTTGTAAGAGCCCGTAAAAAATGTTTCAGATTTAAAGATCTATACCTTTCCACGACATCTGAGTGGGAAATTTTCTTTTTTCAAAAAAAAAAAAAAAAAACAGGACAATTTCCCCCACGTGAGAGAGCTCAGGAGGCTTGGAACCAAGCGTGATCAGGAATCATATTCCCCCGACAAGCTTGACGTGTAACGTCGAATCTAAACTCGCCGAGGAAGACTGGGAACTAGACTTGATTTGGTTTGTCGTTCCCAGGTACCTGAAAACGAGGTTAGAGCAGGGGTTGTATTAGGCCACTTGTGCATTATCAGTAAGATAACTTACGTTGAAATCTTATTTTAGTTCGCCAATCACCTGTTCATTCTGATTGTGGGTTTGTCGTACTCGGCGCTTGCACCCATCATCACTCCGTTTGTGGCGCTGTACTTTTGGCTTTGGTTACGTTGTGTGGATGTATCAGACGATAAGTATATACACCCCAATATATAGCTGTGGTGGAATGAAGTGGCCAATAACGTTTGATAGGTAAACTGAACTTACGGTACATAGTATAATATTTTGTATTAAATAATGATTGGCTGAAAATTAATTCCTTACTACCGTAAATCCTCTTTTAAGCTCCCCGGGGGAGGCTTATTTTTTCATGCTCTTTTGAGGAGGGCCTAATAGAGAGGGGAGGCTTAAAAGAGGGGGGAGGGGGGCTTATTTTCTTTAGTGAAACGCATCAACGGGACTGCAAGGTTTCTCGAGGATGGACTTGTGGTTCCCGGGCGTTATACTGCTTTTTCTAACAATAAGAATGAATGGTAACTAACAATTCTCCACAGATAACTAGAGCGTAAAGTTGAAAAAGTTAAGCACATGAGGTTGGAGGTCATGGGGCCGAAGACCAAAAAAAATATGAATTTCTAGCCTGAATAAACCACAACTGATCAGTCCACGTTAATTGTTTGTGAAGAATGGAGGGGAGAGGGAGGGGGAAGGGGGGAGGGGGAGGCTTAATAGAAAGAGGGGGGCTTATTAACTTTCTTCCTCTGAAAAAGGGGGGCTTAATAGAGGATTTACGGTATATTACACATTGTACTCAGTATCTGTCTTCTCTTTGGCTAATTAAGAGCCTACGGGCAATTTTGGAAATTCGCGCAACCTACGGATTCATGTTAATATTGGATGGCCAAGAATATAAATGGAACACAAACGCTATAAGTTATAGCTAGACGCAATTTTATCAAAGACCTAGTAATAAGAAAATTTACTATTTTATACCGTTGTATTCTGGTTGAGTGATTTTAGTAAAAATGAAATATCTGTTTACCTCTGACAGGACGTAATCAGGGGTTACATGAGAACTCAGGGAGTGCAGATTCTTCCAGAGCCAGAAGTACCAACAAGCGAAGAAAGAGATGCGTCTGATCAGGCCTCGGATTTGGAAAAAAGTATTCCTCTAACTGCAGCTTCCGATGATGTGAAGTTGGACGTGTAACTAGCTAGTCCAAAACATCGTTATATCTAACGTGTGATGCACAACAATAAAAGGACGGAGGATTTTGTCGTGTTATCAGGAGACAAAACAGGCAAAGGCTGATAGATAATGCTGTAGACTGATAGGAGTAGAACTCATGGGGTAATATAATCCCGGCAAGTAGTTCTGGGCAGTTTTTAGTTTGAAGATACGAGCCCAGTTTCTCCAGAATTGTACAACACGAGGTCATGTTATCAATTAATTGTGCCAGTAACAAAGTGCGAGAAACTCAGTTGAGGATATTCAATGTGGGTTCATATTTCTTATGATATCTGCTTACCGCTCAACATGTCAAGTAAAGTAAAAGCATCGCTTTAAACCTTTTTCATTTTAAAAGTTATTTAAACCTTTAAATATAGTATAATTAAGTAGAAATTAAATATGACAGTTCATCTGAAATAACATTTCATCTGATTAAAAGCCATAAGGTCCGCTAATTTTGTCTTTTATGCTTTCAAGTTCAAGCCTAGCATTCAAATTCATTTCCTTGATTGCAATTCAGTGGTAAGCATGGGCTAGTTGGTAAAATTTCATTTGCATGAGTAACATTTGCTTGCTAAATTTCATTGGCTATTTTTCAAGTGTCCAATTTGACCTGTCTAATATACAGCAACTAATATTCGGACGGAACAAATCACGTAGTTTTGATGCTTAAATTAAACAGTAAGGGCTGTAAAGAACTATGACTGTTCTTGGCACATTTTACTTACAGTTGAGCAAAAAACATAGGTCTGTAATTATTACAGGTGACCGCGATTACCGGCCTCGCTTTTTAATATCAACTTGTTAGTGCAGAGTAAAGAACAAAGGCACGGTCACAATTTGTTCTTGTAAATGTACATGACGCCCGGCGGTCTTATCATCGGATCCCACCAATTTTTGCGACTATTTCTCCAAACTTAAGCCGATTTAAAAGTGAAGAACGTTCGCCTAAGAAGCCAGGATTAAAATGAGTCGTCTACTTTCAGAAATCAGATTCTGGGTTAGAGTAGGATGAAAAAGTACTTGGTTTGGACGGGAAAAACAACTTTGTCTACCAAGCAGTTTTATTAGTACTTTAGGGGATGGAGTATAGGAGGAGCTTTGTAACAATTCATGGCCGTTTCTCAGATAGGCATATGATAAGGATATGAATCAGATTTAGACTTATCAAATTTATTTAAGCAATAGACAACACTTTCTATGGGTTTACCGGCGTGGTAACCCAAGCGGGATTTTGGAAGAACACGAGAAAACAGTGATTTACAAGCTTTTCGAGTGTTCTCCCAACATCCCAAGTGGGTCATTACGCCGGTAAACCCACAGAAAGTGTGGTCCATTGCTTTCATAAAATAACTTTAAGTAAAACTATGAGTTTATCGGCACAATAAACCATAGCTTTTTAACCAATCAGAACACGCGTACTATCTTAGTTATTTTATAAAACGGAAGATTACAATAAGCGTCACCTTTAACAAGTCAGAATGAGAAAATTTGGCTCTTTTTATAGGGTAAAAGATACGCGTGGATGGATAAAAGCGATTCCGCAATGTTTGGACCACAGCAATGTTTATTGAATAAGGGAGAGTACATATTTTAAAAAAGGAGGGTACGTGTGATCGGAGACTTTTAAGTCGACAGGTTGTTTGCTGATTTACATGGTTATTGTTTGTTGAAACAAAAGGCACTGTAGGGAGTTGTGTTTGCTTTTAAGAACTTTTGAAACATTATTAACGGAGACCTGTAAACCGAGGCAATGCATATGCAAATGAATGATTTGACGTCTGCTGAGTCGGTAGTATTTAAAACTTATTTCTCTCACCGACTTGTTGTGCAGTTTAGGATCAGAGGGACTTAAGTACATCGATTGGCTTGTGTTTACCCCGAAAACGAAAACCCTCGAACACTGTACAATTTTCTCCTGGAATTTTATCGATCCATTTACTAACGCAATTTGCTTTCCTAAAGCAGGAATGAAAAAAAAAAAACTTCAATTATAAACGACGCCTTTAACTGAACAATCAGATTGTCTTACGAAGCTGCTAAAGGAAAACCATGGTATCATTATGACTGTTGCATCGCCGAACAAACAGCTCACAAAAGTGTAGTAATCTGAACTATAGTCGGCGACCGCAGCTATTGATATGGAAACCAGGTTTTTAAACTTTGGTTAAGACTTAAGCCTGCCTCAGCGACTCCTATACGATTCGTTGAAAAGTTGTTTGGCAGCTAATCGTTATGATCGTTGAACTTTCTTTGTCATCAATCGTAGCGATCCTGTATGAGGAATGAGTCTTTATCAGAACGTATCTTTTCCAGTGCAAGAACATCTTAAATTGTTTCAATTAAGCGGTAGGCTAGCAAGAAGGTTATTTTGTATTCCTTGATACTTCGTAGTCCCCCATTTCATCTCATTCAATTGCAAATTACTGAATAAACAATTCTCACACAAACAAAAAGAAACTATCCAATCAGTTTGATCTGATTTGATGACGTTACTCTTTCCTGATTGGCTGACACCTCCGCTATTATTCTTTCTCTATATATTTGTGATACCACCCGGATGGTTTGGGCGGATCAGTAAACCACTGCACAGTAAACCTCTCAATACTTCATCCATACTCAATCAACCAGTCCGTTACAAATCCCAATAGTGAACCCTTGAATGCTAATGAAGGCTTCTCCCAACCTGGCGAGTCGTGCATTCGATTACCCTCTTTAACTCAGGGCTGCTGAATGTGATTATAAACAAGTAAAGCTATTCATCTGTTATAATATTGTACTGTCAGTGTAAATACCAGGTCGTTTGTGAGAAGTAAACTAGTTTTTACCTTGTGCGACAGCTAAGCGAATGAACTAGAGGATAAAGCACTCAAAAAGAAATCTCTAAGGCAGTTAATACATCGTGTGTTTATGAAGTTAAAAATGTATCACGCGGATGGTACTTCAGTCTAAATCTTTTGCATTTCTATATGATAGGTAGTAAGGGATATTCAAATTAGAGTTGCTTGCAATCGAAATCAATAGCAAAGTGCATCCTTCATAAATCAGAAAACACACTTAACCAAGTCAGTGTGTTATAAGAATTCAGTCAAGACCGGCAGTCTTCTAAGTTTTCAATCATTTGCCCCAAAGCATGTAGCTACAGGAGAAGCTGTAAAGGTAGTCCCTGTCGATTCTAAATTGAACAAAAATGTCCGACCAACAAATGTGACATTTGATCCTTAAACCGCAAGGAATGTATTTTACTAGGTTTCTAAAGAATGTGTATTTAGCCTTTTTCAACAGAACTTTTGAGAAAAAAAAAGAAAGAAATGACCTGTAATTTCTACTTTCTTCGCGGTTGATTTGCCTGTCCCGCTTCCTTAAACCAAATGATAAGAAGTTATATGAAAAGCATTTAATTACAATAAATCACAAGCATAATTTATTATTAATTTCCGTTTGGTAAGAATCACCTATTTTCACAATGCGACCGTTATCAATAAATCTGCCTTCCTGGTTCAGCCTCTCATTTTCAACCTCTTTTCACTACGCTTTCAGACTCATTCATCAAGTCGCGTTTATACAACCTCAAGAATAATACTATTATACCGATTAGCTCAAACTATAATGCTTTTTGACAAATATGTTTGGTTATAATATTTGGCACACTTTATTTTTACCGACTGCAGTATTTTTACCTAGGCCGCGCGAGCCGAATTGTCCATCAAAGTTCAGTATAATAGATGATCTCTACTTCAAGGGTGGTCATCCCTTGTGCTACATGGCACTTAAGGCCTCCACACGGAGTTTCCACACTTATCTGGCTCACAAAAGCCTCAGCGTGCTCTCTCTCGTTTCTGTTTCCATTCTCTTCTTTCCTAAAATAATCTCTCGATGTATTTGCCGCATGCTCCTATACATGCGCAAGTTTGCGTAGCAGGCGCCCAAAAGATTTTGGAAACCAAACAAGAACCGACCGCGAAGTAAGAGGACGCGCGCGTTCTTGTGTGTCCACCCTCCTCTTACGCCCCATATGAGGAGATCTACAAGGAAAGTCATAGAAAGTTAGTTTCACTGAGGCTCGACGAATAAAACCTTACTCAAGAACTGTCGAGGGCATCGTGTGTAAAACAGGAAAAAGGCAATGTTTATTCTACACCAGGGCTACAACAAGCGATCAATTATTGCTCGACAAAATAGGTAGAGCTCTTAGATTATAACTAAGGAATTTGCCCTTTGCAGGCAGCCAGATATCACGGATATCTACCGCGTATTTTGCACAAAAAGCAGGAAATACAAGAATAAAGTAATGCCTGACATAACGTTGAAAGGTAAAGACAGTCATGACTGCACGAAGTCTTATTATTTAATCGGGTATTCAATCCGTGTTCAATCGCCAAAGGTCGTTGACATGAAATAGTAAGCTTAGTTTAAAGCTAAGCTTATTGATGCTTGCAGATGGCAAGTGACGGAACATTCTTGGAAACGTATAAAAATATATAAACCAGACGCTGAAGTTTAACCTGAATTAACTTTGAAATATTTACATGGATTTCTAGACTTTGCCAACACTAGCATCTTACTGAAGATTCGTCTCACATTAAGCTGAGATCAAGCTCTAATTTCCTTCCTTGGTGAATAGATTTCCGGCGGGCAGGGCAAATGGAAAAGTCTTGCATTTATGTACAGTACGTAAAACAGTGCGTGTATATCTGAATTACGTGTGTTATGCGGTTCGATCAAATATTGTTGCATCACTTGCATGTGCATTTACGCTATTACAGTGACATCAGGTGGAACACTAGGGCATTCGTGGCCACATCCCATGCATATTAGTACGTAGAACAAAGGCATCCCAAGAATGTGGACAGATTGTGGGAAAACCTCGCTATACAGTTTATAAATTGCTGCTGACCACCCCACCTAGAATACGTTTGCGAGTCGCTTTTGCTCGCCCGCAATGATAAGAAGACTTCTGTTGGAGGGTATGTGTAAGAGGTACCAGTTTTTAATGGAAGGTATATAAAATGCCCACCTTCTCTGTCAAAAATGGTATATTAAAGGGTAAACTAAGAGGTGGGTCTCGGGGTGGAGCCTCCTCCCAATTCACCTCAAGGATCAGGCCAGAGACGAAGGTTTTTTTTTCATCCCCTTGGTACAATAAAGTCTAGTGAAAATAGAAGATGGATATCAAATCTAGAAATAATAACGACAAGGAATTCGTACGAAAATAATACCTATTTATTAATTAATAAACAACAACAACAACTTTTTTTGAATTGCCATTTACATAGATTGAATTGCATAGATCAAAAATAAAGGATGATAATAGAAAAATACAGCAATGAATTACAAAATATATAATAATTAATAATCAGCTACAACATCCGAACTCTTGTTTCGTTTTCTTGAAAGATTCGAAAACAGGAATAATATTTTATCTTCTTCATTCAGAGTATAAAAGATGGGATATTTCGAGATTATATCATTAAAAAACGTTTTCCTTATACACAAATAAGAATCACAGTGAAGAAGAAAAAATCTTAAAATCAAAAATCGGTTGTTATTATTAAAACGGCGCAATGGTGGACAGCGTAACGAGGATTATATTCTTAAATTAATATTTTTTCCTTTAATGAATTAATTTTAGCACCTGCCTTTTTAAAGTTGAATTTATGTAAATAAAATATATATTGTCTATGGTAATCAGAAGCCCATCTGAGCTTCTGCGGTAACAAAGACCCTCGCGCAGACTCCTCGATAAAATAAAATGCCCATCAATAAAAGCTGTTTGCATTTCTGATAGATGTATCGATTGAAAACAATTTTTGACAGTTATTTTGAAAGTTATGGAAGTTCTGAAAGTTAAGAAAAAGGAAATCAAACAATCGCAAAACATCAGCACTGAAAAAGAGGTAAGAGGGGATTCCGCGTTGGTCATCCATTCAAAACTAACCGCGTCCGACAGGGCTTAACTTTGTGGAACGGACACGTCTCAACATACAGCAGTAGCTTTTATTGAGCTACTGATAAACAACAACCCGAAATGCTATTATACAACGTGATTACACCGTTACTGAAACTAACAGTAACATAGTTTAGAACTCATCGAAAAACGTACTAAATTACATTTATACTGAACCGTTTCGTATCGTTTTAAGATGTAATCAAGTAAGTAGGACCGAGGCGACTACATTCAAACGACACGAAACGATCTGGTTAACAAGTACGGCTTATCACACAGTCGCTTTGCTCGGGGCACGTTTCTCGGGATTTCGCTTATTTGAAAGCCTTATCTCAAAGTACACGTTCCCCATCGTCACCGGGCGAATTAGTACACATCATATAAGAAAGGAGTTTGCTGTGAGGGCCTTGGGAAGACAAACCCCAGCGTCGCCTATACTGCTGGCACTCAAAAGAAGAGATTCTTGAGGGAGGAGTTTGCTGTGAGGGCTTGAGAAAGAGACGAAGCACCGGCGTCGCCAATTCTGTTATAACGTAAATCCAAACTAGTCAGGGAGGAGTTTACTGTGAGGGCTTGAGAAAGAGAAGAAGCACCGGCGTCGCCAATACTGTTATAACCTAAATCCAAACTAGTCAGGGAGGTGTTTGTTGTTAGGGCTTGAGAAAGAGAAGAAGCACCGGCGTCGCCAATACTGTTATAACCTAAATCCAAACTAGTCAGGGAGGTGTTTGTTGTTAGGGCTTGAGAAAGAGAAGAAGCACCGGCGTCGCCAATACGGTTACCACCTAAATACAAGCTAGTAAGTGAGGTGTTTGTTGTTAGGGCTTGAGAAAGAGAAGAAGCACCGGCGTCGCCAATACTGTTATAACCTAAATCCAAACTAGTCAGGGAGGTGTTTGTTGTTAGGGCTTGAGAAAGAGAAGAAGCACCGGCGTCGCCAATACGGTTAGCACGTAAATCCAAACTAGTCAGGGAGGAGTTTACTGTGAGGGCTTGAGAAAGAGAAGAAGCACCGGCGTCGCCAATACTGTTATAACCTAAATCCAAACTAGTCAGGGAGGTGTTTGTTGTTAGGGCTTGAGAAAGAGAAGAAGCACCGGCGTCGCCAATACGGTTACCACCTAAATACAAGCTAGTAAGTGAGGTGTTTGTTGTTAGGGCTTGAGAAAGAGAAGAAGCACCGGCGTCGCCAATACTGTTATAACCTAAATCCAAACTAGTCAGGGAGGTGTTTGTTGTTAGGGCTTGAGAAAGAGAAGAAGCACCGGCGTCGCCAATACGGTTAGCACATAAATCCAAACTAGTCAGGGAGGAGTTTACTGTGAGGGCCATGGAAATCGCAGCAGCACCAGCATCGTGTATGCCTGTTCTGCCAAAATTCACTTTAGTCAGGGACGACATGTCAAGGTGCTTACCTAAACTAGAAACTAAGCTAGTTTCAAGGCTGTCCTGGACGCTTAAACATTCCAACAAACACTCACAAGCTAAATGCATATATGATCTACGGTCTTCGGCGGAGCTGATTTTTTTAGCAATAACAATAAAGAACGACATTGCAGTTTCCTCACTCCGCGAGGCTATGATGCCACTCATGAACAAAAAGACCTGTCTCAGTTCATGCAAGTATCTCTTATCATCTACAACTGAGGTAAAGTCTCTTTCTTTGCTGATAACCTGAAACGCAAGGAAAAGGCCAGCAAAAAACTCCTGAAAGCTTTTGTGTAAAAATGCACAGCGCGTGGAAGGTTTGCGCTTGGCGGCACCTTGTTGAAAAGACAAGAATCCAAAATTGATACGCTTGACGGTATCTTCCTTCTTTTCAAAGTACAACTCTCCTTTAAGCAAGGATTCTAACGCGAAGCTGCCCAAAAGCAAAAGTTCTTTCTTATAACCTGAAATCAAGTCCTCACCGCTGCTTTTAAGTCCGTTTTTTACTTCGTATCTTCTCAAAACAAAGGCAACTATTTCAATGTACAACTCAGTCCTGCTTGTTGGAAGAACACCTTCGAAATCCTCGAAAAGACAACAGAGTAAAGCTGTATTGAGTGGATTTTTTGTTAACTCGCCTAGCGTTTTAAGTGGATCATCATCATACTCTGGAAGTTTCAATCGTTCAATCAGCTTCTCAGCTAAGTGTTCCTTGCCTTTAAAATACTTTCTGATAAAACTTTTCGCATCCCCTTTAGTAAATCCTACAATCTCCCACAGGGCGTCACAGTACGGCCTTACTTTCTTTCCAACCTCATGGCGAGATGTAATGACAATGTGACAAGCTGGGAGGAGTTTACTCTGAACGAGCGAGTAGTACATGTCCAGTTTAAAGGAATCTGCCTCATCTAATCCATCAAGCAGTAGCAAACATTTGGCCTGATTTTCTCGGATGTATTTGAAAAAATTCTCCTTAGCCTGTTCGTCAATATCATCAGGAAGAAGTTGGTCGTCAATAGCTTCCCACATGCCAGATTTAACATCGTTGCATCTAAGCAAGAGCAGCACTTCAATTGATGGAAAAGACGTGTCCCATTCATCTTGTTTATTTGCCCAGTCATACGCCAGTTTTTGTGAGTAGGTGGTTTTTCCCATGCCAGGTTCTCCTTCGATCAAAAGAATCCGTGGTTTCGGGCAATCAGGGTGGGGTCTAAAGATAGCAGTCATGTTGGTGATTTCATCATCGGTCAACGTTCCCCGCGTTTTTTCTTTGTTCACGATCTTCAGTCGGGTAAAAATCTCATTCAATTTGAAATTAAGGTCATCACACCATGGAAATGGTACCAGCCGTCCTTCACGACGTTTGTAAAGCTGACGAATCCTTTCTAAGATAGCTGGCACCCCTGAGAAATACAAGATCCAAAAAATAAGATCGATTTGGTTTTATTATACTGTCATACAAGCCGTCCACGCTCTGTATATCGTCTACGATATGCTTTTATGGTTTTGTAACGTTGCAAAACGAACGAGTTGAAGATCGATATAGACGACCTTTTAAGGATAACTATAATGATTCTCAATCCTAATTAAGAAGAAGCATGAATTACGTGAAGAAATATTTACAAAACCCAACACAGGTTTGTCTTTACGTCGTTTATGTAATTTGCACTTAATAGACCCTTCCAAGATTTTAAGTAAGCAATTATCCATCGACACTACACTACTGGAGAGCGCCTTAAAAATTACCTTGTTTAAAGGCGATACGTTCAGAGCGAGCGAAGATATTCTTCAACCGTGATAAAGTCCCGAAATTTTATACAGACTTTTGTATGGTGGGGGGCATGAACTTGCTCTCTTCCATAGAAACGTCTGTAAAATTTCGCGTCTTTTTGGAGCTATATGTTGGTTAGTTTTAACCAAATCACTCTAACTCAGCAAGTGATTTTAAGGTCTTTTTCCAGCCAAATGGTCCAAATCAAAACTGTTAAAATACGTGGGAAGGTCTATTTTCTATGTTAAAATGGACTGCCAAACAGTATTTTTCTTTGAGAAAATTAAACACTGCTCGTTAGACACAGAGCGCCGTGGACGCCGTGTGTCGCACGCGAGCCCCACACGAAAATTAGTCACTCTCTCCAGTATCACTCTCCGTTTTCACTCTCTGTTTGATGAGTGAATGTTTTCATGACAAACGCAAATCAATGCTGTTTTGCGTTTATGGTTTTTCCTAAATAAAAAGAAGCTTTATTAAAGCAGATAACTTTACCATACCGCACAATTTTGAGCATTTTAGGGGTATTACTGTCGGTTTCTTCAAAAGCTGTACTAACATAATGCGAACCATAGACTGACTATAGACTTATAAAGTGTCACAATTTCAGTGCGTTGTTAGAGAAAGATACCTGCAAGATGCTTCTGGGTTATGGATTCGTTTTGCTGAGATAAGTGGTCAGAATACATTCCCCTTTTGGTTTGTCGTGAGATCTGGTCATCGCAAGAAGCACCTGTTGAAGAAAATCGTTGGTTGAGACGCGGGCCACATCATGTACATCTATTTCAGTTAACCTTGTCGGACTTCAAGGTCTCATGCGTACTCCACAAGACTGCAAGGTCATGTGGGTAGCTGCATGTAAATTCTTTGCAATTTGGTCATCCATTCGCGGCTGACAGTGCCACAGAATAGTATATATGAAATGTCACAAACTTTTACCTTCTTCAGAATTTGGTAAATTTTATATGGAATTACCATATTATTTGCGATCTCATCGCAAAGACTTTCCTGCTGCAACGTTAATCAAAATAGCTGTAGGCCGACAACAGCATATTTGCGTTTGAGTTGGGTGGATTTACTAGCACATTTCCTTCTTTTAATAGACTGTGATTACGTACACAAGAATAAACTGACTTAAAGTCAACTCTGTCAGGCGCATATGCGGCGCTGTACGCGCCTCATGATGAATGTTTTGCTTATTTCGCCCCATATAAGGTAATCAAAGAAAGTCTTTGATCCTGGCATGGATTCCACGTTGTGGATTCTGGACTCCACATACCGGATTCCGGATCCCTTGTCAGTTGAACTTGGATTACGGATTCCAATTGCTGCGGGATTACGGATTCCTGGGGCTGAGTTCCGGAATCCAAGAGTTAAATTCCAGAATCCAAAGCCCAAAATACCGGATTCCATGAGCGAAAGACTTTCCGGATTGCATTGGTGGGGCGACTCATTAAAATCAAAGTGAAGCAAAGAGTGAAATAGGTCAGCTTCAAATAAAGAAGAACATTTTAAAAATTGAATGTTTATATATTACCTGCATGGTTCTCACCTAGCTTTCGCCTCCTCGAACTATCGTGCTGAGCCTCCAAGAGACCGTCCACTGAAAGAATCAGCCAAAGACATCATTAGCGTTTTTTGTCTTACTCTTAGTCGATACGCAATTTATAGCTAAGGAAAGAATGTATAATCTGAATTTTTGACCAGAAATGACGCACATTTTCTTAAAGTTTGTCTAACTCTCAACTGAAAGTGCTAGACTTAAAGTTGAGCGTCTAAAAGTTGAGGTAACGACCCCAATCCTCACAAGTGCTTCTTTCTAACTCTTAATTTCACGCCGTTTGGCAATGAAGATGGAATATCAAAACGGAAGAAAAATATTGACGAGGCTTCTGATCTCGGATCTGAGCTTCCGCACTGTCTCACTCAATACACACTCAAGACTTCTTTTCCTGACGGCAAAATCGGCCTGTTACCCCTGCGCCTAATCATCACACACCAAACTGACAAGAATTTATACCTGAGTAATGAGGCCAAGTGCTGAAAACACAAGGATCACTTAAAATGTGTGCGACAAGAGATGCTGCCATCACACTAGCACAGGCCTCCCATCTTTCTGTAGTCGCTTGCTTACCATCCGCAAAATCAGCTATCCCTTTAACAATGAGCCACTCGAGTTGAGAATCAAATGCAGCTGTGAAAACACCTGAAATATGGAATACAATTAGGAAGTATATTATCTTTAGGAAATCAAGTCTTGCGAATCAAAGAAACTTCACGCCTTTTTTCCGATCGTACGCGCGCATCCTAAAAAATGGCGCCTGCAATACTCTTTCAAAATCTTTTAGTCATGCATGTATCCCACAACAGGTGTCAAAAAGCCTACCTGCTGAGACTGCAAAGCAAAACGGCTAATAGTCATTTTTCGAATTAACAATTACCGCTAACTTATAAACATTAACGACACATTCAAGCAGCGTTGGCCTCGGCACAAAGTAAAATATTCACAAATTTCGGTAAGTGAGTGTAAATATGAGAATACACAATAAACCGAGTAATAAACAGGTCTTCTTCTTGTTGGAATTTGTGAAATATAATTACTTCTGGTGGAGACTAACCCCGTAAAAATTGCGTCTCCACTTCTTTTATTCAGCGGACACAGCGAACTCAAAACTAGACTCCAGGCTATTTTATACTGAAATACTAATCAATCCCAGCCATGAAGGTAAACATCTGCGCCGTTTTTAAAGCACTCTATGGTACTGTTAGTCGCACCTTTACCGAATTACAACTGAAGGATCTAAAAGCTACCAACATAACCTTGTGACCTTGTGGCGTAGGCTAGCCTACGTACGAGCAAGCTCTCCTATTTGGCCGAGCGAAGCGAGTCGCGAGGGGCCGCCCCCTTTTCCCGGGCGTGCCTCTCACGCGTCTACTTTTCACGATATCTCCTAAATGGAGAGCTTGCTCGCAGCCTAGGCGTAGGCTTGAAGCCTTTATACGACAAAGTTAATTATAATAGCTGTATAAGAACGCTATTGTTCGCACCTAGCGTGACATGCACTCACCTTCTCCCTCCATCTCTACTCCTGCCGCGAGGGGGTGGCGGTCGACAAGTTCCTTTCGGCGACATTGAGCTCTGATCTGCTCTGGGCCACTTAAGAACTCGCCATTGCAGTGAACTTTGACCTGACGATCTTCTGGGTTCTTTAAAGGTGCCTGCCATCCATCAGCACAGTTCGGGATTATTTTTGAGAAACGCCTGCTCACGTGACTACTCATCCCAGCTGACTGCTCTTGGTCGCTTGTCACCACCTTGGATGCATATGTTGTTAGTTTGGCTGATACAACAACGTCTCCTAACTTAGTTTTGTCAGGATTGAGACCACTGCATGCCCCAACAGATATCACGGCCTTGGGTTGTAAAATAGGGGCGGCATTCTTGACGGCAATCAGAGAGCTGCTTGGGTCAATGGAACCTTCATTACATCTTAGCAGAGCAACTTTAACTTTCTCTTCATGCCTTTGAACGTTGTTGAAGTAAACGTAACCAACATCCTGGTAATAACATCTGTAAGGATCTTTTAGCTCATTGTAACAGGATAAGAACTCACAGTCCTTAACGGTTAACAGTAGAACATCAACGGGTAGATCTGGCTGTTTCGATGTTGTTGTAACACCTTTTATGGATGGAAGACCACCGGCAAGCTGTGGTGGGCCAGCATCGCTGTCCTTTAAAAAGCTACACCCCTTCTTTGAAGCTTCTGACATGTCAGTTTTCGGCTAAATTCCACTGGAGACATAAAAGGAAAAAGTATCACACAATTTAGCCTTACACTATACACCCATTATGCATCAGTCAATTCCACCTGCGCCCAGTCCCCCCCCCCCGGGCAACTGCGGGGCATTTGCCCGCCTTGTCAGTCCCGGGGGTGGGGCATTTGCAAATGTTGCACTGCCCGGGGGCCGGGCATTTGCCAACCGCCGGGCCAATCCCGAGCTTTTGACACGCACGCGGTTTCCTATCAGAATATAAGGTTTTACTGGAAGAAAAGCAGATTGGCTCATTTGTCAAGGACAGAAATAAATTGTAGAGGGTTGTAAAGGCATGTTCTCGATTTTAAATGTATGTATGCATTTCTTCATTGCTTATCAAGCTAAAATTACGTAGCGAAATTGGAGCTATCGATGTGAATCAACGTTTTTTGGTTATTGAATCAAATTTCTGTTGATATTATTTGAAGAACATCCTTTCATATTTATAAAACTATTCATAACATATAACTTTACAGCGCTCTATTAATTTTAATGTCAATAATTTTATACCAATACTAAAACCATATTAAAACGGGTGCATGTCGTCGCGGCGTGAAGTTTTAATTAGAATCCTCCCACTATTACAAAGGAAGACGTTAATTGAACCAAAAAAAATCGCACATTAAAATGCTTAAAACGGCACTATTTGACTGTGCGATCAATGAAAAATGTTACAGTGTTGACGGAGGACGGGGCATTTGCCCTCTTTTTTCTTCCCCACCCCGGGGGATTTGACAGCTCAAGAGTCCCAACCCCCGGGAATTTGCCATCTAAGGCAAAAAAAATGCTAATGCCCGGGGGTCAGCCCGGGGGGGGGGGGGGGACTGGGCGCAGGTGGAATTGACTGATGCATTACAACAAAGTTTTTCTAAGAATGTGGAAGTAAAACATTATGATTGTCCACGTATTAAGAACATTACTCATTCGGGCTAAGGTTTACATGGGATTATTTTATATCATCTTGGTAAAACAAGCAATATACAGAGATTATGACACAGTGTGCAGAGTAACCGTTGTAAACTTAAAAGTACAAGAACTACAGTTACAGTTGGAATCACATGCTGTATCTAGAGATGATGTCAATGCATATTCCACTGCACTGCATCAAGATAAAATCTAATCAACAAGTACAATAGTTTAAAGGAAGATTAATGACATTCGTTGTCCACTTTATGGTTGACTACAGTACAGTGACATATGCTTAATTTCCCCCACTTCCCCACCCCCCCCCCCCAAAAAAAAGGGGGGGTGCAAAGACGCAAGCAAAGATACAAGCTAAAAAGAACTTTCGTCCTTGCTAAGCCTTGGCTAAATAAACTGACATGTAATGTAACCCCGTGTTACAGCAAGAAAGGAGCCTCAGCACATGAGCTTTGTCTCAGTGAACAGTGAAAGAAACACAACAAAAAAACTGTGCCATATTGTTTCTGCTAGCCTGTACAATGGTAAACATTTCGAAGGAAAGGAAAAGGGGAAATTCACTTCGTGAAAATGTAAAGAATGAGGATGCCCTTACAAGTGTTAATTGGCTCTCTTTTTTCTATCTCTACTTTCGAATGCCTATAACACACAGACTATGTGTAGTCTGGTTACAAACAAACATCCCCCACTGTATTCAGTCTGGGTTTTTACTGCTACAAAAGGAGGCTAAAACTAGGCAATGAAAAGCAGTGAAAAATATTCTTAAGGTGAATTGAAGTGAAAACAAAAACATTTCAGCTTCTTATGTCAGGGAGGTCAATTAGGCAAACTTAATTCAAATTGCTCAAGAGGCCGGGGAAATTGGGTAGCGGAGGGGAGGGGTTGTGGTAGCAGGTTTTGACCAGGAAGACAACAAATTAATGCATGACTTCAATAGAAATTAATTGCTTGGTCAGTTCTTTTGTACTTTAATGAGCCATGCCAGAGCCTACAGTACAGCTTACATATCACAGAATAATAATGACATGATACTTATAAACAAAGCTTTTTCAAATGACATTGTGCACTCTTCGGAAGTGCCTACAGTGTATTGAATTTCTTTGATCAACCTCAGTCTATTAGAACATAGCTATCTCTAAAACCCAAGCAGTAGGTCTTTCTCCTTACTTTTCATTACAACTTCAGGTCTATTTAAGTGTGTATTTCAGAGATGGGCATATAACTGCTGGATTTTGTATCTTGAAGGCTCAATGAAGGCTCCTTCGGATATTTCCTTTGAGAGTACTCATTTTGACTCAGTTAAAATAAGGTAAGACTCAGAAGCTAATTTGAAGGAATGGAAGAATGGCTAATTAAGCTGTCCTGGGCAGCGAAGATATAAATGTATCCTTTTGTTCTAAAAGCGTCAATAAAACTGCAGAGAATAATTTATTGCACATATTGTGGTGGAAGTTTATGGATTTAAGTCTTTTGCAAAACTTCTTCAACTTGGATACATATTTTTCAAATGGAGAGTTTTGAGAGCCTCAAAAAGAGATCTTGAACGAGAAATTTCGACCACTGTGGACCAAGGTTGGATTATTTCTCTTGCGAAGGTTTCAAAGTACAAAGCAAGCCGCTTAAGAATTTTTTGTCACCTATCAAGACCGACTTAAAGCTTATGGCCAAGAGTTCTCCTTTCATTCATTCAGTAACAATTATTCCTCAAGTCCGAAGGGGCTCTGAGTCAACAGCCCATGAGGCCGAAGGCCAAATGGGCTGTTGACTCAAGAGCCCATGAGGGTGAGAGGAATAATAAAAAATTGTTTTAGTAAAATCCAACTAGTTGATCACAAATATCAAGACAAAACAACTTCAGTCAGTTAAAGCCTAACTTTAAGCCATTGTTGTGGTTTAATTTCAAGGCTGGTGCTTTTCGCTACTAGTGGGCTATAACATATAGCCTAGTAGTAGCTCAGCCAATCAGAACACAACATTGGTAATAGACCACTGTAGTTGGATTTTACTAATAACAGTTATTCATTTCTCCAGAGTAATCTGATTTTACAAGCCTTTCTACAAAACTATTTCAAGGAATTATGAACTCTGCAAGTTTTGATCTATTGATTTCAGCTCTTGTTTTGATTTTAGATATTTCCGGTCTCATGAGTCAGAATCAAGTTGTCATGTAAGTTGTTGTGAACTGACCATACGTAGCCTCCCTGCAGACGTCCCGTGGGGTTTGTTCGTCACACATTCTAATTCATAATTTCTCTGGGAAAGAAATGAATGCGTGACAAATGAAACCCACAGGACGTCTGCGTGGAGGCTAACCATACACGGTTATTTCGGGCCCTGCAGTCACGTAACTAAAATGCAAGGTTTCGTTTAACAAAAAACAAATGAAAGTTAAGCAAACCAAAACTGTAAAAAGGTGAAATTACGACAATATTGAATGAATAAAAAAGTCCTAATAAATACCTTCTGCAGAAAAGCTTTAAATGCAAAATTATTTTCAAGGCAGGGAGTATCAAATAAAAAAAATACTACTGGAGATCAGGTATTTAGAAGCTTTAATCAACTTCAAATTTATCAGTTTTGTTTACTTTGTAATAGGGTGCATGACCAAAAATATGTTACCACAACCAGACTTCGCCACCACGCTTAGCTTAGAGGACTTGTAAGCATCCCCGCAAATGCCGCAAATCTAACAGGCAAGTCTGAGTATTTAATGGAGAAATTTAATACCCATCAAGTAACAATGGGGATTAAAAGTCAATGAAGCAACAAAATAGGAAACAAAAGAAAGACATCGCACCTAAATCAAAGGAATTCCACTCGTGGATTCTTTGGAAGGTAATTGACAAGGACAAGAACAATAGCCTGAATATATGAATACTTATGACCCCAAAATTTGGGGTACACACTTAAAAATCAGCATCAAGTTGAAATGCAGGCAAGCTAGGGTTCAGGGGAGAGCAGATTGTATAAAGATACATATTCAAAGAAAGGAGGATAAAAATATAGAGAACACACTTGTCAATCAAGCAAAGTCATGCAAAGTTCAAATTGCACAATCTAGCGCTGGACAAAGAATCCTTCATGCAGCATCTTTAATTTTCATAGCTGACAAACACCCAGGCAGTACATGTTTCTGATGTAGATGTTTTCTGATATAGCATTTGATCTCAAATACAGTTTACTGGTTTTCTTTTACCTCTGTTAAAGCCTTAGACTTTTATTGCGGCTAAATAACCTTAGTTTCTTTGGTTTACACTGAAATGCTTAGCTTGGACCTGCATGAATTCCTGCATGTGTGTACAAAATGATGTAATTTTTTGTTGGTGAATATCATTATGTCCCATTAATTGTTTTCGTGCTGGAAATGAAGGCTAGATTGCAGAATACACCACGGTGCATCAGAAGACACTGGAAAACCAGTCAGCAAATTTTTCCCTAACAATTAATTTTTCTGTTCAGAGAGAAGGCTTTCCAGTTTGAACTCCTCTTTCACTGTTTACTATAAGCAATCTTTGCCAAGCTCCTTCTGTAAATTTTGACAGGTCTAAACTGCAAATGCAGGCTAAGTGACTGCAGAAATCTTAGTTTTTTCATGAAATGATAAATATGTTGGACACCCTGGCTTTCAGAGGTTGAGAGAACTCCCCTTACAAAAAATTTTGGTAGAGAAGTATACTTCCAGTATACTCAGAGTATACGGTATCAGCAATTACTGATGATAAGTATACTTCCAGTATACCCCTAATGTACTGCATGAATTGCAGTACACTCTAAGTATAATTTGAAGGGTATACTTAGAGTATACTTTTGATGTAGGAGTGCTTTTCTTTCTTTTGCAGTACGAAATAAGTATACTTCAAATCTACTACAGCAGTATGACTAACAGTGCTTTATTCAAAGTACTATTCTTCCTTCTTTTGCAGTGGGAAATAAGTATACTTCAAATCTACTGCAGCAGTATAAATGACCATTAAAAGGCATAACATTGTACTAGCTACTGCTCTTTCTTAATGGAAACATTAATTACATGTAACTGTAATTTAAAATAAATTGTGCAAAACGTCTCAAAACGGATGTAAATTAAAAGTATCAGTTCCCTTCAATGTCAATTAAAAAGCAAATTCAGTTTAGTCCTTCTCGATTCTATTAGCAAGTCTGCAAATGAAATTGACATTAGGACCATCACAGAATTTGATAGAAACACACATAAGAAACGATCGGTCCCTAAATCACTTGCATGCATTCGTGCATGCATCGAAGCTTAAGTTTAAATCAAAAAGAGCAAGAAAAATTGTGAAGTGTGATTAAAATGACCAAAAAAACAGCCGTGCGTTCACACTGTAACGTACTTCATTCTTTCATTCAGCATTGCATGAGCTTCTGCTTCTGTAGAACGACAGGTAAATATCGATAAACAGAGACCGACTTCGATCTTCACTTGCAAACTCAAGGCTATATAATGTATGAAGCTCAAGCAGTTTCCTTTACTCTGACCTTAGTTCAGATCTCATGCTTGTCCCTCATATTTTGTTTGTTAAATTAACCGGTGAAAAAAAAATCAGCACATGCACAAAGATCTCAAAGATCTAGATCGATCCGAACGTTCAGAAACCAAGATGGCTGCACTCGGACGGGATGATGAAAGACTGGATCCTAGCACCCATGTTTTGATGGTTTTGGCGCGAATTTCTGAACGCGGCTGCCAAACTCTCTTCATTCGTTCAATCACAACAAAGATAGAGATGACGTGTATCCATTGAACTGCAGAGAACTGCAAGAACAGGACTTTAATTTTTTTCCTAAGCTTTCCTACATCGATTTGTAATCCTTTTCTTCGATGATTTTATTTTAATAATGGGAGACTGACTGAAAAGGTAAGTGCTGTCCTTTCCTTTCGATAAATGGGTTATCTTTATATTTTTTCACTCTTTAGTAAAAAGATGTCGATGCTTGTGAAGTTTAGAAAGGAACTACATTTTAGTTTCTTCTCTCGATCTGCTTCTTCTCATGATCATTTTTCTTTACTAAAACGGTCGTGCGTTCATTTGAAGTTCAGCTAAAACTGAAAACTTTATTTATACTCGAGGGTCTGGAGCTTATTAGGATCCTAGCTTAAATAGCTAATGAGTCGAGGTTAAAAACAAACAAAAAAGAAATGAATTGAATTTAAACTATTTACATCATTAAGCTATTAAGCTTAATTGTTTTAAACAACAATAAAGCAGCATAGTTCTTGTAATGAACACATTCAGTTTAAGGTCCATAATACAGGATTAACAGAAAATTCCTTTTTTGTATTTACTGTCCTACATGTTGTTTAGTGTTTTCATAGCTCGATCTCAGAGCGAGTAAGGCATAATCACAAAACTTGGACTGGAATGGAGTACTTGTGACCCAACACATCCTCCTTTTTTTCACCTCATGTAATGGAATCCAAGGGGGTATTACTAGTAAAAAGTATTTACAGCAAGTGCCGTGGTTTTTAGGCATGGAAGATGCGGGACTTCCAAAGCAAAAAAAAATGGACTTGCAGAGAGACGAGCAGCTCAGAGTCTGTAGAGCAGAGCAGCTGAGTACTGACAGTGGCTTCAGCAACAGATGAGTTGTTTGTCAAACTACTGTAAGTAACATTACATTTGAAATTGGCAGAGGACACCGGATTTGTTAAACTTTACTGTGACAGCGGTTAAATTGATTAATAAAAATTTCTTTCAAAATGCATTAAATTGCACTAAAGTTCAATATTTGTGTGGCTGTATTTCTGGTAAAATTTAGCAGCACAATCCTCAAGCAATGTCCCCTGCATTTTAATAACACTCAAACATACAAAACTTATTTGTTGTCAATATACTGTATCTTGGAGAATACTTTAATTTCAAGTCATTGTTACAATTTTTAACAAGAATAAAGCATATTTTGTCAATCGGTTATTAAAAAATGTCACATGTTTCTAGCACGTGAGGTTCATGCAAGATTTTACTTGTGATGAATAATATATTTGATGGGGACAGGGGATCATATAAAAAGAAGCTAAAGTGAAATGGGACTGCGACATGCTGTAATTAACTATGTAAATTAAGCCTCTAATGAGGTAAAATTGAGACCATGCAGAGAGGACTATAAAAGTATACTTTTTCATATAGCCTGTCTGCCAACTGATTTTCGAGTACACCTATAAGCATATTTAAGGTGTACTTAAAGTATATTTTAGGGTGTTCCAATTTCAGGTGGGTTGTAATATACTTGGAGTATACTTGAAGTATGCTCACAAGTATACTTCAAGTATACTCAACACTAACTTAATTCCTACCAAAAATATACTTTTTGTATACTTTTTGCAGTATACTTTGATTACATAATATGTATACTTCAAGTATACTATAAAATGGTAAGGGTTGCACTCACTTCATGAACGTTTTCTCGCGCTTCCGTGCACACTCACGCAGTCGACTTGTGGCAAGTCTAACCAGTCGGTAAATTTACAAACACATGCCGGCCTTGAAGGAATTCTCTCAAACTATTTTTCTGTTCCTGAAGAGGGCTTTCCAGTTTGAACTACTCTTTTACTGTTTGCTTTAAGCACTCTTTGCCAATATCCTTCTGTAAATTTTGACATGTCTAACCTGCGCCTAACCGTCACACACATATAAGAATTGGACCAATCATGAGGAGCATACCACCTATCAGAAATGATCACGTATATCCTTGCAACTCTGCTGGATATCAGAACGAGCCTTTGTGCACTAATTCACAAACAGAATATACCAACTGCAATGGTCTAGATGATGTGTGGGCTGGCTGAAAGTCGGCTAGTTGACTGCAGAAATCTTATAAATTCTTAATTAAGGATAATTAAAACTGCACTGAACCAAAACATACATCAACTCTCATTAATTTGCTACAGTCATTTCTACATAATTATGATAATACAGACAGTACCATGAACAGCAGCTTACAAGGACTTCTCAGTGCTTTAGAAAAACCAAAATCCAAGCCAGTGGATCAAGTCTCATTTTATTCTGACAAAGTAAACGAAAATCAAACCATTTCAGAACATGATGAAAGACGACAATAAATAACTTAACTGTTATATTAAACCACATTAAAGCTATTGTAGCCTCTCACGCAGACGTTCTTTGGCAATTTCAGAGCCATGTTATAGAATGACAATTCCAATGGAAGGAAGAGCTAAGCGCCAATACCCTGCGAACAGAAGTTTCTCTCTTGCATGGCTTTTAGTGTTTTTGTTAACGAAGTCGTTCGCATGGCTAGTCTGTCGCGTGGTTACTTTGTTTACGCCCCAGGAGAAACGTAAATAAACCAACTTTGCGACAGACAAGTCATGCGAACGACTTCGTATTAAAACGCTAAAAGTCATGCAAGAGAGAAGGTAAGAGCCGAGGATCTGATCAATTACCCTGAGAACGGAGTCTCCTTCGATCTTCCTTGATAAGTCGAAAGATCGAAGCGACTCTGCTAGCAGGGTATTAACCAATCGAAAGTGGTCAACCGGAAGGTGATCAGTGTTTTCAAACGTCCATCCGAACTGATCTCAGTGTTGTTCTGAAAGAAGTGATCAATCCAAGTTATAAATAAAACTTTCGAAAAGCAAACCTGTGCATCCATGTACCACAAATTCCGATAATAAGTAAAGACAGCGCTTCTTGAAAGCCAATGCAAATGATGACAAGGATGTCGGTCTGTGGTCTTTGGTTGGGTCAGTGGTTCATGTATGACATTGGGAATAAGGCCTGGCAGCACAGCAGGTCGTAACATGAAAGAATAACCGTCGGAGAGGTATTGGTGCTGAGGAAGAAAGGAGGCCAAAAATAGCGCAATGACGATTATAGCAGAGCTACAATAGGCTGTCCTACGTAGCGAGTAGTGGTTTCTCCAGGCCGGACGCTACGCTATGAAGGGAGAAAAACCAGTGCGAGCAATTGTTTGCTTCTTTGACCAAGCCGCCGTCCAGCGCCATGGACGAATAAATTAACTTTGAACAGGTAAAAACCTGTTGAAAAGCAAGTTATTAAAGGCTCTCGCGCATTTGCTTGAGCTTACAACTGCTGCCTTAACGCGAGCTCGCTGTGAATTTGCTCTCTTTCAGTCTTTATCGAGATTATTCCTACTCACTAACTTTGTCAAATGTGGGCGAGCAAAACTTGGAGTTGAATTCCTAAGGACCATATTCAAACTCGAAAGAGAATAAAATTTCGCCTTGCTTGATTTACGTTCTCCATAAAAAAAGTAAAATTAGGCGTTTTTTTACGTCGTAGTCGTGTTAAAACGGAATGAAATGAACAAAAATTGAGAAGAACGTGCAAAGTTGTTGTTTTGCAGATTTTTCTTGCAAAACAAGAGAAAGTGATGTCACGTGGACGCGCATGCTAGATGGAAAAGCAAACGGTTGCTAGGAGTGGTTTCTCTTCCTTCGTAGCGCAGCGTCCAGCCTGGAGAAACCACTGCTCGCAGGATAAGGCTGTCCCGATTGTGCTCGTAAAATGCTGAAAACTTGTTCTCTGGAATGCCAAAAAGTTTCTAAAAAATTGCCAAATATCCAAACAGTTGGTACCTGAATTTAAAAAATTGCCCCCTAAATTTGTCGGTATTTTGATATAAAAGTTAATTTTTAAGAAAGCTTTTTTTTCGTTCTTCACAACAATTGCTAACACCGGCTAAGAAAAATAGCTTGAAACACAGCTTTAAAGAGTTGCTCGCAAATAATATTCTTAAGTCTAACCACAGGCAGCCCAAGCTCACAATGAGAGTCCTGAACAACATTATCTTTACTTAGCGAAATGTGCACTGAAATTCCTTTTCACTTACCTTGTTTATTTATGTGCTGACTGCGTTTCAAGCCTCTTAAGCACTTTTAAATGCCTCTTTAGGCCTTCGAAACGTTGTCAAGTTAAAGATAATCGGCGTTCAAAAGGCTGACTGCTCTAAAATCGCTGCAAAGGCAAATAAGTCCCTTGGTTTTATTAGAAGATAACTGAAACCATGCAGCGCAGAGGTTAAAGAGAGAGCTTATATGACACTGGTTAGACCTACGCTTGAATATGCATCCTCTTCGTGGAACCCTTACACTGACACTGACATAAAGCACCTTGAGCAAATTCAGAATGATGCGGCTCGCTTTGTATGCAACGACTATAACATTGCAACAAGTACTTCTAGCCTTGTTAAGTCCTTAGGCAAGGATACTCTCGAATACAGGCGTTTGTTCAATCAATCAGTGCTTTTATAAATTTCATAATAATTTAGTAAACTGTCAAACTCCTAGTCCAGTTAAATGTACCGACAAAATCATGTCTACTAGATCTTACCAACTTACCTATTGCAAATTACAGGCAAATGTCTCAGTTTTCGATTATTCATTTTTCCCAAGGGTTATTAGAGTCTGGAATCTGCTCCCTTATGGAGTTACGTCATCTGCTACATTAAGCTGTTTTAAGCAGTCTCCTTCGCCTGCCATTAGATCCGAGACTTAAGGTGCCTTCACATCTGCACAGGCAGTAACCGTTGACCGGTACCCTCCCAATGTTAAAGGAATCTCTATCTTTTTTGGGAGTATTTATTCTAAGTTCTAAATTCTACGAACATTTAGAAATTCGCATGAATTGAAGTTTCTACTGAAATCGTTAACGTTTTCGTGGTTGATATGTTCTCTGAAGCTATATTTTGCTAAATACAACACAATACCCTTTATTTAACGTGGTCAATGTTCTTAGCTAATTAGCTACTTTACAGACATGCCACAAAAAATAAATAAATAAACTAGAAATAATAATAGAAAGATAAGATTTCTCATAAAAATATATATATACAGTTAAAAATTATTAAAACTAAGAGTAGATCACGAGATTATTACATAATGATGTTAACACTAAGCAAAATGTATCTACATGTATTTGCGCGACTAAAATGTAAAATTTGAGAAATCCAACTTAGACATGAAGTTCGTAAATGTTCCGATTTTACCGAGCGACAGGAAACTGATCCGGAAGAGCGTTCCAAATCTTAGCTGCAGTATAACGCCACGATTTAAGTCCATATGTGGTTGTATTTACTTTGTGTAGCTCCAGGATGTGTTTTCCTATAAGATTATAATTAGTTGATCGTTCATGCGATAGCTCCCCTATTCCTCTAGGGACTTTATACCCATGGATAGCTTTGTAAACACCAAAAATTGCTCTGAAAGGTAAAAGCTTAAGGTTGCTAGAATCGCAAAACACCTGCTCAAAAGTTGCTGAGCACAAAAGCGGAAGTGTCCAGCGTAGCTCCAAGACAAGAAAAATTGGTTATCCATGCATCCGAGAAATTTTGGTAGTGACTTTTAGTCACGTGACCGTACGTCCTTTCGTCCACCCGCCCGTCCGTCTGCACCAAGGGCAACTCGAGGCATTTTTGTAACGAAATCGCATGGCCACCCGCGTCTAGTGAAGCAGATAAACGAGAAAAACGTTTAAATAGCATCCCAACCGGAATTTCCTGGTAAATGGAAAGCACCCCTTGTGTAGGGAATACGGCATTGGTCACCAACTTGTTAGGGCAAGGCGAACTGAAAAAAAAGCACGGTCGACGGCACGGTCACAATTTGTGCTTTTAAATGCAGACGATCCCTCGCACGGTAGACATCGGCTTCCAACAAATGTTGCGACTAAGCATTTGACCAAACTTTAAGCCGTTCACCCAGTGCTGTAGGTATTGTACTCTTTGTTTAAGCGGTTTAAAAGTGAAGAACGTTTGCCTTATCCAGCCAACTAAGTTCAGAGATCAGATTCTGAGTTAGAATAGGATGAGAAAGTGCTTGATGGGACGGGTAAGACAACTTTGACTACCAGGCAGTTTAATTTTAAATACTCTAGAGGATGGGGTATATATAGAGGAGGAACTTTGCAATTCAGACCAGCAGGCCAATCAGGATGAGAAAATTTCTTTTTTCAATGAGTAAAAGATACGCATCTGATAAAAGTAATAACTTGGAAACTCGCCGGATATGCTGTGCTATAACCAAGAGCCATAATAGGACCTATTATGGCTCTTGCTATAACTAATTATCGCTACATTTTTTATGTTAAAAGAAGAGTCAGATTTATAGCGCAAAATTACAAATAATAAAAGTTTCCTAAACTATTAATAAGAATGAGAAAATTTGGCCTTTTTTCACTGTGAGTAACAGTTACGCGTGGATGGACAAAACGATTTTGCAATGCTGGTTTGGCCGATGATTTTTTGATAAAGGAAAGTACAGCGGAAACCCTCTTAAGCGGACACCCTAACGCTAACGGAAATGTGAAAATATTAATTCAGAGTTTGTATGGGAGTTAAAACGGAATTTTGTGAAGGCGCCGTAAGTAGCTAATGAGCTGTCGCTCTTGACTGAGAGTGTCTGTCCAGAGAGCTTCCACAGTTTATTCTCAGTTTCCCAAAACAAGCTGGATACGTTTAATCAGGAACAGGTAGTTTGCTAATTTGCATGGTTATTGTTTGTTGAAACAAAATTCATTATGAATAAGTTGTGGGAATTGTGCTTTAAGTTTTTAAAGAATTTTTGAAACAATATCAATGAAGCCAAAAACCGAGGCAATGAATAAATGGTTTGTCTATCACGTGAACCGGTATAAAGGATTTTAAAACTTTTAAAATCTTTCTTTCACCGATTTGCCGGGCAGTTTTAATTCGATCAGAGGGACTTAAATCTATTGGTTTGTGTTTTACGTCCCGAAAACAAATATAGTCAAACAAAGTACATTTTTTGTCATTTCCAGCCAGTATATAAAATGCTAACTTGATTGTTGTCGTCCGGATTGAGCGCAATGGTTTCATTCTGATGGCGCTGATCGCTGAAAATAGTAGCGATCTGAACTATATTCGGCCACCGCAGCTTTTTAGACTTCGGTTAAAACTTAAGTCTATACCTCAGCGACTGCTACGATTCGTTGAAGAGTTGTCTTGCAGTTATAATATAATCGTTGCTTTCGTTGAACTTTTTTATCATCGACCGAAGCCGGATCCCATATCAGGAAAAAGGCTTCATCAGAATCAAGACTGTATCTTTTCACATGCGAGAACATCACTTATTCTGTATTTCTTAAAATAAATTTCATTGTCCCCCATTTCATCCATTCAATTGCAAATTACTAAATAAACAAGTTTCACACAAACAAAAGGCACTAACCAATCAGTTTGATCTGATTTGATGACGTCAATCCTTCCTCATTGGCTGAGACCTCCTCTATTGTTCTTTCTCTATATATTCGCGATACCACCCGGATGGTTTGGGCGGATCCGTAAATCACTGCACAGTAAACCTCTCAATACTTCATCCATATTCAATCAACTTTTCTATTACAAATCCCAATAGTGAACCCTTGAATTCCAATGAAGCCTTCTCCCAGCCTCACGCGTCGTGCATTCGATTACCCTCGTTACCTCGAGCTCAGGGCTGCTGAATATTATTAAAAACAAGTAAAGTTATTTCTCTGTTTTACTCTGCTGTTAGTGTTAATACTAGGTCTCTGTGAGTAGTTGAAACAAGTGAAACAAAAATAAGATAAAGCATTTCAAATGCAACCATACGGCTGGCATCTCATTACTACTCCAGTGAAAGACAGAAACTAAAAGTTCAACCACACAAAATAAACGTGCCAAAACGCAAACAAAGCCCAGGATTGCTCTACCACTTTCGTTAGATCAATAATCTTTGTCATGTTTTCCCTTCGCAGGCAGTACAAGCAAAATTAGACGAAGAGACGGAGAAGAAACACAACCTGTTTCCGTGCTGTTTTGTGGTTTTCCGTTCTCTTCGTGCATCAACTCTTGCGCTTCAAAGTGATTGGGATAACTCTCCCCTAGAAGTCGATGTTATACCAGCTACTGAACTGGCCAGCGTG
The DNA here is from genome assembly GCA_964035705.1 of Porites rus. Classification (NCBI taxonomy): domain Eukaryota; kingdom Metazoa; phylum Cnidaria; class Anthozoa; order Scleractinia; family Poritidae; genus Porites; species Porites rus. The sequence continues at coordinate 7,163,149 of OZ037999.1, forward strand.
CTGTGGAACAACCTGCCTATTGGCCTTTGGCAAAGGTGCTTTTATTTATACCTAGCATAAGTTCTATTCTCCCTTCCGGTACGTTAGGAAAGAAAGTAAAGTAGAACCTTCTCATAAGCGACCAACCATAATACGAAGACAGAGCAGGCGTTTTTTTTTTTTTAACGAAAGCTCAGAGTAGAGCTCCTGACTCAGAGGTACATTGATCGCGGCCGCCATCTTGAGAAAGATTGAAAACCTACGTGACCAGGGACGGTCAACGGAAACCTCTCCCTTGGAATCATTTTTTTTTTACTAGCCTCAAGTCTCTGTAGGGTAGATGTATGGATGGGACAACTTTTATTACTTCATCTTTTGCACTGCAAAATACGCCTGCTTTGCAGACTAAACATTTAGTGGTTTCTAGTTGTTAGTGGTTCTACGAGAGTAGAACTGGAGGAGGTCTTTTACGAGGAAAAGTGCAGACAAATCTTTTTTGCGTGCACTTACTAAGTTACAATATTATGTAGTTTCGTGATCAGACCATTGTATCAGGGTCGCTTTTAGAAAAAGTCAAAAGCAATGGAATGCAATGGAAAAGCAGTGGAACTGAAACTATGAAAAAGTCACAAAAATAAATGGTCGCGGTGGATTAGGAGAGGAAGTCGATCGCTTACGATGTTCTAATTGTAAGGATTTAACTCGGAAAATTTTTCAATTAGTGTTTTGGTAAGGTGGTCGCTTATTACGGGAGGTGAGATAAGCAGATAATACTCGGCTAGCTTCCGTCTTAATAGGAGGGAGTAACATTTCCTTTTGAACTTGGACATAAAATTATTTTTGCCGTCAGATTTTGCCCCAATTCATTCCAATTTAGTAGTAATTCTATCTTGCTATGTTAGGAAATTGCGCACGGCTCTGATCTATGTCCTGGTGTTTTTGCTGGTGTTCTTTTGGACGGTGCCTGTAGCGTTTGCTTCAACGCTGGTCTCTTTACAAAACCTCACAAAAGTTGCTCCTTTTTTGAAACCAGGTGAGATTTTACTGTTTTACCAACGCTTGAATCCCACGGTTACTCCCTATAATGGCGTATAGGGGAAGGTTTCGCCCTGCCCGAAAGGGATACCTTTTTAAGGCTTTAGTTGTGCAATAAAAGGATGAGGATTTCAGTGGGAAAAGTATATGAAAGGGTAGGAAAATCTGTCATTTTGGTCTGTAAAATGTCCTAAGGGGGATAACAGACGCCATTTTGTAGCTATGAAAAAGACAAGAAAACTTCCTGGTTTAGTGACTTTTGCATATTTAGAAGACAGTGCATTCACAGCAGTTAAAAGAGAAGCAAAGTTCTAAAAAGGGTACGTGAAAGGGGTAACATTTGTCGATAGAAGTTTATAAAAAAGTGATACCTTTTCTATAAAAAGAGGTATATAAAAGGGTAAGGGTTGAACTTCGGAGCTTTCTTGAGTTTTTCCCCGGGCTTGAATTTCGTTTTAACTTTTGGTGTCCTTTCACCCTGGCTATGCATTTTCCAATTTCACCTGCAGTTCTAGAACTTAACGCTTTTGTCAAGGGAGCAATCGAAGGCTTTTTGTCCGGCTTGGCATTGTTGGTTTTCTTCGCTATTTTGCCTCTGGTAAGTTTTTACTTCATCTGATAGCGTCAATTTTTCCTCAGTACTTTGATAAAGGCACCGACGCAGCATTTTTTTGTGTGTGTGTCGTTACGTGACAACTCAAAGAATGGTTTCGTAGGAGACTATAATGTGACTGCTTTTTTCACATAGCTCAAAATCCCGCACGACTCATTCCTTTGTTCCGCAGCTCGTTCAGACGGGCTATTCACATACCAGAATGACATACAGTCTGGAACGAGTTCATTTCATCTCCATATATTTATCTGTTTGTGTTAACATGATACCAAAACGACTTTTCGTTTCCGTGCAAGTCATTCCGGAATTCAATCCGAATGAAACCGTCGTTATGGGACAAGATTTCATTCTGGTATCATGTAAACTGAGGTCGAACTTCGTTCTGGATTGATTGTGTTTCTGATCTGGCGCAAAAACCCCGCGAGCAGGAACGCCTTAGACGGAGTCGTTCGATTTTATCATGTGAATGCGGTACAAACTTCACTCTGGAACAAAACTCATTTCGGAATGAAAGTCATTCCGGTATCATATAAACACCCCCTAAGTAAAAACAAATTTACTCCACAATGGATTATAGTTTCTGCTCTGAAACAAAGTTTCAGTTGAAAATTAGCCAGGACAAATATGTAGACAATGTTATAACGGTAAAATAATATTAATTTATTTGGAACTAGTCGACTCCAACTCCGACTCTCTTTCGCGGACCCACAAAGCCTGATGCTTTATTATTACCGCGGTATTGACTTACAGTACGTCTGGTCTGCCTGTGGTTAACCTGCGATACGGCGCTTTTCTTTTTCGTCTCCCAAGCAAAAAGAAAGACGCGGATCGCCTGATCGCAGGTTAGCCTGTGGTGACAAAAGGAAAGTCAATTTTTTTCACGTATTACTGCTAAAACAATTGCATTTTCATCCTGTGATAGGTTCTGAGGCTTTTCAGCAAGCTTGAAGGAATTCCTACGCAAAGTAGAGTAGACCAATCCACGCTGGGAAAATTATTCATTTTCATGGTAAATAACATTTATTTACATTTATTCAATTGGTTGTTGTCAGTGAGTGGTCAATGCTAAGTATAAACCTTATAATCCCGGCAGCTACTGCAAAATTCGTTTCTATAGCTCTATACATTATAATTTACTATTTAAGACTTTCGCACTATGCCGTAGAATACTAATTCTGAGCAACATTCGTTTTCTTTATTCCGACCTTCAAATTCGTCCCATTGCTTCCTAAGCTCCTTTTTTTCTTCACTGGATCCTTTTTCAACATTTCAGTGTTGCGTAACATTAACTTATGAGAGTTTAATGGGGATTCAGCTATCGCTACTTAATTAAGTCAGTAGTAGTCAAAAGTAACAGAATTCGTATCGTATACATTTGCTGGCGTTTGAGGCCGGCTCAGAGCGCCACAAAAAACACCGGCTTAAAAGAGTTTCAGTTTACGAGCTGTTTGTGTCTTTCTCCTCCTCCTCCTCCTCCTCCTCCTTCTTCTTCTTCCTTTTTGTATTTATTCATTGGCTTTACATTCTTTTACAGCTTGTAAACAAGTTTCTGTTCATGACTTTGGCTGGATCAGCGCTCAATAAGCTGAAGGAGATGTTAGACAATCCAAGCCAGATTCCAACTTTCCTTGCTGAATCCCTCCCCTCACAGTCACTGTTTTTCATTTGCTACATCATGTTGGCAACACTGACTGGATATGCGCTGCAGCTACTGCGCATTGCACCGCTTATTATAGTGGCTATTAAGAGGAAATGGCTTGTCAAGACGGAGCGTGAGGAGAAAGCAGCCTGGAGACCACCACCTGTCCTTTATGACCGCGTAGTAAGTAACAGTGACCTGGGAAATAACTTCCTAAAGTTGCTAGGCAACTAGACTAGCGACAACGTTTGGGCAACTTTTGCCTTTTGGGGCAACTTGTAATTTTGGGGGCAACTTGATCAAATTTTAAGCAACGTATGGTAATTAAACAGTCCTGTAATACTGTTTAAGCCTTGTTATATATCCTTATAACAAATACTATAGAAATTTATATTCCCCATTCCCATGCAACCCCACCCCTACCCACCTCTACTTCTCAGTTAACTGAGAAGGAGGGGGGGCGGGTGGAGGTTGGGAATGGAGGATTCCCAACGACGTGTAACGTCGAATCTAATCTCGACGAGGAAGACTGGGAACTAGGCTTGATTTGGTTGCAGAGCAGGCAGGAGCAGGGGCTTAGCAGGGCAACCTCCTCCTCGACCCAGGGTTTTCTCCTACTCCTCCCTCGGAGCGAAAGAAACGAGAAGGGGAGGACCCTGAAAACGAGGTTGAAGCAGGGGTTGTATGAGGCCGTGCATGCATTGTCAGTAAGATAACTAACGTTGTAATCTTATCTTAGTTCGCCAATCATCTGTTCATTTTGATTGTGGGTTTGTCGTACTCGGCGCTTGCACCCATCATCACTCCGTTTGTGGCGCTGTACTTTGGCTTTGGTTACATTGTGTGGATGTATCAGACGATAAGTATATACATCCCAATATATAGCTGTGGTGGAATGATGTGGCCCATAACGTTTAACAGGTAAAACTTACAGTACATAGTATAACATTTTGTATTAAATTATAATTGGCTGAAAATTCATTCCTTATTATATTATACATTGTATTCAGTATGTGTCTTCTCATTGGCTAAGAGCCGACAGATAATTTTGGAAATTCGCGTAACCTACGGATTCAGGTTAATATTGGATGGCCTTGGAGGGGCGAAAAGAACTATAACTAATTGATCATCCAGTAACACAGTGTCAAGTCATAAAGCCACTAACTAACACGTTAATCACCTGTGCATATTACTACCAAATGTACAATTGATTAAAGTAACCTATTCTAAAAAGGACTCCGTCCAAGATCAGAAAAATGAAACGAAAACGGTTGTCCTTTGTTCTGCTCCTTTATAAAACTTTAAGTTAGCAAGTTTCACGCCCGATTCATGTATATGTAGTGGCGCCAAAAAAACGTAGAAAATTAAAGTTTGAATCACGTGCAGGGTTTTGTTCTGCGAACTGCATGTTGCTTTTTTCCTCGTTTTTGCTCCCTAATACCCCTATTCTGCAGTCCAAAATACAAATTATGTTAAAAAACCTAATCCGTTTTGTGCTTTATAGGATGATCATAGGAACAGCGGTATTTCAGTTGTTGATGGTTGGAGTGGTCGCTTTGAAGGGATCTTTCGCAGCTTCGTGTTTGGTACTTCCGCTTCCGGTCATGACGGTCTTCTTCTATCTCTTCATTCTGCAGCATTATATAAGACCATCAGCCAACTTGTCGCTTAAAGCTGCGCACAGCCTGGAAAATCCTGTTCCTAACTTTTTGCAGGTTAGATGTTGAGAGAGAAAGACAGACGATCGTATCTTTTCTAGATCACCATGTTTTCTTGACAAGACGCGTATACTAGGCGTTTATTGGGCTGCTATGGTCTAATATTTGCTTTGCCAAGTTTTAGCTCCTCCTAAACCAAGTATAAACTATTAAAAGCACTTGTTTCGGCTTTCAATGGATGGAAAATTCTTAGTTACGTTCGGCCCGCTGCAGGGGAAATAGGACACGTCAGTAACGCTTTCTAAGAGATCTGTCGGCCACTTTGTCTATTTTCGACATAGACACTACCCAAGTTTTGATTGAGCCACAGGCAGCCCAATAAAACGCCAACTCGGGACCTTTAGAACAGACTACGGGTTCAGACGAGAGTGAGAAACATACCTCGTATATAATTACTCATGAGCGGGGGAGGACAGGGGGTAAGAGCTATCGAGCGAAATTTAAATAAACAAAATAAGAATACTAGTACAACACCAACCCTGTAAGTTGTAGCTAGACGCAATTTTATCAAAGACCTAGTAATAAAAAAATTTACTATTTCATACCGCTGTATTCTGGTTGAGTGATTTAAGTAAAAAGGAAATCCCTGTTTGCCTCTGACAGGACGTAATCAAGGGTTACATGAGAACTCAGGGAGTGCAGATTCTTCCAGAGCCAGAAGTGCCAACAAGCGAAGAAAGAGATGCGTCTGATGAGGCCTCTGATTTGGTAAAAAGTATTCCTCTAACTGCAGCTTCCGACGATGTGAAGTTGGACGTGTAACAAGCTAGTCTAAAGCATCGTTATATCTAACGTGTGATACACAACAATAAAGAGACGGAGGATTTTGTCGTGTTATCAGGAGACAAAACAGGCAAAGGCTGATAAATAATGCTGTAGACTGATAGGGGTAGAACTCATGGGGTAATATAATCCCGGCGAGTAGTTCTGGGCAGTTTTTAGTTTGAAGATACGAGCCCAGTTTCTCCAGAATTGTACAACACGAGGTCATATTATCAGTTAATTGTGCCAGTAACAACGAGCGAGAAACTCAGTTGAGGACATTCAATGTGAGTTCATATTTCTTATCACATCTACTTACTGTTCAACATGTCAAGTAAAGTAAAAGCATCGCTTTAAACCTTTTCATCTTAAAAGTTACGGTTAAACCTTTCAATATAGTATAATTAAGTAGAAATTAAATATGACGGTTCATCTGAAATAACAGTTAATCTGATTAAAAGTCATAAGGTCAGCTAATTTTGTCTCTTATGCTTTCAAGTTTAAGCCTAGCATTCAAATTCATTTCCTTGATTGTAATTCAGTGGTAAGCATGGGCTAGTTGGTAAAATTTCATTTGCATGAGTTATTTTTCAAGTGTCCAATTTGACCTCTCTGATTATACACCAACTAATATTCGGACTGAACAAATCACTTAGTTTTGATAATTAAATTAAACAGTAAGGGCTGTAAGGAACTATAATTGTTCTTGGCACATTTTACTTACAGTTGAGAAAGAAACGTAGGTCTGTAATTATTACAGGTGAACCGCGATTACTGGCCTCGCGCTTTTTAATATCAACTTGTTAGTGCACAGTAAAGACACAATGGCACGCTCACAATTTGGTCTTGTAAATGTACATGACGCCCCGCGGTCTTATCATCGGATCCCAACAATTTTTGCGACTATTTCTCGAAACTTAAGCCGATTTCAAAGTGAAGAAAGTTCGCCTAAGAAGACAGGATTAACATGAGTCGTCTACTTTCAGAAATCAGATTCTGGGTTAGAGTAGGCTGAAAAAGTGCTTGGTTTGGACGGGTAAAACAACTTTGTCTACCAAGCAGTTTTATTAGTACTTTAGGGGATGGAGTAGAGGAGGAGCTTTGTAATAATTCATGGCCGTTTTTCAGATAGGTATATGATAAAGATACAAATCAGATTATAGATTTATCAGATTTATAACGGAAGATTACAAATAATAAGCGTCACCTTTAACCAGTCAGGATGAGCCGGAAGATTTGGCCCTTTTTATGGCGTAAAAGATACGCCTGGATGGACGAAAGCGATTCTGCTCTGTTTGGACCAGAGCAATATTTTTTGAATAAGGGAAAGTACATATTTTAAAAAGCAGGGTACGTGTGATCGGAGACTTTTAAGTCGACAGGTTGTTTGCTAATTTGCATGGTTATTGTTTGTTGAAACAAAAGGCACTGTAGCTAGTTGTGTTTGTTTTTAAGAATTTTTGAAACAGTATTAACGGAGACCTGTAAACCGAGGCAATGCATATGCAAATGAATGATTTGACGAGTGCTGAGTTGGTAGTATTTAAAACTTATTTCTCTTACATATTTGTTAGGCAGTTTAGGATCAGAGGGACTTAAATCGATTGGTTTGTGTTTACCCCGAAAACGAAAATTCTCGAACACTTTACAATTTTCTCGAGGAATTTTATCGATCCATTTATTAACGCAATTTGCTTTCCTAAAGCAGGATTGAAAAAAAAAATAAAACTTAAATTATAAACGACGCCTTTAACTGAACAATCAGATTGTCTTACAAAGCTGCTAAAGGAAAACCCTGGTTTCATTATGATCGTTGATCGCCGAACAAACAGCTCACAAAAGTCTAGTAATCTGAACTATAGTCGGCGACCGCAGCTATTGATATGGAAACCAGCTTTTTAAACTTTGGTTAAGACTTAAGTCTACCTCAGCGACTGCTATACGATTCGTTAAACAGTTGTTTTGCAGTTAGAGCGGTTTTCACTTGACTGTCGAAAGGGATTGGTTTTGGTTTTGGTTTTGGTTTTGGTTTTGGTTTTACTACGCCCTTTGGTTGGCTAGTGTATTTACTTTGGTTTTGGTTTTACGACAGTCAAGTGAAAACCGCTCTAATCGTTATAATCGTTGAACTTTCTTTGTCATCAATCGTAACGATCCTGTATGAGGAATGAGTCTTTATCAGAACGTATCTTTTCCAGTGCAAGAACATCTTAAATTGTTTTAATTAAGCAGCAGGCTAGCAAGAAGGTTATTTTGTATATATTCCTTGATACTTCGTAGTCCCCCATTTCATCTCATTCAATTTCAAATTACTGAATAAACAATTCTCACACAAAGAAAAAGAAACTACTCAATCAGTTTGATCTGATCTGATGACGTTAGTCTTTCCTGATTGGCTGAGAGCTCCTCTATTGTTCTTTCTCTATATATTTGCGATACCACCCGGATGGTTTGGGCGGATCCGTAAAACACTGCACAGTAAACCTCGCAATACTTCATCCATATTCAATCAACTTCCCTTTTACAAATCCCAATAGTGCACCCTTGAACTCCAATGAAGCCTTTTCCCAGCCTGGCGAGTCGTGCAGCATTACTCCCGCATGCTGAATGTGACAAGCAAGTAAAGCTATTCATCTGTTACATTGTACTTTCAGTGTTAATACCAGATCTTTGTGAGAAGTAAACTAGTGTTAACCCTGAGCGTCAGCTAAGCGAATAAAGCGCTCAAAAAGAAATCGTTAAGGCAGTTAACACATTGTGTTTATGAAACTAAAAAGGTATCACAAGGATGGACTAAAGCACCGTGGTACTTGCAGTTTAAATCGTTGCATTTCTACATGACAAAACAGCAGAAAATGAAGACTCTTGAGAGCATTGAGGGATTAGTTTCAAAGCAGGGGACAATTGCTCGGTAACTCCAATTTACGCCTTACTCGGTTCAAATTCTGATTGCGCTGCACATATGGATAGCAATCGAAATCAATGGCAAAGATAACAACAACATGAAATATCAGAAAGCGGTCCCACCAGTCCCACCAGTCCCAGTTTTTATGACGATTTATCGAAACCGTAAGGGGTCTTCTAAGGCCCGGTTCGGACGCCGAACTTTTCAAGAGCCGAACCTAATACATTGAAATAAGTACATGAAAAGCTCGGCTTCTGAATCAGTTAGGAACGCCTGGTTCAATTTGGAACGGCTACGCCGTTCTTTTCGCCTAGCTCGGCCGGGAATTTCGCCTTTGGGTGAGTGACTTTGGAATGGTTTTGTGCAGACGCCGAACTTTTTATGTACCGAACCTAATGCATAAATTATTATAACGTATTTTGTAAGCAGTTTGAACGAAATGAGCATTTTTTCCCCCTTTGAACTTAGTTCGGCTGCAATTAAGATCGGCGTCTGAATCAATTTAGCCGGTATTAATAATTTGAGTCGGCCTTAATTCGAATTTAATTAGGTTCGGCTCATGAAAAGTTCGGCGCCTGGACCGGGCTAAAGTTTCCAGATATTTGCCATAAAACATGCAGCGACAGGAGAAGCTGTAAAGGTAGTTCCCGTCGATTCAGTACTGATTTGCCTAAACCGAAAGGAATTTATTTTACTACGGCTTCTAAGGAATGTATATTAAGCCTTTTTATACAGATAACTGTTAAGAAATGACCTTAATTTCAGCTTTCTCCACGGTGGCTTTGTCTGTCCCAGTTATCTGGTTGATTTATTACCCTTGCAAGTTAATGAAAGAACAAACTGTAGTACACCTTACGAAAGCCATCTAATTACTCTCTTCCTAGTCATAGTGTTACATATGATTTTGCCACGGCCAGATTTAATGCAGTTTTCCATAATCGTTTGCGTTCCATGCTTAATGTGTGCTTAACTATAATTATCTTTTTTAAATAGGATGTACCGAGCCAGAATAACCCGCATGTTTTAGCTTGTTTTTGTGCTTGACAACGAGACCGGTGAGCATTTTTTGTTCTCTGTCCACTCTCCAATGTCCACTTCATTCCGCCCCTAGAACTAATCTGCTCTCCTCTGCTGCTCGCATATTTGCTGACAGGTGGTTTTCTGTTAAAGCACAAATTTTATCAGTTTTTAGTTCTCTGTTTCGATCACCGTTACTGTCCCGGAGCAAACTAATGATTGATGTTTTCATGTCCAGTCTTTCATATTTTAATCGATACCATCTTCTTTGTCTTGCTGCCGCTTTTGACTTATTACTCGGATTATTATTAATATAATTTTTATTATTTAATTGTATTTCACGGTGAGCCCTCTCGATGAGTTTTTGTTACTCTTGGGGCAAACTTCGCCAGTAAAATATGTTTAAGTAATTGAAAAAAAGAACAGAAAAAGAGAAAAGTAATGCGTGACATATTATTACAACTTTGAAATGTAAACACAGTCATGACTGCAGGAAGCCTTATTATTCAATCGGTTATTCAATCCGTGTTCAATCACCAAAGGTTGTTGACATGAAATATAAAAATGATAATAAAAGCTTACTTTAAGGCTAAGCCTTTTTGACGTTTTCAGATGACAAGCGACGTAACATGCTTGGAAACGTATAAAAATATAAAAACTGTACACTTAAGTGTAACCTGAATTAACTTAATTTGCATGGATTTCTAGACTTTACCAACACTCGTATCTTACCGAAGACTCGCCTCGCACTAAGCTGAGATCAGCATCTACTTTCATGCATTTTCCTTGGTAAATAGATTTCCGGCGGGCAGGGAGAATGGAAAAGTCTCGCATTTAGTACAGTCCATGTATATCTGAATTCGTGTGTGTTCGATTCGATCGAATGTTGTTGCATCACTTGCTGTTCATTCACTGGGCACGTGATTACGGGGACATTAGATGGAACACCAGGGCCTTCGAAACCACATACCATGCATAGTATACTACGTAAGAACAAACGGGAATCCCAAGAATGTGGATTGCTCCTAACCACCCCAACCAAGAATGCTACGTCTACGGCCTCGCTTTTGCTCGCCCGCAATGATAAGAAGACTTCCGTTGGAGGATATGTGTAAGAGGTACCAGTTTTCAATGGAAGGTATATAGAATGGGTACCTTCTCTGTCAAAAATGGTATATTAAAGGGTAAACTAAGGGGGTGGGTCACGGGGTGAAGCCTCCTCCCAATTCACCTCAAGGATCAGGTCAGAGGCGAGAGTTTCTTTTCCTCTCACCCCAGTTCCCCTCCATTCTTCCCCTCCTCCCCCACCCCTTTCGACGCCTACCACGCAGGCTACAGGCAATTAAAACTGTGGGCCCTAAACCCGGACTATAGCGAACAATTTAACTTAACAATGACCTGAAGCGGGTGTTAAAACACCGCTAATTTGCTCGCCCTCGGGTTAAGTGGTAACTTACTAAAAAAAGGCAATGGAGAATGGGAAATGGGAAATTGAAAAATGGGAAGTAGTGGTCAGCGTTCATACCATACCAGACCGATTTATTTGTCCATTATAAATTACATTGTTACAACTTCTAATAACTTGTTATCTGCTATTACAATGCAACATAATGGCAGGCGATCTTTGCAAGATCTATTGAGCTCTAGGAAGATCCCCTTGGTACAATTAAGCCTAGTGAAAATAGCAGATGGATATCTAACAATAAATCTAAATCTAACAATAATAACAATGAGGAATTTGCAAGAAAATATTACCTATTTATTAATTAATAAACAACAACTTTTTTTTGCTTTCCCATTTATATAGATGGTACTGCATAGAAGAAAAATAAATAGAGGACATTACACGGTGGCGCGAAGATATGAATTTTATTTTCGAGTGGCAAAAACAATATTTTACTCACTCGCTACGCTCGTTCGTAAAATATTGTTTTGCCACTCGAAAATAAAATTCATATCTTCAAGTCGCCGTGTAATGTTCTTTTTATTATATAGACAAACAGACATCGATAAAATAATAGAGGGAAATTACCGAAATTACGTCATCGATATACTCACGTGTGAGATTATGGAAAATAAACCACTCGGGTCCCGGATGTACTTTTTATGAATTTTACAAGTGGTATATTTTCCAGTAAAACACTCGTGTCTATTTAATAAAGGATAATAATAGAAAAATACAGCAATGAATTACAAAATAAATAATAAATAATAATTAGTTACAACATCCGGACTCTTGTTTCCTTTTCTTGAAAGATTCGAAAACAAAATAACCGATTTTTTACAACTAAAATGATCCATGTCATTAAAAAGTAATAATATTTTATCTTGTTTATTTAGAGTATGAAAGATGGGATATTTCGAAATTATATCATTAAAAAACGTTTTCCTTATACACAAAATAAAAAATCGGTAGTTGTTATTAAAACAGCGAAACGGTGGACAGCGTAACGAGGTTTATATTCCTAAATTATTATTTTTTTCTTCTGATGAATTAATTTTAGCACCTGCCTTTTGTAAGTTGAATTAATGTAAAAAATATATGTTGATTATGGTAATCAGAAGCCCATCTAAGCTTCCGCGGTAACAAAGACCCTAGTCCAGTCTCCTCGATAAAATAAAATGCCCATCAATAAAAACTGTTTGCATTTCTGATAGATGTACAGATTGAAAACAATTTTTGACAGTTACTTTGAAAGTTATGAAGTTCTGAAAGTTAAGAAAAGGGAAACCAAACAATCGCAAAACATCAGCACTGGTAAAAAAAGTCAGAGGGGATTCCGCGTCGTATCCAAAACTAACCGCGCCCGACAGGGCTTAACTTTGTGGAACGGACACGTCTCAACATACAGCAGTAGCTTTTAAACAACGACTCGAAGTGCTATTATACAACGTGATTATACCGTTACTGAAACTAGGAGTAACATAGTTTAGACTTCATCGAAGAACGTACTAAATTACATTTATACCAAGCTTTTAAGATGTAATCAAGTAGGTAGGACCGAGGCGACTACATTCAAACGACACGAAACGATTCAGTTAACAAGGACGGCTTGTAACACAGCCGCTTTTGCTCGGGACAGGTTTCTCGGGATTTCGCTTATTTAAAAGCCCTATCTCAAAGTACACGTTCCTCATCGTCACCGGGCGAAACAGTACACATCATATAAGAATGTAGTTTGCTGTGAGGGCCTTGGGATGATAGAGTAGAAGCACCGGCGTCGCCAATACTGTTTAAACATAAATCGAAACTAGTTAGGAAGGAATACTCCTTGCGAATGAATCAAGACGAGCCCGGAAGGAGTCTCCTGTGAGAACTTGAGAGAGAGAAGAAGCACCGGCTTCGCCAATACTGTTCAAACGTAAATCCAAACTAGTCAGGGAGGAGTTTGCTGTAAGGGCTTGACAAAGAGAAGAAGCACCGGCCTCGCCAATACTGTTATCACTTAAATTCAAACTAGTCAGGGAGGAGTTTGCTGTAAGGGCTTGAGAAAGAGAAGAAGCACCGGCGTCACCAATACTGTTATCACCTAAATCCAAACTAGTCAGGGAGGAGTTTGCTGTGAGGGCTTGAGAAAGAGAAGAAGCACAGGCGCTGCCAATACTGTTCATACTTAAATCCAAACTAGTCAGGGAGGAGTTTGCTGTGAGGGCTTGACAAAGAGAAGAAGCACCGGCGTCGCCAATACTGTTAGAACCTAAATCCAAACTAGTCAGGGAGGAGTTTGCTGTGAGGGCTTGAGAAAGAGAAGAAGTACCGGGGTCGCCAATAGCGTTAAAACGTAAATCCAAACTAGTCAGGGAGGAGTTTGCTGTGAGGGCTTGAGAAAGTGAAGAAGCACCGGCGTCGCCAATATGGTTCACACGTAAATTCAAACTAGTCAGGGAGGAGTTTCCTGTGAGGGCTTGACAAAGAGAAGAAGCACCGGCGTCGCCAATAATGTTCAAACGTAAATCCAAACTAGTCAGGGAGGAGTTTCCTGTGAGGGCTTGAGAAAGAGAAGAAGCACCGGCGTCGCCAATACTGTTCAAATGTAAATCCAAACTAGTCAGGGAGGAGTTTGCTGTGAGCGCTTTAGAGAAAGAAGAAGCACCGGCGTCGCCAATACTGTTATCACTTAAATCCAAACTAGTCAGGGAGGAGTTTGCTGTGAGGGCTTGAGAAAGAGAAGAAGCACCGGCCTCGCCAATACTGTTATCACCTAAATCCAAACTAGTCAGGGAGGAGTTTGCTGTGAGGGCTTGAGAAAGTGCAGAGGCACCGGCGTCGCCAATACTGTTCAAACGTAAATCCAAACTAGTCAAGGAGGAGTTTGCTGTAAGGGCTTGACAAAGAGAAGAAGCACCGGCCTCGCCAATACTGTTATCACCTAAATGCAAACTAGTCAGGGAGGAGTTTGCCGTGAGGGCTTGACAAAGAGAAGAAGCACCGGCCTCACCAATACTGTTATCACCTAAATCCAAACTAGTCAGGGAGGAGTTTACTGTGAGGGCTTGAGAAAGTGCAGAGGCACCGGCGTCGCCAATACTGTTACCACGTAAATCCAAACTAGTCAGGGAGGAGTTTGCTGTGAGGGCTTGAGAAAGAGAAGAAGCACCGGCCTCGCCAATGCTGTTATCACCTAAATCCAAACTAGTCAGGGAGGAGTTTGCTGTGAGGGCTTGAGAAAGGGAAGAAGCACCGGCGTGGCCAATACTGTTAGTACTTAAATCCAAACTAGTCAGGGAGGAGTTTACTTTGAGGGCCATGGAAATCGCAGCAGCACCAGCATCGTGTAGCCCCGTTCCGCCAAAATCCACTTTAGTCAGGGACGACATGTCAAGGTGCTCACCTAAACTACAAACTAAGCGATTTTTTAGGCTTTCCTTAACACTTGGACATTCCAACAAACACTCACAGGCAAACCTCATATATGGTTTACGGTCTTTGGCAGAGTTGATTTTTGTAGCAATAACAATAAAGAACGACATTGCAGTTTCCTCACTCCGTGAGGCTATGATGCCACTCATGAACAAAAAGATCTGTCTCAGTTTATCCAAGTAGATCTCATCAACTATAAATGAGGTAAAGTCTCTTCCTTTGCTGATAACTTGAAACGCAAGGAAAAGGCCAGCAAAAAACTCCTGAAAGCTTTTGTGTAAAAATGCAAAGCGCTTGCAAGGTTTGCGCTTGGTGCCACCTTGTTGAATAGACAAGAATCCAAAATTGATAAGCTTGAAGGTATCTTCCTCCTTTTCAAAGTACGACTCTCCTTTAAGAAGGGATTCTAACGCGAACCAGCCCAAAAGCAAAAGTTCTTTCTTATAACCTGAAATCAAGTCTTTATTGCTGCTTTTAACGCTGTTTTTTTCTTCATATCTTCTCAAAACGAAGTCAACAATTTCAACGTACAATTCAGTCCTGCTTGTTGGAAGAACACCTTCGAAATCCTCGAAAAGACAACAGAGTAAAGCTGTATTTAGTGGATTTTTTGTTAACTCGCCTAGCATGTTAAGTGGATCTTTATCACCATCATCATTATCATCATCATCTTCATCATCGTCGTCGTCGTCGTCGTCGTTGTCGTCGTCGTCATCATCTTCATCATCATCGTCGTCATCATCATCATCACCATCATACTCTGGAAGTTTCAATCGTTTAATCAGCTTCTCAGCCAAATGTTCCTTGCCTTTAAAATACTTTCTGATAAAACTTTCCGCATCCTTTTTAGTAAATCCTACAATCTCCCACAGGGTGTCACAGTATGGCCTTACTTTCTTTCCAACCTCATTGCGAGATGTAATGACAATCTGACAAGCTGGAAGGAGCTTACTCTGAACGAGCGAGTAGTACATGTCCAGTTTAAAGGAATCTGCCTCATCTAATCCATCAAGCAAAAGCAGACTTTTGGCCTGATTCTCTCGAATGTATTTGAAAAAATTCTCCTTAACCTGTGGGTCAATATCATCTGGAAGAAGTTGGTCGTCAATGGCTTCCCAGATCCCAGATTTAACATCGTTACATCTAAGCAAGAGCAGCACTTCAATTGATGGAAAAGACGTGTCCCATTCATCTTGTTTATTTGCCCAGTCATACGCCAGTTTTTGTGAGTAGGTGGTTTTTCCCATGCCAGGTTCTCCTTCGATTAAAAGAATCCGTGGTTTCTGGCAATCAGGGTGGGGTCTAAAGATAGCAGTCATGTTGGTGATTTCATCATCCGTCAATGTTCCCCGCGTTTTTTCTTTGTTCACGATCTTCAGTCGGGGGAAAATCTCATTCAGGTTGAAATTAAGGTCATCACACCACGGAAATGGCACCAGCCGTCCTTCACGACGTTTGTAAAGCTGACGAATCCTTTCTATGATACTCGGCACCCCTGGGAAATAGAAGATACTAGAAATAAGAACGATTTGGTTTTATTATACTGTCATAGAAGCCGTCCACGATACGCTTTTATGCTTTTGTAACGTTGCAAAACGAACGAGTTAAACATCGATATAGACGACCTTTTTGGGATACCTATAATGATTCTCAATCCTAATTTTAGAAGAAGCATGAATTATGTGAAGAAATATTTACAAAACCCAACATAGGTTTGTCTTTGCGTCTTTTATGTAATTTGCACTTAAAAAACCCTTCCACGATTTTAAGTAAGCGATTATCCATCGACACTACACTACTGGAGAGCGCCTTAAAACTTACCTAGTTTAAAAGCGACACGTTCAGAGCGAGCGAAGATATTCTTCAACCGTGACAAAGTCCCAAAATTTTACAGACTTTTGTATGGTGGGGGGCATGAAGTTGCTCTCTTCCATAGAAACGTATGTAAAATTTGGCGTCTTTTTGGAGCTATATCTTGGATACTTTTCACCAAATCACTCTTTAACTTAGCAACTTAGCAAGTGATTCTAAGGTTTTCTTTCCAGCCTAATGGTCCAAATCAAAACTTTTAAAATACATGGGAAGGTCTATTTTTTATGTTAAAATGGCTTGTGGTAGGCTCATTTTTTTTTTTCTAGACTCCCAAACAGTATTTTTCTTTGAGAAAATTGAACGCTGGTCGTTAGACACAGAGCACCGTGTAGGCCGTGTGTCGCACGCGAGCCCCACACGCATTAGTCACTCTCTCCAGTATCACTCTCCGTTTTCACTCTCTGTTTGATGAGTGAATGTATTCATGACAAACGCACATCAAAGCTGTTTTGCGTCTATGGTTTTTCCTAAATAAAAAGAAGCTTTATTAAAGCAGAAAACTTTACCACACCGCACAATCTTGAGCATTTTAGGGGTATTACTGTTGGTTTCTTCAAAAGCTGTACTAACATAATGCGAACCATAGACTGACTATAGACTTATAAAGTGTCACAATTTCTATGCGTTGTTAGAGAAAGATACCTGCAAGATGCTGCTGGGTTATGGATTCGTTTTGCTGAGATAAGTGGCCAGAATACATTCCCCTTTTGGTTTGTCTTGAGATCTGGTCATCGCAAGAAGCACCTGTCGAAGAAGATCGTTGGTTGAGACGCGGGCCACATCATGTACATCTATTTTAGTTAACCTCGTTGAACTTCAAGGTCTCATGCGTACTCCACAAGACTGCAAGGTCATGTGGGTAGCTGCATGTAAATTCTTTGCAATTTGGTCATACATTCGCGGCTGACAGTGCCACAGAATAGTATATATGAAATGTCACAAACTTTTACCTTCTTCAGAATTTGGTAAATTTTATATGGAATTACCCATATTATTTGCGATCTCATCGCAAAGACTTTCCTGCTGCAACGTTAATCAAAATAGCTGTAGGCCGACAACAGCATATTTGCGTTTAAGTTGGGTGGATTTACTAGCACATTTCCTTCTTTTAATAGACTGTGATTTATGGTTGGCCATCCGTTTCAAAATTATGACATCGTGTACGTGGGCTTTTTTGCCGCGTATAATCGTTTATAATCGCTATGTACGGGCTTTTATCCCATATACAACCATTTATATCGCGTATATACGCGTATTAAATACGCGTATATACGCGATATAAATGGTTGTATATGGGATAAAAGCCCGTACATAGCGATTATAAACGATTATACGCGGCAAAAAAGCCCACGTACACGAAGTCATAATTTTGAAACGGATGGCCAACCATAGTGATTACGTACACAAGAATAAACTGACTTAAAGTCAACTCTGTCAGGCGCATGTGCGGCGCTGTACGCGTCTCATGATGAATGTTTTGCTCATTTCGCCCCATATAAGGTAATCCAAGAAAGTCTTTGATCCTGGATTCCACGGTGTGAATTCTGGACTCCACATACTGGATTCCGGATTCCTTGTCAGTTGAACTTGGATTACGGATTCCAATTGCTGCGGGATTACGGATTCCTGGGGCTGAGTTCCGGAATCCAGGAGTTAAATTCCAGAATCCAAAGCCCAAAATTCCGAAATCCACGTGCAAAAGACTTCCCGGATTGCATTGGTGAGGCGACTCATTAAAATCAAAGTGAAGTAAAGAGTGGAATAGGTCAGCTTTAAATAAAGAAGAACATTTTAAAAATTGAATGTTTATTTATTACCTGTATGGTTCTCAGCTAGCTTCCGCTTCCTCGCACTATCGTGCTCAGCCTCAGAGAGACCGTCCACTGAAAGAATCAGCCAAAGACATCATTAGCGTTTTTTGTCTTACTCTTAGTCGATATGCAATTTATAGCTAAGGAAGGAATGTATAATCTGAATTTTTGACCAGAAACGACGTTTAAGTTTGTCTAACTCTCAACTGAAAGTGCTAGACTTAAAGTTGAGCGTCTAAAAGTTGAGGTAACGACCCCAATCCTCTCAAGTGCTTCTTTCTAACTGTGACAGAATTCGTGCGTGACATTACGGAACTTTTTGAATTTGAACTAGTTTTGTAGGACCTTGAACTCTGAAGTGAACCTTGAGCCTATTCAGCGTCTCACTATTTGAACTGATAAGTCGCTTATGCACCTGAAAACTGACATTTTTGGGTGACACGCGTGTGAAAGACAATAGAGCCTTAAAATACCCTTATCGCTTAGTTTGTGATCTAGAACGAGAGAAGAGTGTATGTAGTTTTTTGACAGAGTTTTACTTTTCGGAATTGTAAAGTCCGTGTGAAAAAGTGTAGAACCAGAACCTGAATTAAGCCCTGAATTTCAATTTCTTAAACTAACTCTTAATTTCACGCCGCTTGGCAATGAAGATGGAATCTCAAAACGGACAAAAATATTAACAAGCCTTTTGATCTCGGATCTGAGCTTCCGCACTTTCTCACTCAATACCGCACATTCAAGACTTCTTTTACTGACGGCAAATTCGGCCTGTTACCCCTGCGCCTAATCATCACACATCAAACTGGCAAGAATTTATACCTGAGTAATGAGGCCAAGTGCGGAAAACACAAGGATCACTTAAAATGTGTGAGACAAGAGATGCTGCCATCATACTAGCACAGGCCTCCCAACTTTCTGCAGTCGCTTGCTCACCATCCGCAAAATCAGCTATCCCTTTAACAATGAGCCACTCGAGTTGAGAATCAAATGCAGCTGTGAAAACACCTGAAATATGGAATACAATTAGGAAGTATTCTTTTTAGGAAATCAAGTCTTGCGGATTAAAGAAACTAAAAAATTAATTGCCTTGCGCATAGACACATGTGTAATTCTTTACTTTCCAAATATTTTTTGACGATTAAAGTTTCACGAAAATGTCTTTCTGTTTACAAACTGGAAGTGAAAGACAGAACGTTTTGAATTTGAACTAGTTTTGTAGGACCTTGAACTCTGAAGTGAACCTTGAGCCTATTCAGCGTCTCACTATTTGAACTGATAAGTCGCTTATGCACCTGAAAACTGACATTTTTGGGTGACACGCGTGTGAAAGACAATAGAGCCTTAAAATACCCTTATCGCTTAGTTTGTGATCTAGAACGAGAGAAGAGTGTATGTAGTTTTTTGACAGGGTTTTACTTTTCGGAATTGTAAAGTCCGTGTGAAAAAGTGTAGAACCAGAACCTGAATTAAGCCCTGAATTTCAATTTCTTAAACTAACTCTTAATTTCACGCCGCTTGGCAATGAAGATGGAATCTCAAAACGGACAAAAATATTAACAAGCCTTTTGATCTCGGATCTGAGCTTCCGCACTTTCTCACTCAATACCGCACATTCAAGACTTCTTTTACTGACGGCAAATTCGGCCTGTTACCCCTGCGCC
>OZ037999.1:7185521-7258021 GCA_964035705.1 Porites rus
CTACGGCCTCCCGCTCAGCAGACCGGCGCTCTCCCAACTGAGCTAACCGGGCGGCGGTTAACCAAAATCAAAAAAATCAAAAAAAAAAACAAAAAAAAAAGCCTACCAGCTGAGACTGCAAAGCGGCAATAGGGCTAATTGTCTTCTTTTGCGACTTATAAATTACCGCTAAATATAATTAACGAACATTAACGACACATTCATACAGCGTTAGCCCGACATAAAGAAAAAAATTCACACATTATGGCAAGACAGTGTTTGAAATTTTAACAATAAACAGACTAATAAACAGGTCTTCTATGGTACTGTTAGCCGCACCTTTATGACCGAATTACAACTGAAGGATCTACAGCTATCCACATAACCTTCCGTTCTTGTGGCGTAGGCTTGAAGCCTTCATACGACAACGTTAATTGCTGTATAAGAACGGTATTGTTCAAAGCTAACAAGACATGCACTCACCTTCGCCCTCCATCTCTACTCCTGCCGCGAGGGGATGGCGGTCGACAAGTTCCTTTCGACGCCATTGAGCTCTGATCTCCTCTGGGCCACTTAAGAACTCGCCATTGCAGTGAACTTTGATCTGACGATCTTCTGGGTTCTTTAAAGGCGCCTGCCATCCATCAGCGCAGTTCGGGATTATTTTTAAGAAACGCCTGCTCACGTGACTACTCATCCCAGCTGACTGCTCTTGGTCGCTTGTCACCACTTTGGATGCATATGTTGTTAGTTTGGCTGATACAACAACGTCTCCTAACTTGGTTTTGTCAGGATTGAGACCACTGCATGCCCCAACAGATATCACGGCCTTGGGTTGTAAAATAGGGGCGGCATTCTTGACGGCAATCAGAGAGCTGCTTGGGCCAATGGAACCTTCATTGCATCTTAGCAGAGCAACTTTTACTTTCTCTTCATGACTTTGAACGTTGTTGAAGTAAACGTAACCAACATCCTGGTAATAACATCTGTAGGGATCTTTTAGCTCATTGTAACAGGATAAGAACTCGCAGTCCTTAACGGTTACTAGTAGAACATCAACCGGTAGATCTGGCTGTTTCCATGTTGTTGTAACATCTTTTATGGATGGAGGACCAACGGCCAGCGATGGTGGGCCAGCATCGCTGTCCTTTAAATTAAAGCTACACGCCTTCTTTGAAGCTTCTGACATGTAAGTTTCGGCTAAATTCCACTGGCGACATAAAAGGAAAAAGTTTCACACAATTTAGCCTTACACTATACACCCATTACAACAAAGTTTTTCTAAGAATGTGGAACTAAAACATTATGATTGTACACGTAATTAAGAACATTACTCACTCGGGCTAAGGTTTACATGGGATCATTTTATATCATCTTGGTAAAACAAGCAAGGTACAGAAATCATGATACAGTACGCAGAGTAACCGTTCTAAACTTAAAAGTACAAGAACTACAGTTACAGTTGGAATCACATGCTGTATCTAGAGATGATGCCAATGCAAATTCCACTGCACTGCATCAAGATAAAATCTAATCAACAAGTACAATGGTTTAAAGGAAGATTAATTACATTCGTTGTCCACTTTATGGTTGACTAAGTACAGTGACTTATGCTTAAGTCCCCCCCCCCCCCCCCCTTCCCCCACAAAAAAAGGGGGCAAAGACACAAGCAAAGATACAAGCTAATAAGAACTTTCGGTCGTTACTAAGCCTTGGCTAAATAAACTGAGATGTAATGCAACCCCCTGATACAGCAAGAGAGGAGCCTCAGCACATGAGCTTTGTCTCAGTGAACAGTGAAAGGAACACAACAAAAAACTGTGCCTTGTTTCTGCTAGCCTGTGCAATGGTAAACATTTCGAAGGAAAGGAAAAGGGGAAATTCTCTTCGTGAAAATGTAAAGAATGTGGATGCCCTTACAAGTGTTGGCTCGCCTACAATCTCTTTTTTCTATCTCTACTTTCGAATGCCTAACACACAGACTACAGTGTATGTGTAGTCTGGTTACAAACAAACATCGCCCTCTGTATTCAGTCTGGGTTTTTACTGCTACAAAAGGAGGCTAAAACTAGAGAATGAAAAGCAGTGAAAAATATTCTTAATAAAGTGAATTGAATTGACAATAAAAACATTTCAGCTTCTTATGTCTAGGAGGTCAATTAGGCAAACTTAATTCAAATTGCTCAAGAGGCCGGGGAAATTGGGTGGGGGGGGGGGGGGAGGGGTAGTGGTAGCAGGTTTTGACCAAGATGACAACAAATGCACGACTTGAATAAGAATTAGTTGCTTGGTCATTTCTTTCATACTTTAATGAGCCACGCCAGAGCCTACAGTACAGCTTACATCACACAGAATATAACATTATACTTGTAAACGAAGCTTTTTTAAATGACATTGTGCACTCTCTGGAAGTGCCTGGAGTGTATTGAATTTCTTTAATCAACCTCAGTCTATTAGAACATAGCTATCTCTAAAACCCAAGCAGCAGGTCTTTCTCCTTGCTGTTCATTACAACTTCAGGCCGATTTAAGTGTGTATTTCAGAGATGGGCATAACCGCTGGATTTTGTATCCTGAAGGCTCAATGAAGGCTCCCTTGGACATTCCCTTTGAGAGTACTCATTTTAACTTGGTTAAAATAAGGTGAGATTTCATGGCGGAAGACTCAGAAGCTAATTCAAAGGAATGGAAGAATGGCTTAATTAAGCTGTTCTGGGCCGCGAAGATATAAACGTATCCTTTTGTTCTAAATGCGTCAATAAAACTGCAGAGAATTATTGCACATATTGTGGTGGAAGTTTATGGATTTAAGTCTTTTGCAAAATTTCTTCAACTTAGATACATATTTTTCAAACGGAGAGTTTTGAGAGCCTCAAAAAGAGATCTTGAAAGAGAAATTTCGACCACTGTGGACCATTGCAAGAATTTTCTGTCGCCTATCAAGATCGACTTAAAGTTTTCTGGCCAGGAGTTCTCCATCCATCCATCCATCCATCCATCCATCCATCCATCCATCCATCCATCCATCCATCCATCCATCCATCCATCCATCCATCCATCCATCCATCCATCCATCCATCCATCCATCCATCCATCCATCCATCCATCCATCCATCCATCCATCCATCCATCCATCCATCCATCCATCCATCCATCCATCCATCCATCCATCCATCCATCCATCCATCCATCCATCCATCCATCCATCCATCCATCCATCCATCCATCCATCCATCCATCCATCCATCCATCCATCCATCCATCCATCCATCCATCCATCCATCCATCCATCCATCCATCCATCCATCCATCCATCCATCCATCCATCCATCCATCCATCCATCCATCCATCCATCCATCCATCCATCCATCCATCCATCCATCCATCCATCCATCCATCCATCCATCCATCCATCCATCCATCCATCCATCCATCCATCCATCCATCCATCCATCCATCCATCCATCCATCCATCCATCCATCCATCCATCCATCCATCCATCCATCCATCCATCCATCCATCCATCCATCCATCCATCCATCCATCCATCCATCCATCCATCCATCCATCCATCCATCCATCCATCCATCCATCCATCCATCCATCCATCCATCCATCCATCCATCCATCCATCCATCCATCCATCCATCCATCCATCCATCCATCCATCCATCCATCCATCCATCCATCCATCCATCCATCCATCCATCCATCCATCCATCCATCCATCCATCCATCCATCCATCCATCCATCCATCCATCCATCCATCCATCCATCCATCCATCCATCCATCCATCCATCCATCCATCCATCCATCCATCCATCCATCCATCCATCCATCCATCCATCCATCCATCCATCCATCCATCCATCCATCCATCCATCCATCCATCCATCCATCCATCCATCCATCCATCCATCCATCCATCCATCCATCCATCCATCCATCCATCCATCCATCCATCCATCCATCCATCCATCCATCCATCCATCCATCCATCCATCCATCCATCCATCCATCCATCCATCCATCCATCCATCCATCCATCCATCCATCCATCCATCCATCCATCCATCCATCCATCCATCCATCCATCCATCCATCCATCCATCCATCCATCCATCCATCCATCCATCCATCCATCCATCCATCCATCCATCCATCCATCCATCCATCCATCCATCCATCCATCCATCCATCCATCCATCCATCCATCCATCCATCCATCCATCCATCCATCCATCCATCCATCCATCCATCCATCCATCCATCCATCCATCCATCCATCCATCCATCCATCCATCCATCCATCCATCCATCCATCCATCCATCCATCCATCCATCCATCCATCCATCCATCCATCCATCCATCCATCCATCCATCCATCCATCCATCCATCCATCCATCCATCCATCCATCCATCCATCCATCCATCCATCCATCCATCCATCCATCCATCCATCCATCCATCCATCCATCCATCCATCCATCCATCCATCCATCCATCCATCCATCCATCCATCCATCCATCCATCCATCCATCCATCCATCCATCCATCCATCCATCCATCCATCCATCCATCCATCCATCCATCCATCCATCCATCCATCCATCCATCCATCCATCCATCCATCCATCCATCCATCCATCCATCCATCCATCCATCCATCCATCCATCCATCCATCCATCCATCCATCCATCCATCCATCCATCCATCCATCCATCCATCCATCCATCCATCCATCCATCCATCCATCCATCCATCCATCCATCCATCCATCCATCCATCCATCCATCCATCCATCCATCCATCCATCCATCCATCCATCCATCCATCCATCCATCCATCCATCCATCCATCCATCCATCCATCCATCCATCCATCCATCCATCCATCCATCCATCCATCCATCCATCCATCCATCCATCCATCCATCCATCCATCCATCCATCCATCCATCCATCCAT
Organism: Porites rus; assembly: GCA_964035705.1. Lineage (NCBI taxonomy): Eukaryota > Metazoa > Cnidaria > Anthozoa > Scleractinia > Poritidae > Porites > Porites rus. The sequence continues at coordinate 7,190,475 of OZ037999.1, forward strand.
CCATCCATCCATCCATCCATCCATCCATCCATCCATCCATCCATCCATCCATCCATCCATCCATCCATCCATCCATCCATCCATCCATCCATCCATCCATCCATCCATCCATCCATCCATCCATCCATCCATCCATCCATCCATCCATCCATCCATCCATCCATCCATCCATCCATCCATCCATCCATCCATCCATCCATCCATCCATCCATCCATCCATCCATCCATCCATCCATCCATCCATCCATCCATCCATCCATCCATCCATCCATCCATCCATCCATCCATCCATCCATCCATCCATCCATCCATCCATCCATCCATCCATCCATCCATCCATCCATCCATCCATCCATCCATCCATCCATCCATCCATCCATCCATCCATCCATCCATCCATCCATCCATCCATCCATCCATCCATCCATCCATCCATCCATCCATCCATCCATCCATCCATCCATCCATCCATCCATCCATCCATCCATCCATCCATCCATCCATCCATCCATCCATCCATCCATCCATCCATCCATCCATCCATCCATCCATCCATCCATCCATCCATCCATCCATCCATCCATCCATCCATCCATCCATCCATCCATCCATCCATCCATCCATCCATCCATCCATCCATCCATCCATCCATCCATCCATCCATCCATCCATCCATCCATCCATCCATCCATCCATCCATCCATCCATCCATCCATCCATCCATCCATCCATCCATCCATCCATCCATCCATCCATCCATCCATCCATCCATCCATCCATCCATCCATCCATCCATCCATCCATCCATCCATCCATCCATCCATCCATCCATCCATCCATCCATCCATCCATCCATCCATCCATCCATCCATCCATCCATCCATCCATCCATCCATCCATCCATCCATCCATCCATCCATCCATCCATCCATCCATCCATCCATCCATCCATCCATCCATCCATCCATCCATCCATCCATCCATCCATCCATCCATCCATCCATCCATCCATCCATCCATCCATCCATCCATCCATCCATCCATCCATCCATCCATCCATCCATCCATCCATCCATCCATCCATCCATCCATCCATCCATCCATCCATCCATCCATCCATCCATCCATCCATCCATCCATCCATCCATCCATCCATCCATCCATCCATCCATCCATCCATCCATCCATCCATCCATCCATCCATCCATCCATCCATCCATCCATCCATCCATCCATCCATCCATCCATCCATCCATCCATCCATCCATCCATCCATCCATCCATCCATCCATCCATCCATCCATCCATCCATCCATCCATCCATCCATCCATCCATCCATCCATCCATCCATCCATCCATCCATCCATCCATCCATCCATCCATCCATCCATCCATCCATCCATCCATCCATCCATCCATCCATCCATCCATCCATCCATCCATCCATCCATCCATCCATCCATCCATCCATCCATCCATCCATCCATCCATCCATCCATCCATCCATCCATCCATCCATCCATCCATCCATCCATCCATCCATCCATCCATCCATCCATCCATCCATCCATCCATCCATCCATCCATCCATCCATCCATCCATCCATCCATCCATCCATCCATCCATCCATCCATCCATCCATCCATCCATCCATCCATCCATCCATCCATCCATCCATCCATCCATCCATCCATCCATCCATCCATCCATCCATCCATCCATCCATCCATCCATCCATCCATCCATCCATCCATCCATCCATCCATCCATCCATCCATCCATCCATCCATCCATCCATCCATCCATCCATCCATCCATCCATCCATCCATCCATCCATCCATCCATCCATCCATCCATCCATCCATCCATCCATCCATCCATCCATCCATCCATCCATCCATCCATCCATCCATCCATCCATCCATCCATCCATCCATCCATCCATCCATCCATCCATCCATCCATCCATCCATCCATCCATCCATCCATCCATCCATCCATCCATCCATCCATCCATCCATCCATCCATCCATCCATCCATCCATCCATCCATCCATCCATCCATCCATCCATCCATCCATCCATCCATCCATCCATCCATCCATCCATCCATCCATCCATCCATCCATCCATCCATCCATCCATCCATCCATCCATCCATCCATCCATCCATCCATCCATCCATCCATCCATCCATCCATCCATCCATCCATCCATCCATCCATCCATCCATCCATCCATCCATCCATCCATTCATTCATTCATTCATAACAGTTATTCATTTCTCCAGAGCAATCAAACTTTACAAGCCCTTCTACAATATCATTTGAAGGAATTATGAACTCTGCAAGTTTTGATCTATCGATTTCAGCTCTTGTTTTGATTTTAGATATTTCCGGTCTCACGAGTCAGAATCAAGCTGTCATGCAAGTCGTTGTGAACTGAACATACGTGGCCTACACATTCATTTCTCTTGGGAAGAAATGAAAGCGAGACGAACGAACCCCGCAGGACGGGGCGTATGGAAAAGCCGGAATCCGGAATCCGGAACCGGATCCGGAACTTAAATTGAGACCAGGGTAAACTGGGAATCACTGAAACCAGTTCCCGATACCCGTGTGGGAATAAAATTCAAGACGGCGTCCTCTGTTATCATTGTTTTGAGAAATTTTCAGCACAGTGATCGTGATACCAAAGGTATACTCACATTCGGAAAGTGACTTGCAAAAAAAAAGGTAAGTGCATCCTACTGTTATTCCTAGCAGTGATAAACTGTGACTGCAGCTGTAGGTCGAGCAATTTTCGACAGATCGAGACTACAACTAATCAGAAGCCGATTGACTGCAAAAAACAGCCATTATTAGTATGTGATATTTAAGACCGCTGTGTTATTCATTTCCTTCTCTTGAGCCTAAGTTACTCATTTTTTAAAAGGGCTCCGTGTTTCAACCATTGTGAGGAAAAGGCGGCAAAGGGAGAAGGAGTACTCATGTCAATCATGATCCAAGTTGCAACGCTCACGCGTATATGAAATTCTCGAAGAAAAATTTTGCGCCGTACGCAAAAACTGCGACAGTAAAAAATATAATAACAATAAATAAATATAATGTGGGGATGAAAAGTCTTGATCGAGCAATAATTGTTAGTGACACTCTTAAGACAGAAACGTCTCCAAGTTTTATTTCGTAGGTTCGGGTTCCGGTTCCGTTTCCGTTTCCGGCTCCGGTTCCGGATTCCGGATTCCGGATTCCGGCTTTTCCATACGCCTGCAGGACGTCTGCGGGGAGGCTAACCATACGCAGTTATTTCGGGCCCTGCAGTCACGTAACTAAAATGCAAGGTTTCATTTAACAAAAAAACCCTGAAAGTTAAGCAAAAATGTAAAAAAGTGAAATTACACTCTAATAAATGTGTCATTCTTTAAATACGTTCACCGCTTGATGTTTACATTTTGAAGCAAGTCGTTCGCTATTGATTGCGGAGCACAGTTTGTGATAACATTGTAAGGAGAGATTTCCCATGTATTCTTTATTTGATTTGAATTTCATATCTAGCTTTTAAATATTGCCTTTGAAGTTGTGTTAGCCGTAATTTACATTGAATTTGCATTGAGTTGTTTTAGTTCCCTTAAATTATACACATTTTACTTCAACCTTTACTTGTAAAAGGATAATTTGTTTCTGGATAATTATACAGCTTAGTCACTGAATAATTGGATCTTTCGCCTGTTCAAATACCAACCGTCTTAGTTTTTTAGTTTTGACATTTTGAGGGATCCTGAGCAAAGGAAACTCGAATTCTTTTACACAGCTTTCTTTGTAGGTTTCCTAAAATTCACTTGCTTGACTGACATTTAATTTTGAGTTATTTAGTTTAACCTATGAACTTTTAAACTGAATTTATCCAGATTTGTTTTCGTTGTTCAGCTGATTTTATTCAGCCTTCTTTCCATTTGTTTTGTGATGTTATAGTAAGTTGATCAGTTAGTATAAATATAGCACTGTTATTCCTGTTTTTCGATTTACATTTGCGGATTTACATTGCGGAGTTATATGCTTGTACGATTTACATTGCGGATTTACATGCTCGTACGATTTACATTGCGGCTTTACTTGACTGTATGATTTACGTTCACGAGCTGAAGATTAAACTGTTGAAGTCCAAGTTTGAGTCCTGTCCTGTTTCCAGTTGTAGCAGATCCTGGTATCTTGGAATAGTGACGAGTTCCTTTCCCGCTAGCCAAGCGAGTTGCAGAGTTAGTTTTCCCCCTTGTTGTTATTACGCCGAAGTCGCTCTAATTCTCTTAACGCTTATTTCCCCGATTTGCGCTTGGAAGGGCAAAAACTATCGTCACAATATTGAATGAATAAAAAGTCCTAAAAAATATCTTCCGCAGAAAAGCTTTAAATGCAAAATTATTTTCAAGGCAGGGATCAGTATCAAATAAAAAAAATACTACTGGAGATCAGGTATTTAGAAGCTTTAATCAACTTCAAATTTATCAGCCTTGTTTATTTTTTATTTTTTTATTTTAATTCAATATTTATCCAGGGGCATCCAATTTAGCAGAGCTAGTTTAAATGGAGCCCTGACAAAACACAAAAACAAAGACATTAAAATATTAAAATTAGACAATTAATTAAGTTAAGACAACATGTAACGCAGGTGTTACTGTTTAAAGTAGCGCTTTAGCTTGATTTTGAATTCACTGAGGGTCTCTACTTGTCTAATGGTTCTCGGTAGGGTGTTGTAGGTCCGAGCACCGTTTATTCTGAAGCTACCTTGGTATTTGGTAGTTTTTGCGAAGGGAGGGCGCAGCAAATCATGACTTCTGGTGTTATAGCCATGGAAAAGGTGCGCGTGTCTAAACTCTGAAAGTAAGTACGAAGGCGCTATTCCGTGAAGATACTTATGGACTAAGACGCGTTTTAGATCATTTCTGCGTGCTTGTAGGCTAGGCCAGCCAAGTGTTGATTTTAACTCCTCAGCCCCGATAGATCGACCTTCAGTAATACATGCGGCGCGTCTGTTTAGCTTATCTAGATAGGCTTTGCTCCCAACCCCACAACTGTCCCAGACAGGCGAACAGTAATCGAACAATGGCAGGACTAAAGTATTGTAAAGCATTTGACAAGTCGGTTTGGGAAGAACCAACTTTGTAACAGGGTGTGTGACCGAAAATATGTTACTGCAACCAGAGTTCGCCGCCACGCTTAGAAGACTTGTAAGCATTCCCGCAAATGCTGCAAATCTAACAAGCAAGTCCGAGTATTTAATGGAGAAATTTAAGTATTACCCATCAAGTAACAATGGGGATTAATCAAGCAACAAAATTTGAAACAAAAGAAAGATATTGCACCTAAATCAAAGGATTTCCACTTGTGGATTCTTTGGAAGGTAATCGACAATGACAAGAACAATAGCCTGAATATATGAATACTTGATGACCCCCAAAATTTGGGGTACTCAATTAAAAATCTGCGTGAAGTTGCAATGTAGGCAAGGGTTTAGGGGAGAGCAGATTGTATAAAGATATATATTCAAAGAAAGGAGGATAAAAATAAAGAGAACACACTTGTAAATCAAGCAAAGTCATACAAAATGCTAATTGCACAATCTGCGCTGGACAAAGAATCTTTCATGCAGTATCTTTCATAGCTGACAAACACCCAGGCAGTAGATGTTTCTAATGTAGATGTTTTCTGATATAGCATTTGATCTCAAATACAGTTTACTAAATGGTTTTCTTTTACCACTGTTAAAGCCTTAGACTTTTATTGCAGCTAAATAACGTTAATTTCTTTGGTTTACTCTGAAATGCTTAGCTTGGACCTGCATGAATACCTGCATGTGTGTACAAAATGATTTTTGTTGGTGAATATCATTATGTCCTAATTTGTTTTCGTGCTAGAAATGTATGGCATTCCATTTCCGCCAAAATTCAATATTCCATTTTACATTGTACTTTGCACAATCTATCCTACATTTTGCGTTTGTCATTTGAAGTTACACTCACGATTCAACGTTTTTGCATTCGACATTCAACTTTGACTTATGCGACATTCAAGTTTTCGCTTTCGACATTCAACTTTTCATAAGCAACAGTCAAGTTTTCTAATTCGATCTTCAAGTTCAGTGGAATGTACATTCATTTGTTGGCATCCAACATTTAGCATTTGGCCTTTAATTTTTGGCTTCCGACACCCGACTTTGGGCATTGTACTTGCAAGTTTCCGCATTCAACATTCAACTTCTCGAATTGAACTTTTACCCGCTGGTCAGCGAGCGATGGAGATTGTGGGCTAGTTGACCTGACCCACCGCTGCACAAATGGTGGTCGAGAGTTGGTCGAGAGACTTCCCAGTGGAGTGGACTCGGGAGACCTTCTCCACTCCCGACAAACTAGACGTCGACAGACATGTTCTCGACCATGTGATAAAAGCCGCCGATCGCAAAGATGCTGCTGCAGCCAGTGCAGCTGCTAGTTAAAGCGAGGTGAGGTCAGGACCATCATGCCATGTGTTACCCGGCCGAACTGACCGGTTCTCAGAATTCGTGTCAGTTAAATATTCTCCGTATATCGATTGTGTGTAATAATGTGTATGCGATTTCTACCATATTACTACTTTATTATATTTATGTTTTTATATTTATATATTTATGTGTATAATTGTATGTTTGTAAGTGCTTTGCCTGACCCTACCTGTAATTCAGAGAAATCTGCGAATGGTGGAAATAAACAAATATTATTATTATTATTATTATTATTATTATTATTATTATTATTATTATTATTATTATTATTATTATTATTACTCTCTTGAGTTTAGCTGACCGTCTGCCTTCTATGGAAGAAACACCATCTCCAAGTAAGTATCGGGCAACCTTTGTCAGGTATGAAGAAGTTATGTGTTCAATAAAGTTCGTGTTCGCACAGACACAAGCATACAGGTACGCATAATGCCTAGTCATTTCCAAGCGTTGCTATCCTCCCTCGGGGGCATTTGTCGGGCATTTGTCATCTGGTCGGTCCCGGTGGTGGGGACTCTGTCAGAAAACCTCTGCCCGGGGATTAGGCACTTGTCAATTCTTCTAGAAGAGGTTAACGACGTTCCTTTTTCAAAACTTCACTTAAAAATATGAACATTCAGATAGCTTTAGCTATTCCTATAAATAATATTTTTAATACTGTCTTATGCTTTAAAAAGATATGTGTGGTTTTCACTCCATCACTTCCCTATCCCACAGTACGTTTTGCTTCTGTCCCACCATCGTGATCAGTTCGCATATGGATGAAAAACAATCAATGTATAGTTTGAAGTGTTTAAAGGAGAGACTCTCTCTTTGGGCCGTAAATGTTTCAGGTAGAAAGGCCTAGAAAACTCTGTGAGATATACAAAAGTGAATATAAACTTTGTGTATTGTCGAGAGCCATTATGGCTCTTGGTATTGTACGATCAATGCGACAATACATTGACGAAACGGTCCCATCATGATGAGAAAATACTCATCTTAAGCTCGTTGGTTGTTTATTTTCATTCACTATATTAAACATCTTCAAAAATAATACTGAGATCTATATCGTGGGCTTCTTTCTTACAAAGTATCAATTTGTTACATTTTTTTAAGATTACATGTTATGGCATTATTTTGTGTCCAATTGAAAAACTGATTGACAACCTCACGAGAAAGATCTATTTCATTCGTACATAATTTGACTTGCAGGGCAGTGTCATCAGTATATTTGACTATGCTAGTAAGGTCGTTGCCCCTAATGGCCAAATCACGAATAAACAAAGTGAAAAAGGTGGGGTCCAGTAACACTACCCTGTGCGGTTCCTTTGTTTACACTATGCGACTTATAGCGGAGCTCCGGCGCGCGAAGCGCGCCAGCGGAGCACCATGGGTAAGAAATATTGGTAAACCATCCATCCAATAAAATTTGGTTATGATGTAGGGTACGCCCGTACACTCTTTGCGGGGGAGGGAAGGGAATCAGGTGTCAGCCTGCCGGGGGAGGAGTATGTTATAAATCGCGCGATGCATTTGTGCAACCCGCCTTTTTATTGGCGGGAAATCGCGCAAGAAATGGCGTAGCGTTCAAAAACATGTTTACTTCAACTACTTCATTGCATAAGGATTTTGTGACCGTAGTGCTAGTTTCTAGTAAACTGTTTCGAAAAAATTGTTATGGCAACAAACAATAGCGGATTGAATTCAAACTATTTGCTTTTAAGTGAAGAGCGACGGGAAAGAGAAAGAAGAGAAAGGCATAGAGTAAGAATTAACAGGCGCGCTAGCGAAGAGGATTCAAGTGGAAAATTTATGCAGCATCTGCGACTTGTTCACTGATAGCTGAAGCTGACAGAGTTTTGAGTCATCTTGTGATGTTTCTACCTGTCTTTTTGCACCGGATCTACAAAATGAAATACAGCAGCTATCAACATTCTTTTGTTATCCTTGGCTGGCTTTTTTACTGGGTTGTGGTTAAGAAATGCACCGCACGACAAAAAGAAATCGGGAATCATCGTTTTCAAAAATAAGTTACTCTTAGTAAGCTTACTTCGCCTTGTTGGACTATGCGAAAAGTCTTAAGCGATTCTGGCCTTACTTGATGGGTTTCCGTGCTGCATCTCGAGTAATTTTATTGCATTTTATGTGTTTTCTCTTTTCATGTTTATGCCGTCATTTTACGCACATTTGTAAGATTTGAGAAATTTATCTGACCTAGTAAAGAACTTAAAAAGTCTTAAGATATTTTCTGACCACGACTAGAAGAAAAAGTTCTGAAAAATAGTTTGATTATCCTATTGTTTGTAAAAAGAAAGCTTTGAGCGATATTCTTGCCTGGAGTTCATCTTGCAAAATAGCAAACACGGCCAAGGCGGCTTAAAACTTAAGGCTAAATCTGCAAGGTTTTATTCGTGACTCAGGATTTTCAGAGACACTTTACTCTCAAAACACGTCTTCGGGAATAAAAATTGTTGACTTTTAAATGTTTCTTTGTATTATATTTCTTGTTCTTGATTGTTTGTCAAGATCTCGTTCTTACATGATCGTTTTGCCAGTTGCTGTTTTCAGTTGTCCGTAAACACCGCATGCAAGAGTACTTAAAATGCCGCCTGTATCAAATGAATATGGCATTTAGGAAGTAAAATGCAAACGAAAATGATTCTGAGACCTCTTCTTCATTACTAGCGTTCATTCAAATACTCGACAGCTCTCATTGTCAGTTTTGGCGCTTGGCAAAATTCAGAATTGGCTGGTCGGACAGGTGATTTTGTAAGCTCATTTAAAAATATATTTTTTTCGAAATTTTTGCTCAAAGCCCGTTATTACCCCGCATACTGCATAATGGTAGCTTGGCCTGACTGAAAAGTCCCGTCTAATGGTGAATTCTCTATATAAAAGCGTTTTATGATGCTGTTATTTTTATCATTTGTTGTGGAAGGGAAGCGTGTGTTTTGATCCTCCTGAATACTGAATGAGTGCAATTTGTCTTGTAAGATTATTCCGTAAAAAACTGCAGAATTATAATTAAAATAGGGCAAAACTGACATAAATTCTGTCCGAGGTCTGAAAACAAACAACGCCTGATAGTTCTGTTTACATCAGAGATGGTGTAAAAAGGCTGGTTTACGCGCTACCAGCTAGGATTGTAGCGAGCCACTCAAAAAAATTCCAACCTGATTTTTCATTTTGGCCTTACCTGTAGACAGAGAGACACCGATAAGTTGTAACGAGTAAATTGGCTGCTAGAGGGGACTATCGTCAGTGTCTTTACGGCCTTTATAGCATAAAATTGTAAAATAAAGGTGGTATAGGTGGGCACGGATGAGGTGAATTTGCTTGGGAAGAATTTGTTTTCCACACCGAATCTACTGTGGCCAAAGGTGATTTCTATTTATTAGGTGTACAAATGAGACTATTAACCCGATGTAAGATTTTAGATGTTGCTTCATTTATGCACTGTTTGCAAATTATTTTTTCTCTTAAGTCACCCAGCCGTCATATGGATCTCCCCAGTTCACCGATTTGTGAATAACAAATTTATCGTTTGATTTAAATTATAAATTAATTACTAGAGCTACGCTTTTAGCCCTGGCTAAATCTATATATTAGGTAACGCTCTTACATATTAGTCGTTGTTTCCTATCCACTAGAAAGCTTAAATACCAGTTCACAACATATGGATTAAGAGGAAGAGCCTTAAGTTTTTCCCCAACTAATGAGCGTTGCACATTATCAAAGGCTTTTGAAAAATCCATTGCAAAAGGCTAACATAGCTACAATCCTTATCATCAAGTGCCTTTGAATAGTTATACTGTATTTGAATTAAGGCGTCCGCGCAACTACAGCCATCCCTATACGAAAATTGGATGCCCGTCAGATTTTCCTCAAAGACTTTCTTACTGTAGTGATGATAGTTCTTTCAAAACAGCGCGCTAAGACGGGAGTCACGTTAATCCAGTCATTAGGGTCACAGCATAAGATAGACATAAGGCTTTTACAAAATAGTTTGTGGATCACGCACATAAATACAGCCACTATCCTCTTTAACCCGAAAAGGCTAAGCTTATTGGAAGACATCCTCATTGTCACTCGCGTAGGGTAAAACAGACTAGCGTGCCACGTAACATCGACTTCACCCTACCAACATCTACAGAGAATGCAGAAGCGTGAATGGACAACAGCGTTCGCTGCAGGAACAGATTCTAACATTACCAATGCTAAGGATCAAAATCCACCAACCATGAGTGAGGTTAGAAATGCACCAGTCACTAGCAACCAGGGTGCTACTAAGAAGTCTTCACGCCCCGATCAATAACAAAGACAAACGATAAGGAGTCTTTTTTAAAAACACACGAACTAAGAAGTGTACTATTTGTTAGTGTTTTACAAAACATTCATATAACTTTCAAAGATGCCCAGCTCATAATAACTTTTTCACATATTTCTTTTATATCTACCTGAGAAAATTCTTTTGGCGCGGCATCAGTAGGTAAGGTCTGTTCGCCCTCAGTTTTAATGGCATACAATGAAAGGTCATCAGGAAGGGAGGTGTTTTCAACTGGTTCAACAATTCCTGAAAAACAATAAAAACACCCGTAGTTTTAGTGCAGCTGAGAGATGAACGTAAAACGCAGGAGGAAGAAGCAATTATCTAGCCAAAGGCAATTTCTCTTCTACCCCTAAGGACTTGCATCCTCACCATGTGCACGATAATGGAAAGAGCATTAGGAAACAGGGTCAACCTAGTGTAAGCTGCGGGCAGACTAGCCTGAGAACACACCCGACATTTGGCGACGCTACCACTGGTTTCCCGCCAAATGACGTCTGAGAAACGAGCGCAGAAATTCCGTACTGATGACGCCAGATCTGGGTGGTGACGCATCATAAGTATGGAATTTCTGCGCTCGTTTCTTTGACGTTGTTGAAGGCACAAATGTAATAACTGGTCACAAATGAAATAAAGGTCACAAGTGTTATAACATTTGTTCACAAATGTAATAAAGGTCACAAGTGTAATAACATTTGGTCACAATTGTAATAAACATCTAAACTAAGCTAAAGCAAATTAAAATCACAACGAAATCTAAAATGCCACAGAGGACATTCTCTCCTACGCTTTTACACCGCACTGTGCACGAGTAAAAATTTTTAAAAATTTAAAAAATTTCAGAAGATATCACATCAAATCAAAGGTGAGCTGAATAGCTAAAATGTCATAGGAAATTGTATAGGTAAATTCTTTCCTTAGGGGACATCACGAGTATGTGACTGAGTGGGAAACAAGATTGGGAGACTTTTATACACTCAAGCCGAACCTAACAATATAAAGGATCCAAAAAGACGTTCTGACGACTCAACAATGGAAAGGTCATAGTCAACAGGAAACGAGTAAAGAGAGCTGGTGTAGAATTGGTCTTGAGGTTCCTTGTGAGTATCAGTTTGAAAATGACAGTTTTTCTTGTTGGCTTCAACGGAAACTGGAAAAAGAGAAATTTAACGTGTGCTCTGGTAGACCCACCACAGAGAAGTGTAATGGTCTGTAATTAATACCGGCAGATTACAATGTAATGCTACGTTTTATGAGCTCTGAAAGAAACTGGACATGCTTCGCTTGTCTTAAAAGTATTTTAACAATGAATCAATTTGGCCCAGTTGTTTCTAAATAAGAGCGAAAATCGCGAACAAAAGACCATTTGTCAATGCATCACCCTGACGAGTTTGCTTAGGTCGCAGCTTATGTGTGTTTTTCGAAAGTGCGTTTCAGCAGGGATTTCTAACGTCAAAACATTATACTTTTGGGGGGAATTTACCTTTGAATTCAGCAATGGTATCTCTCTGAAATTTATTCTGAATTTTAATGACAATAAAGTTTTTGACGAGCACTTAAGGTGACTCGACCCAGTTTTTTTGGGGGGGGTACCATCCTACTTTGAAGCTCTCTGGTATCCCCACCTTTACTTTTATCGTAAGTCTAACACATAGAATGGATAACATATAGATCAATCTACAATATAACATAAAATTTTTGACGATCGGAGTAAATGTCACGTGGTTATAATGCCACGCCCCTTTGAGGTCTGAGTAGAAAATCTGCTGTTGCCGGCATTTTTTCGTGAAAATCTCTCGGCTGCACATAGTGCGCATTAGTGCCTTGCGCTGAACAAAGTTTCACCAAAATCGCAAAAACCCAATTCGAGAAATTCAGCGGTTTCCAAATTTAGGCCATAATTTATGCGAAAATGATAAGCAAACTTTACACGGATTATATCTAATAAACTATGAGATTCATCTCTTTATTTTGGGCATCGTTATAACAGATGGGTCCTTGCAAGTCAGCAAAACGCTTTAGGGCCTTGTAAATGCGCGCGATTTCAAGCAAAGCAAACATATAGAAATTATCGCTTTCGCTATTTGTTGACGTTTGTCAGCGTTTAAGAGTCCGTCTCACTAAAAAAGCATTTTCTTAAAAATTCGTAGTTTTTTTTCCTTCAAATTTTTTCAGGGCCACAATTGATTAACTAACTACCCGGACTCTGAATTTCATGGTCATTGAAAAACTGTGACATTTTCTTCTATAAGCCCAAACTTGAGTAAACATTGAAGATTTTTAGCGTTTTGGCTGAGTTTGTGCTTTGGGAGTTGTCTATTGTTTCTAGTCTGTCATGATACAGCATTCTTGTTCAGCACGCGTGCAATGACCGCGCTTGGCTGACTTCCGAATGCTCACCGAGATATTCCCGTCACGAACGAAAACATGGAGCCTTTTCTCGGCACTTCTGTTCTTGAGCAGAAAATATTTGAAGTATTTGACCTGTTTCAGACACAATTATTTCCCTTAAAGCCAACCCCTCTAGTAAGATTTTTGATATTAGTCTAATTGGCCCATTTCTGTCAAAACGGAGTTGCGACTGTTCATGACGTTTCCTACATATATTTTGTTTGAAAAATGCTTTCACATTTCATGAGTGTCAAGGCGTCTTTTTACTAAGTAAATCCGGCATATCATACCTTTTAAGGATATATATCTTGAGTCTATAAATATAACTGATGAAGACATACATTATATTTTAACTGACCTTTTAAGGAGATAGCTCTCAATTCTTTGCTGGAAGGGGAGCTCGAACTGTTTCCTTGGCCTTCCTGTGATGTAGCAGCTTTGCAAGGAGGTGACAAATCCTAATGAAACAATACAGTAAATCAATAACTGAATCCAAGAATCCATCCGGTTGTGGCCTCCATCTCCCATGCAAGGCAAGCATGTTAGATTTCAGACTATTTATAGATGTTCTTCGGCACCAAAAAAACTTTGAGCCAAACAAAACAGAGTAAGATTTTCACTTGGAGACCAGCAGAGTTGTTAACTGAAGAGAGATTTAATCTTGTTAAATAACCTTGGAAAGTAAGAAAAATGATCTTTTTTATAAAAGAATTACTCCACTGCCATATTTGATTGCTCAGTCAAACAATATTTACAGTACAAACTGGTGTTTAAGAGCGGGGCTAAAAATATTGTGGGATTTAAAAAAGCCGCTTTAATTTAACGCCATAGTTATAACAGAGCAAGGGAGTCCCTAAGTTGTTTTTAATAATAATAATAATAATACTTATATAGCGCCGATATCAATATTGCTATTTTCATCAGCGCTTAAAAATAAAAATATTTCCAAAAAAAAAAATTACTTAGACTGCATAAAGTATACATGCATTAAGTGCATGAACCTACCAACAAGAGTTAAAACAATTATGTCAACACTAAACCTATAAAAATTACCTAAACTACTTAAATTGTAAAAACTGCATAAAACGTACTAAAAATGAGATTAAAAAAAGCTTTCTGAAATAAAAATGTCTTGTGTGTCTTTTTAAAAGATGCTCCTGAGGGGTTACTCCTAATCGCATAGGGCAATGAATTCCATAGTTGAGGAGCGGCAGCAGCAAAAGATCGATCTCCTAACGTTGTTAAAGTCTTGAATTTCACAGGGTTTAGTAGCAGTCCATCACAATCAGAGCGTAGCTTGTATTTACATGCTTCTCAAAGATTAATAAGTTTCTGGAGATAAAAAGGCGCTAAGCCATTGATAGCCTTATAAGTTAACAATAATATCTTATCTTACCGAAACAAGAAAAAAACATACACACTAAATTAGAGAATAAACATCTTAACAACTTGTAGACGAAAATTTGGTCTGACATTTAAGGTTTAGGTAGCAGCAACAATAGAGACAGACGCTGAAACAATACAACTTTTGTCAATTTTCCGTGTTCCGACGGTACATCCGTCATCATGATTAGTGTTACATATTTTTAGAATCACCGCTGCATTTAAATCGCGCGCGATATTACTTTGTTTTAAGCAAATATACATGCTGAAAACTAAGAACAGTTATAGTTAAAAACAACAGGCCATTTCCTAGTTTCCCCGGGCCTCTGTATCAAAACGAGGTTAAGTGCTCAGCCTTTGATATGGAAATAATTCTTCACTCTCATGCAAATAAAACTCAATTTCGCAAGAAAGGTTGCGACTTAGCCTGATTTTGAAAGTGAGGGTTTTTGGAACCCGGAAGTGGCGTATTAAAAAGCTAAAAGAGATAAAAAGCTTTAAATTCCGTATAAACTATTAAAAACATTAAAACCATTTTACATTAAATTGCTACTTTATATATTGAAAAAGCTCATTAAATAACACTTTTTTAAAAAAGCTGGGTATTGACTCATGGGAGATGGCTCCTAGGAACTCGGAGGTGCACAGAACTTTCTTTTGTTTTGGGGTGGGAAGGATACAAACGGTGGCTGGGCATGCGCGCTGGAGATCTTCTTGAATAGCGCGCGATCTGCTTCTTCTAAGACGTCATATATGTTAATTTGATAAGATATGTATTTGCGTTTAAAGCAGCGACGCTGTAGAAAATTCACGACCGTACTTAATTCAGGTGTTGAGGAGGTGTAAATGGTAAGACAATAAGTTAGTTTCGGTAGAATTATTGAATCGAAAAACGTAATTTACATCTGGTTTTTGAATGGTATCCCTCTTTACGCAAACACCTTATCACTGCACATAAAGGTACTTAT
This sequence comes from Porites rus, assembly GCA_964035705.1. NCBI lineage: Eukaryota > Metazoa > Cnidaria > Anthozoa > Scleractinia > Poritidae > Porites > Porites rus. Next base: position 7,206,060 of record OZ037999.1, read on the forward strand.
TGACTTCCGGCAGCTTAACCTAAGGTGCGCATTAAATCTGTGATTACTTTGTAAACTAACTCTTAACACATTTAAAGTAGAAACTTGCGTTATATTGTTAACATGGTCTATATCGTGGGCTTCTTCCTTACAAAGTATCAGTTTGTTACATTTTTTTAAGATTACATGCTATGGCATTATTTTGTGTCCAACTGAAAAACTGATTGACAACCTCACGAGAAAGATCTATTTCACTCGTACATACTTTGACTTGCAGGGCAGTGTCATCAGTATATTTGACTATGCTAGTAAGGACGTTATCCCTAATGGCCAAATCATGAATAAACAAAATTAAAAAGGTGGGGTCCAGTAACACTACCCTGGGAGGCCCCTTTGTTTACACTATGAGATTTATTGCGGAGCTCCGGCGCGCGAAGCGCGCCAGCAGAGCACCATGAGAAAGAAAATTTGGTAAACCATCTATGTAGCGTACGCCCGTAAACTCTTTGCAGGGGAGGGAAGGGAATCACGTGTCAGCCTGTCCGGGGGAGGAGTATGTTATAAATCGCACGATGCATTTGTGCAACCCGCCTTTTTCTTGGCGGGAAATCGCGCAAGAAATGGCGTGGCTGTCGTCGCGTTCAAAAACATGTTTACTTCAACTACTTCATTGCATAAGGATTTTGTGACCGTAGTGCTCAGTTTCTAGTAAACTGTTTCTGCGACTTGTTCACTGATAGCTGAAGCTGACAGAGTTTTGAGTCATCTTCTGATGTTTTTACCTGTCTTTTTGCACTGGATCTACAAAATGAAATACAGCAGCTATCAACATTCTTTTGTTATCCTTGGCTGGCTTTTTTACAGGGTTGTGGTTAAGAAATGCACCGCACGACAAAAAGAAATCGGGAATCATCGTTTTCAAAAATAAGTTACTCTTAGTAAGCTTACTTCGCCTTGCTGGACTATGCGAAAAGTCTTAAGCGATTCTGGCCTTACTTGATGGGTTTCCGTGCTGCATCTCGACCGGTAAGCTTGAGTAATTTTATTGCATTTTATGTGTTTTCTTTTTTCACGTTTATGCCGTCATTTTACGCACATTTGTAAGATTTGAGACAATTTATCTGAAATAGTAAAGAACTTAAAAAGTCTTAAGACATTTTCTGACCGCGACTAGAAGAAAAAGTTCTGAAAAATAGTTTGGTTATCCTATTGTTTGTAAAAAAAAAGCTTTGAGCGATATTCTTGCCTGGAGTTCATCTTGCAAAATAGCAAACACGGCGAAGGAGGCTTAAAACTTAAGGCTAAATCTGCAAGGTTTTATTCGAGACTCAGGATTTTCAGAGACACTTTACTATCAAAACACGTCTTCGGGAATAAAAATTGTTGACCTTTAAATGTTTCTTTGTATTATATTTCTTGTCTTGATTGTTTGTCAAGATCTCGTTCTTACATGATCGTTTTGCCAGTTGTTGTATTCAGTCGTCCGTGAACACCGCATGCAAGAGTACTTAAAATGCCGCGTGTATCAAATGAATATGGCATTTAGGAAGTAAAATGCAAACGAAAATGATTCTGAGACCTCTTCTTCATTACCAGCGTTCATTCAAATACTCGACAGCTCTCATTGTAAGTTTTGGCGCTTGGCAAAATTCAGAATTGGCTGGTCGGACGGGTGATTTTGTAAGCTCAATTAAAATATATTTTCTTCGAAATTTTTTCCTCAAAGCCCGTTATTACTCCGCATACTAAATAATGGTCGATTGGCCTGACTGAAAAGTCCCGTCTAATGGTGAATTTTCTATATAAAAGCGTTTTATGATGCTGTTATTTTTATCATTTGTTGTGGAAGGGAAGCGTGTGTTTTGATCCTCCTGAATACTGAATGAGTGCAATTTGTCTTGTAAGATTATTCCGTAAAAAACTGCAGAATTATCATTAAAATAGGGCAGAAAATGACATGAATTCTGTCCGAGGTCTGAAAACAAACAACGCCTGATAGTTCTGTTTACATCAGAGATGGTGTAAAAAGGCTGGTTTACGCGCTACCAGCCAGAATTGTAGCGAGCCACTCAAAAAAATTCCAACCTGATTTTTCATTTTGGCCTTTCCTGTAGACAGAGAGACACCGATAAGTTGTAACGAGTAAATTGGCTGCCACCAGGGACTATCGTCAGTGTCTTTACGGCCTTTATAGCATAAAATTGTAAAATAAAGGTGGTATAGGTGGGCATGGATGAGGTGAATTTGCTTGGGAAGAATTTGTTTTCCGCACCGAATCTACTGTGGCCAAAGGTGATTTCTATTTATTAGGTGTACAAATGAGACTATTAAGCCGATGTAAGATTTTAGATGTTGCTTCATTTATGCACTGTTTGCAAATTATTTTTTCTCTTAAGTCACCCAGCCGTCATATGGATCTCCCCAGTTCACCGATTTGCGGATTACAAATTTATTGTTTGATTTAAATTATAAATTAATTACTAGAGCTACGCTTTTAGCCATGGCTAAATCTATATATTAGGTAACGCTCTTACATATTAGTCGTTGTTTCCTATCCACTAGAAAGCTTAAATACCAGTTCACTACATATGGATTAAGAGGAAGAGCCTTAAGTTTTTCCCCAACTAATGAGCGTTGCACATTATCAAAGGCTTTTGAAAAATCCATTGCAAAAGGCTAACATAGCTACAATCCTTATCATCAAGTGCCTTTAAATAGTTGTACTGTATTTGAATTAAGGCGTCCGCGCAACTACAGCAATCCCTACACGAAAATTGGGTGTCCGTCAGATTTTCCTCAAAGACTTTCTTACTGTAGTGATGATATTTCTTTCAAAACAGCGCGCTATGACTGGAGTCACGTTAATCCCATCATAAGGGTCACAGCATGAAATAGACATAAGGCTTTTATAAACTCGTTTGTGGATCACGCACATAAATACAGCCCCTATCCTCTTTAACCCGAAAAGGCTAAGCTTATTGGAAGACATCCTCATTGTCACTCTCGTAGGGTAAAACAGACTAGCGTGCCACGTAATATCGACTTCACCCTACCAACATCTACAGAGAATGCAGAAGTGTGAATGCACAACAGCGTTCGCTGCAGAAACAGATTCTAACATTACCAATGCTAAGGATCAAAATCCACCAACCATGAGTGAGGTTAGAAATGCACCAGTCACTAGCAACCAGGGTGCTACTAAGAAGTCTTCACGCCCCGATCAATAACAAAGACAAACGATAAGGGGTCTTTTTTAAAAAAACACGAACTAAGAAGTGTACTATTTGTTAGTGTTTTACAAAACATTCATATAACTTTCAAAGATGCCGAGCTCATAATGACTTTCACATATTTCTTTTAATCTACCTGAGAAAATTCTGTCGGCGCGGCACCAGTAGGTAAGGTCTGTTCGCCCTCAGTTTTAATGGCATCTAATGAAGGGTCATCAGGAAGGGAGGTGTTTTCAACTGGTTCAACAATTCCTGAAAAACAATAAAAAAAACGTGAATAAAAACGTGAAACTATCGATTTGTTTCAAAGAAGTAATGAACTGTACACGAAACGTTGAGGGGAAACTCGGTCACGTGGTACAAATTGGCGTTTGCCGTAAACGTGATTCTAAATCTCTCCAATGCGTAGGTAGTGCTTCTGATTGGTTGAATCAAATTTCCCACGCGGCACGACCAATTAGAAGCACTACCCAGATCTGGGTAGTGACGCGTCATCAGTATGGAATTTCTGCGTTCGTTTCTCAGACGTCATTTAGCGGGGAAACCAGTGGTAGTGTTTTCTCAGGCTATACGTGCTCAGGAACATGATGAGTACATAATTATTACTATTCAAAACGGGGGTCATTGCCTTTCCTTTCCTGCATTGTGAGGTCACCTTATAGTAGTAATGCAGATTGTTAAAAAAAAAAAGGAACAGGGGGCAAACTCGTTTCTAAGGCGTTTCCCAACTCATTGTTACTCTAAACTACTACGCGTAACAAGTGTTTTTTGGCACCTACCTTCATTTTTCAAAAAGTTCTTTCGGTAAGCTTTGTACTCCTCTTCACTGATGGTCAGCGTTAATTCCACTGAGTCAAGGCCCAACTGTTGTAGAATGTCCTCTGTGACAAGGTACCTCTGCGCCACTTCTTTTAGATGGCCCGTGCGATAATCTTCCCAGAGTTCATCAAGAATACGCAGTGAGCTACACCGAACTGTGATTATCAAGCTTCCACTCTCCGTACCAACAATTAGTACTTCGCGCACCTGACTTAAATGCTGATAAAAACCATTTACCTCATCTGGAGTTGAGGGGTTGATGTTTTTAAATAAACCAGCTGCAATAAGATTCATAGTTTGTTGTGTAGTAGGATATGCTCCTTGTTCTCTAGCGTCACAATCGATATGGATGTCAAGTTTTTCTGCTGAAAACATACAAACAAATATTTCACAAGTTTTGGTTGTTCTTATTGTGGTCATAATTAAAAGCAGAGCAAATTGGCAGAAATTAGTTCTAAGGAAAGTGACTAACAAGACTATCTAAAACGGGTACAGCTTCTTCACATAAATAAATTTAGGTTCAGTCCACTGAGCATCGCATTTGTCTGGTTTACAAGATAAAGCATTTTATCTGTCTTATGGCATCAGAGATAAAATATATATACTTTCAAACCTTCTAGAGTTCTAGTGCGTCAAAGAAACAAAATCCATCTCAAAATTAAAGGAGATGGGTCCAACGATTGACGATAAAGAAGGATAAAAAATTCAGTGAGGACAAAAAGGACAAGAAAGTCTTGAGAGTGATTCTGCGTTATTGATCGGCAAAGAAGTTTGAGAGACTAAAGAGGCTGTCTCAGCAAAAACCGCCCACTCAATTTCGCGTGAAAAATAATTTCGCCTGAAACTCTGGCAAGTTAAAGGCTTTGTCGAGGCTATAACTTTGATTCACAATAATTTCCTGGCCGCGCTGGGGGGCGCTGAGTATTTTGTCCCGCCACGGCCAATTTGCACATCTTGAAAATTGAAAATTAGGCATTTTTTGCGGCGCTGTAAAATGTTTGGTTTGCACCATCTCCCAATAAATTTTATATCTACTTTTAGGTAAACACCTCCAGTTTTTCATGAAAGTAATAGTTAATTTAGCTAAAAAGACGAAATGAAGCAAAATACGACCCCAAGTATATTGCCTTGGAGGGAAATTACCTTTGGGACCTAGCTGAAAGCTCTAGACCAAACAGATGAAAAGACGGATCATCCGTTTTTAAGAATATTCAAAAACTCATGTACGATTTCAGTAGTGCGACGGGTGCGCTTGCACCCCCCCCCCCCCCCCCACAGGCGCCAGAGGTCCACTTTTTTTATTGATCAGCGACTTAAAACAAATGAAGTAAGGATATCGTTCTTATTCTAGTTTACTGATTGTGTAGTAAAATTGAAAATGCTGTAAAAAAAGGTCACAAGCTTGACTCACCCTTTCCACAAAACGTGTTTTAACCTTCGTGAAGTATAAAAGGGGATTTGGTGTGAGGGGTGGCGAATGGTACCACGAAAAACGTGGGTCTCGGAAAATTTTGGCAGGTTCTCGAAATCTCGGAAGCGTTTTTGATAAGTCTCGAAGTCTCGTTTTTGCATGGTTTGTTTTTACTTTTTTTGAGTCTCAAAACTTTTTACCAAACAGTCTCGGGTTCGGATTTCTAACTAGGATCTCGGCGTCTCGGTGAGTCCCCTGGTGTGCCTACAAGACATTTTTGTTGCCCAATAAAATTCCCTTTAGGGTTTGTTTGCCATAGTTTTCTCCCAAGTGTTGGATCTGAATTGTTATTTTGACAGTCGGCGAATATGAGAATTCCCGTCAGCTTTGACCCAGCTCTTTGTGTTGCTTAGAGGATATTAAAACTCCTATTAAAGCTACATAACTCTTTGTGGAGAAACGTTCTTTATATGGCGACGTTTTTTTGTTGTTGAAAGTATATAATTGTCACCACACCATGTTAGTTTTAAATACATTTCCAGCCATTTCAGAGGGCTTAAATTTAAAAATTTTCCGGGGGATCATGGCCTCGTACCCCCCTTGGTGACTTACGTTAATGAGTTCGAAGTGAAAATTGAGATTTCAGAGCTACAACCTCGAATAAACCTTCCATTCAACCGGCTCTGCAAGGTCAAACGCAGGCTTACACGTAAACTGGATATGTAGGAACCTGGAAATACGGAAAACCGGAAATTCGGAAATCCGGATCATCCGGAAATCGGCAATTCTGAAATTAATCAGAAACTGAAGCCAAGCATAGATGCATTCGTTTAGAGCTTCCTCTCGACGCCGAGACGAGCAAAGATAAAACCTTCCAAATAAGCAAACCGTAGCTGTTTGATTTTCACTAAACTGACACGCGCTTACACGATAGATTGCGTTCGGCAAATAAGCTCCATAAGAAACAGTAAATATCATTTAAATTGAGTGGGGCGGTTGTCAGCATGAAGGCTCTTGCAAATCGCTTGTTGAAAGCGGATAAATAGTCCCGGCCGCTAAAGTTTATAAGAAACCGATCATTACTTACAGAGGGGAGGGGAGGGCTTGAGCAAATGGAGAAAAGTCTCTTCAAATTTTACTGACCTTCCTCCTCGTGAAGCACATTTTTTGTTATTCTCTTCCCATCTTATCCCGTCTCTGTGACTATTTTTACAATCAGAACTAGCTTGTCCTCCTCCCAAACTTTACCTAATTCTTTCATGATATTGTTCGTCATGATCGATCGTAAAGGCAGAAATAGAGGTGGGGTCTATTTTTGGTTATATTCGCATTAGCATTAATTATACTGTTCGTGAGGATCTTTTAAGAAAATGAATTTAGGGTTTAATTCGGTTTAATTCATAACCTATGCAAGTGAAAAGCGACAGGACTTGATTCCGTTTCTGCCAGACCTCGAAGTGAATGTCCCAATCATTTCTCATCTGTCATTTATTCACAACTGATCGATTGAAAATGGTATCTTTCCCGACGAGAGGAGAAGTGATAGAATTACATAATCCTCTTTACCAGAACTATGGAAAGAGAAGCGATTCTTCTAACGCGCCCTTAGCAGCAGGGACACAAATGACGCAGTGCAACATAGAAAAGAAGGAAAATAACCATTTAGGCGATTTAATCTCTTTGTTGGTGTTTCGTACCATGTGACTTACATCACCAAGCAACCGATTTCTTACGCTCAATCTCCAGCCTTGGGTGTTTCGATGTGCCCGCGGTACTCCCCACCCGGAAATACTGAGCCTACACATTTCTGTTATCATTGCGCAATTTATTTCAATCTAACGCTCAACAAACCGTCCAACGTACGTAAAACCATTGTATCCCGTGCACTCAAGAGCATTCATGCTGGCAATTTTGTCAATGCAGGTAAGATTTGCAAATCCTCCCTTAAGTATATTTCCCAACGTACTGAAAAGGTAGTTCCTGCACAGAGTAATGAGTGTCTAGTTTTCAAGAATGATTTGCACGTGCCTCTTCAATTTGTATTCAAGTCCTGCCACAGTGCTCAGACAGCAAATGATTTGCTCGTTGGGGTACCAAAGAGATAGGTTCCTTATTATACTTTCATCATACATCTCTAATCTCAGAGGTTATCGATAGTTATAATTACTAAATTACCATCTTTACGCGAATGATACAAAGCTCTACCTGACCTTCAAAACTGACGACGTAAATGCGGACATTGAAAGCATTGTTAGCTATATGGCCGAAATAAGTAGTTAGATGGGACAGAATGAGTTAAAGCTTAATTTAGCTTAACTTGACTGATATGTTGCTTATTTACTCCTGGTTTCGTACCGCGGTATCTTCTCTTGACTGAGAGCATGTAATTTGGTTAGGAACGAATTTCCGTATCCAAAAAAGTCACCAGCCTTGATGTTATTGGTGTTATCTTTGACAAGCATATGACGTTTGATGGAGAAATAGATCGAGGTTTTGGGTCTTCAATCCGCCATGTAAGGAATATATTCAGAATTCGCGAATATCTAGATGAAAATTCTGCCTCGAAGGTTGTACATCCAATTAAAACTAGGAGACTGGATTATTGCGACCATATGTATTTTGGAATGCCCAAGCAAAAGTTAATTTCGGCACACCACTGCTAGTTTTGTCACTGTTAAGAAGAAATATGAGCACATCACCCCCCACAATATTAGAACAAAACTCCATTGGTTGCTGGTCTCGTATCGGATTGTGTTTAAGCTTCTTCTTTTTACGCATGAAGCTCTTATAAAATTGGTTTCTGCCCTCAATATCTGGCGGATCCGCTTTTGCACCATCAGAAATCGATAAGGACCTTACGCTGAAACTCTCAAGACTTACTAATGTAACCTAGAACTAAAACCTATGGGAACAGGGCTTTGCTGTGTGGGCACCGAAGATTTGGAACTCTTTTCCTTTTAATATACGACATTCCAGCACACTCCACGGTTTGCTTGTTTCATTTCTCAAACGTATTAGGCATTTTCTCCCTCTCGACATCCAACTCACGACACCCACGACAATTCTTTAGTGACAGTCCAATTTTGATTACTTTTCCGTGGTATCAGCTATCTGTTCTTAGGGCCTGTTTGCATGGAGGTGGGGGACCCCAGGTACATGAGGTAACCCGCTTAGGTGGGGTAACCCGCCTGTCCATGTAATCTCTCATTTTAATTTGATCACGTTTACATGATAGGTGGGGTGACCCGCCACATGTTACCTACCCATCTGGGGTCCCCCACCTCTTCAAAATTGCAGAATCACTGATGCAGCACGCGTTTTAACTTTTTCTAATAATTAGAAAAATAATTAATTTTTCTAATAATTAATGCATTTTTGTTTTAATTATTATCGCACTACTGACTGTTTCAGAAGTTAAATTGGGTGAAACTTGACTACCAGCGCTTGGTCAGTAAAGTAATTTTGATGTACTGTCTAATATTGTGAATGACGCGGTTACTGCATATCTGAGTTTGGCGTTTTGTACGTCTTCCTGCTTCTCTAACTTACCACTTAAGACAGAGTCACCATGGGCTTGCCCTTCCTCAGCCACGCCCTGATTATCGCTAAAGCAGTCTTTCCTACAGTCGACCGGAGCTGTGGGACAGCTTTCCCCTGGAGATCAGAAAAATGCCATCAATGACTTGATGAATTCAAATCTAAGTTAAAACTTTCAAAGTTGGCAGCAATGCTTCATGATTTTTTAACTACGTTTTATGCACAGCTTCCTTGTAAAGCAGACTTTCTTACTTTTTCTTTATTCTTGTATTTAACGTAATAAGTTGACTTAGTAGTTACATATTTATAATATATGTAACTGCTAAGTCAACTTATTATTAATATATTTATAATATATATAGTTATAGATTTGATCCATCGTGAAATGTTCGTGTGAACACGTTCTGCGATCTATAGGCTGAAGGTTTTTACGTGACTTTGATTAATTTGCCTTTCTCTGTTTTGTAAGCTTCCAATCAAGAAAGCATAAAACTCGGGGTCGGCCAACAGCGGAATGTTTTGGTCAAGCTTAAATGACTCAAGCTGTGAAGGGTAATGGTTTAGAAAACTATAATTTTGCTTTTCAACTGCTTATCAAACAAATGGTTAATTCTTATCTTTGTGAAAACGAAGCGCGCATTATACACCCCAGCGTTAACAAAGGGGAGCAAACGCAAGCTTTACCTTCATCTTTCGACAGTCTTGGTTGCTTTCGATCTGGGACACCACTTGGAGGTAATGATGACCTTTTACCTTTTTTCACAGGTTGAACTCCCTCTGATGAGCCTGAAATTTTATCATTTCATTTCGTTCAATTTTTTTCCATTGAGTAAACTACGTTTTTTACAATAACTGACCGATTTTTTCTCCCACGCTGATTGGTCGAGAGCTATGGACCATGGAAATAACAGGATAGTTGGCCAATTTGTTTGCCTTTTTTCTCTCGAGAAACGTCAATAATAGATACAATTATTATTCATTCAAAATATTTCTCCGTTTCTGATTGGCTAAAATCTCACGCATAATTCATCATAACCAGCTACTGTCGACCAAATTTGGAAGAATTTTGCGATACGTGAACTGATGACGTCAATCGTCCAGCAAAATATTGCCAGATTATTGAACGGTTAACCGGGAAAACCTAGGGACGAGGTTAAGTTGTTTTGCTAGTGAATACAAAATGGCGGAACAGTCATTTCACTCGTTTCACGAGGAAGAAATAGGCGAACCATTGGCTAAACAAAAAAGCAAGAACAGCAAGAAGACAACTCGACGGATGACATCTGCTATTTGGAGAATATTTGCACACCTGAACAACCCATTATCTCGTAAATTTGCCGATAAACATGCACTATCGAAAATGAACTTCACATCGATGGAGGTAAGCATGTTTTAGCTTGTCTTTAACCTATTCGAAAATACACTTTAAGCGACACGAACTAAGCAGGTGCCTAGGGCATACTGTTACAAAGGCTGTGTAACCTTCATGTCCAACGAAATTTAAAATCAGTTGTTAAGCCAATCAAAGACGACGATAATACTTTGTTTTGATGCAAGAAATAAGCCAAAAGACAAAGTTTAAAATGTCCCCAGATATAACTGTGAGTATGGCACGTTTCTTATCACTGCGACTTCTTACTACAACGAACTCACTTGTGTCTCCCGCAGTTCTGTTAATTAAATACAGGTGTACAAAAACACAGAGACCTCACTTAAGACAGTGTGATCTCTAGCCTGTCCAAGCGCCTGCTACGCAGGCTAAGTGATCTCTTTACCTCGAGAGATGTTGCACATTATTTCAACCAGTCTGTTACAGTGATCCTGCCAGTTGTACACTTTTGCATAGTTTTCACATACGGTTTTAGATTCATCAAGACGGATTTTCCTTTTTTTTTTCCGGGCACCTCTGATAGCATTGGCCCAGTCTTTAGGATCTTCTGACTCCACTACACAGTATGGACCGAACGGAACTTCCTGTAAAGCCTCGCCAAGACCAGAGTTCCCACTGACCAGCACAGGCAGACCAGCAGATAAAGCCTCTAGGGCGGCTAGCCCAAATCCCTCAGTTCGTGATGGCATTATCGCAAGATCTACTTCACAAAACAACCGGGCTAACTGCTCCCTGCTCTCATTGAAACAACGTACAGTTAGTTGACTGCGATCAATGCCTTGCTCGAGTAACAAATCTTTTACATTCTCCTCTTTGCCACTTGGAGCTCCAACAAACAAGAGTTTATATGGTTCTGGCTCGTCTTTCAACTGGGCAATAGCGAGAGCAGCGATGTCATATCCTTTCAGCTGAAAGTCTTCATTGTCACCACGTCCAAACACCAAGACACTGAATGTTTTTCTCTCTTCAGTGGCTTGCTTTACATTAGCAAATTCTGAGAAGATGCCTGGGGTAAGATTAAGAACATGTTGATCCTTTCCACAGGCACGGAGATAACCTGAGAAAGCTTCAGCCAGCTTGGGTCCAACAGCTACAACTTGATCAGCTTTTTCACAGAGTTTTACCTCATCCTGGTGCTTTTTCCCACCTTTCGAAATGGCAGCTGCATAGGACTTGTACATTCCAAGCTCTTCAGGAGCTGTATGAACGACCTGAATCCACTTACAATGATGATATCGTTTTATACCCTGCACTTGCCGACCAAGAACAGCCCCATGTCCTATCACACAATCCACAGAATGGCTTTCAGGAAGAAAGGACAACCAGTCAACAGGGTCATAACCTTGCATTTCTTCTGCTTCAATAAGCTGTACATTGTGACTTGCAGCAACTCGTTTATCCTCTTCGCTGCACTGAGGGAGATAAACACTGACCTCCACGCTGCAGTGTTTTGCCAACTGAATGGCCAGCTCTCGGTTGATGGTTGACAGGCCTCCTTTTGTTGATCCCCATTCACTGCTTAATAGAGTTACTCTTAATTTATTGTATGAAGTGGATCCTAAATTGTCTCCATGGTCTTCCCGTGATGTAGAGGCTGTGCTAGGAAAGGATGACAATTCCTAAAAGAAGAGTGGCATAAATTTATTAAAGGGTTTATTAAAAAGCTAACCTGAGATCAGGCTCAATTTTAGCAGTTCTCATATATTCTCTCTTACGTAGTCCCGCTCAAATTTCTCTTTTCGTTTCGCCTTGCCCGCCGCAATGTTATTTACAAAGAGAAACGAAAATAGAGCCTGATCTCAGGTTATTAAAAAGCCCTTTTAATAGTAAGTTCTTGCAAACTTTAATTAAGCATTGTCTTCCACTGCTTTTCCGTCAGTGAGTGCACTTGAAAAAACTGACTAGAAAAACATGCAGGAAATTTTTTTAGCTTGGGCTACCTGTGGTGTCTCAAATATATGTATATCTCTATGTATACCTAAATCCTCTATTAACCCCCCGCCCCCTGCCAAATAAGCCCCCACCCTCCTTTTCAAGGGAAGAAAGTTTTTAAGCCTGCACTCTCTTTTAACCCTCCACTCCCTTTACATTCTTAAATCATAGACTGTATAAATTAATTATGCACTGTAACACTTCACGTGGACTGGCCCAGTATGATTTATTCATGTGGTTGAAAGGGAGGGGGACAGAGACAACTTGTAGGGTGAAAGGTCAGAGATGACGCATGTTACTAAGAGTGTCTCAGCAGCACAGTACATCTGTACCACACTAAGAGGTGTGGACTACATGTACGTAAACTGCCCATTTAATGATATGCAATTAATATAATGATAACTTAGGGAAAATGCTTAGATCATTAATTAAATTCTCTTAACTACATGCAATTCTTTTAACCCTTTAAACCCTAATATCAAAATTCAAATTCTCATTTGTTGTCCCTATTTGTTTTCAATAGAAGTAGTGGGGAGAATTTGTTGAAGTATCAAATAGATTCATCTAGTGTGATCAGGTCCTCAATTCTCATGACCACTGTGTTTTATAAAGAAGTGATACTACAAGCAGAAATTTGATGCTGATCAATCTTAGGGCTTAAAGGGTTAAGGAATGCATTGAGATCAGTCTGGAGAATTTGTATGTGGATACTGGTGCTTATAAAGGGTTGAAACAAGCCATTGAAGCCCACACAGCAACAGTTTATCTTCATTTGAGTACCATGAATTGCCAAGAACTATTCCCAGCCCAACTCCCCCCACCCCACCCTGGATGGGATACTAGTTCACCACAGCATTGCTTGCAATGGTATGTGGCCAGTTTAAAAAAAATAAACAAAATTAAAGACCTGTGAGGGAAGAGGTAATGTGAAAAATACTTTCTTGACTAAGATCAAAGTGGCTGTGAGCCACAAAACTCAGAAAAATTTATGTTGATAGTAAAATCTATATTAGACATTAATTGTTACATATTTAATGAGTCGAATAATGTTATCTTTTTACCAGATATTTTAGAATTTAGAGCTCATAAAGAAATACTTTATTTCAATTTTTTTACATTACATTTTTTTTTGCTTATGTCTATGTTATCCCTTTAAGAGGGGGGCATTGGGATTTTCGGTTTTGGCTATTTTTTTTTAGATCGGTTTTTCGGTTTTTGTTGCAAAAGACTTCGGTTTTTCGGTTTTGGTGGTCATTGCGGTTTGCAGATTTTTCGTTTTTTAGCATCTGGTTTTCGGTTTTCGTGAAAAATACTAGCGGTTTTTCGGTTTTGGTACCCGATGTGGTTTTTGGTTTTTCCTATTTTGTCCTATTTTGGGTTCCGGTTTCTGTTCGATTTGAGCCTGATCACAAACTGTGGCAATAACAAAACAGTTTAAAGACTGTTAAGCTTATTCAAAGCTATTACCAAGGGAGGAAGTACGCGCTCCAGTCAAAAGACTCACACTATCTTTAGAAAAACACTAAGCTGGAGTTTACTGAGTCACAATTCAATTCTTCATAGTAAATTTATGCAGCTTCAGTATAAGCTGCAGTTCACTCTTAAAATTTTGGATCTGTAAGTCACTATCCGTGATAATTTAACATTCTGCAAAGAAAACTGACGAGCTGGGCCCAGCGTGATACAGCACGGCAGAAAAACATTACACTCACGGACTAAAGAAAATCGCTTAGTTATTCAGATCCAGAAGGCACTTTGGAGAAAATTGGAACCCTTATTCAGCCGTAATAAAAAAGCTTTACGCTTCAAAAGAGGTCATTAAAGAGAATGTGCTTGCATCAGAGGGCAAATCCTGCTGACCAGAAAACAATAACTAGAGTCAATTGATATGCATGTCATGACCTCTCAGTGTGAAACATGCGGCTAAAATCACATTTGCTCAGTATAAATGCAGAACCTTCCAGAGCATAATCTACCCAGCAGATAAAAACAACTTTACTGGAATAAGCAGCATTTTGGCATGAGGTAAAAGTCGTGTAGGCCTACCACCCCCTTTTATTGCTAAGATACGAAGGCTTCAGACAAAGTCCATGACATTCACAAATACTTTGGTGAAATTAGTGTTAGTTTAGTTTGCTCTGCAGTATGCCCCACTTGTCCACTTGTTACCATTGTGTCAGTTTTTGACGGTTTTGTATGCGGTTTTCGGTTTTGGCCCAATTTTTTCGCGGTTTTGCGGTTTTGGATGATTTTTTTCTTCGGTTTTGCGGTTTCTAATATACCCCAATGCCCCCCTCCTTTGATGAAATAATGATTATTATAATGTTGACAAAAACAACCGGTATGTATTTTTCTGTAATTCCTGATAATGCACACGATCTTTTGAGATCATGACACTGTGGTCATTCTCTCGTGTTCTACGAAATAATTTTTTTACATCATAGATCACGTTTCATCTCTTACATGTTACTGATCATGCCTGTTGAATATTAAAGAAGGAAATGCAAAAAGGCAGAAAAAAATACTCAGAATACATTATTTTATAGCTGTATTTTCTGTCTTAAAATTTGTGCTTGGTAATGCACAAAAGGAATGCTTAATTACGCACTATTAGAATCATTGAGAATTTACTTTGCTTGAATAATATTTAGCACATTTAACCTCATCGCTAATGATGAGCTTGGGCAAGCAAGAGCACACAAGGAGCCCTGCAATTGAATTCCCTGAGAGCCATCCCGTAGGTCACTTGCTGAAGTGTGAGAAGCCTGATAGCCAACTCGCTCAAGTTGAAGTATTGCTTTTGAACGTTATTGTAGTGAAATAATAATTGATCTTTAGCAAGTGTAATCCATTCAAAGTTAAACTTAACTACAAACATTGAGAGATCAACTTTGTGGTGACTTTAGGACCCAAGGCCGAACATTTAGCAATAAACTTTGTTTGTAAGTTAGTTTTCTGGTAGACCCGTTTTGAAATTTGAACATCTTCACATAGTTTAATGTTAAATCAATAGTTAACTTTGAAGTTATGCTGAAAATGTTGCATTTGAGATGAAACTGAGACAAGATGTGTACGTAGTAAAACTTAAAATTACAGTACCAGAAATCAACTTTGTCTAACTTTGTCTGTAAGTAAATTCGTTTGAAATTTGAAAATGTTCACATAGTTTTATTTCAATGAATAATTCAAATTTAAAGTTAGGTTCTAAATGTTTTCTTGAGATGACATAAACTTATCAATCTCTGTTTTCGTGCCTCGTGTGTTTTGCTGGACAGACTAAAAAAAAAGAGAGACTGCTCATAGTCTATCAAGTGTGCTCTATCTGCATAAGAAATACATATTGCCTTGTAAAAAGATGACAAATAGGTCAAAGATTATAAAAAATTGTGTCTTAAGATGATAACAGTTAATTTTAAGCGGTACTCGGCCGATAATCTCTAAATACGGCAAATTAAGACCATGAAAAGGAAAATAGGAAATTCCTGGGGGGTGGGGGGGTATACATGACCCCTCTGGAACAGAAATTCCAAGGGGGTGGGGGGTCTAATCAGAAGAACCATCTGTGGGTGGGGTATGGATATTTTCTGGAATCACACAATGAACTTTTGTGCACTAATTCGCAGACAGAAAATACCAATGGTCCAGACAATGTGTGGGCCAGCCGCAATGCAGGCTAGGTGACTGCAGAAATCCTGGTTTTTCATAGAAATGATATCTTGGCACTCTGACTTTCACAGGTTCAGAGAACTGGGCTTCTTTCAGTTTTCCTAGAGGACAGCCTTGTGTACTTGTCGTGGTATTTTTTTCTAATTTGCTTTATTTCAAACTTATCTGAACCTTATCATACTCAAAACTAGTAAAAATAAAAAAAATTAATTAAGGATAAAAACTGAATTGAACCACAACATATGTGTACTCTGATTAATAATATTCTCACTTATATGTACAGTCATTAAGTACATACAAAAAAAAAAGTACCATGAACAGCGACCTATAAGGACTTCTCAGTGCTTCAGAAAAACCAAAATCCAATCCAGTGGAGCAAGTTTCGTCTCATTCTGACAAAGTAAACAAATATGAAAACATTTCAGACAATGATGAAGGATGAAATATAAATGACTTAAGTTTTATAACCACATTAAAGGGACAGCTTCACGGTTAAGTGCATGCTCATTAATTAAATTACTATTTTCCAGTTTATTATTAATTCTATCAGTAAATAATCCCATTCACATGTATTTCAGCATTCTTAGAGTGTATTTCACAGTAGAAGTGTATTTCAGAGTAGCTTAAAGTAGGATGGAGGAGTACTAAAATCGCAGAAAAAATTAGTAGATTATGCCAACACTTACCAACATTATTGTTGACCCGAAGGTTTTATTCCATGGTTGATTAGTTTACAGCTATTTGCAAATATTTAAGTTGATCAAGTGCAAGTGACTGCCAAGGAGTGTGCAGATTGTTTCTTTGACAACATATTGCTTGCATAGACAATACAGCATGTCCCGGCAGAGAAACAGCATTTTGGTAAATGAGCATGAGCTGAACCGTGAACCTGTCCCTTTAAAGCTAGCCTCTCACACAGACGTTCTTTGGCAATTTCAGAGCCATGTTATAGATGACAAATCCAATGGAACAAAGAGCTAAAGCGATGATACCCTGCGAGCGGAGGTTTCTTTCTTGCATGGCTTTTAGCGTTTTTATTAACGAAGTCGTTCGCATGGCTAGTCTTTCGCGTAGTTACTTTGTTTATGCCCCCAGGCCTGAGAAACATAAATAAACCAACTTTGCGACAGAGCATTAGTCACGCGAACGACTTCGTATTAAAACGCTAAAAGCCATGCAAGAGAGAAGGTAAAAGCCGAGGATCTGATCAATTACCCTCCAAACAGAGTCTCCTTCAATCTTCCGGTTCACCGGCTTTCCACTCTTCGGCTTGATTTGTGTCTTGATCCTGGAGCATTCACTAGCTCCCAGTATTAAATGCATGGGCAGTTCGGGCTTCGTATCTTCATCATCCATCATCACACCAGCGGGGTGCGGAAACATCTTGATCTTATCATTATACTGAGGATTTGGAATTGACAGCAGAACACCCTTGTCCACCTTGCTCACTGTTGTTTTCATCTCAAACTTCCCTCGAGTACATGTATTTGAAATTTTCATGTCACACTGCTCTATTTTCTGGGTGGTTGAACACATCATCATCTCTATTCTCCTATGCTCTGTTCTTGATGGTTGTTTTCCAAGGTGCTTGATTAGTGCTGCTGAGGCATACGCACTACCAGCGCCCCTTGCTAATAATGCTCGGCATGTTATCCCATCCACATTGACGACTGGGTGAACTAGCTCGAATGGTTCGTATGTTCCCTTCTATTCCTTCCCCACTGCAATAATTTTTTTTTCTAGTATGTAGTTAATTGTTCTCTTATGTAATTTAGCTAAGTTTTATTTTTTGCAGTGAAAATGGAATAAATTAAATTAAATTAAATTTTGGTAAATGAGCATGCGCTGAACCGTGAACCTGTCCCTTTAAAGCTAGCCTTTCACACCACAGGGAGCCCACACAATCTGTTTGTGTAGCCGATTGTTATTTTATAGTAAATGTACTGGATTTACCGTTTGCTTCACCTATAGCGATATATCGCTAACTATGTATATAAATCAATGATAAATAAACGTTGAATTACCTTACCTGTGGTATATAGTCGTCCTTTTACCTCAAAAGCGGTTTTTTGAGCGATTTTGAATGAATTTGAGTTCGCCGTTGACTGTTCCATATATAAGAAGGACAAGGGGGGAATCCTTGTTTTGAAAGGGTTCCAGCGCCGGAGCGATTTTTCCCCCCAAAATCGCATCGCTCCGCTTTCAAACTTCGCAGCGTTAAGGTCTAAAGATTCACGATTCTTCTCGTACCTTTCAATCGAAAATCCATCCAAACGGCCCGGAGCTAGCCCTCGAAGAAAATCAAAATCCCACAGTATTCGAGCGGCAGGAATGCGTAGCAAGATTCATACGTGCCAGCCAGAAACCGTCCCGCTGATTGCCTCTTTTTGATTGGATGTCGTTAAACAACAAACGCTTACCAAGTCTTCTTCATCAGTTATTATTTAACCATTTGGTTAACGACATCCAATAAAAAAAAGGCAATCAGCGGGACGGTTTGTGGCTGGCACGTATGAATCTTGCTACGCATTCCTGCCGCTCGAATACTGTGAGATTTTAATTTTCTTCGACGGCTAGCTCCGGGCTGTTTGGATGGATTTTCGATCGGAAGGTACGAGGAGAAACGTGAATCTTTCTACCTTTTTGCTACGGAGTTTGAAAGCGGAGCAATGCGATTTTGGGGGGGGGGGAATCGCTCCGGCACTGGAGCCCTTTCAAAACATGGATTCCACCCTTGTCCTTCTATTATAAGCAACAGTCAACGGCGAATTCAAACTCCTTCAAAATCGCTCAAAAAACCGCTTTTGAGGTAAAAGGACGACTATATACCACAGGTAAGGTAGTTCAACGTTTATTTATCATTGATTTATATACATAGTTAGCGATATATCGCTATAGGTGAAGCAAACGGTAAATCCAGTACATTTACTATAAAATAACAATCGGCTACACAAACAGATTGTGTGGGCTCCCTGTGTTCACACAGATGTTCTTTAGCAATTTCAGAGCCAGGTTATAGACGACAAATCCAATGGAACAAAGAGCTAAAGCGAAGATACCCTGCAAGCAGAGGTTTCTCTCTCGCATGGCTTTTAGCGTGTTTATTAACGAAGTCGTTCGCATGGCTAGTCTGTCGCGTAGTTACTTTGTTTACGCCCCCAGGCCTGAGAAACATAAATAAACCTACTTTGCGACAGGCATTACTCACGCGAATGACTTCGTTAACGCTAAAAGCCATGCAAGAGAGAAGGTAAGAGCCGAGGATCTGATCAATTACCCTGAGAAAAGAGTCTCCTTCGGTCTTCCTAGATAAGTCGAAAGATCGAAGCGACTCTGCTAGTAGGGTACTGACCAATCGAAAAGGTTAATCAACCGGAAGGTGATCAGTGTTTTCAAACGTCCATCCGAACTGATCTCAGTGCTGATCTGAAAGAAGTGATCAATCCAGGTTACAAATAAAACTTTCACAAAGCAAACCTGTGCATCCATGTACCACAAATTCCGGTAAACAAGTAAAGACAGTGCTTCTTGAAAGCCAATGCAAATGATGACAACGATGTCGGTCTGTGGTCTGTGCGTCACTGGGAATAAGGCCTGGCAGCAGAGCAACGTCGGAGAGGTGTTGGTGCTGAGGAAGAAAGGAGGCCAAAAATAGCGCAATGACGATTATAGCGGAGCTACAATAGGCTGTCCTACCGTGTTTCTCCAGGCCGGACGCTACGATATGAAGGGAGTAAAACCACTGCGAGCAATTGTTTGCTACTTTGATCAAGCCGCCGTCCAGCGCCATGGACGAATAAATTAACTTTGAACAGCTAAAAAAACCTGTTGAAAATCAGTCGTATGATTACAGACCGAATTGGACTCCACTCAGTCCTGTTACCATTACTTATCGCGATTATTCCTGCTCTCTAACTTTGTCAAATGTGGGCGAACAAAACTTGGAGTTGAATTCCTAAGGACCATAATATCCAGACTCGAAAGAGAGTAAAATTTCGCCTTGCTTACTTACGGTTCTCCATAAAAAAAAAAAACAAAATTAGACATTTTTTTTACGTCGTAGTGGTGTAAAAACGGAAAGAAATGAACAAAAAATTGAGAAGAACGTGCAAAGTTGTTGTTTTGCTGATGTTTCTTGCAAAACATGAGAAAGTGATGTCACGTGGACGCGCATGCTCGATGGAAAAGCAAACGGTTTCTCGCAGTGGTTTCTCTTCCTTCGTAGCGCAGTGTCCAGCCTGGAGAAACCACTGCTGGCAGTATAAGGCTGTCCCGATATTAAACGATTGTGCTCGTAAAATGCTGAAAACTTGCTCTTTGGAATGCCAAAAAGTTTTGTTAAAAAAATGCCAAATATCCAAACAGTTGCTACCTAAATTTGAAAAATTGCCACCTAAATTTGTTGATATTTTGATATAAACGTTTATTTTTAAGAAAGTTTTTTTTTTTTTCATCTTCACAATAATAGCTAACACCGGCCAAGAAAAATATCTCGAAACACAGTTTTAAAGAGTTGCTCGCAAATAACATTCTTATAAGATCTAACCACAGGTAGCCCAAGGTCACAATGACAGCCCTGAACAACATTATCTTTACTTAGCGAAATGTTGCGACTGAAATTCCTTTTTAACTTACCTTGTTTATTTAAGTGCTGACTGCGTTTCAAGCCTCTTAAGCACTTTTAAATGCCTCTTTAGGCCTTCAAAACGTCGTCAAGTTAAAGACAATCGGCGTTCAAAGGCTGACTGCTCTTATTAGAAGATCACTGAAACCATGCAGTGCAAGGGTTAAAGAGAAAGCTTATATGACACTGGTTAGACCTACGCTTGAATATGCATCCTTTTCGTGGAATCCTTACACTGAGAGTGACATAAAGCGCCTTGAACAAATTCAGAATAATGCGGCTCGCTTTGTATGCAACGACTATAACATTGGAACAAGTACTTCTAGACTTGTTAAGTCCTCAGGCTGAGGGGATACTCTCGAACACAGGCGTTTGTTCAATCAATCAGTGCTTTTATAAATTTCATAATAATTTAGTAAACTGTCAAACTCCTAGTCCAGTTAAATCTACCGACAAAATCAGGTCTGCTCATGGGATCTCACCAACTTACCAATTGCCAATTACAGGCGACGGTCTCAGTTTTCAATTATTCATTTTTCTTAAGGGTTATTAAAGTCTGGAATCTACTCCCTTATGGAGTTACGTCATCTTCTACATTAAGCCGTTTTAAGCAGTCTGCTTTGCCTGCCATTAGATCCGAGACTAAGGTGCCTTCACATCAGCACAGGCTGTAACCGCTGACCTGTACCCTCCCGATATTAAAGGAATCTCTATCTTTTTTGAGAGTATTTATTCTAAGTTCTACGAACATTTAGAAATTCGCAAGAATTGAAATTTCTACTGAAATCATTAACTTTTTCGTGGTTGATACATTCTCTGAACCTATATTTTGCTCAAAAATTGGTCAGAAAGGTAAAAGTTGCTCAGGGTTACTAGAATCGCAAAAATTAGGTCCAAACGCCATAAGCTGCTCAAATGTTGCTGAGCACAAAAGCGGAAGTGTCCAGCGGAGCTGCAAGACAAGAAAATTTTGTTATCCATGCATCCGAGAAATTTTGGTAGTCACTTTTAGTCACGTGACCGTACACCACGGGCAACTCGAGGTATTTTTACGGGAAATTGCATGGCTACCCGCGTCTTGTGAAGTAGAGACACGAGAAAAACGTTTAAATAGCATCCCAACCGGAATTTCTTGGTAAATGGAAAGCACCCCTTGTGTAGGGACCACCGCATTGGTCATCAGCTTGTTAGGGTAAGGTAAACTGAAACAAAGGCACGGTCACAATTTGTGCTTTCAAATGCAGATGATTCGTCACACGGTAGACATCGGCTCCCAACAAATGTTGCGACTAAGCATTTGACCAAACTTTAAGCGTTCACCCAGTGCTATATGTATTGTACCCTTTGTTTAAGCGGTTTAAAGGTGAAGAACGTTTGCCTTAATCCAGTATTAGAATGAGCCGACTAAGTTAAGAAATCAGATTCTGGGTTAGAGTGGGATGAGAAAGTTCTTAGTGGGATGGGTAAGACAACTTTGACTACCAAGCAGTTTAATTTTAAATACTCTAGAGGATGGGGTATATATAGAGGAGGAACTTTGCAATACAGACCAGCCCAATCAGAATGAGAAAATTTTGCCTTTTTCATTGAGTAAAAGATGCGCATATTATAAAAATAATAACTTGGAAACTCGCTGGATTGCTGTGCTATAACTAATTATCGCTACATTTTTTATGTTAAAAGAAGAATCAGATTTATAGGGCAAAATTACAAATAATAAAAGTTTCCTTCAACCAATAAGAATGAGAAAATTTGGCCTTTTTTTACTGTGAGTAACAGTTGCGTGTGGATGGACCGAACGATTTCGCAATGCCAATTGGGACGAGAAATTTTTGATAAAGGAAAGTACAGCGAAAGCTCTCTCAAGCGGACACCCTAACACTAACGGAAATGTAAAAATACAAAGTTTGTATGGGAGTTGAAACGAGATTTTGCGAAGGCGCTGTAAGTAGCTAATGAGGTGTCGCTTGGCCTACGTAGCAAGTGTTTCTGTGCGGTTCAGGATCTTCAGGAGCAAAGAATGAGGAACAACACATTTTTTGGTTCTCGTTTCAATTCTCCCGCGGTCAAAACCGAAAATCCCTTTCCACGGTCTTTTTTTGCTCCGAAACCAGACGGAAACGCTTGCTACGCAGGCTATGTCGCTTACCAAGAGTGTCCGTCCAGAGAGCTTCCATTGGTTATTTTCAGTTTCCCAAAACAAACAGGACCACAGCAACATTTTTTTGAATAAGGGAAAGTACATATTTTAAAAAGCAGGATACGTGTGATTGGAAACTTAAAAGACAGGTTGTTTTCTGATTTGCATGGTTATTGTTTGTTGAAACAAAAGACACTATTAATAAGTTGTGGGAATTGTGCTTTGGAAGTCTTGAAACAATATCAATGAAACCAAAAACCGGGGCAATGAATAAATGGTTTGTCGATTACGTGAACCGGTAGGATTTAAAACTTTCAAAATCTTTCTTTCACCGATTTGCCGGGCAGTTTTAATTCGATCAGAGGGACTTAAATCTATTGGTTTGTGTTTTACGTCCCAAAAACAAATATAGTCAAACAAAGTACATTTTGTCATTTCCAGCCAGTATATAAAATGCTAACTTGGTTGTTGTCGTCCGGATTGGGCGCAATGGTTTCATTCTGATGGCGCTGATCGCTGAAAATAGTAGCGATCTGAGTTGATCTGAACTATAGTCGGCGACAGCAGCTTTTTAGACTTCGGTGAAACTTAAGTGTATGCCTCAGCGACCGCTACGATTCGTTGAAGAGTTGTCTTGCAGTTATAATATAATCGTTGCTTTCGTTGAACTTTTTTATCATCGACCGTAGCCGGATCCTATATCAGGAAAAAGGCTTTATCAGAATCAAGACTGTATCTTTTCACATGCGAGAACATCACTTATTCGATTCTGTATTCCTTAAAGTAAATTTCATTGTCCCCCATTTCATCCATTCAATTGCAAATTTCTATTTTAACAAGTTTCACACAAACAAAAGGCACTATCCAATCAGTTTGATCAGATTTGATGACGTCAATCCTTCCTTATTGGCTGACACCTCCTCTATTGTTTTTTCTCTGTATATATTTGTGATACCACCCGGATGGTTTGGGCGGATCCGTAAACCACTGCACAGTAAACCCTCAACACTTCATCCATATTCAATCAACTTCTCCTTTATAAATCCCAACAATGAACCCTTGAAATCCAATCAAGCTTTTCCCCAGCCTCACGCGTCGTGCATTCGATCACCCTCGTTAACTCAGGGCTGCTGAATATATTTCTAAACAAGTAAAGCTATTCATCTGTTCTATTGTGCTGTCAGTGTTAATACCAGGTCTTTGTGAGTAGTTGAAACAAGTGAACAAAAATAAGACAAAGCATTTCAAATGCAACCATACGGCTGGCATCTCATTACTACTCCAGTCAAGGACAGAAACTGAAAGTCCAGCCGAACAAAATAAACATGCAAAAACGTAAACTGAAATGGGGTCGGAACATACATGCATCTACCATGCTCTTAAAAACGTAGGTACATATCAAAGCATTCAGTCGTCCAAGCAGAGTTTTCGAATCGTTTTCGAATCGAAGGGCCATATTCAAATTAAATTGTTCTAGAATCATTCTTATATTCTTCTTCTCCTCCTCCGAAATAATTCAAAATGACTGCTAGGTGGGCATCAATCAGTCAGGGGTATTAGTTGATCCCAACAAGCTTTTTCCCCCTTAGTCACATCCAGGAATTGACTTCTGAAGTCAGTCAGTTCATCGTAATCTTGGCTTAAATGTCGGTTAGCAGAGAAACCTTTTTTTCCGATCGCGAGGCGCTCTTCCTTTACTTTAGCCGAGTCAGTGTTTTAACGTTAGGCAAATTAGTCCAGCTATTTGGAGACCGTTCAAGGAGTCATTCTGCTTGTATAGGAGTACAGATTCTTACCTTGTTGATGAAGAGATAATCATTTCGGTGCCATTGCCTGTTTCGTATGAAAAGTTACGTGCGAGCGTACGTGTTATTCAGACAGGCACGTCTCTTATGTGAGAGATACCGCGAGTTCGTTTCCCAGGTGGAACTTGGATCCTTCTTTCGACTTGTCTCCTTTCTGAAGTGTAGCTTTAAGTAGCTTTAAACACCCGTAAAAAGGAGCACGATGGAGAGAGGGGAGGCGGGTAAAATGAGCGCAAGTTGGGCTCAGATTTGTTCAAGGTTCAGATTAGCCTACTTCGCGCCACCGACGTAAAATAATTGAAGGAGGATTTTTACTTTTCGTTTTCTTCGACAAATCACCATCATATTATCATTATTTTCTTCTCATAGTATCAGATGAAGCTTTTGCAAGGCGTGGCGGGCTAGATAAGACTGGGAAGAGATTACTGCTAAAGCAGTTAATGAAACAAGTGGATGCACTCAAAGTGGTACTGTCTAAATCTTTGCCAATTTCTATACGATTAGACATCAGAAAATGAAAACTTTCAGGTGCATAAAGGGATTATTTTCTGAGGAGGGCTGTTCAATAATCCGCCTCGTCTCTACGCCTTGGTTGTAATTCAAATCTTTGCTCGGTACATATGGATAGCAAAGTACATCCCTACAACAATATAAACACATTTAACACAGTGATTATGACAATTAATCAAACCATTTTTCTCTTGAGTTTTCCACGCATGCTTTAGACCCGGGGGGACTCCTAAAGTAGACCGATCTGGGCGTGGCCCAAGCTTTTTTTTTATCCCTAAAAGAGACCATGTTAAAACACAGACAATATATATCTTTTTATATTTTTTCACGTCACCCTAAACGAGACCTTCACGGCTAAATATGATGGCGTTTTGCCCAGAACACCCTAAGTGAGACCAAAATCCGCAATTTACACCCTAAGCGAGACGACGAGCATCCCCACCCCTTTCATATGCGGAGTCCTCCCCCCCTCCCCCCCGGGGGCTTTAGAAAAAAGAGACAAATTTTGCAACATTAGTTTAAGGGGATCTGGTGCCGGAAGGCTTGCCACCAAAATTAAAATCTCTATTACTACAATACTGTAGACAATTTTCACCATTTCAAATTGCTTCTTAATGAACAGATCTTGTTTCATAAAATTTGTTAGGCTGTAACCTTTGAAAATGATAGCAGCATACTCTCAGGCTATCATGAAAAGCAATGGGGTGATATATATCAGTTGTTAAGTAACCAGGAAAGATATTAATTTCCGGCAATAATGTTTATTCTAATCATGCACACATGGCAAAAATGACTTTTTCCCCTTTATCCTCCGATAGACTTACTCCCCTCATTAGAATCAATATCAACTTTCTTCATGTCATCTGTTTTCTCCTAACTTCTAACTGCTTAAAATCATGCGAAACAATCAGTGTCCGGAATAACAAGAAAAGTCATGGAAAGTTGGTTTTTGGCCAGACGGATAAAACCTTTACTCGAGAACTGTCGAGGACATCGCGTGCAACAGGAAAACAGACGTTGTCTAATCTGCACTAGCCTGCTACAATAAGTGAATAATTATTTCATGGCAAAATAACTGTAGAGCACTTTTTAAGTAAGGAATTTGACCTTTGCAGACAGCCAGATATCATGAGATATCTACCGCGTATTTTGCTCAGAGCAGGAAATACAAGAAAGTATCTGAAGTATTTTTCTCGCGCGCGCTATTTCAGGAAGTTTACGGCTTGTCATTAACTAGTTGGCATGAATCAATGGTGATTATAAAACGTCTATAAAATATCAGAAATACCATTTTAAAGTCTACAGGTTTTCCTTACTTATGTATGGTTCTTCAATGATATTGAAGATCTGCGTCAAAATCGTTCCTACAGTAAGTGAAAACGACGTATGCATAGAAGTTGCTCTGTCCTGCAGGTCATGGACTCCTGACAGAACAAACTAGGATTTTTTTCCGAAAAGCATGATGCTGGATATTGTGAACGTTCCCTTTTAAGGGCTCCCTAGTTGGTATTTCACACAAGCATCCCTTAGTGGGCAACTTCCAAGGTTGAGTTTTATCCGCCAAAGCTTTACTAAGGCCGACTATAGGTTCACGAGAGTGTGTAATCTGTACTAAAAAAGGGAACAACGTTATTTTCTTTCTTTAGCATTTGTTAAAATCTGTTTAAAGAAAGGTTTTAAAGTAATCTACTCCATAGGCTATTTATAATTGTTCTTCATGATGATTTAAATTCCGACTTTAAGTACGGGGACTTTTTTGCAGCATAAGCTGCATGTTTGGGGGTAAAATTAGCTTCTCAAGCCAGTCAGGTAACAAATTCAGGATGTATCACTGATGATTATTATCAAGCAAATCGGATTTGATCGATACCATGATCAGTTAGTGTATAGAATATGAACACAAGGTTAAATCGGGCTTTTACTAGAAAGGATTAACAGTTAATACGAACATTGTGTGGCCGGCCTGTCCTCCCAGGCCAGACTTCCTTTTGGCTATTTTTACGCAACCCTCAGCTACTCATCGAGCCAAGATGAGCCTGGTCTCAGTGACCGTCCGCCTTCGAATGAACTGAGGTGTACATGTCCACTTTGCCTCCCATTCCGCTTAACCCTTTAAACCCTAATATCAAAATTCAAATTCTCATTTGTTGTCCCTATATGTTTCAATAGAAGCAGTGGGCAGAATTTGTTGAAGTATCCAATTAGATTCATCTTGTGTGATCAGGCCCTCAATTCTCATGACCATTGTGTTTTATAAAGAGTGATATTACAAGGAGAAATTTGATGCTGATCACTCTTAAAGCTTAAAGGGTTAATAGAGAATCCAGAGAAAATAATTGAAAAACGGCTGGGATCAACTTTAAAAATTGTCCGTTTTAGGGAGCCTTCTGTGCGAATATCAAACAGTGTTGTGACAGGTGATTTTGAAGAATATTTTTCTTATCTTTAAAGGTACGCTTTCGATTCGCTGAGTGGGTCAAAGTTAGTTAGGAATTTGTTTGCACAAGTGTCCTTTAGATTTTACTCGACGTGCTTATGCTAAGCTCGTGAATTTATTTTCCATTTTTGGAATATTTTTGCCTTGGCCTTGCCTGAAGTGAGATTTACATACTTTGGCTGGTCGTGTTGGAGACATAAAAGCTGACTTTAGGTTGTAAGTCCCGTTAAAGTTCCTGTTTGGGGTTTGTAGCCAGCGCTTTTTTCCAAAACAACACCCACAGGGAGTGTGTGTCAGTCAATCCAATGCAAACATCAAACATGTCTACATTTGGGCTATTTAATTAGTCTCCATTCAACCTTCTCGGTAATAGAATTTGGCAGAATAAATAGATGAAAACAAATGTGTTAATCAAGACTCTTTGAGTCTAATACTTTTTCCCTGCAGTTGCCATATTCTCCATATTCCTGTCCGTCCCCTTCATGTGGTACAAAACTAAGACATTTTATCACTGGCAACCAATTCCTTTTTCTTGGCATATTATCATCATTTAGTACCGATATTGTTGTGCTACCGTTCTTATGCGAAATTTCTACGACTAACGAACAACGCTTGCAGGGCTCCGGGTACTGTCAATATGTCATTAAGTGTCTATAGAGTGTCTGGGAAAAGAGAGTCAAAGAAGAGAGCTGAAGAAAGGCAGAGAAGAGAAGAGTGCATTGTACTCTTTTAAAGTAATTCCCTGAGATTTTTTTGAGACCCCCTCCCTGGAGTTGAGGTTAAGCAGCCTGTTTTAGGGTTTCTTGGGTTAATCCCCAGCTGTGATTTCCGACTTTGTATCAAGTTCTGTGGGTACAAGATAAGAACAGCTTCAAAGGGACCAAAGAAAAGTCGTTAAGGCTATAAAAGTGCTGATTTTCTAACCTTGGCTTCATCGGTAATCGAAGGATACGAGTCAAGTGACGCCGTTTATATACTGTTATGTAAAACCCTCTAGATAGAATAAACAAAAAATCAGTCTCAAATGTGTAGAAGATAAGAACAGCGTCAGTGAAAGGTAATTATATGACCCTTTCACAGAAAATTTTGGCAAAATTTCCAGTTTCTTTCTAAAATGCTGAAAAACAAAAACCACAAGGTTGACGCCAAAGAGGTTTGATTTGAATGGTCACACCATAGGATTTCATCCAAAGACTCAAAAGTTAGAACCCCAAACTAAATAAATAGTACCATGTGAAAGTACTGCTAAAGATGTTTCATTTGTAGAATGGTAACACCACAGCATTTCATCCACAAACTCAACAGTTAGAACTACATACTAAATAAATAGTAGCATGTGAAAGTACTGCTGAAGAGGTTTCATTTGAATGGTAACACCATAAGATTTCATCCACAGACTCAAAAGTTAGAATCACAGTTATAGGACTTCATCATGATTAATTCATTCTGTGAAGGAAAGGGTTAAGGTAGACAACTATGACACATCTCTGGCATAAGAAGCTGACGCCTTTTTATATAGGAACCAACGCACAAGAATAACGCAAGAGAAATAACGCATGGTGCAGACAAAGCTTCAAAAATAACTGAAACTTTTTACTCAGTTGATACTCTATGGCATGGTAAGTCGCGTTCTTTCGCTTGGACAACCAATAATCATACTCCATGATCTCTGCTGGTGAAACTCAAATCTATATATTCGTATAAATTGAACACTGACATCGGTCGCATTATGCGCCTTCGCAATCAACAGACCAAAACCGGTGTCCTAAATAAAGCTTTGTTTATCAATTTCCTTAGTTCATTTGACTCATTTACAAACCACCAAAAGTCAACATCATTAGTATTCCATTATCTGATAATACCAATTAGCTCGTTTGAAGCCGTCAATGTGGAATCTCGAAAAATCTTTTTAGAAAAAAACAAGAGTACTCAATAGATCATCAGACAAAACTTTCACAAGCGCACAATAGAAATCACTTACACCAATAGATCTTTTAACTTGAATGGCCCATTTCAATTAAAAATGAGAACCGTGTCACAAAATCCCCCCAATGATGGATTGATATAAGGTCCTATTATTCATTCCTAGCTCCAAAAAGCCCGAAAACAATAATGCTTTTTCATGCCTTTCAATTAAGAAAGAGGCTGCTGTTTCGAACTTTCTTGCGGCATTTGTTTAATAGTTGACCCTGACATACATGAAGATGAAATTTGTTTGGGCTTCGTCTGGTTCTAAGTTTGGAACAAAATCTTTTATACACACAGTAACTTCCTTCTGATATTACTTCTGGCATATCGCAAATATTTGGTAATACCTTGAACACATGAGAACCATTAAAATTTGACCTTTCGCTTAAAGGTACATCTCAAATCAACACAAGCGGCATTCAGCGATTCAATGAGTGATTTGCTCGTAGTAGAAGTAGGTTAAACACACACCGGGGTAATACTTGTTCTGGTAAATTGCTTTTTTGTTCGCAACTAAATGTCTCATTATCTACACAGATGGTTATTTAAACACGCTTGGAATGCTTTGCGGAGCTTTTACAAACACAAGAGATTGGACTGACCTCTTTAATATAACCAAAACGAATCCAAAATCAGTTTTTAACAACTTTTTATATCTAATTTGCAAATGACAAGGCAGGAGAAAAAATCATATAAAATTCAAAGCCTGTCTTTGCTAATAGAGCTAATTCTCAAGGAGTGTTTTTTCGTGCCTTCTTTGATGGAAAATTCAAACCGTAGAAGGCTAAATATATATTTTCATCTGCGATTCATTTTTAGATCTCTTGATAATATAGATAGGATTTAAGCTGTGAACAATTAACACTCGTTCCATGCACTCAGCTGACTCCTCTACGTAGGCGTTCCCTTTTTCTATAACCCATTAACAATTTTTTTAATTTCAGCCCCTGCTCTGATAAGGTGCGAAGCGCAATCGAAATGTCCTCCGCGCACGGCGAAATCCAGCGCGGAACAGCCTTGAGAGTCAACTACATCTACTTCGGCACCACTGTCGATTAACAACTCAACGCATTCATAGCTTCCCTCAGCTGCTGCATAATGTAAGGCTGTTAGTCCCGAAGGGCTCTGATGATTTATATCAATTTCACCTTTAAGCATGATCTTTGTTAGTTCTGCAACGTCGTTATCCGCGACGGCAGCGAACAAGACAACCTCAGGGGCGAAAGACACGCTCCTTGTACGCTTCATGGCTCCTCCAGCCGGTATATCCGAAATTATTGTCTTGCAATTGTTACGGGACGACTTCCTCGGACAGTACATTTTTTCAAGTTCTTTGCAGTCTGGTAAAGAATAAGCTCTTCTTAGTTCCCATAAGTCAGCTGCGTTTGGCGGCTTGTTTATTTTATGCGTTAGACTGGCCACAGAGTATTTCCTCTGCTTCACATGACCGTATCGTTCATCCTTTTTTCTCTCCAAGGAAGGCACGAAACCGCAGAATGATTGCCGACGATGATACGCGTTCATGGCTTGCTAACAGCTTGATCGACAAAGTAAATATCACAGAAAATGTGCTGCAGAAAAATCGAAACCGGTCAACTGAGGTTTCTTGACCGATATGCTCTTGCCACTTGAAAGCGAACTTCGTTGATGACAGAGGTCCTTGAGAAAAGCAGACAAGCCGCACGAGAAGTTCTCAGGTCAGTTTAGCTGCAAAAATGCAGCAGGTCTTAAGTTATCGGATCGCTTTAAGCTACCAGTCAATGAAAACAAAGGACCATCAAATTGCACCTATTTTGAGATGGTCAATCCTATTGACATTCTGTCAACCGCAGTATTTACTTGCTAAATGATTAAGTAACGTAAGTGACGCCTTCAGTACGTGCGGTCCCATCCGCGCGATCCACGTGGTTAAGTAACTGAAAATTAATTTTGTGGCTGCAACCATCGAAGTTCTCCTTTTACTAAAGAAAAGATGGAACATTCGTTAATAAAGCAAATAATGACGGAATACAAGGGGGGATGTCTGGTAGCAGTTAACTTAATTAGCAATTATTGGATGAGGCTGACTCCTGAATCCGGGAAATTTTTATCTTGTGGTATCCGGAATCCGGGAAATTTTTCTTGTCGAATCCGGTATCCTGGGCTTTGGAATCCTGAATCCAGCTCAATTAATGGGCCATAAACACGATACTTGCATAACGTGGAATCCTGAATCCCCGGTTTGGAATCCAGAATCCAAGACTGTCCTGCTTGGATTCAGTCGATGCAGATCGAGGAGGATGCTATCGCTATTAAACACACTCCGAGATCTGCATAATTCTTCATATCATACGAAAGCCGAATCCAATAATTATTTCCTTATTCATTGAAATATTTCCGGATTAAAGACGTTCTTACCTCGATCGAAGTTATTTCCGTCTTCATAACATTTGCCGTTTCCTTGACAGTTTCGAGTTGTTAAATAATAAGGGATAATTATTCTCACTAGCAGTTTTTATGGGCGTTGAGTAGTATTTTTGCTGTTCTTTTAACTGTTTTTAGGCAGTAGTCTCAAAACGTGTGAAATCTTTCGCAATTTCCTCTGACTTTTGCCAAAACAACTGCGCTACCACGCCTTCTACTGTAAGTCTTTTTTCTGTCAATAACTGCACAACTGACGTCAATTCTACTGATTTCGACAAAAGTCTTCCGAATTTGGTAAACGATAGCCTCCTGGTTATGAAGAATTAAAGGGATTTGAGCCAATCAGAAACAGAGAATTATTCGCCCTTATTCGAGCCATGAAATTATGTATACCTGTGCAGTTGAAATCCGAGTTCTCGAACTTCGCTTTCTGGAACATCTCGATAACTTTACTTTCCCCAGTTTCAACACTGAGACTTGAGCCCAGATTTTTCAACAGTAATTTCGAAGCAATGTCCTCTTCTCTCAGAGGTTTAGGCGAAGGCTACGTTCACACTATATACCGAAGAGCTTTTCGTGGCCCCACGAGTTATCCGTTGTAGTGTAAACACCCATCCGATATGTAAGGCCCGGTTCAGACGTCGCTCCACTCATGTGCCGAACCTAACTGATGAATTAAGTACGGCAAAAGAGCGGCGTCTGAATCAGTTTGGTACGGCAGTTTTAGTTTGGTGCGGCAAAAGCGTTAAGTTCGACAGAGTAGGTCGAACTTTTGTCGAACTTAACTTAGGTTCGACACACGGTACGCCGTCTGAATCAGATGTCGCGCCAGTGTCGCTCCAAAGACGAACTTATTCAATTAGGTTCGGCACATGAAAAGTACGGCGTCTGAACCAGGCCTAACTCTCCATTTTAGAGATCGGAGCAGCACCGCAACCATTTGCGTGTATGAACAGAAGCCCTATCATCGCCCCATGCAAGGGAATCCAGGACTGTTAGATTCTGGATTCCACGCTGTCGATTCTGGATTCTAGTATTTGTCAGTAGAACTTAGATTCCGAATTCCTTGAGCTGTATTCCGGATTCCAAAACCCAGGATTCCTGATTGTATAAACAAAAATTTCCCCGGATTCCCTTAGTAGGGCGACATTTCGCGTGAATGAAGCCTGAAACTTAACGCCAGTCCACTCTCAAGAACAATGTCTTATTTTCTTCGAACCTGTTTAAGGGCATAATTAACATAACTTGGAAAAATGCAGGTTCTTATTATTATACTCGCGGCTGCTTACTGTAAAATTATCACGGGAAACAAACATTGAGGTCTCATTGCCGACTTTTCAAGTTCATATCCGAAGATCCATGTGCATTTTAGTGATTGATAAGGCTATAATTCGTATTATCACACACTACAAGCATGGAGGTTTGTTTACAGTTTGTTATCTTATCGGCTGATTAATCATGGACTAGTTGTTTGGTTCTTGCGCATATATTGTAAAAACTATTCCTAAGTGCAGAGTTTCCAAACAAAGGGGATCAGTTGTATTGTGAGGTAAAGGTTAAAAAAATAAAATCTCTAAACCCGCTGTAAATAAAACTGTTTGAACCATTTCAATAGCAAAACCAGCGTTAGCACTATTGACGGCAAACACCTCGCTATCAATCTTAAACTTTGCCAGTTTAGGGTAGTAATCATTCCAAAAGGCCATCCGGCGAGGATTAAATGCTGTTTCCAGTCTCGGATTAACGTCAATTCGCAAATACGATCGGCGACTTGAGTTGTACCCGTCCCAGGTAACGCCGCTAACTGGTTGTGGCGTGGGCTCACCAAACCTGGCAAAGTTGGTGTAGAGTTTCATGATAAATAAACTGACGTTTCTGTCAGCTGTGTCATACATTGAAGAAAGAGGCGGTAGAAGTGGAATACCAACATCAAATGGCGCGTTATCAAAATGAATCACTCCCATCCACTCTGGAGAGAGACTGGCGTTTGATGGCCGTCGTGCGAACTCGTACATGTACACAGGAGCCACTTCGCTGTGAATATCGGCTACCTCGTGACTAGGAGCGAAGAAAAAGTAATCGCTAAGCAGATCTATAAGCTGGCTTCTCAGTGCGTACTGATCGTTGTTGTCCGGCCAAGGGGTGTACATGAACTCCAAAGCATCCGAGATGAGGTCTGCTACTTTCCTGGAGAATGACCACAAACGGCATTTCTTTTAGACTGCAAAACAGTCGGTTTTTTTCTCAAAATCAGTAAAGAAATCGGTAAAGTGTGGCGTAAGAGTCTTACTCGCGCGAAGCGCGCGAGCCTCACACGCCCTACAGGCGTGTGAGGTAGCGTCTCTCCCCAGTCTCGCTCTCTGTTTTCAGCCTCGTTTTAGACCTTTTGTTTGACTGCTCGCGCGTACTTGAATACGCCAAAAAAACGGACTGTTTTGTAGTCTACATTTCTTTTAATTATGGTTTAAAATACAGGCTTAATACAATGTCCGAACTGTTCGAAACATAGTGATGTCACGCGCGACATGTGATGCCATACATTTACTGTATTTCGTAACGCCCGCTCTCGGCTAGATTTGAGATATCAGGAGAAATGTTCATTAAAACGCAGACTCTTGCACCTTTTGATCCCAACTGTTGATATAATGTAAGAAAAATGAATAAAGATAACTTACCGCATCTTTTTAGTGGCGTGTTCTTCGTTGTTGTGACGTTTTCGGGGGTGTCAGTTTCAAGAATATGTCACCAAAAACATACGATAAGTTATCTTTATTCATTTTTCTTACATTAAATCAACATTTTGGATCAAAAGGTGCAAAATTCTGTGTTTGATAAGCATTTCTACCGATCACTTGAATCAAGCCGAGAGCGGGAGTTATGAAATACAGTAAATGTATGGGATCGCATGTTTCGCGTGACCTAACGATGGTCGGCCTGTGGTAAAATCAAAACTAATATGCATTGCTTAATCATATCATTACCTTACGCAAATGTGAACCAATTATTGATTATCTGAGTTTCACAGGAAAGAGGTTATGCGTTAACATTGCTTATTTCTTCACGCCTTTCTCCAGGCCAGCACGTCAATTCGGTGACGGACTACATGTACGTGACGTGACTCATCAATCTAGATGCGCGGCTGAACATTTGACATGTAGGATATGGACAAAGTCATTATTTAAAGAATGGTACATCTAATGCATTAGGCTGCCACATCACAAAGAAAACATCCTCACCTTTTATTTCTACCTTCGACAAACCCTAATAAGGCGTCTTTGAACAATGATCGGTTGACTCCGTTTTCCAGCCCAGCCGTCCCTACAAGACTTCTGATAGAAGTTGCCCCCTCGTGACTGTTAAAGCTTATCATTAAAGGCACCTTCTTGAATTTCCTTTTCTTCCGCAGATTCCAGGGTGCATCAGTGAGAAAATGCCCGTCCACAACTGCTGACCAGCGATAGAAATCATGGTCAGGGGAAATGAAGATATCGCCAGCCGCTTTCTGTATGTCCATGGCCTTTACTTTGCGAATGCACTCCACCATTGCGTGGTGATCGCTGGATGTACAATGCAACTTTTGGGCCAACTCTTTCGCGAAACGGATGCCATATGAACTTGGCTGAATCGCCCAGGGGCACAGATCTACTCCGCTCTCTGCAATGGCTTGGTGAAAGAGGTCCTTAGACAGAGGTGACATAATATGGAAGTTAACACTTGACCCACCAGCGCTCTCGCCTAAAAGAGTTATCTTGTTAGGGTCCCCACCGAAGTTTTCAATATTTTCCTTGACCCATTTGAGTGCTGCCACCTGATCCAGTAATCCAAGATTTCCGGGAGCAGCGGAACCTTCGGTGGTGAAAAACCCAAATGGACCGAGACGATATTGGATCACCACAACTACAACGCCATGTAATGCCAAAATATCGCTAGGAAATGCAACAGAATGACCCCCTGTATAAGCCCCACCGTGAATATAGATAATCACGGGTAAACTTAGGCTAACGTTGGGAGTGTAGACGTCGAGAAACAGGCAGTCCTCGCTATAGGTTATATTGTACCCGTAGCGATCAAAGTAAAAAGCGAATCTTTGAGGCTGCATACAAGCACTCCCGTGTTTTTTAGCCTGTCGTATTTTCGGTTTCCAGCCTTCAAGAGGTTGTGGTTTTCTCAGTCTGTTATCCTCAGTCGGCGGAGCGGCGAATGGAACACCCAGAAACTTGTCAACCGAGTGGAACCGTAGGTGAATAGGAAGACTCGGATAAGAAGCTGTGAAGCCTTCGAGTTTTCCGTACTTCGTTGTAGCGATTACTGAATGAGCCAACGGTAAAAATGAACATAACACGATAAATGGCGCTGCGAGGAGCATCATGGACATAAAGATTCCAAGGAATAAACTGATTCAGCCAAAATGAACGTCACTAAGCTGAAAGTCGGCGATCTATATCTGGATCGATTCAGTCGCTTAAAATAAAACGCTAGGCTCAGATTTATCCCGGGGGGTGAGTACTCAATACAATAAGTATACGGGGAGGGTCGTCCTACTCTTACTTATCCTTTATAACCACCTTTGGCATAAAAGGTACCCCTTTCTTATACCTCCCATTGACAAACTGAATGATTCCCCTAAATGATTCTCCTTTTTACACGTCCCTACCTTTAAAACACTACATTTCTTTTCTAAAATGAATTGAGTATATAACTGATGCATCAAGTATTTTCGAAATGTTCTAGTTTTAAAAGGCCTTCCCTGCTCTTTATATGCTTCAACTCGTGACCGATAACTGCCTGCCCTTTTATATTATCTGAACCGTGAAAAATGTAACCCATTCCTGTATAGTCTCCCCTTACAGACTCCCCCCCCCGCCCCAAACCCTTATCATGCAGATTCTATGACAGTCGAATGACAATGAATAACGGAAGTGTATTCAGTGACGCTATTTTTTAGCCCTTACTAAACGTGTGGAATAATATAAGGAAAAGGCAAAAAATTCAAAGCGGCACAGACTTCCAAAAATAGAAAATGCAAATTCAGATTGCATTTATGTCAACCTAAAAAACGGCCTAATTTTTCTAGTTAATTAAACCCCATTTACACGCGCTAAAAAAATGGACACGGCAAGCCAAATTTTCGGCACCGTGCTGACGATTTTGACGCACGGCACTCCCAATTTTCGACGTGTAAACCTATTGGCCCCAAATGTAATGTGGCACCAGTGCTCAAAATTTTAGGGGTGCCGAGACTACCTCCCGGAGGTAGTCTCGGCCCGGGTAAACGAGGCACGGTGCCAAAAATTTGGCATGCCGTGCCGATTTTCTTAGCGCCTGCTAGCTGTAAATGGGGTTTTAGTCTCGTTATGTGTATGTTTATGGTTGTGTGACTTACGAATCTAAAGAAACAATGAATTTTTTTCATAAAGAATAAAGATAAGCGAGATAAAATAAGTGTTAAACAAAATTTTATTTAATA
Source organism: Porites rus (assembly GCA_964035705.1). Taxonomy (NCBI): domain Eukaryota; kingdom Metazoa; phylum Cnidaria; class Anthozoa; order Scleractinia; family Poritidae; genus Porites; species Porites rus. The sequence goes on from OZ037999.1 coordinate 7,243,378, forward strand.
ATTATTCGTTCACAATATTTCTTCGTTAGGGACTGGCTAATTCTCAAATCACCAGCTAGCGTTGACCAAATATGAATAGCCTGCAAAGCAGGCGTATTTTGCTGTGCGATCCATTTGGACTTTCGACTGACCGAGAGTTGGGGCGAACCAAAAAATGATTCCAAGGGAGAGGTTGACGCGTACCAGGCTAAAATATAGAGGGTGTTTGCCGCAACGCTACAAATATCGACAGAAAAAAGGGACGGCAGAAGGTACAGTCCTTCAGCTGTTTTGATAGAGCTGGAGAAGATGGCGGAACATTTCACACATTTTGCAAAGAAGAAATTAAATAGCAAGCTACTGGTTAGAAACATAACAAGTGAAATTTAAACGCAAAAAGTGAAATTTAAACGCAACATTCACAATATGCTCCTTCAGAAACTCTCGGAGGCGAATGAGTATATTGATCTATTGGATTTGAATATGTCTTGAAAACTAAACTCAGTTCATTCTATTAGCTTTCTATCTACATTATCCTTCCAGCTTCCCATGTAATCTGCCTTATTTCTCCTGAGAACCTTCGTTATTATTACTAGTCAGTATTCAGTATTCACCTTATTTTAATGTATTGTACGATAATAATTAATTTTACTTAGTATTGTAATTGTAATTATTCACTTTGTATTTAGTATTCAGCTTATTTTAATGTATTGTGCGATAATAATTAATTCTATTTAGTATTGTTATGGTAATTATTCTACTTAGTGTCGAGCCACTGCTCGCCTCGAATAGCTATAGCTAACTGCGAGCAGTGGTACATCATATTTTGTATTTTCTCAGTTTTTCTTAATAAACTTGAAACTTGAACTTGAACAAGAATAACGCCAAAAATACCACCACCACTTGACAGATGACAAATGTGGATCTTTGAGGAATATCTTCTAGACTTGGTGTGTCCCTAAATTTTCCGAGAAACATGCATATCAAGGTGGGTTCTTTACATCTATCGGGGCAAGCATGTTTTGAAGTTTGAAATATTTTGAATGAAAAAAGAAATGTTAGATTCGGTTTTATATGATATGGTGAATGAGGCATATCTCGAGGCGTGTAAAACAAAATTCTCTGCTTCGATTTGCATATTTTTCATATCAATACGTTGCTAAGCGAAAGATTGAGAATTATCACAGGCGAGCCAATCACGACTTGCCAAAGCCGAAGGCTGAAGAAAAGAATTGACCTGCGAGACACCAACAAATGACGATAATTTGTGATAATGGGGTCAATAGCCATCGGGTTTAATAATTTTTTATCATTCTACATACAATCGAATCTCTCCTTGCAACCTCTTCAGTAAGCTATTTAGAAAGGAACAGCTTTACGGTCAGCACGAGCATCATGCATTCATTTTGTACAGTACTCGACAAGTTGAACTCTGATAACTCGAATTTCCCGCTAACTCGAATTGTTTTTCGTTTCTCTTAGAGTTCGAGTTGCCGGGGTTCTAATGTATTGCGAGCTAGTGCCCCTTAAACAGAACATGCATGGCTGAATACAGCTATTTCAAAAAACGTTGTCGGAAGAAAAGTAAAAGGCTTCAAGCCAAGACCGCAAGGTAATGTGGGTTGTTTCAAATCCGTCTTTTGCTGGCACTATCACTCCACTAAACTGGTCGCTGATTCATTTGAACCATACTTATCATTTTAGTTTTTAAAAAAGCACAAGGTAACATTACGTTTCAGTCGAAGTACTTGCATATTCCCATCTTTGAAAGCAATTTTCAGTCGGCTAATTAGCAAGGGAAAATGACATTAAATTTTACATTTTATCAATTTGCATAACGTAGTAACGAAGTCGGCGAAAAAAAGCATTATAAAAAAACTTTTTTCCGAATAATGGTTCCTACTCAAGAATTAAGTAAAGCTCGCCAAAGTCTACTGCAGCTAATATTTTGCACTACACCAGCATGTGAGAATGTATGGACAACCACATCGCCTTTATTCCACCTCGTTCATTTTTTTAAATGATAGCGATTTCTCTGGAAATGAATTCTAAAGGACTAGTTTTAAGTTAAAAAAAAAAAAAAAAGAAAAGAAATTTGTGGTCCGCTGTTCACTTCCCCTATGAAACATGAGACATTTCAAGCCGTAGTCGTGCAGCAACAGCCATGGACAAAAAAGGGTGATACACGTGCAAATTAAGTTGTTGTTTTGTTAATTTAAACCTATATGTTGTTCACGGTCTCTTTTGTAGACCATTTATAAACTCAAGCGCTTGTAACGCAGATTCGGGAGATCAAGTGATAAGGAGAACTGGAAACACAACGCTCTGCGTGAAAGTATTTAGAAAAGCTGGGAGAGCCTGGTAAAAAGGATTCAACATTTTCATAGTGATGAGTTATTGCAAGAACGTTAGTTTTGAGCGACGCACGTCAACCGACAGTGAACTCTGAGCATCCTTCGCTTGGGCAGTATGCTGCCCACATTTTCGGGAAAAGCGTTCTTCATTAGAACCCCGGTAACGCGAACTCTGAAGGGAAACGAAAAACAGTTCGAGTTAGAGGGGAATACGAGTCATCGGGGTAAATTTCAGGGAAATTTTGATCAAGGGAATGGAAATTTAGTTCGATTTAGCGGAGAATTCAAGTTATCCGAGTTCGAGTTATCGAGGTTGCACTGTAGAAGACTAATTAAAGGCACTTAGTAATAGAAATTTGGGCTTCATGACATATTTCAAAAGAAAAACGTCTCACTTCTTATTGACGCGTGCGTCGCTCAAAAACTCCTTTGCTTGAGCTCCGACGAGACAATGTTGCGCCAAAAATTTATTTAAAAAAAAAAACTGTACGCGGTCACCATGTGACAACGCTAATGCCAGTGGTTAGAAAGGATGTCAGGAACTTTGCATCGCGGGCTATAAAGAAATGTTGATGCAGGCATTAAAATGATAATTCGACGTGATAGAATTACAAACGGTGGAGGAGGAGTGTGTTTCTATGTGAAAAGTTCAATAAATTTTACCATACGAAATGATTTAAACATGGACACTCTTGAAAATCTGGAAATTCAAAAACCTAGATCTAAACCGTTTGTTGTTGCCACGTGGTATAGACCACCTGATTCTCCTATTGGTATTTTTTCACCTTTCGAAACTTTAATTGGGAAACTCGATTCCGAAAATATTGAATATTTTCTAATGGGAGACCTTAACTGCGACATGATTGCTACTCGATATGACAATAATACATGCAATTAATGATTTTCAAGTTAGCCAGGTCACTACTGCAAAATCACTTGGAGTGACCATCGATGACAGACTTGATTGGAGTGGCCATATCGAGAAAGTAACAAAGAAAGTCGCTTCTGGTATTGGGGCCATAAAACGAATAAGGCACCTTGTCCCTCAGGCGATCTTACAACTAATATATCAAGCTTTAATACAGCCACACTTTGATTATTGCAACATTGTTTGGGGAAACTGTGGGATAACCTTACGGAATAAGGTTCAAAAGTTACAAAACAGAGCAGCCCGTGTTTTGACCTACTCAAGCTATGACGTAGATGCTGGTCACCTTTTCAAACTTCTAGGGTGGAAAAACCTAGCTTGCCAGCAACAATTTCAAAGGGCTACGATGGTTTACAGGTCTCTGCACGGGTTGGCTCCAAACTATCTTAGTTCTAAATTTGAAAGGCGAGAAGTCGCATATAACCTAAGGGACTCTGAAAATAAACTCAATGTTCCATTGCCGCGCACAAACTCTTACAAAAACAGCTTCAGCTATAGTGGCGTCATTCTCTGGAACAGTCTTCCTTGTAACTTAAGGGAAGCAGAGTCCCTTGGGCAATTTAAACGATTACTCAAAGAACTGTAAGGCACGGCATTCGTGGAAAGCAGCTTTTTTATTTAAATATTTTTATTATATTAGTATTAGGCATTTTTTAAGCTGACGAATTTTGTACCGTGGATAAATAAAGATTATCTATCTATCTATCTATCTATCTATCTATCTATCTATCTATCTATCTATCTATCTATCTATCTATCTATCTATCTAAAAGAATGTCTATTTGCGTTGGTCGTTTTTAGATATAACGAGTAAAAAATACAAATAGTAAGTCTTTGTTTTAAGTTCACCACCGACCTCAACTAACCAACAATGGTCAGAATGGTTTCCACAAACACAATAACAATTTGCATAGTTACTGTTCATCTAAAACAAAGGGTGTTATGAGTCACGTTCAATGTTTTGTTTTTATGAATTTTAAAAACAAACTCGGAAAAAAGCATAAAGCACACTATGAATCAATTTTGGTTTGGCGACGACGACCAATAAGCCAGTTTGCGTTGTTAGCTTGTTGTTGAATTCCGTCGTTTACACGTCGTCATTCTCTTCTCTAGCTTAAAATCAGTGGTTAAATGAAACAGTCTTTGTGTACACCAAAAGAAAAAAAAAACAACATCAATATCTTTACAGTTTTGGTCTTTCTGTGAAAGCGCTAACGGTGCAGTAAACTATAAATGAACGCCGGTCCGCTAAGGGGACAGTCGTTGATTTTTCCCTCTTGTATTATGATTTCATGTTCACAGTTTCACGGTTATATCCGATTAGTTCTTTATAATAATTAACGCAGTTTACTAGCCTCGCCAAAACAACGAAGAATTCGATGCAATATGAGCGTCGCTGTTAAATGAATCTAGGAATGTCTGCATCGATAATCAGAATGCCGTTTCTTTCAACATACTTTAAGTTCTTGAAAAAAGTTTAAATTAAACGAGAAGGCCAGCAAAAGTTTAATTCGAAGGTACTTTCCTTCGCCATTCCAAATCACAACAACGAACAAACCAATTACAGATCAAGAATCAGTATTGTCCAATCAGCTTTATCAGTTATAGCGACGTCAGTATTTTCTGATTGGCTGACATTTCCTCTATTGTTCTGTTCCCTATATATTTGCGATACCACCCGGATGGTTTGGGCGGATCAGTAAACCAGCGCACAAAATACTTCTCTTGCCAACACCTCAGGATAGCAAAATACGATCTCACGCTCAATCTCAATCTCAAGCACCACCCAACAAAATTATGCATATTCAATGAGGCGCGTTTAACTCATTTTACATCTTTGTGCACATCCGCTACAAGGTTTGCATCTGATTAACTCAGGTCGCAGTGGGGTCTCAGTCAAGGCAGTTGAATAGGTATATGAATGCAAAGCACCGTCTCCATTGTTTCAACAGAATATTATATTTTCAATAAATGGACGCCGAGCAGGTCATTGAAGAGGAACGGGAAGGGAGCAACAGAAAAGAAACACTTTGATCACGAGACTGGTGGCCTATAATTCATACAATTGAAGGCAAGAACGAAGAATGAAAAGATTAGCCGATTTCTACTCATGACATACTCTGAAAAAGTTTATTATAGAGAATCAATCCTCTGATATTCTCCAGGGTCTTTATTAGCTTTAAGCTCCAATTATACTCAGTCAAAATAAAAGTAACTTAAATCCCATAAAACTTAGAAAATGTTAAACATCTGGAACATCAAAATGAGTCTGTAGCTTTCAAATGATTCGATCAGTGATCTAATATCATAAATAACCACCTCAGTAGAGACTACGGTTGTCTATGATTTGTTACATCAAGCCTAGTAATTTCCAGTTTATCTCAATCTTCATCACATAAGCAAAAAACTTTTAGGAGGTTTTTAACTCGGTCACTTAATTAAACTCTAAAAGTTTCACTGATGGTTCGTTCAATGATCCTTAGAAAGCTAAGTATATAGACTATCTACAGTTGTCATTTTTACATAAAGCCTAGCAAACCAGTTTATCTTAAACTTCAAACTTCAAACTTCATGTCATAAGTTAGCCATCGATGTTAAATAACAACTTTATCAAAATCAAGCTTCACTTGCGCTGCGTCATTTTAAATTCGTGCAACTACAACACCCGCAAAAATTTTCCTCTATTTCTCTCAGTCCTGTGAAATTCTTTTGTAAATAACAAGAGAGAGCGCGCTACCACATATATAGGACTTAAAAAGAGTAGGGACGTTCACCCGCCTGAATTGGGCAATTATATCCCATGTGCCTTAATCATATGATTTAAACCTATGCTCGGACTCAGTTTGCAAATGATCGAGGCCGGCTCAAGCAGGAAAGTCGCTTTAGACATAATGGTGACATGCAGTTCTTGCAGAAGGACTAGAATATTAATAAAGCCAACAAGAGGCTAACCCTACGCGTAGAGAAAGCATCTGGAGAAGTTCGTGGTTCTTAATAAAGTTAGCAAAGGAACTAAAACAATCCTTTCTCCTTTTTGAGCTGGACTTGCTTCCATCTTGGCAAGGACTCGAACTCAGTCCTCTCCATATCGAATACCAAGAAAAACTCCTCGTTTGATAGGTAGCGCTGTAAAACGCAAACAAAAGAAAGCAATAACCATTAATGCCATATTTAGACGAATTTTTCTTTGTGCCGATGATGCTAAACAACACGTTCTCTGAGGCTTCTTAGGGATCTTAAGGTATACAGTATATAACAGTATTCATTACCCTATCGGCTATTTGTAAAAAATTGAAAAGTGCGCTTCATCTAGTTGTTGTGCAAAGTTCACATTCAGTGTTGACCTTACCTCTCTCTTGGTTTTATCGATGCTCTCTGGAAGAAGATGGTGTGGTTGAGCCAGGACGTCATATGGATGGCACACACCATCAGTAAAATCAGCGTTGTTATTGTGGTTCATTGTCTTTACAGTCTAAACATGGTGTAAACAAAAAACACACGAGCTCTAAACCTCGAGGAGTGATCAGTTACCCAGGAAAAAAGAACAAGGAATCCAGAATCCCAGTTACGATTGGAATCTAGAATCCAAGTTCCACTGACAAAGTCCATAGGGTGAGACATACTAAAGCTTCATTGTTGCCATTTAAGGATAACTTCCTGCATCAAGAATGAATGTGATTAATCGTCTTGTCAAACTCACCTTCGGTGTTATTCGTATCTCTGAAAACTTTTTTATTGTGTCTTCTCCCATTTCATTTTTCATCTCTTCGTAAGTCTTTCCTTCCTAAAGAGAAACAATCGATCGTGGAGAAAAAAAAAACAATAGGATATAACTACCTAAAACAATGTGAATTTTAAGTATTTAATAAAATCAAGTGTCAAACGGCATTCTTTGCAAGTACAAATGATTCTTCTGAAAATGTACTTTTCAAATGTGTCTCATGTATTTGAATTAACCCTTAATCGAAGCGTACAAGAATACTCTGTACCTAGATTATTGTGTATTGCAAGGTAACGAACTACAAAAGCTCTTGCTGCAGGGGAACACTTTATAATTGAATGTCAAGTAACTCCTTCCCTCTAAGAAGCCGCCATGCCTCCAATGACTCACGATCGATTAAGATAGATAATAGCAAGAGAGAATAATCTCTTAATAATAGATAATTAAGGTACGCGGGACGAGGAAAAAAAATGAAAAGGGCAGAAAAGCAAAGCGACTTTGTCCTTTCTATATTTCCCCATCCACTGTTAGTCCGCGCTCTGCGCGACTGTCCCCAGGTCACACATATTGCGCTTCTCCCCACTGGCATATCACTACGATAGGGGATAGTAGCAAATATTCTAATCACAGAAAAGACGAAAAATCGAATTGAGAGTGAAAAATAGAAATATCAATTTAAAATTTCGGGCGAGGAGGCGGATGGCGCCCTCGGGCTTTCAGTTGATTCCTTTTCTGAATGGCTTTCCGGGATTTCCTTTAACCTGTTCAAAGAGGATAAGTCATATCACAGGCCAGACGAAAACCTCGTCAGAGACATGTGGAGCCAAGAGAGGATAAAGCGCAATTGCTGACTCACCAGCGACTGGTGAAGGCGAATTTTCATTAGGAAGAGCAGTATTGTCTTTAGATGTTTCAATTTATAAATATAACACAAGCTAATTTTAATTCACTTGACAACAAGGTCATCAACTCTCAATCCCTCTCCTCTTTTAAGAAAAAAACTGAAGATTAAATTATTGAGTAAGTATGAAAACAGTTCATAAATCTTTCCATCTTCGACTTTTCGCCTTCTTTTCTTCAATTGATGTGAAACAGCTCTAGCTCATAGTTCGAGGAGGCCTAACCTCTCATAAGCTCCTATAGTTTCTGTTAGGTCTCCTCGCCACTTCTTTATTTTTTCTTCTTTTCCTATATTTTTTGTAATTATTGTGTGGCAAATAAAATAAAATAAATAAATAAATAATTAGTTGTATGTTACACTTACACTCCATTTATCTCTATCCCAGGCCTGAAAATGTCCAGTGAAATTCAGTGGTTCGTAGCCTTGTTTTACTTGGATTATCACTGTATCTTCCAAGGTCCTTCCAGATGGATCAGAGCTCACGTAATCCTTGGAACGGAGATAAAATTAGGCGTGTCAATAAATAACACGTGTTTATCTTTAAGTCACAGACTGCATGAAAATGAAAACCTCAAGCCCTCAGCTGACAGCCCCAATCTTGCGTCACCCTAAGCAAAAGACCGCCAGCGTGACCGCTCGGGCAGTGGCCAATAAAATACCATGGTAGCATGGTCAACTTTCTCTGTATTCTTCTTCCCCTTTACTTTCCAATTTATAAGACAGACAACTCGGAGGACAGGGGCAGGCCTTAGATACTGCAGTTGACTGGGCAACTTTTTGAGCCTTACCATTGCTACTGTGACTCCCTCAGATTTCTCTACTTCGTTCGCTCCATCACCAAGCCAGACAAACACCTGACGATAGAAACACTATTCAATCAATACAAGATGAAATGATCAGCAGCAAAGAACTTAAACAGCTGTTCACTCGACTAAACTGTATCAAAATCACTGCATCTGGATCAGATCAATCTGTCGTGTTCTCCAGAAAACCTGAAATTTGCATGGTCATTATACCTCGTCATAAGTGTCAAGAAACATAACATCATCCTCGATAAGATCCTAAAAGAAGAAAAAGCTTTCTTTAGGAATGTATCATTAAAAGGAACTGTGCACAGCAAATGGCTTATGCGTCTTTTAATAGTTAAGCGGTTCTTCTAAAAGGGTATGTTACCTCTTGAGAAAATTCAAATATTTCTTCTACTTTAAACGCCCCTGAGGCATTGGAGCACTGAAACAAACGCGGCGGATAGCTGGGCCTTTCTTCCTAAAAATTAGATTAGAAAATCGACGAATTATTCCGCGAGTATTGTCATTATAGTGTATTATAGTGAATAAGCTAATTTTCCGGCCTCTATATATGTTTTATAGTAGTTAAGCTTTATTGGTTTTAAATGTGTCCCCAATTAGTGCCGAGTGGCGCTAGAATCCTAGAAGGCGTAGACGCTTTAATAAAGGCTATGTATGTATACAAGTATGTATGTTATAAATTCTTAGTAGTGTTACATTGCATACAATCTTTAAAATTACACATAGAGAAGTTAGAATCACGTTTTTGGTAAAGGGCAATTTGTGAGTCAATTTATTCTCGTTAATCGATCGCTCGAGTATCTACTAGGTAGACTTTGCAACTAAAAGACATTGCGATGACCGTGACGAAAGCGCGCGCTTAAAACTGATTTGACCAATGGAAGTAGGGCACTGCAGGAAGTCGGGTTCGGTCCTTTCCTCGCGCTTTCGGGTTAGTGAGTACGTTTTCTTTGTTAATTCTGCCTACTGCCATTTAAATTGCGCGTCACCTCCATTCTTTTTCCTGTGGCGTATTCCTCATATCCACCAATGGTGTCCCAGAATTCTCTGGGCTCCTTCCCTTCACGAATTGGCTCCACCTCCCTACAGCAAGCAGACGGAAGTGAATAACTGCATAATTACACTCTAATGTATTTAACCTTCGATATTGGATAATTAAAAACACGGAGGCAGGATTTTGCTTTATTTACAAGGTGCATGTATCAACAAACAATGCACGCATGATGTGGCCGGCTATCTATAAACAGAACTTCTGAATAAGAAACATTTTAGTGATGTGCACTGAATATATTTTGAAATACCGACAATAAGCCCCGGGGCTTATATTTTTCAAAGGCCCTCTTTGAGGGGCTTATTTTTGGAGGGGCTTATGTCCGGAGGGAAATTTGCGTTTCAAAATCGATTGGGCTAGCCTTATAGTTGGAAGGAAATTTACCGTTTTTGCTTTGTTTTACTTTTTATTTGAGGGCAATTTTTTCAAGTACAAGCCCCCAGGGGGCTTATATTTGGAGGGGCGATTTAACGGAGGGTTTTTTGCGTTGTAGGTTTGGGGGGCTTATAGATGGAGGGGCTTATTTTCAGAACTTTACGGTCTAAAATAAAAAACAAAGAACACGATGTAACCTTCCATAATATACAACTGTACCTGATTTGTAACTTGACTTAACGTTTCGAAAGACGCATTCTATGGGATTTTACGAGTTTCCTGCTGGGGTAAGGAATTTTAAATCGCTGTTTGTTTTGAGGAGGTTTGAAGTTTTCCGCAAATTTAGAAATTTAGCGAAACTATTGTATATCGACCGATGCGTTTGTTCTTGTTTCTTTTATTGTTTTACGTGTGGGTAATCACAGCGAAGTATACTCATACTTGAACCTTCCAGTCATTCCAGCCTCCCTAGCCCCCCGAGGAAAGTGAAAGATTCGTCAAAAGTACCTCCTGTAGCACTTGTGCACAAACATTTGCACCAACCTGCCAACCATAAGGTAGTCAATAAGCTGTCTGGCATTTCTCCTTTCGGCGGCGCATGCTCCCTGTAATCAAACACAGTACTCATACATTACCTGCATGTAATAGTATTGGGGTAACTGTATTGTAACAGAATGGCGGTAATCACCTTTCCCCTCCATAAATAAGCAAGATTAGGAGTCTCCAGTACAAACATGTCTCCTGAATTCAACGAGGCCGCTCTTCGGGGCACCTGGAAAAAGATAAAGGAACCGAGCGCAGACTTGGCCTGAAATTCATCCGATTGCTTCGAGTCGTTTTCTCCTCTCAAGGAAGTAATAACGACTCGAAGTAATCGGATGAAATTCAGACTAGCGAAGACTCAACTTAATCTTCCTATTTACAACAGTTCATCTTCATGATGAAACGCACTCTCAGATTAGTATCAGCACATTTCGAGTTTAGATAGCAGCTATCTTGGAAGTGCTTAATTACTTAAAAAATTTTCAATTAAGCCTTTACTTTCAGTGAATCAATATTTTGACTATGTACTTACTGACTGACGCTAGGTAGTGTAACTGTCGGCGCCGCAGTTGTCCCTTTCGTCAACGGTCGCTGCCAGTTTTAAGACACTTAGATAATTTTTGACCTGTTATTGAGAGTGTTTCTAGTAAAAAGGTAGAAAATTGCAACCCGAGGTCAAACCCAGACCTCGCCACCCGGACCTTTCGTATCCTAATCTCTCTCCTTCACCACTACACTACCACACCGACCCGCCAAAAAGACCTTGTCGCGGTTTTCGACGCCATCTTGACGAGTAGGCAAACACGTGAGAAATTAAAGTGTTTGTATGAGAATCTGAAATCGAATAATTGCCGTAAAACGGCTGTTCTGAAAAAAATATGAATTGTAAACTAACGCTTCACTCCTAAGGATTCTACGGAAAAAAATTGAGGGCGTTCCATGCGCTAGAAGACCTAAAACTACGTTTTTACTGATTTTCTATACATTTGTCTGTAAGAAAGTCCCGGGAAAAAACTGCAGACAAATATATGGAAAATCTAAAGCAAGCGTCTGAACAAACTTAAGCACAGGTACGCCCCCTCAAATTTTTTTAGTACAATTCTTTGCTTTGTAGCTTTAGTTTACAATTGATATTTTTTTCAGAACAGCCGTTTACGGAAATTATTCGACATTAAATTTCATACAAACACTGTAATTTCTCACACGTTTGCCTAATCGTCAAGATGGCGTCGAAAACCATGACAAGGTCTATTATAGGAAAATGTCACTACATACACTAGCAAACTGCCTTTTTTAACTGTTACATCAGTAACTGGTGACCCTAGCCCTTTCCGTAACTTTTAACGAAAATTCAACTTTGGCTTCAACGTCGTTCTTTCTAACTATTCGAAAACCAGGGAATATATTACATGCCTGACATAAAGGCTTGATTAACAATGGTGGCATCGAGAGTTAAAATGCCTCGGATGTTGGACCACATTGCATGGATACACGGCATACGGAACGGCATACGGTATGGCTGGTTGCTTGTGCATGCGCACAGCTGTGACCAATTGGGTAACTTAAATGTGTAACTAAACAATCTCTTCCCGAAGGCCTTCGTTACCCTTGTGCAGCGGAACGAGCAACAAACGATCCTTGGCATGACGGGCTTAGGCTACAAAAAAAATTCTGACCAGGAGGTCTTCTAATCTCGTACATTACTTGTCACCGCCTGCCGGAAACAATCAATAAAGCCCTTTTTTTCTCTCACTATCTTGTTTCATTTGTTAGATTTACTGAGGTTGTCGCGACTGTCGCGTGTGAATATTTCGCTAAAGTTTCTGTCGCTTTACTGTATAACGCTGGTTGCATTTGCGAAGCTATGAGCAAAATGGCTAGATTTCTAATTACTTCTGGCAAGTGTTAAATCTACTTTAATTTAACGGGAAGATGCCGGCAAAACGAATTCGTTTTAACAGGAGTGCTCAGTGGAGCCGATATTCAAAAAAGCCGTTCCTCAGGCATCGTGATGCTGGCTGGGAAGTATGGCATCTTAGATAAAATTTGGCTGGGAATTAGTTAAGAATAATAGCTTGCTGGCGATTTTTTCTACCTAAATTATTTTTTGCTGGGAGATGACACACAACGCCCACTTCCTGGCTCACACGCTCTATTTTTATCGCTTTGCTGGGAAAAACGTCAAGCAGTTAACGCCCAGTACAACGCCGATCATATGACGTGCGGGTGACATCTGAAACTGTTTAAATGAAAACTCTTCTACGCCCCTCTATTCAATATCTGACAACTGGCTGTCAATCTGTGTAAAATCAACTGTTTCATTCACTTTGCGCATAGACCGGTACGTCCAGAGAGAAAGAGAGAGAGCGGCGGAAGTTTTGAGCTGGCTGTCCAAACTGGAATGCTTTAACGCTATTTCTTCCTCGTTCGGAATCGTGGTACGCATTTTCTGGGGATTACAGCCTAGTGTTGTTTTGTAACGGTAAGTGCTTACTAATACTTGCTTACTAACTCACTTTTTGCTAGTGACCGACAAAATAAGTATAGTTGTCTTGCATTAGCACAGTTGATAAGGTTCTCTTATTGAAATACTCTAGTGTAGCTGATACATCGTACACCAGTTTTGTATTTGTATGTGTTGTGAGCGGTCTGAACGAATACTCGAATTAACCGGAGTGAACTAAGCATCGGATAACGAAGAGTTTTCCGCCCGGTAAATGTTAGAAAATGCGGGCAAATTATGCCTTCTTTGTTAATTCGCACTGAGCTCGCCACTTTTCTTGCCGTGGTTTATAACCTTTATTAATAGCAACTTTTGAGTTTTTAAGTGAAATATTTATCATGTTTTAGTTTAGTGTTTCTTATTCACTAAAATTACATGTATTCCCATTCAGGTCAGACCTGGTGGAGCTTCAAATTGAATCATTGAGTAGAAAATTGGTCCAGCAAAGGAGTTAAGGTAAGGGCGTGCAGTTAATTTAAAAATAACTTTAAGCTTTCTGTTCAGTTTCATAGTGAAAACTGGGCTGTACAATCGAACTGCGTCCTGCCAACCAGTCGAGCTAGAAAGGGAGACTTTTTCTAATCAGTAGTGACAGCTGGTACTGACGAGAAACGGATACCATATACCCGTCTACATTCTAGTGCCAGGTCAATTGCTTGATATTATATGACTTTGTAGTTACTGGCAATTACTAAATATTGACTGTTTTTCTTTTATATCGATCTAAATTTCGCCAAGTGAATAAGAGCTCTATAGAGGACACAGGGACAAACGAAATAACGTTCTCGTCTCTCAGCTGCCAATAATTGAGTTACGAAGTCTCCCTGTGCAAAAACAAGGCTTTCCCTCTTAGTTGCTTACATTTATACAGTGCGTTTTCGTTTCAGCAACATTTTTAACTTTATCGTCCTCGAAACTCGAGCAAAATTTCTCAGTGGTATTTTCGGTCGTTTACATCAAAGTGTTCCGCCAAAACTTTCAGTGACGCAAGATTGTTTATATACTTGATGTTGATAACCTGGCCAGTGTTTTTCTCCGGTCGAATTGACAAGCGTGGGTTCTGATATCCAGGCGTTTTCATCGAGTGACTGCCGAGTGAGTGCTTTTGTGCTATAAGCTCCAAGCAACGACTTATTCGGAAAATATATAATGCTAGTTTTGTTTCATGGGCCCCTGCTTTAAGAGATATTTATCAGATAAATTTGACCGGCCAGAAACGATAGGTGACCAAGCTAAAATGAATTTCACCGGAAGACTCTCCGAAAATTATTTCGAGCCCTGGATGCAGTTGAACGTTTTACGAAATTGAGAATTTTTCTTATTCCTCTTTTTATCACATTTTTGAATCCAAAAATTTTAGATTTCCATTTTCCAAGAAAATTAGCCCACGTAACGGGAGTAAAATGTGAAAAATTAAACTTAAGAAAATAGTAGGGAATTTTTTAGGTAACAAGGCTTCGAAAATTGTACCTGAATGGAA
>OZ037999.1:7263021-7390521 GCA_964035705.1 Porites rus
ATTGGCTGACTTGTGTAGTGATGTCTTTGTGACTTCTATAAAGATCTTGCAATACATCGGCGATTGTCTTTGTGACGTCTGTTTAGTACTTGCAAAACAGCATCATTAAGCTTCATTAGTTAAATGGTGGTGGCGTCTTTGACTTTTGATAGAGTTCTAAAGAAAGTTATGTTGATGTTGAAAAATGCTGACGATTAAGTTAATTTTGAGAGTTGGAAAGTGTTGACTTCCGTGGTTTTTTTTTGTTTGTTTTTGTTGCTTTATTACAGGTTTATCTTCGACTTAACCTTGGACAACCTTGAATGCTTGAATGAAAAGAAGTGACTGACGTTGAATCAACTCTCTACTAAATTTGCTCTTGCTGATTACATTATACTGAATGTAAGGTAAGAAAGACGTGAAGCATTTATTGTATTGTGACCGATTAAAAGCATGACATAACGATATCAATGTAGGCATACTTATGACGGCTTTTTGTGTCTTTGTATTTGTTCGCTTCTTTACAGGTTCCGTTTTGGCTTCACTTTGTATAAACGTGCATGCTTGAAGCAGAGTTGTTCTTTTGTTAAACCAATTTGGAATGAAGTTTCTCGTACTGAGGACAATACATTGAATGTAAGTTGGGAAAGAAATATGAATCATTATTCCTTGTATGGCAACTGAACAGTGGAACCTCGATATAACGACCCTCTTATCAAAGAGACAAGTTGTTCTGAAGATCAAGGGGAGGAAATGGACGCTCTTTTCCCATGGGATAGTACATCAAAGTTGGCAGGTTTCAGGCATAATGTGGTTAATACTGGAGAGTCTTAGATAACAAGTTCACCAATTTGTTCGTGTCTGGGAATCAGTGTTGGCGAAGAGACCATAAATTACACAACGTGAGGTGAGCGATGAAATCTTTAATTCCTTTCCTTAATTCTTCAACAGATAGTCAGCGTAGCTGGGATTGGGATTATCGGATCGTATTGTCGAGATCATGTACTATCCTGAAGCATTTTCCTCTAATTAAATCTTTTTCACATCATTTTTCGAGGGGCACCTATATACAAACGAACGGTACAAATAGGCAAATCAACGCAAACGAGAAAACTTAAGGTAGGATGGGACCTACAGAAAGGAGACCGTTGTGTAATTTATGGTAAATATATAAAAAATATTTGCGGAGTAGGAGATAAATTATATTTCATTTTGACGGTCTAAGTTAGACTTTGTCCAATGACTGGCCCTTAATGGCTTTACAGTGATATTAAAAGGAAGAAAAGTTGAATTAGCTGATTAAATCTTGTTAAATTTAGTTCAAATCACTTTTCTTCTTTCTCTACTTGCTGGCTGGCAAAGTATATTCATCCTACATTGCTGGTAGAAAGCAATGACAAATAAAAAATTCCTGGCTGGGATTATGGTCCTCAATGAATTTGCTTGCTGGCAAAAGGGATCCTTTGAACTTTGTCTTGCTGGCTCTGAGGAGCGGCTATTTTTTTCCCACGAAAGTTAATTATCAACCATATACCGCTTCAAAGGTGCCAGTTTGTTGTTCGGAAACGAAATAAACCTTATTTGAAAAATTGGTCGTTGAGCACTCCTGTTTTAACCTACGTCAAGTTCGACCACTACACTGCTAAACGAGAGTGGCAAATTATTTCTGTAGGAAATCCTTACTTGGTTATCGACTTTGGTAAGTTTAGCTTTGTTTAGCCGAACAATTGATGGTAAGTCGTGATTTTTAATATTTCGGTTTTTTGTCGATGAAAAATACCGAGAAAAAATATCGAGCGGAAATCATTTTTATCGCACGTGTTTTCTGATGATGTATTTCACATAATTTTTGATAATGTATTACAAAACGATTCTGTCTAGATTTCTCGATATTTTATCAGTTTCACTCTATCACACGCCGCCCAACAAACGATCGCTAGCCTCTAGCAACTTGACGCCGGCTTTCCTATTTTGCTTTTTGCATTTTGACTGATTTTGATCATCGTCTCATGAAAGTGCTTTTAATTATTTGTGGCGGGAAATATGTACCGCGCGCGTTTGTTTGGCGCCCAGATCATTGACATCAGTGGAAGAGACTCCAGACAGGTAAGAAAACTTAATAATTATATCAGTGGCATTTGATGTTTAAAATTATAATTCTGGATTATTCTATTCTAGTTCAACACTCGAGAGAGTCAGCTCTTTTCTCAAAATATTTCGCAGACAAGTAGCCTCGCTGGGTCATGCAGGGTCCCCTTGTTTCCTGAGCTTTTGTTATCTGCGTTGCATAGTATTAACCTGTAGTATCCTGGGTAGTGTATACCTGAAATCTACAGTTAACTCGTAAAAATGCTCTAATCATTCCTGTAGTATCCTGGGTAGCGTATACCTGAAATCTACAGTTAACTCGTAAAAGTGCTCTAATCATTCCTGTAGTATCCTGGGTAGTGTATACCTGAAATCTACAGTTAACTCGTAAAAATGCTCTAATCATTTCTGTAGTATCCTGGATAGCGTATACCTGAAATCTACAGTTTACTTGTAAAAATGCTCCAATCATTCCTGTAGTATCCTGGGTAGCGTATACCTGAAATCTACAGTTAACTCGTAAAAATGCTCTAATCATTCCTGTAGTATCCTGGGTAGCGTATACCTGAAATCTACAGTTAACTTGCAAAAATGCTCCAATCATTCCTGTAGTATCCTGGGTAGTGTATACCTGAAAACTACAGTTAACTCGTAAAAGTGCTCTAATCATTCCTGTAGTATCCTGGGTAGTGTATACCTGAAATCTACAGTTAACTTGCAAAAACACTCTAATCAATGGTGTAGTATCCCGGCTAATTTATACCTAAAAAATACATAACATTGACTTGTTTGACTTATGGAGGTGATAATCTTATTCAACTCTTACTCTGTTTGAATATTCATGGTCAATTAACCGCTTTCTCTCAATCCATTTTATTTTTTAGGCCACGCTCGAACTTGATTTTGGCACGAGTGTTGCCTTAACAAAGCGGAGTAAAAGAGCAGTATAAGAACATGTATTGCAGTATTTTGTGTTAGTGATCTAGGAACCACTGAATTTGGCGATTTTGAGATAATGACATATCGCCAGGACTATTTCATTTGCTTGATATAAAAGCAGTACAAAAAAAGTCTTAAATTATATTAATTGTTGTTTCTGTCGGCTTTATAAGGATTTGATGCCTTTACATACTGATACAGGACCATAAAGTAGTTAGCGCGTTTGTTAAATTTGGTAATGTTAAATTAGAGTATAAGGAGCTACTTTTACGAATTTTGCGAAAAACATTTTCCCGGCCTTTTAGGAAGCGGCTTAAATAGTTTCAAAGTTGCAGGGCAGTCACAAAACTGAATTCTTGAGTTTACCTCCGTTTCATACTATAATTTACTGCCCGAGACTGAAAAAGGCGCGATGTAAAATCTTTATGCCGTTTTATTATTACCAAAATAGTAAGTGCCTTGGAAGAGGGTTAGCCGAGCAGAAAAAGATTTAAACCTTGCTTTAATCGGATATTGCGGTTACTTTCATTTCAGTTTATGGTAGCTTGAGTTACTCTTTTGTGGGCAATTTACGGAAGTCCTAGGGTATTCAGCCGACACCTCAAGAGCCTAAAGCTGTCATACCTTGGTTTTGAATTACTTATGCAAATTAGGTGGCTGCACATTGAATGTGCAGCCAGCTAATTTGCATAAAAATTTTTCGCGCTTCAAAGCTCGTCATGTTGACCAAAAGGATCGCAGCCTGTGGAATAGAGAATGGTGACTGACCTGTATTGCCTTAGCATTCATGTCTGACGTGCCGCGTACGTGAAACATTCGTTTGCCTTCCTTGTCATATGTATCATCTTCTGATCCGGCTCGAAATCCAGCTCCTTTACCACCCTGTGAACAACACAAAAGTCAAGTACTAGTCTTTGTAAGCTGAATGAAATATTTTAATACATTTCCTCTGTTGCTCTTTGCTTTTTATACTCAAGATTATTGCTAAACACATGAGAGAAAATAGTCTCTGCATGGAAGCAAAGGCCCAACTATGTGTCTGCGCTTAGGGTGATTTCCACCGCCAAGTTATTTTTACGTGCGTATGCGCGTAGTTTATGTGCGTAAATAAAATAGGGGAGATGTACAGGTCGCTCGTGAACGTAAAGTTGAACCTCGCTCAACTTTTAAAGCGCGACCTTTTATGCATTTCTTCTATTTTATTTACGCACGTAAATTTTACGCGCATAAG
This sequence comes from Porites rus, assembly GCA_964035705.1. Classification (NCBI taxonomy): domain Eukaryota; kingdom Metazoa; phylum Cnidaria; class Anthozoa; order Scleractinia; family Poritidae; genus Porites; species Porites rus. The sequence continues at coordinate 7,267,259 of OZ037999.1, forward strand.
CACGTAAAAATAACGCGACAGTGGAAATCCTCCTTTAGACTGCGTGGCACGTGTTAAAAGGGGAAGGGAAATTCGGGCGCGCGAGGAGTGGGACAAACGAACTTGTCAGAGAATGGGTGGTGGTCATGGTCGTAGAATCTTACCTCCAGGATAATAAAGCGCCCTCGAAACATTCTTAAGAAGTGCTCGGGTTCTTTGTTTTGGACGACTCGTACCTGAAACGCATGAAGATCCATCAAAGCTACAATAGCTTTCAAAATGAGTAGATGGAAGAGTGGAATCTCGAAAATTAAAGATAAGCGCGACGATTCCACGCTCCCCTCGCCTCTATATTTCCCTGAACAGAAGACTCAAATATTATTTCCAAATCTCTAATGCCAAATTTAGTTTATCTTTAATTACCTAGTTACTTGAAAAAGCGGTTCCAAAGGTAAGTTTTTTGGCAGTGATCGATTAACACTAGATGGCAAAAGTTTTCGTCTCCACCGCAATATTGACTCTCTCTCTATTAATATGATCAATTGAGATAAACAGCTCATAATATTTCAGGAACAATATCCAGGTTTGTTAGAATATTGGACCGACACTGTTGCTCTTTAGTGGCAATATAGTGACCTGATTAACTCAGCCACAAACCTGTGTTGCTATTCCTCCCAATTTTTTGTCCATTTGATCAGCTAGCATGGCTGCCGCCGCTCTTTCATCAATGCTGCTTTTTCCTCCCTTATAAAAAAATAACAATAAAATGATAAACTCCTTTATAAATGATTCTGGATAATTTATAAGGAGAATTCCTTTTTTCGTTAACTGTTGAAATTGATGACAACCGAGTTTTTTTACAAGTAAACGAGTTGACAGTGAAAAGCCAAAGTTATGAAAAGAATCCAATTCACTGGACGTTTCAAAAACAGCACTCGTTTTTGAAAGAAGGGGTTTATCAGAAAGTAATTGAATTTCATAAAATCCTTTTTTACCGGACAGCATTAATCGTCCAAATTGTTGAGTCATATTAAATTGTAAGCCACGATTGGTTTAGGACTTTGACGCTCTTGTAATCCTTATATAATGCTATGATTTTATTATCATCTATAATTTACTAACTATTAAAACTCGTGGTTGTTCTAATATTAAGAGTTCTGTTGCCGTGCGTTGTTGGATGTTTTATTGTGAGTGCATCCAGAGCCTAACTTCACCTGCCAAAAGTAGATGATTATTCGTCGTTTCCAGTTGGCCGTGTAGTTATACTTGATGACGTAAGAATCACCACTAAAAAACATTCCGTGCAAATTCTGTTCCCACGGAATCAAGTCATGCTCTTCGACCCGCCAGATCTGGAAACAAAAAAGACTTAATCAATGGCAAATGAACAGCCTCGGGCCGGACAAGGAAAGAGAACTGCTGAACAGTTGAACTGAAAAACGCTCCTCGTAACTCAGCTTATTAAATTGATCGCCCATCATAAACCAAAGAAACATTTACCGACGAATAAACTCTCTAATAAAAAAAAAAGGTAAAAATGTTTCTCGATTCAAACTCTAGAAACAATGCAGGGTAAATCGGCGGTTTTAAAGCAAGCAAGGCCCAAGGAGAAGTTAAGACATGACAATGAAGCGTAAAAATGTGAATTATCGAGTAACAAAGAGGGTATAGCAAGCTTAATTTTAGCATTCAATCACCCAGCCTTCCCTTTTTGTATGTTTCATTTTATGCTCAGATGTGGTGTTGCTTAAATTTGTTGCGTTTAAACAAAAGTGTGTAAATAAAAGAATCGTATTTACCTCTACATCTCCTGTTCCATCGTCCGGGAGGATTTCCGTTTTGTGTTTTGGTTTTTCGCGGTCGTGAAGTTGACTGGCATCAAACTTTTCGTTGCTTTGTTCAGCTGATTGACAAATCATATAATGTCGTCTGAGATAAGACCAACCTCGTCTCAAGACTCTTTTTGGAATTGATGTGGTCCCAGATATACCCACGCCACAACTTAGCCCGCTCCAAGGAGAATTTTAAGATAAGCTTACGCTAAAGTTATACCAACACGTACAGTCGCCTTAGTTTCTGTTTTTGCTTTATTCGTGTCTTTACTTTCGTTCTTTGTTCTAATAGGATAATACGGTATCGACAGTTAAGATAAAGAACATATACGGGAGTGGTATAAACTCACCTAAGTGGCCCTGCCTGAACACCTTTCCCAGGCCGACCTGTTCACCTTCGTCTCTCCACCCTGAGAAAAACTGTTTGAAAATAGGTGTCTCACCACCCTCCACCACACGGGTGACTTGTGTCCACTGAGGATATCCCTTCTTGCTTATAAATTCCTTCAATTGACAAAAGGGAGAAATAAGGCTACTTCAGAAATACCGTCACTATGACTTAAGATGCCTGATCGGAATTTCTCAAAGCTGCATGGAAAACGATTACAGGAGAAATTGGGGAAAAGGAAAGAGGTGAGAAGAAGAGGTGAGAAGACTTGTAAACAAACATTTAAAAATCTTTCATTGACCAAGCACAAGAGAATGGGAACGGGAACACGCGGGAGATCCCGAGAGGAGAAGACGAGCCAATCTTGCCCGCTCGGGTATTCAATCAAAATGCAAAATTCGCTTCATCTTTTCCGCTCGCGGATTCAGCCATATTTAAGCAATAGCCCACACTTTCCATGGGTTTACCGGCGTGATGACCCAAGCAGGATGTTGGGAGAACACGAGAAAAGCTTGTGAAAAAATCACTCGCCTACGGCTCGTGATTTACAAGCTTTTCTCGTGTTCTCCCAACATCCCGCGTGGGTTATCACGCCAGTAAACCCATAGAAAGTGTGGTCTATTGCTTTTATAAAATAACTTTAACTTTCTGTGAGTTTACCAGCACAATAAACCATAGGTTTTTAACCAATCAGAACGCGCGTACTATCTTAGTTATTTTATAAAATGAAATACAATACAACAGACTTAATTCAGGAGGGCAGTACGTCTTGCAGCGATAAAAGTCATGGCTCCTGTAGCGGCCCTCTATCTGTGTCACATTATGTTTATCAATCTAGTCCAGCTTACCAATCCATTTTTCATTCCTGCTTTCTTTTCTGCGTCAGTACACTTCTTACCGATCCAAACAAATATACCAGTACTTCCACAGTCCAGAATAAAACAGTCCTACAACGACATAAACGCTCAGTAACAAATCCTGATACTTTTTTGTGGGAATCGGCCTTCTGTCCACACGAAACCAGTCAATCCGCACATCGAAACCGCATACTTTTGAAACCACTCTTCAGAGTGTTTTTTTTTTAACCGATGGGTTTGGTGAATTCGTGTGGACGACTGAAACCAAATATATTTTTGAAGTCAACTACGTCAAAAACTCGGGTCCCGTCTTAAGTGAAAACTCAAACTGGCGGACGACAATGCTCTGTTGTTCTGACAAGTTGAGAAATATTGGCTAAAAGCGCTGTAACGAGGAAAGATAGGGCCAGTTTACTCGATATAGCTACAACAACATTCAAAAATGTTTACATTCACATCGCAGGCTTGTTATGAGCGCCCCTACTAGCTAGTAATTAGCAAATGTATGTCGTCGCAACAGTCCGTCGTCGCAGTAACGCTTAACGTATTCTGTGGACAGGTGAATCCAACCGGATACACCACAGCGATTGTTGTTCCTTCTTTTGTTAATTACAATACATTGACTGTGTCCGTTTATAGTCATTTTCCCTGACACAACATTTTGAACGAGATTTGTTCCTGAGTTCCTGAGGGAAGGATGGCAGTAGATAATCAGAATCAATAAACATTGGCGGATTTAGGGGTGGGCCGAAGGGACCGCGGTCAGCCCTTTTCCTTTGAATTAGTTTTATAGAATTCAGTCTCAAAAAAGAAAAAGTATTTAGAGTAGGGCTGTTAAGTGTTCCGGCCACCCCTTTCTGAATTTTTTTTTTGATAAAGTTGGAAAGAGTAAATCTTACATTTACAAAGAGGTAGTAACAGACTTTTGCTTCTTCAACTGAGCTCCGCTGTCAAATAGTTTGTTTTAGGTTGTCAAGGAAACGCCATTCTAAACATGTAGTGCTTTCTAGCAAGCTTGGTTGAAAAGTTATCAGTAGGAATCGGAGCATATTTTCGTACAATATTTACCTGTTCTACAATCTTAGAATAAAAAACCGCATACATGGCCTATAGAGTAAGTAGGCTTGCGCTAAAGTTGAGCCTCATGAGTTGTCTTGATAAGGTTTCTTAGTTATGGTTAACCACAGTAATGTAGTATTTTAGACTTAACAGTTTTAACAGTGTTAAATGGTTGGCTTTTTTAGTAACACTATGTAAATACTTAGCTTTTAATTAGTATGACAGATGTGAAAATACTGTCAACAAATCATTATTATTATTATTATTATTATTATTATTATTATTGTTATTATTATCATTATACAATGTTCAAAGGTGTAATATTACTCACATACGGATCCAAATGCTCTTTCTTTAAAGGCATTTCATTGATAGGCGTCATCTCAAGACTTCCACTTTCATCAGAAACCCTTCAAAGAGAATATTGCACTAGCTGTGCGATCTATAATCTTGCCTTCTAGGTTGTAGGCTATTGTTCACTTAATCACTTCCACTATATTATATGGTGCGGAACATACAACAGAGTGGGGCTCTAATTTAAGTGTGCCCTTACAGATAACCCGCTCAGCCGAGAAGAGGTTGGCCACAACACCGGGGTCTACGTCCCCTAGTCTTTTCGAACAGTGGTGTGGGTTTTTTCACGTTCCACAAGAACCAGATAATTGAAGTGCTGTGAGACCAGACCTACGTTTTTCGTCCTTATCTAACAGGTCTAGGAAGTCTAACCTTGCTGTTATTAATTTTTATATCAATCGAAGTTTTACTGTTTCTTACGTATCTTTTAAGCTCTGGGACCACTGTAATTGGGTCACCGATGTTGTGGCACCCCTGCCTATTAAGCATTTATTATTCATTGTTCAGTAATAGGCGAAGCTAATAAAATGAAATAAATAAATAAAATAGATGTCATTGCAAAAGCAGCACTTTGGCTCCTAATTTCTTTAAGGACCCTGAGTGTTGGTCCGGCCTGGGTTTGAACAAGTACGACCTCCCACTCAGCAGACCGGCGCTCTCTTAACTGAGCTTACCAGAAGACGGTTTTTAATCGTTTAGCAATGATTATTATTCGGACACTCACGTTAAAAATAAATTAATTAAAATTGACAGGCAGGTTTTAACAAAACTTGCACGTGAGACACTCCCTAATGTTTCCGCAAACGCTAGCTTAAAGCGCTAATAAGTCATGCAGTGAATCTGAGTGTAAGTATAGCTCCTCTACATGAACTATATTATCCACTGCACAGCATCTTTATGTTTCTTGTTGGGTAAAGGAAACGATCCTAAATTATCTCTTTACTTATTTTAGAATAACAGTGTTATAAATGCTGGTATCTAATACCTGTACAGAGTAACACTTTGTTGACTGGTCTTTTCAAACGCTACGTCATCGCCTCCTTCAGACGCATCCTTAACGTCACCTCGTGAGCCGAGGGCTTCGAAAAAACTGTTTTCGTCTCGGTGGTCTTTACCCTCGTCTGAAAATAATAACCTGGTTATTAAAGGTCAAAAAGGCCCAAAATTGGTACAAAAGCTCAAAATGTATTAACAGAGTGAACTCTAATGATGTAAAAGTAGCCTGCGAGCAAGCTCTCCAGTTCATGTCCCACGCTAGTGAGTAGTGAGCAAGTGGCGGAGAATCTCTCCTCCGCAAAGAAAGGGCGAGTCCCTGTCCTCCGCAGATGGCCCCTTACGTCGTAGCTGGTAAAAAGTAAAAAAAAAAAAAAGACAACGCACAGGGCTGAATCGCAGCGAAGGCATCTCTGGAGGAGAGAAGGCATTCTTCACTCATCGTCCTCGCGGTGCGTGCCGCTTTAATGTGACTTCTATTCCCCAAATGGAGAGCTTACTCGCGGGCTGATTAAAGTGTATGCAGTGGGATATTGTACCTATAATGACAAGTTTTGCTTTTCCTCCTCTTTCTTCATCTCTTATACGTCTGGCTACTTCAATTCCCTGGAAAACAAGAACTTCCCATCACACTGCTTCTTCAACCTTGTTGATGCTATAAATTTTGGCAATAGCACAAAGGGGGGCAACCAAACGAAAATAATGTGAGAGAATGCCAGGTTATCCACGAATGGTGATAATTAGATAGCGGCTGTGCCGGAAGAATATGAAAATTAGTCATTTTATTCCGTCCTCAAACATAAGTCGACAATGTGACCCTAAACCCTTATACAAACCCACCGTTAAGTATCATGGAAAAGGGATAGTTGATGGAGATAAGGGACTTTGATTTTCCTCGAACGGATGTTGAGGGAATGATTAACTTAGGCATACCTTCATTCTCTCTGTTCTACTACACTGTGAACCGTTCCAGCAGTGAATAGTCATCCCTTCATCCAGGATAAACACATCTCCTTTATTTAGAGAAGAATAGTGAAGTTCTACCTGCAAAGAACATTTACAAACTTACCATTTATCGCCGCGAAACACTTTAGGAAAGACTAATAATGGCTAGCGGGAGCACGCGCGATGTTCCGTATTCTCCTTCCTCGCGCGCCATACAATAATGGATCACTAACCTGCGTGGCAGGCTTTTGAAGAAGAAGAGAATGGGGGAATTAAGGTGCGCCAGCCAAGAACCATGGTGGCTCCTGGGTGTTTTGGGTGCGCAAAATCGCTATAGGCGCGCAAGGAAGGAAGGAACTCTTCACTCTGTCCTTGCTCGCTCACCCCGTGTGCGCGCGCCTAGTTTCCCTGTTTCCCTTCGCCTTCGATCGCCCACCGTACAGGCTACGCATTGACTTTAAACTAAAACATTTCTAGTCGAATTGTTGCAAATAATAATAATAACAATAATAATAATAATAATAATAATAATAATTAGTAAAATACTGCGAACTGTACTCTGCCAAAAACGGGTCAATGATAAAGATGTTGCCAAGCATCATTTAATTACGCGTGATCTCTTTTTAATCACAAATAGTTTTTGTCATTTTTTAACACATTGTCAAGAAAAATTACAATGTGGTTTTAGAATGAATCGAAAAAACAAAGGGGTATAATCAAGAGCCATTATGGCTCTTGGTTTAATTAAATAACCGTAAAACCAACCTGTGATACTCGCACATTTCTTTTGCCCTTGACATGAAAGAGCCTTTTCTCATAAACACCTCTTTGTACTTTCCTGAAGCCAGACTCGACCCCGCCTTCAAGGTATCTACCAGAAAGAAAGATAAGCAAGACGCAACTAATTTTGTACTTCAATTTGTTCTCCAACTGACTCAATCACTTTAAATTTCTTTAAAAGGCAGGCATCATGCAACGTTTGTAAACTTGTCTTGCATCCGGGTGACTTAACTAAAATTCTGTTATTACGTCTTATTTGCCCAAGGGTACCTCTCTCTAATAAAACAATATAATAGATAAAAATACCACTCGCCTTATTCCTTTAGGAAAATAAGACAAAAATTTTCTTGATTCATGGTCTTGAACCTAATACAGAAAAAGAAACAGAAATTAAGAACGAACTGGTCCTTGTTATCACATGTTATTTGTGCTGAGTGATCAGAGCATTATTCGAAATTGTAGTTTTATTCATTATTGAATTCAGTTACAGTTCGTCCTTGAGACTACCTCTCCTTTCCTTAATTCATTCTTAGTCTAAAATTAGTAAATTACCATAATTTACTCTGGAGGGTGATTAGATATTCACTGAATCATATTGAATATCATAAGCGCATGACGTGTAGGCCGCTGGCCTGAAACGTTCGTTGGGCAGAATAGTCAGAATACAACTTCACATAGTAAAACCCACATAGACTTTCGGCGACAGACTGAAATGTTTCTTGGGCAGAACAGAAAGTTGGTCTTATATAAATAAAAGATTACTACTGTACAACTGTATTCAGTTTGTGGTTATCTTGTTGCCAACCTACCTCCCTATACTGCACAGGACCCCCACCTAAATGAGAAGAGATTACTACTGTACAACTATATTCAGTTGGTGGTTATTCTGCTGTCAACCTACCTCCCTGTACTGCACAGGACCCCCACCTAAATGATCATCCAACTCTACTGTCTTGTAAGCTGCCACACCCTGCTCGTCCTATAACGAAATGGTTTATTTGTGGTTTAATTAATATGATACGATTATAATAACACATCACACATGCTGGTCGGTATATAAAAAAAAGCAATGTCGTACACTTCTTAGAGGAATTGCTTTCAACTCTGCATTGAAGACCGCATAATAATGCATTTACCTGTGAGGTTGTACTACCAAGCCAAAAATGGATATCCCATTCTAAATGAGACTCAACTTTCCTTGTCTGGAAAATTTAAAGAGAAAGAGAAAACGAAATCAAAAACAGCTAAACAGAGAAACAAGTACTGTATGACTGCAGAAAATCAAAACTTCAATAAATAAACTAAACAAAGGAAAAGAAAATATAAAGCAACAAATGTAGCAAATTGTCCAAATTCAGTAAAAAAAAAAACTGTAGTGATCACCAGTGTGTGTACCGATCCGTTCGATATATGCAAACTTACCGATAAACAAATGTACGAATCTCCTGAATAGAATGTGCCGTAGGTACTCACATCTTGAGCAACAACTTTTAGTTTCTACAACAGAACGAAAATTCACATTACCTTAGCAAGAAGCATGTAATCCTTCCTAGAACTACAACTTGCAGTTTCAAACGTAGACAAAAAGATACCGCGAGGAGAAATTAACTCCGTAAATTAAAAAGAGCTAAAAAGATCTTTAAAAGATCTGTTAAGCTCTATCTAACCCTGTGAAGGCAAAGTCTGATTTATCCTATCGTGGATCCATTTAAGCCGCACACTTAAACCAAAACAAACCTTTCTATATGAAATAGCTATTCCAGTCCACTATTGTATTAATTTAAACATTATTCATTCATTCATCCATCCATTCGTTTATTAATTCATTCATTCATCCGAATTCATTCGAAAGCATGGACCCTTCCTATGTCGGTAACGGTGACAGAATACAGTGACTGTCCGAAGAGGACAATGGGGACCTTACGATCCGACAACGGCAAGGTCCATGAAAACGTCAATGAAAAATAGACTTTTTTCACTTTTTTTTCGCGATTATTCCAAGGGGCGTAGTTACTTAAAAGAAGGGAATTTGGGTTAGAGCTGAAGAGAAGGGACCGCGCCCACGTTCTGACAGAGATTGTAGAATTTATCGCTTTGCCGTTCCCGTTTCCAAGTAAACTTATCTAATTTGGTCTCTTCACGTCTTAGTTATACAGGGACTGCAAAGAAATGTACAAAAAAGCGTGGTGCACGTGCAGAGTTGTTGTTTTGTTCATAAAACTTATTGCTTTTTTGACGTTCCCGTTGCCGTCGCCGTCGTAGTTTCGTAAGGTCCCTAATATATATCACAATAAGGCGAGGCTCCTGTCGTAGTTCAGTCATTTTCTTAGACTATCCGTTTAGGGCACACACCGCTCCAAGACGGAGGCACTGATGTCTGTCTTTCTGAGGGAGTTGCGTTAAGGTTAATGAGGGAGAATTTCCTAGCAGGTCGAATCACTCGGGTTCACATCGTTATATGAGTGGCTATAGGGACCTCAGTACGAAACTACGACGGCGACGGGAACGGCAACGTCAAAAAAGCAATAGGTTTAAAGAGCAATTTTTCTGCTGTCCCTGCACAACTACGACGTAAAATCGCCAAATTTTTAAAGTTTACTTAAGAACGGGAACGGCAAGGTGAATAAATTCTACCATCTCTGCCTGAACCTGTCTCAGCCCCAACCTAAATTCCCTTCTTTTAAGTCGACTGGGAGACTTGAGAAAATTGCCGAAAGTTTCATGAACGTCGCCGTTGTAGGATCGTAAGGTCCCTACTGATGAGTGAAGGACGGCAATAGCTCACAAAGTCTTGAAAAGGTAAAGTTGAGACACATTGTTTCTTAACGATAAACCCATTAAACAAGCTAAGAAGGCTTTGTGAATAATGTTCCTGCAGTGGCTAGACATCCGCTCAAAATCTTAAACTCCAAAGATCAAATGAAAGGATAAAATTATTTGACAAACATTTTGAAATTGAGACTGACCGTTCGCAACCTATCTTTATCAGTTACCTCCTAAAAAACATTGATTCTATAATATCAGAAACTCATAGTGGGTTTCTGGTTTCTGATAATATATTAACGCTCGCCAAATGAACAACTCGAAGAAAATAATTTGGTTACTGTACATATTACTTGAAACTTTGCGCGCTGTCTTTTTCTTGGTTTGTGGTTGCTGGGCGACAGAACTGCATGCTATATATTTACAGAGATTAAAAAACATTTACTTCCATCAAGATGTGCTATGAATAGTCATAGACTGTAGGAATAGAGTGGAACGACCAGTACTAATCTGTTATGTATCAGGTGCTAGTGAGTAGAATAGGGAATTTCAAGGTCACTACTTAATGGAAAATAATGCATTTTAAGTATTAGTAAGTATCATTGGATTGTTCCAGTTCAAAAATTCCTCAAAGCAAGATATTTTAAGGATATTTTCTTCTTTTTGTTCAGTTCGCGATCGAAATTTTCTAATCGCTGGTACATACGAAGGCGTACGAAGTCAGTACATTTGAAAGTTCTCCTTTTCCTCAGTGCAACTGAAAGTTAACTTAGCTTGCTTAAGTGCAGCATGCATTTTTGGCGTTTGTCAAAGAATTGATTACTTTTACTTTCAGAAAATTTCACAGAGTGGAATTAATATTTAGAAATTAATTTCCGCCTTTGGCCCTCTTGCAGAGAAAAGATTTGACACCCAGCGTTGGACGTTGGTTCTCACACGTTTTTTTCCCCCCGTTATCTAAATGCAAAAATAACCTAAAAATCCTGAAAAAGAATGTAACTTCTAGATGTTTGTGTAAAATTTGAATTTGATCAATATTTAATTTCTTTAGGAACGAAAAAAGCTAACCGATGTTTATGTAAAGGAGAACGTTAACGGCATTTTGGTGGTAAGCCAAGATCTTCAGTGTTCTAGCTGGACCAAAAAATTTAGAATGCTATTGGCTAAGCTTGACTTAACAGAGAGTTGTTAAGCCCTGATGGCTAAAGTTTATACTTAATCCAGTGGTACGATTTCGCTTTGTAAAATGTATAGGAAACCCGCAGAGTCTAGAATGTTCATTTCGTGCGTTTTGAGTAAATCGGGCCGCACCCTGCATTCAAATTTTAAAGTTAAAAAATTAGCAGCTACCCAGGAACACGATTATGACATGTATTCCTCTGCTAGAATTCTTTGCTGGGTATGTAGACCTAAAATGAAAATTTACGTTGAAATGCGAAATTTTTACTCGCTGAGGCAATATTTCCACCTTAGCTGAGTTGTGTGTTGCAGTTAATTTGTCTTTAATACGTTGGTGGTGAATTTTAAAGGCCACTCTATAAAATAAAAAACATTGAATTATAAGTACCAGCGTATAACTTTATTTCTGACGTGCAATTAGCAAAGATAGTGAATATAGCTACACTTTTATCGATACTATATTAAACAAAGATAAACATTAAGATAATTTTTTTCACGGTTTTGAAACAAATGTCACAAACAGAGCTTTACTCTTTCAGATTATCTTTGGATGAAACCAGTCCCCGAATTTGCCTCCTGTTGGCGTACACCTTACTATTCGCTATTCGATTTCCGGTTCCCTTATATCTCTGCAATGTGGTACTGAAGAGTTGACGATCTTAAACATCTTAAACCGCATCTTGAAATTTGTAATATTTACTAAACATTAGTAAAAAGAATAACCACCAGTTACCTCAATCCTCCAGATCTCTAGCCCAGGTTTCTTTCCGGCTTCGAGGAAAGCGTCATCGACTCCCATGAGGAAGAAAACAATAATAATATAAAAATAACGGAAGGGAAAAATATATATATTCGGTTGGCCGGATTTGACCGTTAGCTCAGTTTCGTGCTGCGGTGAAATGCCCAAGTCAAATTTCAGCTTGCACGAATTTTAAGTGTTCCTGTTTTGAATTAAATTTTCAGTGTCGTCCAAGCGACAAATTCAAAATACAACTCATTTAGACAGAAATTTAAATAACTTTGTTTCTGAAGATGCGGCAAATGTAATCAAGGCAGGCAAGGGGAGATTCCTATTGGAGGCACAAGCCGACACGTGTCGTAGAACTTGGCAAAGTTTAATCTCTTGTTCTGGTGTAAACGATTGCCTGATGTTTATTTCTATGCACATATATTATTCCTGTCGTTAAAAGCAGATATACGCTTTCAATTTTAAGCGGAAATTCACCTTTTGATTCAAAAGTCCTTAAACTGGATGTTAATGTGTCTATGTCAGAGTTTTCAGTAAAGACTGACGAAAATTACACTGGGTATCCTTTACTACAATATAATACTCATATATTCACTAAATTTCAAATTAACAGCAAGCACCTTAGGAAAGCATCAATGTGCAAATAGTGTCTGTTGGTAATAAATTAAGAACCTCGAGTTTCTTAGTATTGGCCCCGAATTTCCTACAAGGGGAAGTTTTCAGATTTTTTTGACGGCCCTTAAAGCGCATTGTATATTGTATTTCATCTTAGTTTCTCAGTCTTGTTGCTTTTTTTCAGAACACATCACTAAGCTAAGATGCTATTTGAATTATCATTTGAGTTAAAACAAGTCGTTTTCCTATGAATCATTCATAAATTGAATCTCTCTCGGTTTTTGTTTTCATAACCTGTTGAATTGATTGCGGTTTGTAGCTTGCGCTGGGGGGCGCTTGAGCGGTCGTGGGCACTGGAATTGGATTCTACGCAGGTGTTAAAAAAAACTGACATGTGTGCGTTAAACAAATATCATTCTCCGCAAAAGGCTGTGATGAGCAGTCACTTGTCAACACGTTGAATATGAAAATTAATTTCAAACTGATTCAAAACTGAATATACTAGGCAACATCCAAAGAGCTCTTACTAGCGCTTGCTGAGTCGAGAGAAAAACAGAATCAAATTGGGAGAAACTTTCAAACGAAATTGATATAAAAAGTAAACCTAACAAAATTGAAAATTACACAATTTTGAAATCTCTTTTATTATTTCAACTTGGATTTTGTTTTTTGTGTGTTCTTTAAAGTAACTGAAGTAATGCTGCGCATCCCACTAGGCTTTTGTACATTATGCTAGCAATTTTTCGAGCATTTTAGTGAGGCAAAAGCATTGAGCATTATTCGAGCATTTTAGTGGCGTTTTCCCCGGAAAATTAATTTTTTCCGAGAAAAAAAATAGAAATTAACTTTTTTCAGGAGCCCATGCCCCATGAGCTCCTGCTTTTTCAAGGAAAATGACGACTAAAACTCAAAATTCACAAAAAACCTCATACAGCTGTTTTCTTTTGGCTGTATTTATGAACTTGTACACGTTGTCGTTGTTACTTGCAACACTTGCACGTTTTTGTAAGTGTAAACTTTAAAATCAATTTATAAAACCGTTTGTGTAATGAGCATTATCCGAGCATTTTAGTGACCTTTTTGGGGAGACCGAGCATTTTAGTGGGAAAAATGGAGCATTAAGGTGGAGCATTTTGGTGGGGAAGCAAAAGCATAATGTACAAAAGCCTACATCCCACCAAATAAGTGAAAATATGGAAAACAACAAAATGTTAGTCTCTGCATTATATTAAAACGGTTAGTTTAGCAGATGTTAAAACCACTTTCCAACTCCTTTATATTCTGGCCAATTCTAATATCTTAAACATTAAATTGACTATTGTGAGTAATGCCATGTGGTTGTATTGAGATGAAAAAAAAGCAACCCACTTATGAAAAGATATGGAGGTCCTAGTCCCTTTTTAAACATTGTGCTTCGATAATTATGCCATGATAATGCCCGGCATTCCTGCCAGGCCGCTTTGCAATTAGCCATTAGTTTAACCGGCTAGAATTCGAAATTCTTCTGCCAGAAGTCTCTAACATATCTTTAAGTTCTTTCAAGCTACAGTAAAACATGCAGAAAAAAATTGAAACATTGCTGCGAAGGAATTGAAAAGCTATGTTGCTTGCTTAGCCACCCACGTTAATATCTGTCTTGCAAAAAATCAGGTTGTTGTAATTTGCGTGTATACTGAAAATACTTGGGAGTCATGCCATACCGGCAAGATGTACGTCACTTTTTGCAAAACAAGTTTGCCTTAGGCCGGTAAAACGCGCAACATAACATATTTTGTTGCAATAAGTAGAACTACCGTCTACTTTTTGCAACAACTTTTCGCAACCTGCAAGACAGGTTTGGTTCGTGGGTAAAACGGGCACCCTCGCTATTCAACTCGCTTTGCAGCAATGTTGCAAAATATATAAGTTGAACGTTTTTGTTACCTTCAAATCGTCTTCAGTGTTAAGGTAATTCTTTCTTTCGTTTGACCGTGGACTTTATCCATCTGATAGACTTTCAATAATCAACAGAGTCATAATTAGAAACGGGATCAAAACTTCTTTATATTACTAGTAATTCAGATATTCTCTCATTTTCTGCATCTTTGACTGGATGCGTCAGTAAAGTAGTACAATAATAATTGCTAACATCAAGTTCGAGAAAATGTGTCATTTTAAACGAGAAGGCGATAGAAAACTGCCAAATGTACAAAATCAGAAAATGTGAACGTTCAACCACAGTAAAATAAACTTTGTCGAAACCCACTCATTCCAAACAGTGGCCTAAACAAAAATTCACGAAAACAATTCAAATTTCTCTCTCTGTAAAATCCTAAAAAAATTGTCAGAGCAAGGCAGATGAAACCTGCGATCAGGCGGCCTTTCTTCCCTTTGCCGACTTTCTTGCTATCCGCGAAAAAAGACCGCCTGATCGCAGGTTAGGTAAACGTTTTGTCCGAAGTTTAATTTGAATGGCAACACTATAGAATTCCGTCCAGGGATTTAAAAATTAAAGTGACAATCATGACTCATAATAACATGGTCTAGACAAAACGTTAACTACCCTTCACCTAGTGATTATTTCCAAAGCAACAATTTAAAAACTCCCTCACTAACAATCGGCGACAAAATTAGTTGAGACACTTCGCCCAAAAGGGGGTTTCTGACGCTTTACTCACTTCCAAAGCTTTCCCTCCCCCATCCCTTCCATACAATGTTGTGCCGCTGTTCGAGCTACCTATAGAAAACAAAGAACATCCCAACTTTGAATGAAGGGGAGGGAAGGGGTGTGTGTGGATTCTTTTGTTCTCTGTAGTTGCCCTATTTGAGTACAATTTTGTCGCCGTTTGTAGTTTCCCTCGATTCCCTCCCAAAGAAAGATTCGCTAATAGAGTACTAAAGTGATGACGTCATAGAAATAAAATTTCTGAAATTATGGGATTTGTCAGGATATTCTGAAAGAACATTGTCCAAGAGGCCTCCTTGCCAAAAATGAGCATTTCGCGGCAAATTGCCTCTGAGATCGTAGCCCAGTTATACTCAGAAAACTCCATACAAACCCTTCTAATTTTTTTTTGGGTCGACCCAAAAAAGATTTAGAAGGGTTTGTATGGAGTTTTGTAAGCATAACTGGGCTACGATCTCAGAGACAATTTGCCCCCAAATGCTCATTTTTGGCAAGTAGGCCTCTTAGACATTGTTCTTTCAGAATATCCTGACAAATCCCATAATTTCAGAAATTTCATTTTTATGACGTCACACTTTAGTACTCTATTAGCTTAAATTTTGTGCATTGCGTTATTGTCGCATTTGCCAAATTTACTGAATGAAAATCGCCCAACAGACGCAATCTAGCCTGTAATTGATGGCAAAGGAAGTAGATGGGTACAAGGTGTGATGAGCGAGATTTGTTGGAGAGGTTCAAGGTTGTTTGCACCAACTCATCCCATGTAAGAGAATCCAATATAGACTTGGATTCTGGATTCCAAGCAATAGAGTCCGGATTCCAGGTACTGGATTCTTTGTCACTGGAACTTGGATTCCGGATTCCTTGAGCCGGTATTCCGGATTCCGCTAAAAAAAATTTCCTGGATTCCAAAATTCGGATTCAATTACATGGGGCGATCCCAGCCTAGTCTCCAGGCGTTTTCGGCTCGGTCATTCCTGGAATCTACCATGAGCTGTGACGCTCTCTCCCAGACTTTGCGTGGACAACAGATCAAGAGAGAACGCCTAGGGACTAGGCTTCGGCGAACCTTTAATA
Organism: Porites rus; assembly: GCA_964035705.1. Lineage (NCBI taxonomy): Eukaryota > Metazoa > Cnidaria > Anthozoa > Scleractinia > Poritidae > Porites > Porites rus. The sequence continues at coordinate 7,283,493 of OZ037999.1, forward strand.
AAATAATTTTATTACCGGCTCCAGTAAGCTCCAAACCAAGGCTTACTGCAGAGAGCTCTTTCTTCCAGGTTCCATCCCAACGAATGATGAAGCAAATTATTTATTATTATCATTATTACTACTATTATTGGAGCCTGTGCGGATCGAGGAGAGACTCAGAATTGCAAACGTTTTTTCAACGGGGGAGGACTGAGTCGTCGAGAGACTTCGCAGAAATAACCCTTCCCGTTATCGTCTTCCCTTCCTTTCGAGCAAACCTCAGAACCACGGTACCCAAAATAATAAGGGGCTATGCAAACCCATAAAGTTTTAATGCACTGCCTGCAAAAATCAGCAGAGTATGAATGGATCATTATACGTTTCTGGGAAACTGCCCACCTACCCCTCTCTTAGGCCTACATTTTGCCCTAAGTGAGAGGTGAGTGTTAATGTTGGCTTAGGGGAGGGAAAGGTGGGCAGTTTCCCAGAAATGTATAATTATCCAGAATTATGCTTAGTGCTCTTTGAAGAAATTTCTTTGATATCTTCATGACTCCACAGGTACAGTTTGTGCATGGGTAAAGGCACCAATCAACGACTTAAGCACAATTTAACACAGGATTGACCTAAAACAGCAATTTCCCGTTACATAAACCCTTTTAACCCTTTCACTGCCAAATGTGACCAGAGGCAAATTCGACAAAAATCCCAAATTTCATTTCGTAAAATTTTTAAAAACAAATAGCACCACATGAAAGTACTTCCAAAGAGATTTCATTTGAATGGTCATTCCACAGGATTTTAACCACAGACATAAAAGTTAGAACCACCTCACAAAACTCCATCATTCACTCTGGCAGTGCAAGGGTTAAAATCGAAGTGTTATAGTAGATCGTAGATTCAACATCGTATCAACCAAACTATTTTACACTCTATCTTTACTTCTCTTTTAAAACCTAAGTGCCATTCTTTAAGAAGCCAAAGCAATATGTTAAATAATATACAGCAAGTTAACCTGACTTACGAAGTCAGTCTAGGTTCTAAAAACGTACGATCTGGCTTTTTCGCTTGGAATACCATTTCCTAAACATGCAAAGATACCTTCCTCGTACCCAGACGTCTCTCTCTGGATGAAACTGTGCGCGCAAAAGAAAGCGGGAAGAAGACAACGGGCGAGATGGCGCTTCGCCTGCCGTCTGTACCCTTCCCATGGTCCCTTGCGGTTCATCACCAGTCACTAGCGCTTCGCGCTCGCCTCTACCATGCGAAAAACGAAGCGCCTGGGGAGGAGGCTGCAGAGATAACTAACTAGGCCAGATGATGAACAAGCTTTTTAAAAATCGGTGAATTTACAGTTGGAATCAACTACTGGCTGCAGAATACTAGCAGCGAGTTAAGTCTAAAATGAATTTTAAACTTACATAATTCTCGTGATTCGAGAAAACATACTCCAAGACCTGAATCATAATTTACGAAAATATTACAGAAATTAATGCCTAATAAGTGTCTTTAAATTTCATACAACATAACTAAGTTTTTTTTACCTCCAAATTTCTTGTCAAGAGGATATCCAGAATTAGGAAGAAAGTTGACTTCGTGGACAAAAGAAAGTATTGAACAAGTTAATTTAAAAATGATTTATACGCCCTCCTTCGAACTCATGGTATGCCTGTTTGTTTTAAGAAATGATTGTATTCGTTAACTGAACTTGATTGATACTAATATTTCTTCTGGTTTTCCTTTACAATTTTTTTTCTGTTTTTACGTACTGAAGGTAAGGAAAACATGTAGGAAATTGAATATTTTCAATTCATAAGAAGGAATATTCCACTGTATAGGTATTTGTTTCATAAAGTTTAAACTATAATTAGAAGCTCCCTAAAACTACTCAGAGACGTGGAACTGTGTAGTAAACATACCGTGACCTTATCTTTTAGTCGTTTTTTGTTATAATGCGAAATGTTCTTGTCGTTGGTGTTCTTCTGTAAGTAACTATAGCACTACTCTTAAATGAATTCGAACACCCACACACGAAGAACTACGTTAGGCACCATTTAAAAGGATTTAACATCGTTGGTCCAACATCATCCAAATTGCTGGTCCAACGTTGGACCACCATGCCTGGATCCGTTTAAACGGGCAATTATAACTATCGTCTCAGAACAACGATGAAAAAGGGAAAATTATTGCGAACGGCACTTAAAATATTACATGTAACAGCAAATTCACCCTTCACATCAATTTGACAGGCTAAATGTTTCCATTCGCCATTTTAGAAACGAGAGGGAAATGGGCCGAGTTATTTCTCGCAAAGACTTCTGGGACTCTTCCTAGGGACTGGGAAGCAATTAAAAAACGATCCCACAGATAATTGCCGGAGACATCTCGGCTCCAGTTCCCCTCTCGTTTCCAAAGAGGCGAAACGACCTCTTCAATATATACCCAAAATAATAGCACCCAAAACTACATGAACACTATCAATAAAGTTCAGTCCATTCCAAGGATCCACACCTTGTCCCTTATCTCCATTACGGTGACACCACTTCTGGAATACACTCTCAACCTTGAGATGCTTAGCTGTCAGTTAGAACTGTGTACTCTGTAACGTGCCATACACAGGAGTCTCAATAGATGCCAGCAACCGTAGCCGAGTGATACCGAATGAATCCCGACAGCGGTTGGAAAAGGTTTCCGAGTACGTATTAGAAAGATCTACTGGGAGGTCCACCAAAGATTTCCAAGCACGGTCTCGAAGGATTTCCATTCGTTACTACCAAATTACAACAATTGCTTAGTAGTAACACGGCCGATAACAGTGCTAAAAAACGCAAGAAGCGTGATCTGTTTATGGCAGGAATCCTCCAAAGAAATTAACTGCTGTACATCATAGAATGCTCATTTTTTTAGATGTAGGTTCCCCCTAAACAGAGCTACCCCACCTTTTCACAGTGAGTTTTCCCAAGGAAAGGATCAATAATTATAACAGCCAGAGAGCAAACAGCCAGTTCTCCTTAACTGAGTTATTCAATTTCTACGTACGCAAGTCACTTTTACAGCTATAAATACAGACAATTGTTTGTTGTTGTTGTTTTAAAAACATCCGTTGGATCCTTTGGATTTCGAGCGGTTGCCAGTACATTTTCCGTTAATCAATCTTCACAGTGGAGTATATCTTCTTTACAAAAGCACTTGCACCAGCGTACCCAAAGGTACCTGGGAAAAAAAAAGAAACAGTTAAGGGTTATCACTTAACAGTGATAGAGGTATGCAATGGCGGATCCAGAAGTATTGTATTGAAGGAGGTTAAGCCCTCGCACGATCGCAAAATGATAAACCTCTTGATAACTTGTTTCCGTCACTACGACCATTTCCCCCCAAAACTATTAGTGGAATGACGACGGCTGTAATCGCCTATCCCCGCCAAAAATGACGCTGGTTTACGCGCTCACACTTCTTAGCTTAGCTTAATATTGAGAAAATCTCGTTCTCGAAGTCGTTCTCGTCTTAGAATTTAAAGGTCTCTAACATTACAACTATAGTTTCTTGAGACTACATAGTTACTATTATTGTGTTCATCGTTTTAAAACACAACACCAACGCCGATGTGAAATAATTTGCTTGGTCCTGACAACCATGAGAGGAGATTTCTCTGCCGTCCTTCCCATAAATCCCCGTATGTCTCGCTTTTCTCAAATTCAGTCTTCACTTTCATGATCAAGCAAAAGGGGCTCACAACAATGGCCTGTGACTACTGCTGTCTTAAGTGCAACCTGTTCAAGGCTCTTTCCATTTCAGGAATACGCAAAAGTAAGAAGCTAACTTCGTCCTAATTTGATTAGTCCAAACTATACTACCTGTCTCTGTATCACCTATTATTGTACATTGTATAAATAAATACTAGGGTATCTAAAAGATAGTAATGCTGTGGCACATTCTGTTGATACTGGCATTAGTTAGGCAGTGGGACTTAAAAGAATCGATACTAGAATAATTACTATCAGTCTATATAAAGAACTCGTGGGAACGTTGTTTAAAAAATGATCAAGTGGTTATCAACTCTGGTTTTCCCACAGTAAATTGTAGGAAATGATAGAATTTCAGATTGTTTATCCATATATTTAATATAGGGTGTACTATCTTTTCTCTGGAAACATGATACTTTTCTTGCTGTTTATTGCACTTTATTAAGTAACAGTTATCTAGTTATAAATTTATGGAAAACAACAACACAAAAAACAGAAAAAAGGGAAAGAAGGAAAAAAGGAGTTCAGTAGGACTCGAACCCGGCACCATCGGCTCGATGCGACTACACCTCACCATTACACCACAGAGACGGACTACGTTATGTTTGGAAAAGTCTTTAAGTTAATTCCTTTTCCGTGAAACTTCCGCCGGCAAAATGGTCGCCAGCTGCATTAATCGAGCTATTAGCAGCAAAAAAACAATGTAAACGCATATTCCATGCCAATGAATGAATGAAAGAACATAATTATGCTTTTCAAAACGCCGATACACGTCCTCGTCTGCAACGTAGGACACAAAACATATATTTTGTTATCTCGATTTCCGCTGTTATTTTGAAGCGAATGGTCCAAATCAAATCCATTTTCGGCTCATACAGGTTCTTAAGAATAGCATGGCATGACATTTTCTCACTTTCACATCACCTTCTAGCAAGCTGGAATTTGTATATCCCCCAAGTTGCGGAGTCGAAGAGCAAATACTCATCTTCTCGTCAGGTTTAACACCTGGACGAGTCAAAGGCTCTTGAATTGAAATCCCATCCCCAAGTTAACCATCGTACTCATCTGAAAGACTCCGGCGTGTCTTAAATTTGGTAAGACCTCTAACCGTGCTGTAGAAAATTTGCTACAAAGAAAACTCTGAGTCTGGGCAGCGAACGATGCGAACTTCCCCGTGTTTTTATTTGACTTGTTCGTGGCGCAATGCACTCCGGTTAAATGCAATGCATTGTGGTAGAAAGTGTGGTTAAATGCAATGCATTGTGGTAAAAAGTGATGAATTCGAGAATTCGTCGCCCCTTATATATTTCTCTTAAATTCTGATTATGTTGCTGCTCGCTCCCTACGGTCGCTCCGCAGCAATTATACTGATGTGAAGTATATGAAATAATTCATTTTTGAACTGCGGTTGTAGATGAGAGTGAAGAATGATCATCGCAGTAAATTTTCCAATTTAAGCAATTGGAAAGAGGAAGCCTGAAAAAAATCAGGGCTTCAACGGGATTCGAACCCGTGACCTCCGCGTTACCGGTGCGTTGCTCTACCAACTGAGCTATGAAGCCACACATTGGGAGCGAGGTCAATTTATTGAGTTCATATCTCCCGTGAGGAGTGAAATGATGTGAAGTATATGAAATAAATTGGAAAATTTACTGTGATGATCATTCTTCACTCTCAAATATTATACTGTAAAACCTTTTTTGCTTAGAGCTCAATTAACAGACCAGTTGCAATGTCGATCATTTTGGTCAAAAGCAACATTAGTGTACCATAGCACTTACCACACATGATTCCAAGGCCAGCACTAAACAGTGCCATGTATCCAAAATAAAATGTTGTCTGAAATAAGCCGTACATTCTGTAAAATAAAGGATATACAAAGGCTTTGTTAAAACGATAAAAAAACATCAAAAGGGGCGGGGGCATTTGAACAACTCACAAAATCCTATTAAGCCTTCGCCAACCACGCAGACGTTCTTAGTGGTTCGTCACGTTAAGCCCCAGCGTGACTTACTTAACTTGTAACATACGTAATGAGCTCTGAAGAAAAAAAACATACTTGGTTTTGAAGAAGAAGTAGTAAAATGAGTAGAGATAAACGTAACCGGCCGTAGACGCCGCTGAAAGAAACGCTGTCCACTGCCTGTAAAAAATAAAGAAATAAAAAAAAATAAATAAATATCAGTTGTAAAATTCAGGCAGTAACTTATGACCACTTATCGCAACACGCCATAAACCTTCCTCCCTGACACAAACAGCTCACACATAAACAATTTTGACTGATAATTAAGTTGATTAGACCCAAACTTCAATTGTTATAAAAAGCTTTTGGTGCCAGCTGACAGCTGCATGTACCACTATAACTACATGCTGCACATCCGCCGTTGCTATCGATAATGAATTGTTTGACTTACCATCTGTAATCTTCAGCGTTAAGAAGGAAATAAGTGCACACAATAGTGACACACACAGTTACGATGGTGAGAATCATGAACACAAGGAACATAAAACCAAACACATAGTAGATCTTGTACGCCCAGAAGGATGTGAAGATGAAATACCTGGAGTTAACAAAGAGATAAGAAAAGTATAAGCAAAATAATAAGAAAATAACACTGTTCGCTATGTCCCCTCAAGTTATGGTTACAAATCAGTACTAGTTGGATAGTGAGCAGTAAAATACTAAAACAAGGCACATAGAGAGACAAAGTAAAAACCGGTTTCGCCACTTGTCAAATTTGCTATGTTCGAGTTCACAACCTACATACTGAGCTCACTGCCAATTAGACTGTGAACACAGACTTATTTCCAGTCGACGCTTCGCTCCAGCCGGTTGGAGAGAAGTGACAACTGGAAAATGTCTGTGTTCACAGGCTAGTGCCGATTGGCAAAGTCTAAAATTTGCACCTTCGGAGGGGTAAGCGTAAAAGAACGAGAAATATTTTTAAATATTTTTTTCCTAGTGGGATTTAGGAAATATTTTTAATGGCTTACAGAAAGTAATATGTAGGGAACAGGTAGCGAACTTGTGTATGACAGTGTAACGACAGTGTAACGTGAAGATGCACAGCTGTAGAGGGAGCTCTTCTACTAAGAACACTCCTTTAATAAATTGATGTGAAGGTCCATTTATAATAAAAAGTCATTTCTGACCTCTCTATACCCTGAAATATTGTTTAGTTTAATATACAATAAAAAAAACTAAGATCATTTTTCCAAATCTTGACAATTTTCGCAAAGTTTTGCAGGGGACTAACAGATATTGCTCCTGACATAATTATCATTTGAGGCCCATTGAACACACCTAAAAAGAAAAAGGACTTACATTTCAATGAATATAGAACCAAATGGCAGAACTCCCCCTAGAATAATGATCACCAATGGCTCCATGAACCTGCAACATAACAAATACAGAAATGTACATGTAGTAATAGCTACCAGACAGAAAGATTAACATGACTATCAAAATGAATCAGCATACACAACTGGGTGAAACACCCTTGAATTAACTGCTAAGTTAGTAGTTTCGTTAGTAGCCCTACGTTTGGCTGACAAAAAGTGTTTGGACTGGCAAAATAACAAATGAAACCAAACAAAGGGCACAGAGCAAAGAAAGTAGTGTCCAATAACCCAGAGCAGTGGATTTTGCTGTTGGGCTAGTGAATTCTGTTCTTAACTTGCCCGACCAGTAAGCGGAGTTGTTTTTATGGAATTCAAATTACAGAGGAACTGTTATCAACCCTGTTCATCAAATATTATTTTTTTCGGGCTAGTTTAAATATTATTATTATTACTCTTGGGCTAGCACATGCTAACTACAGCTTGCACTAATAGCAAGCTGTAAAACTGACTTTCTTTTGCACCCTGAAAGGAGATCCCCAAAACTGTAGATTACAAAGTTAACATGTACTACCCATCAAGGATTCGCTTGATACTGTCTTACAAAGAAGAACAAGATAGTTTCTTACCATTTTTTCTCAGGTATAGGTCTGGGAACTGTGTTTACTCTACAAGGTACATTGGGTGCACCATACAGATTTCTCCCCAACACAGTTCCCACCAACGTCAATGGCAGGATCACAAAGATAACAATGGCTGTAACAGCAAGCTGTACATAATGAAAAAAACGGAAACACATGAAACAAATTGTTCTTATGGAGTTAAAGTCAAGGTGTCACTAAAGCTTTTGATAACTGTGATAAAAGAGATACATTGTAACTGTAAAAAAAGCGATTACTATAGATACTGAATCAGTGGTATCTAAGTAAAATTAATCTCAACACAAGGCTAGAGCACAAAATTCCAGCTTTTGAATCTCTTACAATATACAGCTTCCAATAAATTATTTACCTGATCGACTTAGCTTAGATGATTTCAGTAAATGTTTGGGGTTTTCACTAACCCACTCAGGGCACAACAAAAGCGCTGTCCAATAGCCCAAGACTAGGAGTGTGGGCTGTTGCGCAAGTGTGTTTTCATAATTATACGAGTTGTCTCACCGGCAAGCAACATTTGCCACAATATAGCCGTGATAAGGGGATTGGTAGGCCTGCGGGGCCGCTCCAAGCTAGTAAACTTCAGAGAGAGCTCACCCAAACGGCAAGCGAGTTTTAAAATTTTCATCTCCTTCTGCCACTAATGCAACGCAACACGTTGTTTCTATTGTTAAATCAAAGAAATTCAAACAAAGCCTGGCAAAGATAATGTCTGCCATCTTCAAAACTGAAAGTTGTTTGGCTCAAAAATTCTAGAAAACCAAGAATTTCAGAGTAATATTCATTTCCTTTAAATGAATTTCCCACTCACCATTGTAACAAATGGGATGGCTCTTGATGCATGATAATAAATTGCAATAAAATTGATCATAAATGCTGTTCCACAGACAAGAAGAGGAAACAACACAGCACTTAATGCCATCTGCTTTATCCACTGTCTCCCTACCAGTAACAAAAAAAATGCATGATGTTAAAAAAATAATAACAACTTTTCCTTAAAGCTCTCTACTCCAACATCATCTTAGTGAGATGATAAAAAGAACCCTGGGTTTTATAAATTTCAGGGGAAAACTGGAAATTCTGTTAGAAAAATCAAATGGTTTGTTCCATTTCATTTTAGAAGCTTCAGAAAATGTGGACTGTGATTTGAGGCGATAATTAAAAAAAAATTCTTTTTTTGTCTGATCAGGTGATTTGGATATCCTTTGTAGTGGGTCATTCTCCCACGACATCAAATTTTGTAGCTGTATGTTTATGCACAAGATTTCCACCCACGTGGTTTGCGTAAAATAACGGTAAGCACCTCATGTATCTACTATCATGTTAGGGCGCGCTTTGCCATGTTGTGTCTTGCCAAAGGTGCAGTTTTTACCTAAAATCAAGCCTTATCATATAATACACTTTATTAAAAACTGAATCATTGGATAACGCAATTCTAGAGCTCTGATTGGCTTAGCTATCATGGTATACAAGCCATTATACCATGCTCTCCAAATATGGTAACCGTACGTGTCTGCTCAAAATTAAAAACAAGCTGAAAATCGGTTGTTTTTACAAATAAAGTCGCAAAAAATTCTCGATATTTTGTGGGCGTTTTTAAGAAAACAATCGTGCTTGTTGGATATGAGAAGATTATAGCCAACCTGGCACTACATGCCTCATTGGCTATCTACCATGGAACAATTGTTAAGTACACTTTACCTCCTTGTCTAGCATACAAACTGCCACCCATGAATCCATTTACAGGAGCTGTTGCTGCATATACAAATATTGTTGTACTAAGGATGGAGCCACGTCTGTATATAAATAGAAAATAGTCCACTTTATAATACATGAATAATAAATGAAATTACACAATTCTATTAGATTAAACTTTTCCTGTCAAATAAAATCTGAGATCAAGTATTATGGCATTCTTTTACTAGAGAGCTACAATACAACATTCTTGTTGAATCCTTTTCATTGTTTACACAGTAATAATACTATTGTTATCACTGTGTAAACATTGAAGGAAAATGTTCATACAGTACGCCTCTGGCAACTTGTCTCACAATGGCATGACAAAAAAAAATAAGGAAAAGATGATTATAGTCTCATTATTGAAAGAAGTAAAAGATTTTATGAAGAATGAAAAGGGTGAAATTAATGGTCTTGTGCAGGGTTTGAAATAACGGCCGGTCAACAGACAATGTCCAGACTGATTAGGGAGTTGACCGGTCAACCTTTCGTCTTGCTGGTCATGTTCACTGGCCATGTTGATCGGTCACATTCAATAATATTGAAAATGAAATAAATAAAAAGTTCCATGCTAATCAGTATACAATACACAAAATTAAAAATATTGTCACTTTTATTAGTTAAGCAACAACTTTTTTCCGGGCTTCTTATAGATTGCAGAAAAAAAGTCAAATTTCGAGGGATTTCGCAGATTTGTGTGCTTGAGGTGGTTTTAAAACCCATAAAACAGAGAACTTGGAGAGAGGGGGGTAAAATGAGCACATGGTCGCCCTTAGGTTTGTCATTCTAATGGACACTGTTCAGGGTTTGCAAATTTTATTGATGAGTGGAGTCACTTTGACTTCTGCTTCACAAATTTTGGAGTCATTTTGGAATATTTGGAGTCAAGTATCACAATGAAAAAAGCCATTTTCAGACTTTCCAGCACGTGGTCCTGGCATGTAGACACTATCGTGAGAGATACTCGAAGTAGCTGTGGCGGTCTGCTGACCTGGAAAGCTCAAATCTATGATGGCGGTCATCGAATAAACTTTGATCGTAATTTACCCTCTTCCTGATTTGTGGTGCAAAATAATTCTTTAATTTTGATGATTTAATTAACGTTTACAATGTTTACAATTAGCGTCAATAATTATTGTAGTTGCTGTGAAAAAGGTAAGAACAAAACTGTGTTTGTTACTGAAAATTTCTGGAGTCGAAGTGGCTCCCTGTTTGTTACCGAAAATTTCTGGAGTCAAAGTGACTCCCTCCGTAACCTCTGTGGAGTCATCTGAACAATTTTGGAATAAAATACGCCAAATTTGGCGTATTTGCAAACCCTGCTGTTACAAGTTACTGACGTGAAATAAGGACCTTTCCCTTTTTCTATCTTAATTTACCTTACAGGAGATAAACTGGAGAACTAATAATAAACCCAACTCCTGTTACTGGTACATTTCCAAAAACACTGAGGCAGAGGCCCAGCATACATTATCTTGAACAGAAATGCACCAACAAAATGAAAATGCTTACGCAGTGTATAGGTCTCCCATGATGGTGAATAAGATAACACAAAGGGCAACAGTGGACAAATGATATCCTGTGCCAATCAGACTGGTGAATAACAGACGGTGTGATGCTGGTCTGAATACATCCCCATGAACTTGCTTCCAGCCATATTCATCACCAAGATCCCTTTCCTAAAGATCACACAACACCGTAATCATTATATATTAGACTAACAAAACAGTTACATATACAACAGTTCATAAGAGTACAAGTGTTAATTTATACTCTCCAGGAGTATTAAAGAGCCTTATGATAAAGGTTAATTTTCTTTGACTTACAGTGTAGATGAACCTTAAGCAAAAAAGTTTAAAAAGCAATCACAACAAAATACTAGTGAACCAGCTTTCATTTCAATGGTCACAATGGATGATTTTGCTTGAGCATCTCAACACACAAGACCAATATATAGGATTATATTGGTTGTTGCTTTTTGAATGAACAATAATAAGTAATGTCTAAGTTGGTTATCAAAAGAATTGTTTCTGATCTGCAGGACATAAATTTTATCAACCCCAGCTGTATGAGAATGTCACCTATTAAGGACAAATAACAGCCCCTGAAAATAGGTTAACAACTTACGTAACATGCCCATGTACAGGTGAATTAAGGGGAAAAGACTTTATTCATATTTTACCATGTCATCAAGTTCATCATCTTTGCTGTATCTCGCATAATCCTTTCTTAAAGTTCTCATAAGAATCATAGAGACAAGACCAACCAGAAAGATAACCATCATGAAAGAATTAAAGATAGAAAACCAGTGTATCTGAAAACAATAAAAAATAACATCATATCACACTTTTGCCTGCTTATACCTTTGAATGACAATTGTACATGTACAAGATTATTATTGCAGCACCCTTTAATACCAACATTTTATTCTTTACTTACTTTAAAGGACAACCTTGCCCACTATATGTGCATTGAATATCTGATGATAACCAAGAACATGCTTGTATCAGAGATCTTACCCTGTGTTGAAAGAAGCTTGGATCAAGATACTTGTCATATCTTCTTGCAAATTCCACTCTCATTTCTGTCCATTTAACCTGGAATAGAACAAAAGAGAATGTACAGGGTTATCCTATTTTGTCTCAACAAATTCATCACCAATCATAGAAGTCCTTATAACAATTTATTGTACATGATACCAATAAAAGAGACTGTTTTACCTCATATGTGAAGCTGATTTTTGCATTTGGAGACAGCTTTGTTTTGGATTCACTTGTCAAGGTCACATCCACAATCTGATCGCCATTGTAACCAATGTCAAGTTTCTTGTGAGTCCAAATGTAGTATTCGTCGTTACTTTCACCAATTTCCCCAACAATTCCTAGAAGGAAAAGCAAAACAACAACATCAGAAAGAATTCAGCCTGCTCACATTGTACTAGAAAATGTGCTACAGCATGATGTGCATTTGACACTCAATGCAATGCTCAACAAGAAATAAACCAAAGGCCACATGCAAGGAACTTAAGTCAGACATACATGTAGAACTAAGCTAGCATCAAACATAATATTTTTAGCAATTACAATTGCTATTCTAATCTTAGACATTGCCATTTATGTCTGATGGAAATTTTTTGGAGCTACCAGCTTGTCCTTACAGCCTGCTTCTCCAGTTACAGACTGTATGTACATACATGTACATGTACCAGATTTTTAAAGACAGCCTCTCGATTTGATAAGGAATTCTTCTTGCTTGTGACAGTGTTTGTAATGTTTATTTAACAACAACAACAAAAAAACAAATAAACAAAGATGCTCAAGAAAACGAAAAACTTACCCCATATAGGCAAATCATCTGCAAATAAAAATACAAAGTCACAACAGTGAGAAAAGGTCATAAAAACTAGAATAGTGTACACACAACATGTAGTTTTAGGAAACTTAACAATAACAATATCATTTCACTCCAAAAGTTAGTAAATTTGTGATGCTGTGGACAAAACGTATGGTGAAGTCCTTGGCAAACACAGCATTTTAAGCACCAGTCTATCCAATCTTTTTAGCTGTCACATGTCTATGTGTTTTTAGTGTGCTACTTTCTGTGTATTGATTTTCTTGGTATCTGTTCTTTTTGTAAAACTCTGTTTAAAATAGCTTCACTTTATGATAAACCAGATTTTCCTGTATAAATAAATAAAAGAAATGAATAAATAATGTGTCTCACTTCATTTGGTACATTTATGTAAGTTCAGGTAAATGATAACAGGCACAGACACTAACTTGATAACATACACATGTACTGAAGAAATTTAGAACTGCTCATACCTATGTACATTTGATACCAATAATGATTCTTGACTGCATAAAGCAAGGCATCATGTTTATCCTGGTCAAGATCCAATGTGCAGTATCCAACAGGTGGAACATTGACTGAAAAGAAGGGGTTCTATTAGTGTGCTTTTTGAGACAACACTGGTTCAAAAGAAAACAGACACCAAGAACTCTTCCATGAGCCGACACCACTGGGACTAAAAACAGTGTGTCTGCCTAGGAGAAGTGTCCGGTAAAAAGAGGTTTAAAATAAAAAAGCAGAGTGCTTACAAGTGGTGTATATTACAAGGCTGTCATTACGAGGCAGGGGCCAGGGATTTCTCCCCGCTACTAAGAATGTGACCTCCAACTACTTTCAAAGGAAAATAGAAGAAACTACAACCAAACAAAACCCCTAGCTGTTCAACTCCCTGCATGTTTGTCGGATTTTCCCAGTGACTTAAAATCTTAGTGATAACACCGTTATTAGCACAGGTATAACTGTGTGTATACCTTTAAAAGCAATGTCAATGCCACTGAAATCAAGTTCAACTCCTTGAATGGCTTCTCCAAGTGTTTCATGGTAATGGCCTATCTCCTTCTTTGTGCCCCTACAAAAAGGCAGTGAGTAGTATGTGTACGTTTCTTGTCTGTTGTGGTAAGGTCCTACCGTGTTCATCCATAGAACAACTTCTTCACCATCCTTATACTGCAATAGAGACAAAGTACATTCACCAAGTGTTCACTGGAGTGATGGAATAGAGTACTAAAGTGATGACGTCATAAAAATGAAATTTCTGAAATTATGGGATTTGCCAGTATATTCTGAAAGAACAATGTCCAAAAGGCCTTCTTGCCAAAAATGAGCATTTTGTGGCAAATTGTCTCTGAGATTGTAACCCAGTTATGCGTAGAAAACTCCATACAAACCCTTCTAAATTTCTCATTTTTGGCAAGTAGGCCTCTTGGACATTGTTCTTTCAGAATATCCTGACAAATCCCATAATTTCAGAAATTTCATTTTTACGACATCACACTTTAGTACCCTATTGTCTTTCCATTAAAGATTATAAAGTACAGTGTATAATAATAATTTTATCACATCAGAGACACACAACACGAGTTATCTAATCATGTAAGAAAGGTTACAAAGATACTAAAATAACTATTTACTTATACACTGGATTAAAAAAGCATTGGCAAGTAAAAAGCTTAGCTGTACAAGACAGTGACCTCAAGCAATGAGAACATTGACATCTCCAACCAAACAAAGTTAAGAATTAAGTCAATCTTTTTTTTTTCCTCCAGTGCTCTGACTCAACACTGAATCCACCATGAAATTGTGTAATTTTTATTTTCAGTGGACAAAAATCTTGTACCAGAATAATTTAAAATATATTGCATTCCTTTTTACATTTTTCGAGACCTAATCATGTAATAATTTATCTGTAATAACACTTCAGAAAATTTCTTATGGGAGCCCAAGAAAATGAATGTCAAATTTCACAAAATTATATCTTTCACAAAGAAATTTCCGAGTTTTACCTGTGTTTTCACAATTCTTGTGACATTTTACATACACTTTCTCGGACTCCCATGAGAAATTTTACTTGGTGTTATTACACATGACTAATTACCTCTTTAGGCCTTAAAAAATGTAAAAAAGAATGCAATATTCTTTAAATTATTCTGGTACAAGGTTTTCATCCACTGAGAATTAAAATTACTCAATTTCCTGCTGGATTCCATCTTAAAACAAAAGTTTTCAAACTTGTTGTGTTAAGTAGAATTTTTCCATCAAATGGACACCGTGGACATTCTCATTGCTTAAACTTGCTACAAATACATATACATGTCCTTGAGATTCAATGGCTTTCTGTCATGTGTCCCATCAATAATAGACATTTTGCAAGGATGTGAAACAGGGAGGCGTATACCCTAAGAAAGTGCCTTTACAAGCTGTAAAGCATCATTATTATCTCCTCAGCTAGAACATTGATTAAAATACTGCTTTGCTGGCAATCTTGTCAAGCTGAAAAAAAAATCTGAGAAAATGATAATGTGCCAGCGTGCAAAGAAAGTAGTGTCTGATAGCCCAGGGCTAGTGGATTTTGCTATTGGGCTAGTAAATTCTGTTATTAACTTGCCCGACCGGCAAGTGAAGTTTTTTGAGGGATTCAAATTACAGAAGAACTGTGAAATCAATCTGCTCATCAAAACGTTTTTGGGGCTAGTTGAAATTATGTCTGGGCTCGTAAATGTTAGCTTCAGCTTAACCTAGGTTGATTCTCAACTTCCTTGGTCTCCTAACCCTAATTCGTGAATAATTTGGGCTAGGGGACGAAGGAAATCAAGAATCAACCACCAAGAATAGAACATAGCTTTATTGTTTT
Organism: Porites rus; assembly: GCA_964035705.1. Taxonomy (NCBI): domain Eukaryota; kingdom Metazoa; phylum Cnidaria; class Anthozoa; order Scleractinia; family Poritidae; genus Porites; species Porites rus. The sequence continues at coordinate 7,299,149 of OZ037999.1, forward strand.
AGAAAGTCCCAAGTAATCCTAAGTATTAAAATGTGTCAATTGTTTCAGAGTTATTAGTTGGTGATGAGTCGACTTCTTCGTGGCAATTTCATTGGTGGTGAGATGACTGTAAACGAGCTCCACAGTATTGCAAACCCAAACAGGGCATCAGTGAAGCATTCTGCATAACTATTTTCCACTCTTTTTGCTCGCAAAATTGTTTGAAACAACCTTGCATGTATCGTAAAATAATTACCAGTGTTAAAGCGGTTCAATACATTAAGCAAAAAAGAATACAACTAACAGTAAAATAAAAGATCAAGCCAATAATTATCTTCTAGACCGACCGTAAACAAAAGTATATATTCATAAAACTAAATGGATGTAATTCTGTCTTACCGTTAAATCACCTACAAAATTGTTTCATCAGTTTGAAGAAATAAAACAATGGATAAAATGTTAACCTACTAGTTCAATAAACATAAGGTCGGTCCGCTACAGTACTGCAGAGATCGAATGAGATACAAGCTACGCTTGGTATGTGCTGATGTGTCAATTAACTAGAGCTTCGATTCATTCAAAAAGATTTTCGATTTGATGTCAAATACATTTTAAATACACTGTATAAGGGCATAGTTTAATAGAAAAATATTAACTTCTTGATCTAAACGTCTGTGCCTGAATGACACGGAAATTTACAAAAATAGTAACAGTAAAGTGGCTGAGAGAATCTTTCGTATTATTGACCTACTTTATGCGTGTGTTCGTCTCCTGTGATCGATTCCAGACATAGAATAACCAGCAGAAATAAAGCACAATTAATTCCAGATGCCATATTTGCAAGAAGCAGCTACATAAAGGACAAGATGGTCTCTTGTTTATTGGATTCTAAATACTATCTCTACCGACTTTTGATAATGGCGGATCCAGAAATACAGCGGCTGCAAATTGGAGGACTGGGCTCCAAACGCCACGTCAATGAAGGAATACAGGGGCAGAGAATTCTGGGTATACAAAAAACTAGCGTCACTAATGGCAATGATTGCAAGACAAGTAAGACGCGAGGAAGCGTTCAAGCACATGCCACGAATTACCGACAAAAAAAAAAAACATTTATCATAGAAGTCAGGCTGCCCTCTTTTATTCGATCAGCCACTCTCAAAGAGGCAGGGTAAACTTGAAACAAATTTGAGTAAAAGAGAAGCAGGCTTCAGATAGCGACAAATGACACACCAAGCGAACGTAGAATTCCTTTCTTAGATGCCCTTATTTTTTTTGGCGCCTTCCCCGTTACTCGAATCTAGCGCTCCTCGCTCGCTTCGCACTTGCCTTCGCTCGCCTGAAAAACGCGAAAAAATAACACCTGTTATGCAGGCTAGCTTCTTCAAGGACTGTCAGCAATTTGCGCTGGCTTTCTCGCAAAATCCGTGGAAAGATAAACATACAATTCTACATGCCACGATCGGGACGACTTGATGCTGTTTTTTTTACAGTGAAATGTTTTCAATCTCAAACGTCCCCTATTTGCTGGACTGGTTTTCAACATGGGTTCACATAGTTCTCCCTTAGCCAAGCCCCAAGGGATTAAGGTAACAAAAATCATGTTTTGCTAACCTGCGTAGCTGGCGGATTGTTTAGCGAGAGGGAAAAACGAGTGGTGAAGCTGCGAGAAAAAGAAAACCTTTCTCGTTGCACTCACGCGCGTGGACAACCAATAATTCCACTTCGCAGGCTACAAATTTCCTTCCTTTCCAAGGGCCCACAGCGTTGTCCCCGCCCCCCACCCCACCCCAGTAAGGTGTTTTGGCATCATCGTCTCTCGACATCACAAAAATGTAGACTTGTTGAAAATAGCCTGCGAGCAAGCTCTTAATACGACTCTAGGGTTTCCTCGCAGGAGAACGCTATAAACTTGACTGGCAACTCGTTTATTCTGTTCAGAAACTCAGTACTATTATCTGCTGATAAACAATAAAAAAACAGTCGCGAAGGCTGTCAAAGTCGGTGAGACATTGGGCGCTGTTTCGTGACGGTTGTTGAAAGCTATTTACTATCTCCCTTTACGACGCAAGAATCACTTATTACTGTGGTCTTTTTATTATGCTAGCTTCTGCTGACAAAGAAACTCAAGGGTCCAACTAGTAAAACCAGATCCGTGTTTTTTCTTTTCTTGTATCGCTCACATGCAGTTTGTTTCTTAGCATCCAATGAAACGCGCATGTCTGTTACAAGAGATGCTACTTCAAAGAAAGACTTTTTTTTTGTCCAGCGACAAACATTTGTTTCTCCGATAATTAAGCCAATATTCCAATGAGAACCATGACGGTAATGGTTCCTTCTTTGGTTGCAAGATCTCAGTGATCTCAGCCCAAGCTTGCCAACTCGCCTTAGATGTTCTTTGTTGTTTTATGTCCTTTTGGGGAGTACGACGCAGTCTTGCGCAAGTCAAGAATATCGGAACAAGCCGGGCCTGCAGATGTCTTATTCGTCGTCCATATCATCGTTATAAGCCTCATCACTTCCATCGCTCTCATTTCCTTCCATTTCCGTACGTTCACTTTTTGGTCTTTCATCCGTGCTTCTTGCACCTGTTCCTTCCACCGCGTTCTGACCTCTTTTCTTGGCGGATTTTTTCTTCTTTGTCCTGTGTTTTTTCTTCTTGGGTTCATCACCTGTTCATTCAACGATATAGAGAAAGAAAGTAAACAAAAAATCATAAATCAAGCAAACCCCTTGGTTTTCTCCTCAAAGCGTCCTCAGAAACAATTTAGCTTGTACGGGATTCAACCCTTTACCACTACTATCGTACATGTTTAACTTTTTTCAAACCATTTTATGATTGCTGAAAGACACTGGGCAGCCACACAAACTCCGTGATCTTTCGTGAGGGATGGAATTTTTTAAAATGTACGGGAATACCGAAAACAGCAAAGCTTGGCGATTTGAAAGGTTTTACGTTGGACGACGGTTAACTTGAGCGTTCTTCGCAGCTCTGCTGATGCAAATAAAACGTTTTGCAAAGGAATCAAAATACCTGAAGTGCTGACGGTTCGTTTGTCTTCCTTTCCTTTGCCCTTTTTCTTTTTCTCCTTTAAATGTTGCTCGGATTTTACAGCCAATTCATTATCGATTGCTTCAACCTTTGAGGAGAATGTTTTTCTGCCAACAACAGTGAGGCAAGTCGGTCTACCCGGCACATCGAATCTCGCTACAAGCTTGGCCTCTTCTGCAAACTGTAGAACACAATAACAGGAAGGTTATACGTCATGATGGTACAATGGACTCTTGACATTCTCCTTTGAAATAAAGGCTCTGCCAGGTACATGTCCAGAAACTTAAAGGGACTGTGTGACAAAATCTTTCAAAATTCAAACAGTGAGAATTACCAGCAGATAAAGTGAAACAAAAACTAAAACCGCTGAAAGCAATAAAAGAAGGTATAAATAACAGAGCAAATACAAAATAAGCACGGATGGACAAACTCGGAGAAGATTGAAACTGATTACAGTAGGGGTTTTAGAAAACTTGTTAAGCTAACAGTTTTCCAAAGTTCATTTTTGTTGTTTATAACGTCTGTTAAAATGCGGAGACAATTTGCCATTGAAAGTAATTTTTTGCTAACTTTAAGTTTCCTAGCGAAAAAAGGCGCATATTATAAAATAATAGTACCAAATTTGAGGACTCGCGCGACACTTCTCGGTACATAAAATACTTAGCACATCCCTGTATATCTTCTGCCGATGTTAATAAGCTACCTACGACTACAGAAAGCTGAAACTAGCAGTCCTCCAGAACACATAAAGATACGTCCGCCACCATGTATGTTGACCAAATGCCGGAGTTTCGACTGGTACGCAGAAGAAACGAAAAAGACATACCAAGGCGATAATAGAAGACGAAAGAATTTCATCAAGATCTACATCTACAGCTATACTTGCCAAAGGCTGCCCATCGCGCCAAGAAAACTTAACTGTCATTGAATACAATAAATCGCCTTACAATGGCTAGAATGTAGAGGTTGGGCAAGGAAAATTACACAGAGTTATCTGACAAATTTTCCCGACACCTCGTTAAAAGATCGATATCCGTATCTTGGCAAGGAAATCGCAGCTCACCGGCCTATTGGTGTATCGTTGTAGCTCTCTTCTGGGAGAAGAGCACCCCCTATTAGATGAAAACTCATTACCAGTCCCAACAGTGTCCGTCTTGTAGGCAGTTTACTATAGCCTGGGAACAAGCTCTCGATCTGGCTCCGGTTGTTCAAAAGTTGGATAGAACTGCATGTATATCCACCGGATATATCACTATCCAGCGGATAAGTAATAGAAGACCAATTGCACTATCCACTGGTTAGAGGTTTATCCGGTGGATAGCGCTATCCATTTTTTGAATAACCGAGGCCTGGAGCCTGGGAGATATCGTGAGATACCACGCGCGAGAGGCACGCGAGATGAGAAGCGGTATCGCGTCTTCTTTGCTCGCTCGCGCGTTCTTGCTCGATATGGAGAGGGAAACCTGACAGCTCTCGGAAGGCATAACGGGTTTGATTGGGAAAACAATGAACAAACAAAGACGACAATGGAACCTAGCCAGAAAACAAAAGAGCTGCAACCCATATGGGTCTAGCCTCCCACGCAGGCGTTTTTAGGGGAGCTCGTATTTCTTCCCTCCCCACAAACGCCGTGGGGAGGGAAGAAATACGAGCTCCCCTAAAAACGCCTGCGTGGGAGGCTAATATGGCTCCTACAAGGCTACTATATGAAGAGCTTGCTCGCAGGCTAAGTTTACTATAGATGCAATTTCTTCTTACATTTTCAGGATTAAAAGCCCATCCTCTTAAATCTCCATCAGAAGACACTGAAAACATCAACAAGCGCCTGTCTTCTTCCTTCAGCAAGTCATCCGTCATGCAGAGGCCTTTCACTCTAAAAGGGAGAAGTAAAAACGAAAATTATTCTCAATTATGACACGCAAAAACCAAACAGCGCTGCAAAAAGCTTAAATTTTAATCGTGCTAAAAAATGGTTCATTTTTCTCACTGACCAGCTGACGGACTCACAGGAATTTTCACCCCTTTATTCGATCGACTGACGGCTTAATCGAAGGTCAAAGTATAGAAATTGCCAACCCTTGTTTCATTCACTTCTTCACTTTTCCTAAAGGATTAAACAGGTTTATCCACCGAAAGACGTAGTAAAAACCTTTCACAATATATGTACTGTAAATGATTTTGCGAGTATTTGCCGACGTATTGTTTACATTTTTGCTCATTAGCACACAATTTGATATCGTCGCTGTATAGACAACAAAAGGTAAATAGCTGGTTAACTTGAACCATTCGTGCAATATTCAGGTCTTTCCACGCAATATCTAAGGAAATAAAAGCGACAAAAAAACGGCGAAAGAAAGCTGTGTAGTAAAAAAGTGAATGAGCCATATATTATTTCTAAAATTTTTAATTTTTGAAGAGATTCTCTCCGAAACAATTAGGTGTTCGGGCTCAAATTTTAAGATACTCCGTCTACACTCCTAAACAAGAGGCGATTTCACTTTAATAGCTTTATCAGAGAATGGAGGCGTAAAATGTAAACAAAGCTTCACTAGGTTACAAATTCAACAGCCCAAAATGAAAAAAAACATGCAACGACCAAGTTAGGTAATTTTGAAAGGCACGCAAAAGGCAAGGGGATTTGGAATAGAGGAGGGAGGGTTTAAAGGAAAAAAGTGCGTGGTTTGGTGTTGTTGCAGTGCAAGGGCGTTAAACTATAGAGTAGGTTAACAATACTTTATTGAATACGGACCTAACAAGTGTATGGTTGAGTGGTGTGTCCAAAATGGGTAAACAATAATTCATTTATTGAAATTACGTGGATGAAGTGCTGAAAGTTGAGCGGTATATGGTCCCGTGGTGTTGCTACTGCAAAGGTTCACTATGGAGAATAGGTAAACAATACTTCAGTTGAATTTGGTGTTGAATGTGGCCTGGTGTTGTTAAGGATACATAGCTTCACTGTAGGGAATAAGTGAACGATGCCTCATTGGATATGGACAAAGTCCTGAAGGGTGAGAAGTATTCACCTATTTCAATAAAGGTAGTTTTCGGAATCGTGCTTTGGTCATTGAAAGCCATTGTTTGGTGGTAACTCAAGCAAAGCATTGCATTGTATTCTGTGTTTCAATGACCGAATCCCAAAGCAACCTTTATTGAAATAGGTGTATGGTCTGGTGGTGTTACGGATGCACAGTTTCACTATAGGGAAAGGGTATTGAATATAAATACGATTGACGTATGAAAGGTGAGAAGTGTATTGTTCGGTTGTTCTACGGATCCGCCCAACCATCCGGGTGGTGTAGCAAATTTATAGCGCAAGAACAATGGAAAAGGTGTCAGCCAATGAGAAAAGGTATGACATCATCGCTAAAACGGACAAACAGGTTTTACTTGTTGCCTGGCAAAACAGTCAAACAAGTAAGACAAGTTGGCGAGTAACGGCTATGTGGTTGACGTTATGATGCGAACATAAAATCAAGAGGAAAATTATTGTAACCGCGTAAGCTATTTTGTCGTTACTGGCGACGTATGCTACTTCAGTTTCGCTGCCTACGCGTGAAGACATGGAAAATAAACACCGAATCTAAACTGGAAACTAAACTGACACATGGTCGCTAAACTGATACTGAATCTTAGCTTCTAAACAAACCAATGCGTCATCGAAAAACAAAAGTTGATTTTCTATACTCTCATTTTTTATGCTAATACTGTTTCTTCAAAGGAATTACATAACGACTGTAAACCAGGGTGTAAAACTGCTAAGTTACAAATAAGAACGCTAAAACGCACCACTTGAACGTACATGTACGCTATTACATTCAAACTTTTGAAACATTGTTTAGCAAGAACTCACTAAATTTGAATTTTATTGTGTTTTCAGGTTACAAAAAAGCATTGAAAACGAAACAAAAAACTATAACAGCTTTTGTTTAAGGTCAACAATCAAAGTGCAAATTTTTGTCGCAAGCTTCGCTACAAAAGATACAGAAGGAACTTTTGCAAGAAACAAAACATAAAAGCACACCACAGGATGACTTTACCAACGAAGAGAAACCCAGCGAACGTTTTGATGACTGTGGGTTTTCTTTTTTTTAAGACAGGGTGCGAGTTTCATCGATTCGTGAGTTGATGTAACTTGCGCGTCATTTGAAGACCGATTTGATTCTTATTTCGATTGTTCTCCTTTGCAAGTAATAACTAATATTAGCTCACACAGAACGCAACCAGTGAAACGTCTTCCATTATGTTATGATGTGTCTATTCGGTCAACTGCACATCAGGGAAAAGTCTATACTTACTTACGTCTTCCTTAAAGGGGCTATGTCATCTGTCAAAAGCTGTGGTCTAGTTTATTTTGTTAAATGCAAATTACACGTACTTTTCGCTATAGAGCTTAAGAAATTACTGTGAAGGACAAAATCACAGCTTCTTGTCCAACAAATATGTCTCGCGCGCATTATTTAAAACGTTACACACAACAAATTAATGAACTTTGAAAAACTGTTAGGCCAAGAAGTTTTAAAAAACCACAATCGCAATCACAGATTCGTCCATCCGTGCCTCTTTATGTGTTTGAAATGTCATCCGTCTCTTCGCCTCACCCCCCCCCCCCCTCCCCCTCCCCCTAACGGAAGGCAATAAGAGAGAGACTCGCCCGGCGAGCGGTTTGATTGTTCACCTGCTTGCATGTCCTTGCAATGTCTGAACACACTGCTCCTTTTCTATGTCTAAAATTCTTATTCCTTCAAATTCTCCTCCTGTTGCCAGGATATTTTCCTAGGATAACAAAATAATAATTTGACATTAGTAATTATGATTGAAACTGAATGCAAATGACATGACATGACGACTTTCGAAGAAAATGACGTACATGTACGTATAGAAAGGACTTTAACCCTTTAAGTTCCGGTATCTACATGCAAATTTTCCAGACTGATCTCGATACGTGTCCTTAAAGAATTATTTGAGAGAATTTGATATAAGATTATCCCCTTCCTAGGGTGATCTCTTTATTCATTCATCATGACCTACAACTGGTATTCTGTATTAAACTTTGTGTACGTCACCAGTCAGTGACACCATTCCTTAATGGTGCCCCCCTCCTGAGAAAAATCCTGGATCCACCACTGTGAGCTAAAAAAGAGTTGACAACAGTCTGTTATCATGACGCTCACAATTATTTAAGTCTCCTAGAGCTTGGCAGCTAGAGTATTCAAATGAACTGATCTCTTGGAGTCATGGGTTTAACTCCCAATGAGGGGCTCAAAACATTTCTCCTTACCAAATGGAAAACAATTTCCCATGGCCTGTACTCTTATCGACCATAGCTCTCGACTAATCAGTGCGAGAGAAATTGCTCAACTATTGTCAGTTTACTATGTATATACAGTGTATAACAGCTTGAGAATGCTGGCTTTCCAATCTTGAACGCAAGCATGTGTAGCAGATGTATACATTTTAAAAGGATGCTACAGTTGCAGTACTTACTGAAAGGAATTCTAGGGCTAACACATATCTTGAGAACTCCATTGTAAATGACAAGGCAGCTGTCTACAACAAATCAAACATTCACCACATTAAATCATGTATATTCCCTCAAGTCCACCTAAAGCTTAAGTTCTTCTTCTTCAGCCATCTTCATCTGCAAGCCTCTAAGTTTTGCCAAAGAGGACTGGATAGGGAGATAGATGAAACATTTGTAGCTGGTTTGAATTTTCCGAAGCCCCCAGAAACTGTTAAAAACTCAAAAACTAATATATTATTTTGTATAATAAATCATTGAAATTCAAGTATTGAGAAACACTTTCAAGGTAATGTTTTAAATTTTGAAAGCTTTTGAAAGTTCTCAGACATGTCCAGGTGGTAAAGGCTATAGCAGTAATTAATGCAAGAAAATGAATTTTAAAAATTCCTGGACCACGAAAGGTTTCTATGAACTGAAGTTCCATAAAACCTTGCTGGTGTTCTTAGTTCACTTCACTCAATTACAAAAACCCAATTACACTGTTTTAAGTTTTGAGGGTGTGGACAAAATCCACTTGTGCAATTCATATGAAGCTCTTAGGGTGCTTTTCATTTGTCAGACCTGACCGACCAACTCTTTTCCGTCATAATGAGAATTTCACCTTTAATCAAAACTATCCAGCCAGATCAGTCAAATACTTAATAGTATGCAGGAAGGAGATGGTTTTTCAGCAAAAACTAGTCCAGCCATGGTCCAGCCAGCCAGCTATAACCTTTGGATAATGCCCATAGGCAGGATTTATCAGTGTAATTTTTGCTACTCATAATTTAACAAGATGAAATTTGATTGGAAATACTCTACACTCTTTTTAATACTTACTGCGAGTTTATAAACTACGACTTTGTTGCCAATGGCGACAGCATAACTATCTCCTGATGGAGACCACTTGACAATCAGGGCAGCTAAACACACACAAACAAGAGTTAGGAATAGCAACATTCACAAGGCCAAAGTCTTCTGCCAATTTCATATGCCCTCCTTGTTAACCATTTCACTGCCAAATGGGGCCAAAGGCAAATTTCGGCCAAATTTCCAAATTTCAATTTGTAAAATTTTGACAAACAAATAGCACCATGTGTAAGTATAGGCAGAGAGCTTTCATTTGAATGGTCACATCATAGGATTTGGTCCGCAGACTCAAAAGTTAGAGTCGCCTTACAAAACTCCATCATCCTCTCTGGCAGTGAAAGGGTTAAAGGCACTAGCGACAATCGGCAATGACTTGCAAACATAATGATCTGACCTCAAGAGAATGGCTGTAAAGAGACCCACAAGCCCCTAGGATGTGATTAGGACACACCTGCATATCACTGATGAGAGAGACAGCTGGCCAGCACTGTCTTTAGTTTAACTTAGCCTAAATTTCACTTAGCCACATTTGAAAAATATCATTTTTCTTTACTTATTGAATTCTAAAAATAATGATCCAGTTTTGTTATTTAAGACTACATGTATATTAAGGCAATGAAATTGTTTCCTGTCATTTATTGCGACAGATGACAAGAATGGACATGGACTGAAACTTGAAAAAGTTGGACAAACATTTTCAAGTTGTAATGCCATACATGCCAAAATGACAAAAAAAAAATAGGTTAGTGTAATGTTCCCTGATAAAATTTGTTTGATATCTTTGCCACAACTCTTCAGGAGCATTTTGTGCATGGGTAAAGGTACTGAGTAATGACTTCAACATAGTATTGACCTAAAACAGCAATATCCTTCACATACATGTAACCCCTTTCAGTATAAGACCATCAGTTTTAAACAAATGTTTCATGAACCAAATTGCTCCAAATAAAAGTGAAGCTTTGTTGCATTAACAAAGTTTGTTGGGTGATGATGATGATGATGATGATGATGAAACCTCCTAGCTTAGGGTTAAAAACCTATGAACTGCTGTGTACCTGGCATTATTTTTTTCAATCTAAAATTAGGAATATACTCTTACCTTCTTTGATGTTTGTAACATATGCAGATTTCCCAGTAACAAGATTCCATGTTCTGTGAAAGCAAACAGAATAATTAAATAGTTCCCAACAAAAGGTTATTTATTGAGTACTGCACACCTTTCAAAAGCTGAAAAAAGAGGAACAAAAAAAAAACTGAAAAGAAAAGAACCAGAAAAAAACTGCCACTCCTTCCAGTAAACAACTTCCAGAGTGCTTAACTGCCAGACAATTAATGTTATATATTGCAGTGTGAGCAACCTGGCAAAAAAGTGGTCAAAGCACATGCAAAGATGAAATGAAAAAAAAAAATTCCTCAGAGATTCTATAGAGTTAGATTCCAGTAGGCCACTTGAGGAGACTAACCTTAAAGTCTTGTCCTTTGATACAGACAATGCAAGTCGCCCGGAGGGATGCACAGACACTGAATTAACATGGCCCCTGGATACAGAACAAATGCCTATAATTTAAATCAGGAACTGTTCACACTTGGTGTCTGAGCACTAGTGTGATGGTGCTGTGTTTGCTCTTTAGAAGTCTGATATATAACTGTGTACATTTTCGCTCCATTTTGCCCTGTCAGACACCATTTTGAAACGTGAGCACAGCAGGAAGATAGGAGCAATGGATGATTGCCTTGGAAACAGGCTTTTAGCCAGACATTGAAAACTGGCCGTCCAGAGAGCATGTTTTCCCCTAAATTATAAGAGATTAAGTGAATTTTCCTTGTATTTCTTTCAACAATGGGTGTCCATAGGATGGCTAGACACCCATCTGGCTAAAACCTTGCTTGGAATAACCAGACATGTGTGTGCACAGGCAGCCAGTGCCCACTTTAGGACCTGAATACAAGAGGTCTTTACCTTCAAGCACGAGCACTGTACCCAAGTTTGGCTTGGGTACTTGAAAACGTTGTGTCTCACATTAGTGCCCAGCTAGTACTATGCTCAAGCACTGTGCCCAGGCACCAAGTGAGAACTCTACCTGAGTTACAAAGAAAGGGAAGGAGTCATGCCGATATAAACAGAATTACCTATATGTACGCTTACAGTACCTCACTGTATTCACAAAAAATTATGTTCAAGTTACCTACATGTACTTTTGGAGTTTAAAAATTCATGTACAGACACAGTGCAGGGCTGAGATGTCATAACATTTAATGTCCGCATTCCTCCTTTTAAAGAGAATTACATAACTACAGCCTTGCAACCTGCCATGCATGCTTGTGAACACAAGCATTCTGTGTTCTTTTGTATTCTTCCCCCAACCCTGTATACATTGTAAGCCACAAATAATCAGCATCAAATAATTTCTCCCAAACAATCCAATGCTTAATCAACCAGACAGGTCATGAATTGAGAAGAAGACAAGACAAGGTGAACTGTAATGACATCTTAATTCACAACTAATGATGCTTAGATACATAAATTTACGTGGTTGATGGAAAAGAAAGATCAGCTTTAATTGAAATTAACACCAGTCGAAGACAAGAATAATCTCTACAACAAAGATGATCACATTACCTGTGGCCTTTTAAAGTTTTGAGGCAGTCCCATGTACGACACTCCCAAACACAAATGGTATTATCCTCGCTGGCACTTACCATGTGTGTATTGTTATGGAATGTTAACCATGTTATTGAGCCTGAAAAATAAACAAGAGAAGAGACCCATGTGTCACAAAAAATCAAATTAATGTTTTGTAAAATTATACGATTGGTTGGCATATTCAAAAGAGAACAAAGTGATAAATGTCCACTTGCTAAAAATCAGCTTGTTAAAGCCAGTTGGTGAGGAGATATAAGCACGTTATGCTCTAATAACTCATACAAATGTCCTAAAATTGGCGTGGATCGTAACATTTACTAACCAGGTCTTTTTCAGAAGGATTTATGTATGGAGTCATGAAAGCAGAATGATTCTTTTGCATCTCCTCACCACTTTGCACAAACAGGCTGATCTTTAGCCAGTGGGCATTTTGGATCTTGTTCTCCCTGAATATGCCAACCAGATATTATACATTTCTGGGAAACTGCCCACCTACCCCTTCCCTAATCCAACATTTTGCCCTAAGCGAGAAGTAAGTGTTAATGTTGGCTTATGGGAGGGGTTTTAGGTGGGCAGTTTCCCAGAAACATATAAATGACCGTGCCACCCAATCCCATATAATTTTTCACAAATTTAATCTTTGTAATGTCATGTCTCTTCTGTACACACTGTTTCAACCAAATTACACTGTACAAACAAAACTTCTCAGGAGGAATCGCGCTTCACTAACTACCATTTTAAAAAGTTGTTTTGTTGAATAAGGCCTGTTTTTGATAGAATGTTGCAATCTGTAGTTTGAGGAGTTTAAGGTTTGACTGAAAGACAAACACGTAATGTTACAGTATCTACCAATATCTCCCCTACATGAGATCATCACCTGTAGCTACCATAATGTTTAGAAGGGAGTTAGCTGATCCTTAACAGAAGATTATTGTTTGTGCATATTCACAGACTTGTCGACCCACAAAAGGCAAATATATCTGTAAGATTGTGAACTAAGCACTCAGACAAGTAGTGAGAATGGGTAAAAAGTCGCTAGATGTCCCAAATTTCTAAGTGGAAAGACTTTCAAGGGGACTATGAGCCATTACGGGTATTAGAAGCTGGAGCAGTAAACATCACGATATTTCAGTTTAGGTTTTGTACTTGTAATATCTAAGTTTTGTTGGAGGCTGTCTTAATTGAAACAAGAGAAACAGTAAGTCTACACATTTGGTTGCAGTGGCAAGTTGCTGTAGGCGAAAAGAATGTACATGTTATCAAACTCGACTGCCAAGCATATAATTATTCTTTGGATTGAGCTTGCTATCTGTTGCTATCTATTAAACTGGAAATGGGCCAGACAGCTCCAAGATTTTTTTGGAGTTTGACTTTTTGAGACAAGTATGAGAAATCAGTTGCTAACTCATGAGAGCATGAGATTGGTCGTGAAATCGTGAGACTGACAACAAATTCGTGAGAGTTGGCAAGTCTGTATTCATAAATACCTTCATGCTGCATCAGGGCACCCAGTTCTCTGTGATCCTTTAGATTGTATAACCTAAAAATTATTAACCAATAATCCTAAGTCAGGTGATGACAAATTCTTGTGAATGCCTCCCAGTAGAAAGAAAGTGGTGTCACATTGAAATGGTTTGATATGTTTCCTGCATGCTTTTTTCCCCAAATGGTTTTTATTGGACAACATTGCCAGCACTTTTAAATGCAACAAGGAAATGTTTTTTTAATTCATTCCATTATTTCAAAATCCATTTGGAATAAAAACCAGCTCAACACAGTTTCCACTAAGCTGGTCGTCCCAAATACGGTAAGGTCATAGATTGATAACACTTAAGGACAAAATTACTATGCCAATTAAAGACGTACTAAAGTCATAGATGCAGCTGTGTCAAATACCTACATTTGTATAAACACAGGTTAAGAACTAATGAAAGAAACAATTACATTTTCAAGCATACAAAAACTCTCTTTTAAATCTTTTCTCTTAGTTCTCCCAGAATAATTTCTTACAGCTAGTGCAAGAACTATAGCTAGTAAAGAATTCCCTGGACGTACCACTAATTGGAGCTAAGAGTTGCCCAGTAAATAGGATCATAAAAATGAAGTTACTGAAAGCAATGTTCAATCTAGAAATTAGTCAAAGTGGGTCATATATCCCACTTTGAAAAAAAAATTGGGTCATTTCAAAAATGGTCTGGGACAAACTTTGATATTGAAACTTTGAATAACTATCATCCAAACTATCACCAGGGTATAATAAAGTTTTTATGCTTGAAGCTGTTGGCTCTTGAAGTTCTGGAGGTTGAACTGACTTCTCCAGCCTTACCATCCTTATCCATTGATGCAAATATGCGGCCTAGATTGAACACTGTGAAAAATTTAAAAGATACAGCCAATGCAGTCTTTATGTAAGGTGCCATGAATTTTGTGATGACTATAGAGTAACTGAGACCAAAAAGGGTGCAAGATTACATGCAAAAAGCATGGTAAGTAATTTAGGTCCCAAGGGTGATCATCATCAATTTTCTCCTAACAACATTAGCAGATCATGAAGAGTAAAAGTTATGAGAATTACTAAATTGATTACCTAAGGAGAGAATGCATTGATCTTAGACCAAATTCTCTCAACTGTTCTTAAAAGAAATGTAAGGAGATCAGTCAGGAGAATTTGGATGTGGATCTTAGGGCTTAAAGGTTTAAGAGTATTTTGAGAAAGTCAAACATAAAATTATGACCATTTTAAATAGATAAATGAAGATAGTTAATGGGCGCGCTGATTAGATCTTATTGTAGTTGATTTCTCCAATTACTACAAGAATATCTTGCAGCAAGTGCAAAAACTATCTGCTAGAAATTCCTGCAAACAACAGGAGAAAGTCAAACATAAGGTATCTTCTTAACAATAATGAGCATGTACATCATTTCTCCAGTTACTACAAGAATTCCTGGCGGGGAGTGCAAAAACTACCCGCGGAAAATTCCTGCAAGTAACTTGAGCAGCTTCAGTATAAGCTTCAGTATAGTCAAACATAAGGTATCTTCTTAACAATAATGAGCATGTACATCATTTCTCCAGTTACTACAAGAATTCCTGGCGGGGAGTGCAAAAACTACCCGCGGGAAATTCCTGCAAGTAACTTGAGCAGCTTCAGTATAAGTAAATGTAAATTACACTGCAACAAACACATGTCTGAGATTTACACACCTTCTAACAAAGATGTACATTCTAACAAATAATGCAGAATATGAGAGCAATGTCACATATAATATTATTGTCAAGTAACTACAGGATTTACAAGTAAACCTGTGGGTGGAGCTACCCTCTACTGAGTTCTTACAATGTCCTTGTAAAGACAGACTTGCAACTTCACATTTTCAAGTTTTTAAGTGTACTTAAGAGCAAACCTTATTGTGATCAAGGGCAATCTGGGTTTTAAGTTTGTTCGCGCAGCGTAGATACTATGCTGTAGTGTAGGCCACTACATTAATAGTTAAAAACAAGTTGTTTATAAAGTGAAGTGTAACAAAAGTTATATGGACACACATAAACTATAATAAAAGCTTTAATGGGACATGTAACTGTGGGCAACAAGAGGAGCCTGCAATCCTAATCTCCAGTGCCGAGTTGTTCAAAGCTGGGTTAAGATAACCCAGGGTTAGTGCGAGATTTGAATTCAGATATGAAGCCTTAAGAAGCATTTTAGCTTTACATGTAATTCTCTTTGTGTACAAGTTGATGATTGGAAGCTATAAAAATAACAGAGAAAATTATCCAAGAAAATGCTTTTGAACACAAGAAAAAGAAACCTCCGTTAAATTTAACCTCACGTTAAGCGCTAATCTTCCTTCGAACAACTGGGCCCAGGTTACTATTACGCATGTACAAGTACTACACGTATGTAGCCAGCTTCGTTTGGACTTCCACTAAGAATGAATGAAATGCATAGGACCCAATCTGATCACCAGTGCTCTGTGCCTCGTAAGCTGCATGAAATCACACATACTTTGGTCATCTACCACATGAAACTTAAGCAAAGCACAGCACTGGAGCAGAAGCATATTTGACCTTCGATCATTATCGCCTGCACTCCATAACCTTCAGTTATTACTGGTAATATTTATTTGTGCACGTATAGTGATCCAAAAGGAAAATGGAAAGAAGGCAAAATATAATGAAAAGAAAGATCTGATAGAAACTAAAAATAATGACTAAACTCTTCACTTTAAAACATAATAATACTATTATCATCATCTTTGATATCTCCTTTAAGTACACATAATACAACAACTGGGGCAAGGTTCTTATTTGTGGGTTTCTATTGTGTTCACTGTACAAAGAAAGAAAGTGAAGAGGTAAGAAAGAAGGAAATGTAAGCAAATGATCCTCACTTTAAAAATGCTGTCCTTAGCGTTGTTATACATTAAGCATGTACTTCTGTGCCCGGTGGATAGTGCACTGGTTTCCCCATTACATGTATTTACAAGTATCCACTGGATAGTGATTTACCTGGTGGATAGCTCTATCCAACATTTTCTAGTTACTTGTTCAAAAGCTGGATAGCTCTATCCACCAGATAAATCACTAATCAGTGGATGAATATTAGGGAAACCAATTCGCCTATCCAGTGGATAGCAGTGTTCTCATCAGGCCACGGCCTTGCAGGATTCCCACAAGAAGATCTGAGATGGCGCATAAAAAGCCAAGAAGATGAACCCATTAGGGCACAGGGGCATGCTAGGAGTCAAGTTATAAGTAGTCTTAATGGTCAACTAACACCCCAGCATTTTGCTTGGTCGAATGAATAAAAAACATGATATCAAAAGATTCAAAGTCTTTAATTTTATTTCCTTAACTTTCATTGGTCCCACATACATTTGGAAGATTGGTGAATGCATCGTTATTGAATCATACATACCCCGACTACCATATTGGATCAGGTAGGCATTTCACATAGCAGATCATTTGGAGTAATTTTGTCTCCCTAATGTTCTTGTCCCCCTAATGTTCTCTGTTTCTCAACAGAGGGGGCACTGGGACTACCCAAGGCAAAATCCTGGTGAGAACACTGGGATAGCACTATCCACCTTTTGAAAAACTGGGACCAGCTGCAGATCTATTATTTTTTAAATTTAGATTGATATCTGTTACAGGGAGTACTTCCTCTGGGGCAGTGGAGGAGGCAGTGACTAAATTGGGGGTCATATCACAAAATACTGGCCTAGGTTGTTCAAACGATGGATAGCACACTCCATCGGATAAACCACTCTCTAGTGGATACAGTGGATAGTGCAATTGGTTTCCTTAATACATATCCACTGGACAGTGGTTTATATGATGGATAACGCTATAATTATTATAAGCCCACCAACAGTCATTTTCTTCTGGCTATCAGCAATTCGCCCTCCCCACCACTTGTAAGCCCCTTCCAAGCCATTGGCTCATCTGCATGTAACTTAAACAGCGTTTTCACATGATGTCACGGCGGCCATATTGGTGTTCCAAAACAATGAAACAGCGGCCATGTCGGTGTTCCAAACAAATCTTGTGGGAGTTGGACCCTTTTCTTATGTAACAAATTTCTTTTGTTCCCATAAATTTGTATAGACGCTGGCCACGTGAGTGGATACGCTCCTTATAACTTTTCATGTTAAGATTAGGCTTATGTTCCAGTTACAGAGTCTTGGCAAGATTTCCTCATGGTCCCAAACATTCATAATGCAAACATTTTTCGACTCACTTCTTTTAGGGCTGTGAGAAAATCTTACCGTAAAGTCTTACAAAAAAAATAACTTGCCGTATCGTTTCATCCGAACTCCCTGTAGCAAGAACTGCCCCGTTGTTAGCTGCACATTTGATACAACCCGTGTGCTCCTTCTCAGCGAATTTTGGTTTCAACCTGTACTGCTTCGGAAAAAGCAAAAGGAATCAAATTGTTTCACTCAAAAGCCCTCATTATGTTATGTTAAGTATGTGCATGTTACCTCAAGCTCATCATCCGCAGTAAGTACATCAAATCCAACAAGAACTTGCTCGTATGTTCCAACAACCACCTCCATAATCATAGACACTCGATGAGGATGCCGAGATTGTCGCTGGGATCGCCGAGAGACGACGAGAGCCCGATGACCGAGAGGGAAAGAGCACTGCATGTTTCTGTCATGAAGTGTAGCATCTCCGTCACGATGAAGGACATGCATCAACAACTTCGTAAACAGGACAAAACTGTTACCCATTCTTGAAATCTTTCATTCTCTATTCTTGGTTGCTTCGGCTTGAATGTACATCAATAGTCATCTCAAAATCACTATATTATAATTATTTTAGTGACAATTACATTTGTAAAGCTTACCGAAATAAACTTTAGCGCTCAATACTCATAGTTAATTCGAGTTATGACTGAAGATTTGGGAAGGGATTTGCTATGCGTTCAATGTGAATGAGATAAAATTGATGTTTTTGATATATTATACATGGTAAGCGCAATATGTTTTGTCAAGGATAAGCCATTTAAAAGAATGCAGAAATGGCCTTTTACAGTAAGGATATAAATTATATTAAGCTGTGACTGCTGTTGAATTAATGGCGGTTTTTATTTCTAAAGATGCTGTACATGTGGTGATGCATCGGTGGGAAAGTTAAAAACTGGTTTTATTTAATCTATCACGCTGTTAAAATAACCACAGTATTGAGATTCAAAAGCTTACGCGCAAATTTACTTTCTCACAAGAGAGTCGGTGCGACCGTTGAGCCTGTATGAGAAATAAAATACTGACTAGAGGTCTGCAAACGCTAAATATCTTTTAGAGAAAAAAAGTAAAGCTAATGACTAGTTTTACTTTTTTTCTATAAAATAAATAAAGGAGTCTTACCTTTCATGTATTCCTCTGTTTTTGGAGTGAACTCCTCGGTTTAGTCGGTTTTTGTTTTCAACTAAATCGTTAAATTCACACCAAAAACACAGGGTACATCAAAGGCAAGTCTCCCAGTTTTATAGAAAAAAATAAAAATAATGACCTCAGTATGTTATTTCTCATATATGCCCAGTCTTGTAACGCGACGCTTATTCTCTTGTAAGAAAGTAAATTTGCATAACTTGTAACGTGAGCTTGGGACGCCTGTAGGGCATTCAATTGGGATATCAGGTCTGAAAACGGGTGTGTAAAGTCTGAAAAAGGGTCAGGATTTGGGGGACTGGACGGCACACCCCCACCAAAATTTCCCGGGAATACCCCCCCCCCCCGCCCCCCCAGGGAAAAAGAATTCCACATTCAAACCAAACCTGATACAAATAGAACTAACAAAGAAAGAACGCTTCCTTTTGTTCTGCTCGTATTTGCCGCAGTTTAACTCAATAACTGTAAGAATTGTACTGTTTTCAAATGTCGATAAGTTCCATTAGTCCCGGGATCATAAGGGACCAGTTCATGATATCCCGCGAGGTCGATCTGTTACTCAAACACTGGCCCTGTGAGCAGATCGAGGCTTTTTGTTTAGAATTTGGTACCTCAGTCCATATCGCCAAAAAGTAGCCAGTCTTTTGGCAGGCTAAATGAAGGTGGCCTCGTTAACGTCCTTTACACGTCACATTTTTTTTTTTTTAAGTCAGAATTCTACTGAAATGATTCAATTAACCGCTTTTTGAAATTTTCCATTCAGTGGTTCCATGGGGTACATGTAATGAAAACTTGAATCGCCTAAGCTCGACTTGGTAATTCACTCTTACGTAAAAAGTACGCATGATATCTCCGAAGGCTTGTCAACAGGGGCAAAAAACCGCTAACTGTGCCGAGTCATTTTCTAATCACCTGTCTACGTTATTATTCCCTGGTAAACGAGGGTAAAAACCAGATCCATAGTCCTAGTATCTAAATCTTTATTTAGTAAATATGAATTTTAGGAAAACCCTTTTTTATTTCGCACAAAAAGTGGGGTGGAGGCGGGGGGCAAGGCCCCCTGGCCCCACCCCCTCCGCGGGCACTGTTTATTCACAGTTATTTAACAATTTACAAGCCATGAATTTCATTATTATTTGCTGAAAATTTTCAAATTAAAAAATCAGCCTTATCAATTATGACCCCAGCGAACTCTATCTATCTCTTGTAAAGAATCGCTAACCAAAGTCCCTAGAACACAACCCTATAAAATCTCTAAAAATATGTACAATTCATATAGTCGACTAAAGAGCCTTACATTTGCACTTGTATAAGAAAACTGCCTATCTTTCAAAACCTGGACGGGTCATCCCCGGAAAGCCAAGGGGGCATGCAATTCATTGGGACGAAATACATGCAGGCGATATTGTTGCAAGCCAACGTTTACAAGAGTTTCATAGTTACTGACTTCCAAACCAGCTTCAGAAGAAACTAGATTCCCTACTTTGATTAAAAATTATCGATACAGAGGAATTCAAATATTCCCCTTATTGGCGTATACGTATCAGGTTCTTGAAAACTTTACTTAGATACTATGAATTCAGCCATAAATCATTATCCGGATTTGCATAGAAAGACTATTTACATTGAAGGGAACTATATTACACAATTGCAGGATGCGTACTGCAGCGTATGGAAAACTTTAGACTCTTGAGCATGTACAGTCTTGAGGAGAGCAAGGTCGCGCGCCACTGGCTCCTAAGATTGAGGTGGAAGAAGTGCCCAGTCTGTCAGTGTTCGGCGACAGGAGGCTAAGAGAGTTCATTGGTGGGCTGTAGGAACCTGATATTAAAGTACATGGTTGTTCCGCCATGTCGCACTCTGTGCACATTGGGTAGCAGCCGCCAAGCAGCGAGTGACGCATATGTGGTAAGCTGTTGATTTTTTGATGGCGACGCCATTTAGCACGGCGATTGGAGAACCACACCTGAAAATTGAAGAGAGGCTTTATTTGTTAGATTAAGCCACGTGCAAACGGACGCAACAACTCCCAACACTGTTGGCACGACAATGTTTGGAGTTGTTGCGTCAGTTTGTACGTAACACGCAACAACATGCAACAGGGTGTACAAGCGGACGCAACATGTAACATCCAACAATGCTGGGAGCTTGTTGGCTAACCACGTTGCGTCCGTTTGCACGGGGCTTTAGGTAGAACAAGTCAAGCTGCGTTTTCTATAGTTATCACACGTCAAGCCGCGTTTTCTATAAAAGTGTGTATAATGGGGGCAGACTGGAAAGAAGTGAAGAGTAATTGGGTGTGGCAGACGCATTCAGCAATTTAGCCATTTGGTTTTATACAAAGAACTCTGTCTGAACGGGCACCTCTAAAAGACAAATAAAGAAGCAGAGTTGGATCATGCCGCTTCTTTGTCAGTGTTAAGTGCACACAATCGTAAGATTGACTGTGTGCTGTATATTTGGTACTTAGGCCCGGTTTATAAAGGAGAAAACTTGTCTCGGGCAGTAGGGTCCTATCCAAGTTACCCTGGGCGTACCAACATTTCATACATTTCCTTAAAAAACTTGGCGAACTGTTTATATGAGAAACAAAAAGTTGGGTCGCCTAGAACGGTCATTCTTTTTCAGTGGCAGGGTGACCCTCCTAGCTGGACCGGATCATTATAGGTTTCTGGGAAACTGCCCACCTACCCCTCCCCTAAGCCAACATTTTGCTGTAAGTGAGAAGTAAGGGTTAATGTTGGTTCAGGGGAGGGTTAGATGGGCAGATTCCCGCAGAAACGTATAATGATCTGCTGGGACAAACTTTATCCATATAAACACTTCGGCTCACCCATCCAGGTCAACTCGATCAAGGTGAGACAACCAGAGCGTGCGCAAGTGCTGTTGTCAGATCTTGCTCGGGCAAATGGGTCACGTTTTTCCTCATATAACCGCTCGCAAAAGTTGACTCGACTGGCAGGGTGATCCTCTCTCCCGGGTAACTTTCCTCCATATAAACAGGGCCTAAGTATCCTGTTACAGGCGTTCAGATCGTGAGGACAGCGCAAAGAGATGTGAGCAGAAAAAAATAGCCAGTTTATGATAGTCTTAAATAGACTATGAGCAGTCGAGCGAAACGCGCGAGAGACGAAAATGAGCACGCGTCTCGCGGTTTCGCCGCTCAACGACGTTCTTGCGCGCGCGCACTCTCCTCACTAAATCTGAAGAAAAGGAGAGAGTGCGCTCAGTCTAGTCTAAAATGGCTTAAACGTCGTGAGAAATGGGACGAACCGAAGAAATCCTTAATACGTGCGAAAGTGGTAAGGGGGGAACTCCTAGGCGTTTATTTCCAATATGTAATGTATGTTTTACGATTGTAAATTCAAACTTCTCTCTTCTTTCCTACCTGTACTCGAGCTTCAGACATATCAATTTTGTTGGCAAGCTCCTCTCTCGTGGCTACATCGGGGTAATGAGATTTCCCAAATTCTTTTTCCAGCATCTCCAGTTGCTCCGGAGAAAAAGTTGTTCTGTTTCGTCGGATCTTTCTTTTCTGGTTTCCTTGGGAATCATTTTCATCCTTGCCACTTTCGCTTCCACTGTTATACCCAGTATTTTCGGAAATGCTATTGAAAGGTTTCTTGTCGGTGTCGGTGGTTTTGTTGTTGCTGTGACTTACGCCACTCTCGTGTATATCGACTTCAAAATCGTCTCTTTCTTCTCTCAGCTCCTCCCTCTCGTTATCACTCATTAGAAGTAGGTTATCTTCCTTTTCTTTTTTTGTTGCGTCTTTTTTAGTCGTACACTGCCTAAGGGGGTGTACTTCATCAATTTCCTCTTTAAGCCTCACTGAAAAAGAAAACGCAAACAACTCTCAGCTACAGTTGAGTGTCAGTGGTGAAAGGAAGGTCAACTTAGATGACGAATTTGTTTCTTGGGAGAAGAAGTTGTATTTAAGATAAGAAACGTGATGTATGGGATTAATGACTTCAGAGGATCTGTCTCTGTCTCATGAAACGTCTTCGGAAGTACTTTCGAATTTTATACAATATCGTTTTTTTCACTCTTCGACGTGAAAAGGGTTTATACCCTACACCTTATACCACCGTAGCTAACTATAGAGCTTATTTAAAATGTGGCATAGAGTTCTAACAGTCTCTTAGATCCCACTTTGCTCCTTAGCTCTAGTTACTCTAATCTGTCTTTCAGCTTGCTCGACTGGCTGGAAAGGGACTGAAGACACGCCACGCAAAGCTTAGGGGACTGTCCACACTTTGTGCCCGGGAATTAGGGCACACCTTGATACATAATTACTCCGTTTCGCCATGTCAGAAGCCATTTTGAAACATGAGCTTAGAGCGAGTAAAAAGCAGTGGACTGCCCCAGAACTAACAAAAACCATATGCATTCAGGACCTGGTGCACACTTTTGTGCTCTAGCAAAGGTCTCGGCCTTGTACTCGATCGAGCACCGGTACCCCCCTGACCCGAATTCTAGCGTGGGTGTGCTTTAAAAAGAGTGTATTCACATAAGTGACCAGCGAGTACAGTACTCGTGCCTTAGTTACCTTCATTAAGTTCGTCGTGACCGTTCTCGCTCTCCGTGGATGTAGTAATTGTCAGCTCTGGTGGTCGTTCTATACCTCTCCTCTCATAATCCTGCGTAGGGAACTCTTCCGAATGTTGCACAGGATGGCAGGACCATGGCATTCCAGGGTCACAGATGGCAGACCAAGGATGGAAGCCATACATACTCGCCAAATGCTGTCTTTCCCGCTCTATCATGGCATACTGAGCAGCTCTCTCTGCTGCCTTGTTTCTAAGGATGCGGTTTATGGAGCTCACGCTAGGCGTGTTTTCACGATCACAGACGCCTTCCTCCACAAGTCGATCACGGATCTCCCACGCAAAAATCGTCGGGTTCTGCTGCTTATATTGCACAATTTTACTCACCACGGGGGGCGTAGCAACCTTAGGTTTGCTTCCTCCGATCGATCCTGGACGTATGGAGCCTGTTTCGTAAAACCTTCCCAAGATTTTACTTACACATCCGTGTGATACCAAAAGGCGTCGGGAAATTTCGCAGGGTCTGACGCCGCATGCCGCAAGCTGGACGATCCGGTGGCGAATGTAATCCGGAAGAGGCCGACCATTCACGAAAGGCCCGCCGAGTTGATTAATTCCTCCATGGCTTTGGAAAAGAAAGGGGGCTGCCGAGGTAAAAAGATGTATGTTAGTAATCCGCTCGTGTTATTCTCCATGGAGTCCTGATCTCCCAGTTATGAAAAGAATTAATTCTCTATTTTCGAATTCTTCATAATACACTGTGTATGCTCCCAAATTTTGTATAATATGTTTTTTTTTTCAAATACTCCTAGGAGGATTTTTGCCAACAATATCTCTTGCGTAAAATTTAGTGGCAAACAGCGTGTGTTACGGGGCCTTCGCTACTTGTCTGGTAATAGAAGCAAACCGAAGTGAGTAATGAAAACACTCGGCAATGAAATTAAAATGGGAGCCATAGCCTGGAGATGTTTCTCTTGCCATGTTGTAATATGTCACAGTGTTGGATCCAGGGGAGGGGGGCACGGGGGCCCCGGCTCCCCCTTATTTTTAGACCAAACTGAGTGAGACTAGAAGGGCCGAAAAAAAATTTTTTGAGACCGGGTCCCCCTGGATGAACGGGGCCCCCCCTTATCTGAAGGTCTGGATCCGCCACCACCCCGGTCAAACGTCTAAATCGTTATTTTTGTTTTTTATTGCTGGGATTTCATTTCCCAGTTAGAGAAAAATGGGCAAAGATGTATAAATCAGTAGTCAACATAACTATCTTTCCATTTTTCTCAAAATTTTGAGCTTTTTTCGCTGAAAACGCTTCGCGCTAAAAAAGAATCATGTTTGAAAATGGCGCCGATAATAACGTCAGCATCGGTTTTCAATCACTTAGAACTTTTTTGGTAAACTTTTAAAAAGTTTAGTAAACTAACAGGATGTTGGTAATACCCTAAACTTTCGATAGTGAAAGTAGCAACCTTAACTTTGAAGTATTTCGCTTAACTTTTGCAAATTTCACTCGTTTGACCGCTGTGAAGGATCCGCCACTGTATCGTGACGGAGAGGTGGCCATTGGAAGCTGATCTGAGGAGAAAACACGAATCAAGGATATATTGGAAGCTGCCCACTAAACGCTTCAGTCTCACTCTTGACTATGAAAGCCGTTTAACTAATTGTGATCATGGATATAGTCAGTAGGTGATTACTACATATTACTTATATTAACTCCACATTAACTGAAAACCAGCTCCCCTCGGTAGTAAAGCAAGCAACGGAGGACAAATGTTCTAAGGAAAATGGTGAAGGAACAAAGAACCAACGAAAAAGCCTTCTTCCTCGGCTGCCATTTTTTCTTTTGTGGTTATGTGCGGCGCCCCCGGAAACAGTGTTTTCGCGAGAAATCGGTCGATCCAAAAATAAATTAATAAATAAACGGAAGAGGGTTCACTCAAGGATAGACACACGCACGCACACACATTATTTTCTTTTGTGTGTGAATAATAATCGTATGAAAGATAATTTTAAAAGATTTTGGACTCAGTTTAATTAAGAACATTCACTTATATTCCTGAGGACTCCATTCAAAAAAAATATTTCAATTTTTTTTTCTTCCTTGATTTTTAACCTTTTTTCATTCAATTTCTTTTCCAGAGTTTCAAAAATCTTCACTGAATAGTTCCCATTTCGAAAATTCAACGGAAGATTTTTCCCAAGAAAATCGGTACCGGGGGCGCATTTCTCGATACCCTGCGAGTGAGTAAGCTCTCCCCGGGGCGCCCGGCCGCTCGCAGACTAGTTTCTCGAAAGTCTCGTTAACTTTTCGGGCCCGAAATCAAATATTCAATCCAAAATCTGAGGAATAAAAGCGCAGGTCCTCGCTATTTAATAACAAGCCAGTCCATACCAGGAGCCCATACTGATAATCTGGAAAGCCAGGAACAGGGATCGTAGCGAGAACTGGAAACGAGGCCGACAGAGTACTACTTTTTGGCGGGAAAGTAAGCGCGTGCGCTCCTCGCGGCGGGGCAGAACTTCACACTTCGGTCATGTTGGCTCTTATGTCTTTTTTACTGTTATTTGACTGGCTTTCGACATTCGACTAACGCTCTCTATTCTATTCGATTGCATTAAGAGCGGAGTGGAAAGGACAGGAGCGGTTTGTGTTTATTTTATGCTCAGCTTATAAACTACAAGAAAGCGACGAGCAAGTCGAACAAGAGTAATGGGCGAGAAACTGAAGGTTTGAGCCCTTTACGAAAAGCCTATGTTTGCAGTCTTATAACCTCAAATTACTTTGCGAAATTGGTTTACTAAATGTTTCTTTCGCTTTTATTCTAGGGGTTCCTTTCCATAACAAAGTAACGTAGAAGATGCAACGATATACTGACAGAGGCAATTCAACGCATAAATTTGCGAAGCGGCTGACTGAGATCCGATGTCTGTTGCATGAGCAAACAATGGTAAGTTCGAGCTGTAGGCTTAAAAATGATCTCTAATTCTTCTCTAAATATTGCATTCGCTACTCCTGTTCCTTTTACAAATATTTGGTTGATATTTAGACTTTCACAGAAAGAAAATTGAAGCTTGACGGCTCAGGTATCAAAGACAACTTCTGTCATGTTTTCTCACCGCGAAAATGTTCAGAGATCGTGTTTCTTACCTCCCGTGGAAAATCGTTTGTCACGCAAGACACGATCGCATGTTGATCTCCAGTCTCGGTTTAGTATTAGTTAAATTTTCGGCAATTTCGAATGGTAAGTGTTTAAACTCCATCCTCATTTCTTCGCTTCCAGTCTGTCTACATTGAAATTTTAGACATGGACAATCTACAAAACAATTCATCCTTGATGTCAAGTTACGAGAATCGGTGCCCAAATTTGGAACTCTATTCCGTATTCGATTAAAATACTTAAACGTTCGTCCTTTCGTAAAAAAATAAAGGAATTATTACTAAATTTTTTGCGGTCAGAAGATGATTATGTCGAAGTCTCCCGTCTTATTAAGTTATTTAATACTTTAGGTTAGCCTCTCTTCGTAATCGTTATGTACATGCCTTGTTTTATGTTAGTTTAAATTCTATTTACTGTATTGTAGTGTCTTCACTGTTATTTAGTCCATCTATATATAAATCTTGTTTTGTAAATTGTGTTCAGCTCCCCCCGCCTCGATTAGTTCATAAGCTATTTGCGGGTGGGAAAGTAATGTAATTAGTTATTTTCCAATTTTCAATAAAATTTGTTGTTGTATAAATTGCCATAAACTCGAAAACAGTTGGGTAGAAGTTCGTGAATTGTGCTGTATCTTAATCCCCCGAAATTTGGGATGCTTTTATTTTCGGACAAAAATAAGCCCGTGCAAAATGTTTACTATCCTAAATTTTCACGTTTGAAAATTTTGTAGGGCATATTAATCAATTAAAAAAATACAAGTTGTAATAAATTAACTTTGTACGAAAGGGTCAAGCCATCGTTACATGGCTTATAATAACAGGGGCGCAGCCATGATTTTTCCAAAGGTACGCACAATTTTCAAAACCAGTCGCCGCCCCCGTATACATCCAGCTTGCTTCTGGGCTTTTCCCCTCATTTTCTCTAAATATATCGGTCCACGAAGGAATCACGTGTCGCTTCGTGGAAACCGACATTCAGGTGTAAAAAAGAAAGAGCTCATTGTTTCCGAATTGTTACGGGTAGCTACGCCCCTTAATAATACAGTGGCCTCGACAAGAACCTTAAAAGCAAAACTGTCAGGGACAGTAAAAAAAAAAGAAGAATTGCGAAGTAGCAATTAACGTAAACATAGCCCGTGCAGAGGAAGGGCCTTTTTCCCTTCTCGCCCCGCCAACTTTTCGCGTGCCTTTTACTTTCGCGTCTTCCCCACTATTTGAGAGCCTGGAACAGGCTAACGTAAACTTCAAAAGGATCAAGAGAAATGCACTAAAAAAACATAAGTTCTGACGTCTGGACAAAATTATGATAATTTTAGGTTTCACATTTTTAGTTAATTTGGGTTGATAACAGCCTAACCAAGGCTGGGCAATGCATTAGTGTCTCCACATTTATAGCATCCGAAATTTTGTCTAATCTTAAATCTTTTAAGTCTTTTAAATTTTTGGGTATAATTGGTTTCCTCCTTTACCGGTCTTCTCAAATTTCGGCATATCCTTGCTCCCAACCCCACCCGTCAACTAGGCTAAGTCAATGACCCTAATGGGCTCCTGCCCTAACCACTAGCTACCTCTATGACCGACTTGCAAGTGGAGAAAATTACCCAAAATTGGGTGAACGTATCGCCTTTATCGAGGTCTCGTTCCCTCCAATCGATAGCTCTATTCTAAGGCCGCGGTATAAGTAACCATATTCTAGTTGATTCTACCCCAAATATGCAGCAAATTTGCCTAAAATTTAGCTACGGGACTGGGCTTTTTTGTCTTTAAAGAACAACATTACATAATAAATAAAAGAGGAAAATACAAAAGAAAAAGAAATTCTTTACTTAAAAAAGGGAATCGTGAGATAAGCCTGTAGTTTTTAGTTATCATCGGCTAAAAATTTGATTAAAAAGCTATAGATTACTAATGAGCAATGCAATCTATATTTAAACCGATATTTGTATTAAAGAGGCTCATTACAAATGAGATATGTGGGTGTTTGAATTGAGAGTCATTTCCGAGCGAGGCATCAAAAAACTTCATCGTTGGCTACAGACGAAAAAAATGAATATTTGTTATAAAAAGTGGTTTGTTCAGTACAATTTTTTTCCAGGGCTATTGCAATTTGTTGTGAATTTGCGTAAATTCTTGTGCCAGTACTGTTTATAGAGGACGATCAAAACATCAAAAACAATTATGTGTAAATTTGGTCGCCAGTAACTGTGGTGTATCCTGAAAAGATTTCTTTTGTATCTTTAGCGAGTACACCAAATTTTAAATATTAATTCGCGGTGAAGAATCCCTTTGCTCTGCATGTGCCAAACCAATTAGGATGGGAGCCCAACGAGTTATCAAAAAAGTTATTTCTCTAAAGTGCTATATAGTAAGTAAACATTGGAAATTAACCGAAATGAACATGAAAACATTTAAGTCAGGATATAAGCATTAGAGTTATGTCCTTTCCTTGGCAAGTTTAGGCTTTCGGATCCAAGGTTTGTTAAAGCATGTCTTGATTTGCTGCTGTGGCTGCAAATTGCTCTAATATCTGTTGTTAAGTGGTGGATACCAGAAAAAAAATATGAGTGAGTGCCAACCACTGCCTTTTCGCTGCCTTAATTGCTTGCGTTCTTCTTACTTTATTACTTTTGCAGTTTTATTTAATCTTCAAGCGTCCAGCTAAATTGCCATTTTCTCTCCTAACATGCTGCGTTAATTAATTTTCCAACAATTAAAGGAACTATTAATCATTCTTGATAACGCGAGGTCAATTGATGGTACAAACGAGCAATCTAAACGAATTAGAAGAAAAGAAATATAGTTTTTAGCCACGCGAGACACAAAGATTAAAAAATAAGACTTTTCACATCGAGCTCAAGTTCAAATGGCGTTTCAAACAAAATAATTGACTTTTTACATTCCTAGTAAGGGACTCTAAATGACCATAACAGGTCTTCGACGAGAAAATGCCTAAGGTTAACGTTACGAAAGAAGACGTCCAACACGGGACCGAACTTGAATTTAATTATAAAGGTTAGTTTATCGTAGACGTGCAACGCATTTTTTGTTTTTCACCTAACTCTTCAAAAATCATGTTCCCTCAAAATGCAATTTCCCATTGGATGCGAGACAAAAAAATTTGGTGCACTTTATGTAGCAATTCGTGCCAATTGAAAAATGTGCAAAATCAGACTCATCTATGCATGACAGTACAGTTAATTCTATGTTGTATTGACATCGGAAAGCAGGTTTGGCGCTTAGCTTACATGAAATTGTCCTTTTCGGTTGGCCCTCTAATTGCTTGGAAACGCTGTTTTCAGAAAGTACCCATTGATATAAAATTGAAAGATTTAAACAAAATGCATTTTTTTAAATGTGTACACGCATTGAAAAGAGAGAATGTCTGTATTGAAAAGGCGTGACGCAATAGATTTTGAGACTGAAGGCGCTTTTCGTAAGCGGGTAGTGCAAAAATCTTCAGCAAATATAGATGCTAAGTCTTCTTTGAAAAAAAAAATGTGTTAGAATTTGAAATAGTCAGTTCCTTATTACCTGTATGTGTGCGGATATTATGTTGAAGATACAATGCTCAAGTTTTGAGACCACGCTGAGGATAACAAAAGTCGAAGTAGCCGAGTTTATACAATAAACGGGTATCAGAAAAGTGAAAGTTAAAAGCGTAACGCCGGCATACACAAGTTTGCTTTACTGCGATCCCAACTGAGATACAATGCCTCAAAGTATGACATGGTTTTAACCGAACCTGCAAGAACTCTGTGTCCCTTGGAAAGTTGACTTTTTAGTGAGATCTAAGACATCGGTTGATTTTCCATTTTAAGTGTTTCATTCTGGTTGACTAACTTACAAATTAAACAACAGTTTCGGACGAAAAATCCAAGCTAGATTTACCGCTCGAAACATTACCACAAAACGATACAGAAAAATTGATGGAAACTGGCTTCGGAGTGCACCATGATAACAAACTGTACTTACCGAGGTGAGACATCTTCTCCGAGGTCGAGGGCTTCGTAAAATCGTCTTTGGCTTTTGACTTCCGAAACTTGACGCTGTAGTATAACCTAAAACAGTTGGGTGTTTTGAGGGATTAGCACTTATGTGTTTAAAACAACTTGCGTTGCACGATCTGAAGTTTTCATACCTTGCGGTTAAAGGTTTCAGCAGCAATTATCTTGCGGTCAAGTTTTCAGTTGCGTATGTGACTTGATGCTTGCTCGCTTCGAATGATCACCCTTGAATGACTGTTAAAATTCTCTTGTTCACTCAGAATTTATACCTATTTAAATCTTTTTAAAACCAAATTAAATCAGCAGCATTTTCTTCTCTCAGCACCACAGCTGTGTGTTTATATTATTTATAGAGTCACATTGCCAAATCAAGACTGAGCAATGGGGCTGAAGAAGAGAGAGAATACAACGAATCGTAGGTGAACCACAACGCTCTTCTTTGTGGGAACTTTCACATGGGATTCTAGCATGCAGTTGCCATCTGTCGTTTATGGCTAATAGAATACTAAATAGTCAACAGATGGTGGTTAAATTGTTCAACCCACGTGAGGCTCAAGGTAGGCTTGCCTTAATCTAATTACCCCTCCCGTACCAATTTTTGATACACCCCTAAATTTCACACCCCTCTCGTTCTGCCGGTTCTTCTATCTTCTTCGTAAAGACAGTGAGCTGTTTGAGGTGTTTGTCACAGCTTGCTGCTCAGGTGATTGTTGTTAGCGTTCCTAACGCGCGACGTGTGATTTGGCTCTCAGCACTTGAGCGAAATGTACCATTTTCTGGATGATGTATTGAACATAAACAGCACCTTTCCTCCTTTATTGTTGGCACAAAGGGTTTGGGCGTTTTATGTAATTTTCTATATAAACTTTTCCTTTATGGGGAAAATTTTATCATCTGCTGCAGATTCTAAATTTCCACGCCAGATGAAAAAGCAAAATATGAAAAAACAGAGCTAGGCAAATGTTACTCTTTTTGTCCAAGACAGGCCATCCCCTTAATTTATTATGCAAGGGACACAAGAAAGACATGTTTTGTGAATGCGAACAAGAGAAAATGCATACTTCGTCTCAATGATGTGAGCATAGAATTACAGTTTGATGTACCGACTCAAAGCAATGTAATTAATTTCATGGAAGTGCGAATACGACCTTTCAAATCCCCTTAACACTCGTTACATTGTAATGAAAGGCTACGCCAAATGTTAACTCAATTCTGTTTGTGCAGTTCAAATTGGATACAGAGTAAAGCTCGACTCTTCCAGTCAAAATATTGCCATGCTCTTAGTTGTACATTTGTTCAACAGTACTTTGAAAGACGAATCCGTGTTCAAATAGAAATAATCCCGTTTAAGAAAAGAAAAGAAATATTGTTTAATTTTTTTCCACAAAAGGATTTTTCCAACGAGATAAAGGAGAATATGGTTGTTTTCTGAAAATATATATAACAATGATAACAAACGGGCTGCTATCTTATCTCTATCGATTTGAGAAAAATGTTTATAAATCAGTAATTTTACAGGTACTGAAATACGGTGTCTTCGTATCTTTTCCACTAGGAATAATAATTGCACCCTCGTTGGAGGTCCTCATTAAAATGCCAAAATGGTCATTCAAGTTCCAAAAATTAATTTTTTTACGGTGCAAATTGGATTGTTTGCTTTACAGACCGCAGCGAAATCTCAAAATTGCAGTCAATCTTAAAATTCTTAAAAGTCCTTTGTTGAACTCCTTGCCACTATGGCAAATTATCTGATTGATACATAATAAAAAGTAATTAACTACTGTTAATCTATTTATTTAGTGACAATCCCTTCTCAACACAGCACGTATCCATAAAACAAAATTACCAATGCATTCAGTTCAACTCGGAATTAAAACCTTCCTAGTGATTGACCTCTGATTTCATTCGCATTGGTAAAAGTCAATCTCAGTTCTTACCGTCCGGAAATTACTCCATTTTAAAATGTTCTTCCGCCTAACGCAATATTTGTAATGTGGACAAACTGACGATGAATTGAAGTGTAATTTTCACTAAGACATTGTGAAAACATCCCTGTTCTCAAGAAATTAAAAACGGCAGAATTTTTCATTAATCTGCAATAGCCTCATTCACAAATGCCAAAGATTTGCTTAATGTGAATTGTATCGCATTTCCAGTGTACTATGCGGCTTACGACAAGCCGCTTCATTTCCTCTAAGCGGACATTAGAGAGACCGATTTGTTAGTTTTGTTTTCGCGCTGCGTTTGCCTTAATCGACGTTTACTTGTTTAAACATCACCTTTTCCAATTTTCGGTTTCCTTTTCGGTTAAATAAGTTTCACAAACTGCGTAAACAGATGCCCCTTATCATTTTTATCACTTCCCCTTTCCTCTTACGCAATTTGATAGAGAAATCTAGCACTGTTATCTTCGCTGTTTTTGGTAAGTAATTTACGGACGGACACATGAAGCGCGAATTAACCCAAAACTCGCGTTGCATTTGCGCATGCGCGTCTCATTGAATGTTTTTTGGTTTGAAGTGTAAGAAGCAGCCTTCGAAAAGTATTACTTTAAAAGTGAAAACATTCATTATGTGGCTGGTTAAGTAAGCCGTAGAAGAAGGACATAACAGTGATTTCAAACTGTTTTAAACGAAATATAGGTATATTTTAAGATATCATTATTTGCCCTCGTTAGAAAAGATGCTAAATAAATTGCGTTAACTGTCCTTGTCCTTTACTATTTGGCGGTGAAACCTTTATCATAAAAGTGTAAATGACTAGTAAAACTCGTTAGGTCTTAATTACTTAACACGCGGCGTTTTCATCAGCTAATTTTTTTTATTGTTGTACCGAATGTTGTCAATCAAGACGGTCAAAATATCACAAATATATACTTTTTTCTCGTTCTGTTTTAAGTAATTCAAGTAAACATTAGATGTTAAACGATTCCGCAGTTGAGTGACTGAATATTAACCTATGACTGTTTAGGTTTGGAAAATTGATTTTGTTTTCAACGTTGTCGCTATTAAATTCATTGAAGAAAGATATTTGTTTCAGAAACCAATGATGCAGTTTTATCCATGGTTTTACCCATCATAGGTCGGAAATTGAATTCTCAATTTCCATTGCCAAATATCATCTATCATATCGAACAATTTGCATTGATGAGCGAAAAGCGAAATGTAAAGAGCAATTAAGGGTGATTTCTACTTCATTTCCGCCGGGACACTTAATTTCTCAATCTCAGTTGCCTACACGTAGGGCATTAATGAAATCGCAGTTCAAAAATCTGTTGGTATCCCATGGAATTGGTTTTTTTTATATAATCAAGAAAGACGTTCATTTCCTATGAGTGTGCTAGGAAAAAAAGTTAAATCAAATGCCTTGTGTGAAGGCTTTGCATTGTCTCCTCCCACTTCAATAAAACAGTAACAAATTGACACTTGAAATGTACAGTTCAAAGGTAGTCGTTTTTCACTACGAAAAAGTCTTTGGATGTTCGTAAATAGCGTTTTAAAGGGTTGAAAGGTATACCAGCTTGATGTGTTATTTAAGTTTATCTTGCCACCAGTCTGAACGTTATCTACAAAAGAATATTCCTAATTTTATGTTGACGGAAATCGGGTAGCAAAATATTTAGAATTTGTATTGTTCTAAAAGTATGTAGATAAGCTAATGCGATTCACGTACACAAGTTATGAAAGAAATGAATTAATAATCCGGTCTCCGGAGAAAGTGGACCAAATGCAAACTCAGTTTTTTAACTGACGTATCCTTGAGAAATGTAAGGTTGTAAATTCAGTACTGAGAATTATGTTTTGCATATAAAATTGTTAGACATGCAGTATCTTTTACTCTAAAGGAAATCATGAACTTTCATTATGTTATGGCAGAAAACTAGTCAAAATATTCTAAGGTTCAAATTTCAATTTCTTAAATGGAGCCAATGTAAGTTTGAGATGTTCTAATCTTTTAAACCGGCGCAGAGTCTTGAACTGAATACGTAGTAACCATATATCTAGTGTACTGAAAAGAAAATGCTTGTGTTCCACTCGCTCAAAAGAAAACTTTGATGTTTTATTTGAAACAAGAATTCAAAAGACTCGTGAAACCTTTTCGTGCTGGGTCAATCCAGGATATTAATGAAACGTTTGTAATTCACTTTCAGAAAAGAATTGTTAATTTCAAACCAGTGGATATCATTGAGTATGTAACACCGCGTCAAGTAATGCATTCAGTTAACTTTGTGAAGCAGACATATTCAGGTGATTCACATTTTCCAGCAAAATTAGAAGAAAAATGTAAAAAAATATTTGTTTGCTAAGAACATCCTACAAAAGTGACAGTCTCGTTCACGAACCGTTTTTTAATAAGCGTGCTTTGATCCCTACCCTACCCAATGCTCTCCTCTGACGAAATGTTTACCAGAATCACAAAATTTATTGAACATTAACATGGATTTGTTTCGGATAAATTTCTGAACGTCTCCAAAACATTCCACACCTCGTTTATTCAAAAAAGGTTATCCTCGATACAGGCTTTTTTTCTCAAGAAATAGCTTTTGCCAAAGATTTTTGACTGTTTAGAGTTGAAAAAGGATCAGACGTCTCTCAGTTTATCTTGGCCTAAGAAAGAAGGTTATCCGCGCGCACTAATGGATCGCCTGTACACATCGGGAAGTCTAAATCCTAGAAGTCCATTCTTGTTTCTTTCATTTTCTTACAGTTCATGAACCACCACTTCTATGGGAAAAGAATGTTGCACAAGCCAGCGTCGATTTACATTTACTTTGAAGAGTAGTTAAAGACAGATAACACTGAGTTTCTTCTTTCGGAAGAAAGTTTCAGCGTCTTCTCAGCCAAATCTCATATATTTAAGCTTCTGTGGTAAAAAATAGGTTTAATTGTAGGGTTGTGTTTCTCTAGTGTTTTCTCCGTCATTTGACTTTATGATATCTACTGTCTAATGTGTCATTTTTCTCTCCTATACAGCGTGCAAAGAAAGTCGTGTCCGATAGCCCAGGGCTAGTGGATTTTGCTATAGGGCTAGTGATTTTTGGTCTTAACTTGCCCAACGGGCAAGTGCTGTTTTTTGGGGACATTCAAATTACGGAAGGATTGTAATCAATCCTGCTAATCAAAAAGAGTTTTGGGGCTAGTTGAAATGACTCGTGGGCTAGTACATACTGGCTACAGCTTGCCCGAATGGCAGGCTGTAAAACTGACTTTCTTTGCACCCTGCTATACTTCTCTAAATTTTTGCTTTATTGTATTATGAACTAATATTTTTTGTGAAGCTCGGGCTAGTTAGCTGAAACCATGAAACGGAAGATAAAGGTTGCAGGGACAACAGGTAGACAGCGAGACTTTAAAAGCAGAATACAAAAATTACTAAAGGGTCTTGTTACAGTTATTGACTTAGCGTAAAATTCCACCTAACAAAACGTGTGAAAACACTGAACCTTTAATTTTATTACTTGACATTTGAAGTCACCTTAGTCTCATAGTCTTAATGCGATTTTTAATTCTTATCGTGTAACCTTAACCCTCTTAAAAATGATGCAGTTTTAAAATATTAAAATGAGCGTAAATAATTTCACTACCTTTTTTTCGTTCAGACTTAATTCAAGGACAGAGAAAAAATAACAACTCGGCCAGGTTTTTCTTTTCTTTACTAAGTCAGCGTCTCGAACTTAAGTAAACAAAGTTAAAAATTTGTCTTCCCGATCTAAATATCCAGGTGACGAGTTCCCAGAGACGGGCGTCATTTTAGTTTTAGAATACGTACTCTCTTCATTTTATGTTTGCTTGATATTCTCCAGTTCTAGGTATCAAAACTAGGGACCTGTCTTTCAAATAAATGTTCTTCTCCTTGCCAACTAAAATATCAAACTCGACATTTTGTGGCATTAAGCTACCCATGAATACTGAACCACGCACTCGGCAACTAGGTAAAAGCATGAAGAAACAAAACGTTTTTTTTTTTCCTGCATGAAATTTCAGTAGCATCTTCTGTCTCCGTGGCTTTTTCGTTAACTTTTCTCCGCATTGCCAGACATTTATAGTATGAATCCCTAACTAACACTGAAAGCACTGCGGAGAACCTTGTAACCACCGTTTATACTTTCTATAAGACTTTTCAAGTTTTTTAGGTGCTTTTCTTATAGAAACAGCCGGTCCAAGGTGTATCCCAGTTCCTAATATCACAATGAAATTCTCTTATTCGAGGTTTTATTTTATTTGAGATAAATAAGTACAAACTAGCTCCTATTCTTACAATTAACGCATCATAGGGGACGATAGTTTGACAACGCTCTAGCAAAGGGACCTTACTTTTGCTTGTCTTTTAGAATCCCACCGAGATTTCAAATCAAAACTTTATATTTTCGATGCTGTACTTACTAGTATTCATTCTCATCAATAACAATAACTCTTCCCTAAATTGTAGTGCCTTTATTTATAACCCGTTTCCCTGCGTTCGCCTTGTCAGTTTACTGAGTCCTTTTCTGGACCCATCTTTTTACTCATTTATGCCTTCTGCTCGTTATTCTGCAGATGTCAGTGTAAATCTGAGAATAACGTGATACGAAGTACGTGTCAATAATCTTTTATATCTGAAATCAATTTGTTTCTTTACTGTTTTGTTTTTAAAAACTGAAGAAAATGAAAACATAGTTCTCTGATGAGGCGCTAACTTAGTGCGCAAATTTTATTTAAAATCGTAGAAACGACTTCTGAGAAACGGCCCTTGACAACTTTTATTTTCTCCTTTAATCAGGCAACGACAAAAAGGGCTTCCCGCCCGCCAAAACTGAACCAGAAAAGAATGATAAAACAAAAAGAGTGAGAATGAAAATCAAAGGGTCTACATTTTAAAACAAGAGTTTTAATTAGTTCACAGCATTTTCCCAAGAGCGTTTTGTTGTAGGCTTTAATCTCTTTTGATGATCTATAAGATGAAAAGGTATCGAACTTTTGAGGGCTTTTAGAAACAAAAAATTAAATAGAGGACGGAGTTTTAATAGGGGCGTTATAGCATCGGTTGTATTTCGCACATGATAGAGATATATAGTATTACTGTATCATTGCAATCTAGACTCTTAGCAGCTAACGACGGAAAAAAGGTTTTCTTCCTGTCAACCAGTTTCTCTTAAAAATAGGAAGACATTCGACGTGCATATCTTTGACAAGCTCATATCGCTAAATATT
Source organism: Porites rus (assembly GCA_964035705.1). NCBI lineage: Eukaryota > Metazoa > Cnidaria > Anthozoa > Scleractinia > Poritidae > Porites > Porites rus. The sequence continues at coordinate 7,336,989 of OZ037999.1, forward strand.
TCTGAATCTGTGTAGCGCCTGGTTAAGTAGATTCGTTGGGATATTGTCTGATAAGAAAAAGGAAAGGCTGTTTTAATGCGATGCTCAAGTTTGACTGAACTTCGAAGACTGAGCTTGCATGAGCAGCGAAAGCTTTTAGAAAGAAATTTGCATGATAAACAGTGTTTGTGTACTCTGTGGCTCTAAATCAGGATAAAACGGGCCTTTTTCTGACATCAGTGCACTCAACGGATAATATCTTTAAGATAGCTTGCTATTGTTTTCCCTGCCCGCACGTTGCAAGACAATAGGAACTTGTTTTAACTAAATAGCCCAATAACAATTAGAAAGTGATTAATGCTGGGTAAATTGAATATTACTTTTGAAGACTTTTTGAGTCTTTCGAACCTCAGACATGGAATGAATATCGGTTTCCATTGAACAAAGTAATTAAAAACACAACCAGATGATGCAAACACTAAAAGTCGCACGGATTTGTCTTTGAAAAACTCAAGAAAAACTTACGACAATCTACCATGTAGCAAAGATTTAAACCAAAATACAACACACTAAGAATCTTGTCAAAATTTTGAAGCGAATTTAATGACACGCCGCCCATTTCGCGCTTTTCCTTTCAAAACTTTTATAATTTTTTCTTTAAAAATGACATTGATAAGCGAAGACTAATTTCCGTCTTTTTCTTCAATCTACAGAATGAGTTGACCTTTATCAGTTGCCATTTTAGAACTGCACGTAGCTTTCTTGCATCAAGGATCGAGGACCTAAATTAAAACTGATTTTTTAGAATTTCAACGAAAACCAAACGAGTTAGGTTAGTTGTATCCTCTTGAATGCAGTATCCGTAAGGATTTAGTTTATTATAACTATTTTTTACAAAACGTTTTAATACTGTTTTCGTAATTTTATTTAAGATAAGTCATTTTAACATCTAGTTTCATCCTCTGAGGACAACCACTTTAGTATGATTCGCAATTAATGCTTAACAGACATTTTTAACATTCATGTCCTCGTGTATTTGCGAACGATTTCGTAGTAGTTTACTTCAGCATAGACAAAGATTTTCTTTCAGGAGAAATTTCGGCGACTTCGCGCAGGTTTTTTTTCTCCCCTCAGGCATTACTAAAAACTGATATTCATCTGCTGTCAAGAAAGCTATAAAATATGTAGCGAACTGAGTTGCATTCTAAGAGAAAGGTAAGCATAGACTGCAAAAACTTCAAACTGGATTCTTAGACCCCTTTAAAAGATAGCCTTTGAAAAATTTGTCTCTTTCATGAGTGAGAACTTTAATGACTCATCGATTTAAGCACTCTGTTCATAAAAGATTCCTTAATTGTTGTGTATCTTAATGCTGTAATTACTAAATTTGAAAAGATCTCGGTTATTTTTTCTTTCATCAATCACATTAATATATGATTTTCCCTCGCCATTGATATGCAGATTGTACTATATGCCTTTATTCAGTATATATTTATCTTGCAGAATTGTTACTCCCTATTTTATCGAAAGTTGCGTTGAATTAATATGAAAAAGAATTGCATTCCATTCGAAACGTTCCTTGTAATCTTTAAGAACAAGACGCTTCGTCCAAGTTTCTCGCTTTTCCCTAGCCTAAGATCCTGGCTATAGTCCAAACTTCTTGCTTTTCCCTTGCCTAAGATCCCGGCTATTGTCCAAGCTTTTTGCTTTTCCCTTACCTAAGCATTACAGTCAACTCTCTTTTAAGGGAAACAACTGTAAGACGGACACCTCGCTAAGACGGACACCAAGAGTAGGTCCCTGTCTTTCTATAAACCTTAGTTAACTTGACTCTCTATATAAGACGGATACAGTCAACTCTCTTTTAACGGACACTTCTATAAGACGGACACTCAAAGTAGGTTCCTGCCTTTCTATAATCCTTCAAGTTGACCCTCTATATAAGACGGATACAGTCAACTGCCTTTTAACGGCCACCTCTATAAGACGGACACCTCGCTAAGAGGGTCACCCAGAGTTGGTCCCTGCCTTTCTATATTTCTTTAAGTTGCTTCTCTATACAATGGACATTTCTCTAAGACGGACTCATAGTGCTAGTACCAAAGGTGTCCGTCTTAGAGAGTTGACTGTATAGGCCTTCCTTAGGGGTTAGGGGAGAGGAGATTTTAGAGGGCTTCTCTCTTTCCCTTTTTCCCCCAGGAACGCCCGATAGTTTGATAGGTTAACTTTTACCAGAGTAGCTATTTGGATAAAAACCAGTTGGGAATAACAAATCATCAGCATTGCACTTGTAAATATTATAAAATGTTCTCGACCTTTTCCTAATCTTGTCACTTACCTTTACTGTTGTCAATAACATCCATGCCGTATCAAAAAGGAGGTGGATGGAAGATCGGAGTCCGTTAGTTTTCCTGTCGAGTACGCTGATTTTCCCTGTTAGTGAAATCATGTTAGTTAACTGTATTATGGCTTATAGACTTTACTTTATATGAGCTGCATCCCGAACAATGATTTGAAGTTCAAATGCTGCCTTTATTATACCCATCAATACATGTGGATGCGGTTTCATTAAATTTATATACTTGAAGCAGGCGGTCTTCGGCCAAGACCGCCATAGATATATTTTGAATAACATTGCATAAGTCCGTTCCTCAAAAACAGTCGATGACCAGAAGTGGCTCAATTGTATGCTTTTTCAGTCAAACTCTAAGAATGGTCGTGCGTTTACTTAAGTTGATCCTTAGATAATGTAAATATTGCAGAGATTGTAAATCAGAATTTCGAGCCCAAAGGAGGTGGCGGGACCTTTTTTTCTAGGAGTAAATAACGGCCAAGGATACAACGTTCTCAAGCAAATGCTTTCCAATCAGGATTACGTGCGTGATATCTTGCTTATATTGTGCACAATTTATGGTTGAACTTTTTGTTAGGAGTATATTGTTGTTGTTCTGCGGTTTATTCAGCTTGCACTGCAGCTAAAATGATGGAATAAACTGTAGAAATTTACTCGAGTCGGGTAATTCCGATCGATACATTTTTCAAAAGGAAAATGTTTTTTTTTTTCCGACCTGATTTTTTTTCCTAATGAAACAAGATGAAGGCGGGCAGAAGCCAACAAAAATTTAGGATGAAAAATCGGGCGCTTAAAAGCAACTTTCCTATTACAAATTTAGAAATTCACAATAATCTTGCGTTCGCGCATGCGTTGTTTGTGCAGCATTGATATGCGTGAATGTTTTTCCCTCACTCGTTCTTAAGAAACAACCATTTTTTTGCCCTTTTATGAGCCCATAGGGAAGGCAATTTGAATCTATCTCTGTCACCTTTTATCAGTATTTTATGCAACGAAATTCATACGCCTCCACCCGACACGGTTTTGTACAAACGTAGTACGTAATACCTCATAAAATTTCCGTATACAGGGTACATACAAGACTACTCGGAGAATTCCGCGGTTTGAATTTAATGAAAATTCGTGTTGCGAATTTTAAGAAAATTCATGTAATCTTTGATCGGGCGACCGCGTAAAGCACTCTGATTTGTGTATACCTAATTATCATTTGTCGAGTAAGAAGAATAAACAGAAGTTCTCAAATAGGGATGCACTCACTTTCAATATTTTCAATGCCATTCTATAACGAATGCCACCTAGAACTTAGCATTTCAACCTCGTCACCCGGCCTATTCCTAGTTTCTGTCCCGTGAGAGGAGTAAAATACGTTATAGCTAGTGAAGCTTACTAATTCAGTGACGAAGACAGAGTGGATAAATTTTCACGCTGAAGTAATAATAACGTCCAACTGAACGGTTTCAGTTAGGAAGATGTTTTTGTGCTAAACAACTAGGAGCTGTATGTAAAACGATCAACTGTGTTCGCATCCGTGTGCTCAACGGCTAGGTTTCTGTCCATTCATTAGGCATGCATTTTTTTGTGAATTTTTTTTGTAATAATCTGTCATCGGGTTGATCTGCTTGAGATTCTAAATGCAAGGAAAACAAAAGCCTTTTTGTAAGTACAGGAACATTATTTTATTTCATAATGTGCATTTCAAATATAGTTTTTAGTTACATATTATACGATTAAAAGTTGTATATATTCAGCCCTAATGTAGGCTAAATGTACCAGGATGACTAAAACTGTAATTACAGTGGAACCTCTATTCAAGGGACACCCTCGGGATCAAGGCAAGTGTCCCTTGAATGGAGGTTGGGCTGGGGTTTGTTGATAATTAACCAATAAATAAATTATTTTATTCTGCCTAACGGCTCGGTATCTGCTGTAGTCATTATTTCAAGTCACTAGGTAATGTATGAAATATCAAGATTAACTTATCTCTGCGATGTTGATGTTGTGTGTTGAATTCCCACAAGTGTCGTACATCGATTTTAGTCAGATAGTTCATGTTTTGAAAGTTGTCGCCATTGTGATTAGTATACACTTAAACTTATCAATGATTTTGGTGGTCAGTCACTTTTTGAGTGCTAAGGTGTCCCCTTAAATGGAGGTTAAACCCGAGTTTCGGGACCCTCAAAAAGTGTCCCTTTCCCCTGAATGGAGGTGTCCCTTCAATAGAGGTAACAAATACAAAGGTTATGTGAACACTTTTCCGGGTCCAAATTTTGTGTCCACTGAAAAGAGGTGTCCCAAAGGGGAGGTTCCACCGAATGTTGGCTTTTTTCTTTATTGTTAGTGAAAGGCTTTTAAAGGGATTTAAACTGTATAATCTTTCATGGACGCATTCATATATTCATTCATCTTGAAGAGGACTACAGTTAAGTCCCTCTAAGACTGGCACCTTTGAGACCAACACTATGTGTCTGTCTTTAGAGAGCCAACTTAAAGGAATATAGAAAGGCAGGGACCAACTCTCTAGGTGTCCGTCTTATAGAGGTGTCCGTTAAAAGAGGGTTGACTCTGATTGTACGTCATAATTATACAGGCTGCGTCACCCAAAGATCACTTAAGAAAATGTCTAGAAGAAAAAAGAAGAAAAAGAAGAATTTTCCTAAGCTTCCTAGCAAATAATGTTCAAGGTTGTCTCGTCTATCCTCCGACTGATATAAATGCGACGAAAATAATGTTCATTTATTCGCTGCCTGGCTATTTGCTGTTCGATTTCAGGATCCAACATCACAAAAAAGCCTCAGTTTTATCAACATGTATGAATTGCTGTTTGATCGTGTACCACGAGAGTCTCATGACAAGTGGCTGTTATAATTAATTAAAGGAAACGTAAAACTTCCCAGTTAGGTGAAGTAATTGCTCGGCGTACATCCGTGTTTTTTGCGAGACAAAAAGATTGTATATATAGGCCAAAAGATTTTTCCTACACTTCAAAGAAAGAAATGCAAAGAGCCTTCTATAGTTAACTAAATCAGGGATCAATCTCCTTCTTTGAAATGAGCATTTCATTTATGTGACAAAAAATTGAGAAGTCACCGAGCAAGCTCTCCGACTAACTCTCTTTATTGACAAGCTTTCTGTTGATCTTTACTCCTTGCCAATCCTTCACTCGATGTCCACTGTATTATAGGCATTTCCCCCCTGGGTTGTAACAAATTCCTCTTTTCTTTATACTCTCAGGAGTCGATTGCTACTATCTATTGGTAATTAAAGACGCTACTCATAGGACGTCGCTCATTATTAAGATTATCTATAATGAACGTTCTCGTGTATTTTTGGTTAAAAAAAGTTAAAAAAAAAAACAAGGTCACCAACTTCTAATTAAAGTCTTGATGTTTCTTGTTTTTGTTAGTGAATTAATGTAATTGGTTAATTTGATACCCTCGAATACTGAAATTAAGGACTATCTTCGTATCGTGTCTTGGTCTTTTGCGCTTTAACAGGGGCTTGATTATAATAAGATTAGCGTAGAATCTCGGCAATCATGTAAGGACAATGGGATTGTTAGCTGCACTAAAACCAAAAAATGTCGCGTCGGGTGTGCTGCATGAAAAAGATTACAACAGCACCTGTTATTGGTCTGTAATTGATACCAAAACATTGTAAAGGTACGGAGGTTCATAAAGCTATGGCTTTCTACCGAACTTTTTTGGGAAAAGTAATGTGAACATGTTGAATCACATACTTTGAAGATCTTGTAATGAGATGTCTTTCAAAAGTTACTGCGCTATTGTTGTTGCCTTTAGTTTGTCTCAAGTGAACGTTGTTCATGTCTTTTGTTCATTTTTATGTTTGCCAGCTCGTTAGAGTCAACTTCAACTTGCTAAAAATTGGTGACAAGTTTGAAAAGCATTTTTTCCCAGTCTGTATGTTACTCGTTCCATTATTTTTTGAATAAACGAGCAGAAGGAGAAGGGTGACTAACAATTGCTCGTCAAAGGTCTGAACAGATGTGCAAACTAATTGAAGATTTAATAAATTTAGGTTGTTGTCAAATCCGTGCTGCAGAGTATTTGTGTGCGGGATGTTAGGGTTGCTTGTGGCTGCGGATCGGAGACTAATATTTTTAGCACTGAGATTAATTATCCACTGTGATGTTTTTTTTTGCTTCTATGTCCTTCCTTGAAGCCTTAAAATATTTTTTGAGTCAAGTCTGTTATTTACTATTGAATTAGGAAACTGAAGTTGGCTTTATGATAACCAAATGCCCGCGAAAACCTCATATTCTCAAATCAGCGAGCAACGTTGCTTTTTTGTAAAGCAACACATTGCAAATTTGAAAGAATGATTTCCTATTTTTAATTCTCCTTCGAACGAAAATGTTAAGGCACTTAGAAAAACAGACAGTACAGAAAACGTAAAACATAACTTATCCTAAGTCTATCCATGGCATAACGCTGATAGATCGTAGGCAAAGAATTCTATTTTCGACCATCAGACTGCAAGTAGGCATAAAGCTGGTTAGAAGGGCTCTGTCACGCTATAATTGTTGTCTTTTTAAAAAGCTATAACTTGTCTTCGCATCAATTGAAATCCAAAAATAATGGTGCAGTTTTGTTATTTAACACTATATTTAAGCGCTGAAACTGTTCCTTGTGTTCTGTTGCTAGGATGGCAAGGATGGACATGAATAAAAACTTGAAAAAATTGGGATAACTCTTTCAAGTTTGAAAGCTATGTCTGCAAAAATCACCGAAGAAAATATTGTGGTTAGAACTCCCTGATGAGATTGGATTGCTCTCCTCTTCATAACTTTACAGGCCGGAACATTTTGTGTATGGTGGGTAAAAGTACTAAGCAATGACTTTAGCATAGAATTGACCTAAAACAGCAATAGAGCGGTTTTCATTTGAGTGTCGAAAAGTAATTGGTTTTGCACTTTCTACACGACGCGATTGGCTTAAAAGTTTCGCGCCACCTTTTCATCCAATCAGAAATAAAACCAAAGCCAATTGTGACGCGCTCGCATGCATTTTCCCGCGCTTTGCGTCAGCCACATGTAATTACTTCGAGTTTTGATTGGTTCAATGTATTGTCTGTGTCCTATGTGATTGGCCAGAGTAATTACTTTGGTTTTGGTTTTACGACACTCAAACGAAAACCACTCTATCCTCCTGACACAATCCCTTTAAACATGGGACTTAAAAGTACCATGCTTTTGTAAGGCCAGTAATCAACTCAAAAGATGATGATCGCTATTACTTTATTTACAACATTTCATTGATTGTTCAGAGTTTTAAATAATTCAAGATCTGATATAGTAAATTGGAAGGGTAATGTACGACGATTAACTCTTTTCTTTTCCAGCAAAAATAGCTGAATTAAATCCAGTCAAAAGCTACTAAATGGCTTGAGAGGTTTGGGCTAACATACTCCCAAGGTGTCTAAAGAGAGTTCGAATACAGTAGGTATACATTTCGGCCTCCTTCATTTTATGTTATAGTTAAAGTAGGTGAAACAAACCGAAACATTTACTTAACAGACCAGAGAGTATATCATGTATATTAAAGAAATCAATTAAATTTAACAATTTTTAGTTAACGATCTCCGTGTAATAAAGTGCGTACTTTCTAAACAGGTTGATGCAAGGCAAATATTATAAGCAAATTTATCAGACAGGAAAGCCCTAACCGATCGCTTTTTCATAATATTTCGTTACATTATTTAAGCAGTACAGGAGTACAAGTATGATAAGCCGTAAGCGAATTTTTGTTTAATAGAGACCTAAAGATAAACCGTTTCCGTCTACGGGTAAATTATTGGAACCCGTAGCCGTTAATACGGTAGATGGCATCTTACCCCGGAAAAACGGCTAACGGCGATGCCTGAGAACGGTGATGTCATTTGCACATCTGGGAAATCATTGTTCCCTTTTACATAACTACTTCACAAAAATGTTCACCTACCCGTACCCGAAGAGAAAAAATGGTGTATCTTAAGGTCCCTAAACTTTTTTTTACACCGGCAATAAAATTTGTGAGTGAGATAGGAATTAAGAGCAACCTATTTGACTTAAGTGTCTTTCTTAGCGGTCTGATCATGAACAAGTTTCTAAACCTTTAGTTATTCAAACGGAGTGCTCTGCATCATAGAAGCGACGATTTCTTAAAGCATAATAACTGCAGCAAGATGTTCTTCTAGGGACGTAAGTACTAAATCGATATAAGCTTTGAAAGGAAAAATTATAAATTAATGTCAAGTTAAAATTACTCTTTTAAGTTCCCAAAACAGTTGCTGAGGAGGAAAGAAGCCATTAATGCATGAAAATCGTGGGTTGTAGGCCATTATACACATTCAATAAGCCAATAAGTTTCAAGAATATCATACAGAGTAGAAAGTTGGAATGAAAATACAGAGTTGACTAGCCTATAAAAATAAAGCAACGCTGTCATCTTTTGTTCCTCTATAGTAAAAAAAACTAATTAAATACAAACAGATCACCACAGCCCTTAAGTAAATGTATGAACAACAGTACACTGGTATGGTGTTAGATGGATATTCGTAGAAATGATCAGCAGTTTAATACTGTCTCAATGAACGTGGATTCAATAAAAGCCAAAAAAAGTGGCGATTTAAAAGCACTAAATTCAATTCGTTAACGTCTGTTGGTGAAGCTCCTGCGTATAAGAATAGTAATATTTTAACAGTATTAATTGTAACCGAACGGAGTCCCATCAGTAAAATGCCTGAGGGTGTATGAAGGGAATGATTGCTGTCGATATGGCTCAGATGTGCAAGAGAATGGGTGAAACGATGACGTCATCATATTATGTGGAAGCATTTCATGAACTGGCGGGAGAAATGTTGACATGCTCGGAAGGTGATGACCATGATCGAGTGGTCGTTCCATCTCTGGTTTTCTTCTGAGAACAGGTGACATAACTGGCCGATTGCTATTTCTTGGAGATTGGTAAAAGGAGAGGTGGGAGAGTGAACATTCATGCCTGTTTCCCATGGTCTCAGCATTACAGAAACTTGAAAGACTCCTTTTTGATGTTAGCTCAACTCCGGACTTCTCGTGTTTTCGATACTTTGCTCTGCGATTTTTGAACCATACCTGTAAGAGAATCAAACAAAATTAATTAAACGTCTCTGAGAAGAACATTGATGAAATGAGAACCAACGGACTGTCCTAACGAGGCAATAGAGATAAGAAGTGATGACGTAACAAAAATAAAATTTGGGAAATTATGGGAAAGAAATTTACTTGACCAAAATCAGCCTGTTGGTGCAAATTGGTGATAAACTAGGCCTTATGGTCATCGTTACTATCCAAGCCAATTTTAGAAGGACTTGTACGGAGTCATCAGAGCAAACCGGTGCGTATATCTACCCACCAAATTAACAGGCTGATTTTTGAAAAGGGGGCGTTTTTCATCCCGTTCCTTTCTGAATATTCTAACCAAACCCATAATTTTACAAGTTTGAATTTTTTGACTTCAATTTTCTCTTCTCTGTTGTTAATCCATATATTGGTAGATTCCTCTTCTTCTCTCCTATACCACACCTCTTGCCTTCTTGTTCCTCTCTATAGTCTTCTTTGCTTCCCTCCCTTGATCTATCCAGTCAATCCACAGCATATTCTAGAAATATTTTCTAAAACTGAAATATAGTTAACTCTCTTTTAACGGACTCTTCGCTAAGACGGACACCCAGAGTAGGTCCCTGCCTTTCTATGTTCCTTTAAGTTGACCCTCTATGTAAGACGGATACAGTCAACTGCCTTTTAACGGACACCTCTATAAGACGGACACCTCGCTAAGAAGGTCACCCAGAGTTGGTCCCTGCCTTTCTATAATCCCTTAATTTGACGGACACTTCTCCTAGACACACTTTAAGTGCTGGTCCCAAAGTGATGTGTCTTAGAGGGAGTTGACTGTAATTCAAATGATTGTTACATTTTGGTCCGTTTCCTGACCAAAGCCAAGTAATTGTCATTTACCTGTATTCTTGATTCTGGTAGGTTTGTAAAATTTGCTAACTGCTCCCTTAGTAGCACATCTGGATAATGTGTCTTGCAAAAGGTCTGCTCTAAAACTTGAAGTTGCCGAGGAGTGAAACAAGTGCGCATGCGTCTTGGCTTGCGTCTTCCTTTATCATCTTGATTGTCAAGAATAACATCTGCGTTCAAAGCAAATAATTTCTTTTACTGTTATGAATATTGCAGTGGACAAGTTGGCATCAATGCTCGACTGCTCAATATCTACGCTTGAATTCTAGAGTTCTTTTCCAGTATCTGGCCACGGTTGTTAAAACGGTTCGTGGATAGCGCTATCCACCTGATAGATCACCATCCAGTGGATGAGTATAACAAAAAAAAAACAATTACATTATCCACCGGGTTGATATTTATCCGGTGGATAGCGCTATCCACCTTTTGAACAACTGAGCCCAGACCTATAACCCTATATTTACCGCGTTGTTTACAGTCAACGCTCTTTTAACGGACACCTCGCTAAGACGGACACCCAGAGTTGGTCCCTGCCTTTCTATAATCCTTTCTATAATCTAAGTTGAATCTCTGTAAGACGGACATTTCTCTAAGACTGATTCATAGTGCCGTTCCCAAAGGCGTCCGTCTTAGAGGTAGTTGACTGTATCAGTATCAGGCAAGCGAGTGCTTAAACTTCGAAGTCCCCCGCGGCTGCGCCCCTCTCTTCGCGTGGTGACTCCCGGTCATAAAATTCTCTCCAACTACGAGGGGCTAAGTTGCTGTTGAATTCAAGTATTGTTCTTCAATAACTGAAACTGGCGTGGCAGCATGTAAGTAATGTGACTTTGCTCTAAAACAGACAGTTACCTTGAATTTATAGGAAACGACTATAACGGATTAACTCCAGCCATCGCGGAACGTTTACATAGTTAAACTGGCATTTTGTTAAAATTTAATTTAAATAAACTTGTCAGGCGATCGAGAGACAATTTTTTAGATAAGTTGTGTTGCGGCCTTCTTAATACACATATCATTTTTAGCATTAACTTAAATGCAATTTTTGCGCTCAAGGTGTTATTGATGTAAGACTCCCCTTTTTTGCGGGCATCCAAAACCGATTTTAACCAAATGTGAATGTCAAACGTTTTAATTTTATCTATGTTTTAAATTCTTCCGAAAGTGGCCATAACATTATGTAAAGCAATCATTCGCTAGGATGCAACAAGGCCAACACCCTGGCACTTAAACCTTTGTGTCATGGATACATGTATGGTCACTTTCTTGACTTTAATCTTCTGTTCTCTGGCTTGGAGATCAGAGATCATGGCCCGCTAAAGTTCAACTACTGCAGTGCCAAACTGGTTAATAAAGCCAACTTACTGGGTCAGTCTTCGATTTTCTTGCATACCACAAGTGCATAACTGAGATATTATTTTAGAGTAAACACAGATGTGTTAGTAGACTTACGGTCAATTGTAAGTGATTTATAGTTTTAAACGTACTTTTGCGAGTTATTTGATCACACGAAAAGATTTTCTTAATCATCATAAGCTGACGATTAGTATCTACGACTTCAACTTCTGATAAGAATTTGAAATTCTCCAAAACGTTTTATTTCAGTTACAGAATATACTTAAAAAGGCTTACAGTCCTAGGTTCTTGAATAGTACTCCCACCTTTCTTTTTTTCTGTAATGGCACTGGGTCAACTATCTGTGTTCACATTAAGGCCGTTTCAAACACTCCTTAAAATTGCTAACTTAGTATGATAGAAATACTTTTTTTATCAGAAGAATCAGTATTACTGCTTATTGTAATCACCCATGTTCTCTGTTACAAAACGCCCCTCAAAATATTAAACAGAAATTGTCTCTGAAGCCTATCGAAAAATGTGCATATTAAGAACGATTTCAGAAGCTTTTTTATGTTAAACGCCATTTTAATGGTATACAAGTTATGGACAATTAGAAAACATAAGTGTAGAGTGTGTGGGTGAAGCACCTTCTGGTTTACTTGATTTCTCACTAGTAGAGCACCACATTAAGTGTGCTTATCATTTAAAAACAAAATATTGAACATTTGCATACAGACTGTGCAAAACCGACTTAACCCAAATGTTTATGTCGAACGTTTCATAGGTGCACATCCTGGCACTAAAACCTTTGTGCCATGGATATATGTTCTCTGTGCTGAACTTTAATCTTTATGTCTCTGGCTAGTAGATCAGAGATCATGGCCCGCCCAAGTTCCACTAGTGTGGGCCACCTGATTAATGAAGACACCTCACAAGGTCAATCTTTTGTCCGCGTCGATTTTTTCTCGCATATATTTGTGCCAGTCTTTTTTTCAAGTTAATTTTGTTACATACTGACATGTCAATGCCGAGTAGACACAGATGTGCAAGTGATTTATAATTTAAAACGTACTTTAGCAAGTTATTTGATCACACGAAACTGAGATTTTCTTAATCATCATGAGTCTATGATCAGTATGTGATGACTTCCAAATTTTCCAAAACTAGTTTTTTTACAGGGTACTATCAAGAGACTTACTGTCTTATTGGCGCTTGACTACCTTTCGTTTTTTCTGTAATGGCACTCCAGCTATCCAATACCGGGTTTAACCAAATGTTAATGTTAAACGCTTCTAGTTTCTTCGTTTTACTCCGTCCGAAAATGGCCATATCTAGGCACTCGATAGGTGTAACAGCATAAAGCAATCAATTGCGGGGTTGTACTAAGACCCACATTCTGGCGCTTAAACTTTTGTGCCAGTGGGATGGCCAATGTCCTGAACTTTAATCTTTTGGTCTCTGGCTATTAGATCAGAGATCATGGCCCGCCCAAGTTAAACTGCTGTGGGCCACGCTGATTAGTAAAGCCACCTCACAAGGTCAGTCTTCTATTTTCTCGCATACTTGTGTTTAATTTTTATGTTATTTCAGAGTAAACACAGGTGTGTTAGACTGATGGTCACTTTCAGGTGATTTAGAGTTTTTGTTATACTTGCGAGTTATTTGTTCACATGAAACGATTTTCTTTGTCATCATATAAAATTTACGATCAATATCTATGACTTCGACTTCTGATAATTATTTGAAATTCTCCAAACCATTTCATTTTACCGAGAATACTTAACCCTTTAAGTCCTAATAGTGACAAACATCAATTTTCTCCTAACGATATCCATAGATTGTCAAGAGCAAAGTCTATGAGAATCAATAAATTGATTACAAAGAGATCAATCTTTGATCTTTTATCAAATTCTCTCAAGTATTTTTTAAAGGATATGTATGGAGATCAGTCTTGAGAATTTGTATGTAGATATTGGGGGTTAAAGGGTTAAGAAACTTACTGTCCAAGACTCTTGGTTATCAGAAGAATCAGTATGACTGGTTTCAATGTTCTCTCTCACAAACTGACACCACTCAAAATATTCGACTAAAATTGTCTCTGAGGCCCATCGAAAATGTGCGTATTTAAGAACGTTTTCGAGTGAAAACAAATTAAAGGACTTTATCTAGGAAAGTTTTGGTCTATAATTTTTCCTATCTAATTGAACCCCCAAAATAAAATAAAGAATGGTTGCATACCAAAGAAACAACCAGTCTGTTAAGAGGTAAAACCTGACAAGATCGTAAAAACATGATGAGTGATCTTCTTTGCACTGTTCATGTTATGCCCAACAAAGAGGCTCCAAAGTTCATAAAGTCTATGTATATTCTGAAGTGTTTATATTACTGACAGCTACTTAACAAGACTTGATTTTGATTTCAGTCAGTGCGGCAAACATACATATTTGAACTATCATTCATTCCAGCTACACAAATCAGGGGGAAAAGGTGAAACACAAAGTCAACTCTGTTCCTACAAGGCTTACTAAACGTTTTCTTTAATCAGGGCTTTTAGATATATTGCATGGTTACAACCACCGACAGAATTCGAGTGTCCATCTTAACGGGAATCGCAAATTAATTCAATCAAACTGAGGGCTCCAAGAAGGATCTGTATTATTTTTTTAGTATTCTATTTCCTCTTATTCTTTCACTTCTTTATGCAAAAAACATCATTGTCTTAACAGCCAAAACCAGTTCTTGGTAAAATTTTTGCTGTGCAAGTGGAAATTCTACACACTGCCAAGCGATCGAAAGATGTTTTCTGTTATTATAGTCCAAAATTCCTGACCTCGGAATGTATGAGTAAAAAAAACTATTGTACCCTTATCACACAAAATGATAAGTAGAAATCGTTCCTCTGACGATTTTCTAGAGTTCGCCATGACCCTAAGTAATCGGTGCCGTTTCCGCCACTAAAGTTTCCTTCCAGGATAATTAATCATTCTAAAAGTCAAATAGGCACGTACAAAATGTCGGGATGTAGTACTCGGCGCCCCATTTGTTAAAATAGTAGTATCGCCGACAGGCGACTGTCGTTTTTGACAAATTGTTTCTTATGCAGGATTTGATGGAATTGCTCCACCTCGCACTTTGAGGTCAAAACGTGTCGTTATTTTTCCTCAGGCACCAGACTGAAAGCAAAATGGGCTGATGGTGGCATTACATTGGCAAAGATAAAAAATATGCTAGTTACGTTAACCCTTTTATATTTGAAATTCTCTCTTTTTCATTCTCTTAAGTGATTAAACCTCCTTTTAACATCCATTTTGTAGCTTTCTTTCTATGCTGCGGGTGTATTTTGTACTAAATCTGCGAAGTTATAACTTCAAATCATAGATTACCTAGGAATGGCAGAGGATCGGTTTAGTGATTAAAACACGAGATAAAGCGGAATGGTTTTAGAAGCTCTGTTTAGACTATCGATGAGATCGTACACTAGGACAAATTTATTCAGCAGCTTCAAGTTTTCAGTTTGATTGCATACTGAAGTCTTCAAGCCGTTCTGTTTCTATCGTATTCTGTTAAATACTCTTTTAGTCATCAAAGTAAACTTCAACTGTTTGTCAGTTCATTGCAATTGCATTGCATTGTATAAGGTTATAATGGCTCTTTCTGGAAAGTAAATATAAAATAAGTTACCATTTTTGTGGGTGTGACAATGTTCCTCCGGCATCTCCTTTGAAGAAGACCAAACAGCTTTAATGCCTTTCTTTTCCTTAGGTAGAAATTTCTGCTTTTGGTCAAACGATAGCAAATCGTGAACCGCTGATTTTGGTTCCCTCTGTTTAGCGATTTAACCAGTGTCGCTTTCTGACTTAATACTAACAACGAATTCCTGTTATTTCCCGGTGAGTTTATGTTAGCAAATTAACAAACACTTCGCCTAAGGGTTTACGACACGGCCGGTTAGTGTAGTTAGTGGCATATGCTACTGATTCAGCTGATTTACCGATTGTGGTGTTTAATTGGAATTTTGTGCCAAAAACTGAAGAAAATGATAGCACACACAATCGTAAAGAAAAATCATTTTTTGACCCCCTAGAATCAGAGGTTTCACGACATAACCTAACTTAATTATGAGTCGCACGAACAATCGATTAACAGGAAATGAACACGCAAAACGCAGGCGCTGTTTATGCGATTAAGTTACGATTGATTTATTATTTATTTTCTGGGAAGTAAAGAGAGGGATGGGGAGAGAGTGATAATACACCTCCTTCCTACACGACAAAACTGCAAATTCTGAAACTATCCTGCCATTTCTGCCATCCTTTGTCAGGAAACCATTACATGGGCGTAAGGTCACCCAGTCCCCAGTCTTGAAAAGATTCGGATGTGCTAAGTGAAGCCCGCCATCTCTTCAAACTCGATTAAGGATTTGTGCAGCCAGTCTTGCGCTAATAGTACTGCTAGTTACACTTCGTGAAAAGGTCATATCAAAAAGAAATATTCACGGATTAACATTGTGACCTGAAAAGCTGAAATCGCTTTGCGATGAAGGGGATAGGACAAGGTATCATGTGTTTTGCCATCTTAATGTCCAGTTGGTTCCATTTGCCACCTTTTTAGCAAGCCCCGACCGCTTAAAAGCGCCATAATGTAACAGATTTAGGTATTTAAAATTGGGAAAGAAATAATCATTGAAAACGTATATATTTTTGGCAAAATCCAATGACCACCCAAAACAAATTTAGTGAGAAAACAAGGCGCCTAAGTATGTCATCACAGATTAACCCCTAGCAACTTGTGGTGCTACAGAAGGCAACTTCTTTAGAATGTCAAGAACGCATAACTTGCTAAGCCGAAAATGCGACATGAAATGCTTCTAGACCTGGCTACTCACGCAAATTAGGATAGGAAATAAGCTGCTTAGCACCTCTTGCCCATACAGATTAACACTCTTGAGAAAATGAGATTTATGCAGTGACTGATGCTTTTCAGAGGGGTGTGGAGTTCGTACGCTTCGAGCATGATTGTATAAGCGCCAGTGTGCAAAGGAATGCTTTGTTTGTTGATCACTTTTCCCGCTTTGGAAGATAAGTTACTCGATTTATTGTTAGTCTACTAATATTTAGACCACTTTGCCCCTCTAAATTGTAAAACCACAGGCAAGTTTAGTTGATAGCCGCACTCATAGAGGAACCGTGTTTCCATGCTTTGTTACTGCGAGAGCTCAATTCACAGTTGCATTGAGTCTTGTCAGTGTCTTGTGGCTAGCAGTAGAAAATCTTTGCATACTGTCACTCTGAGCAAGTTATTAAAAATGATAAATGATATATTTTCAGTTGAAAGTCTATGAAATTGAAACTGCACTTCCTAAATTCCCTGCCTTGTGTCCTTGGCTTTGCTTGCATGCTGTGATTAATGAACGCAATTTCATATGGCAACCGTAAGCAGCTACGGATTTCCACTAAAATTCCTTTTTTTTCACTATTAAAACACTCAGTTTATAACATATTTTTTACACGATTATCAAGTGTCCCTGTAAACAGTTCAGTTACAGGTTTGGAGTGGCCAAATAGCGTCTGTGTTGATTTCACAATGTTGATTCTTGACAAACAGCTACTACTAGTAACTGCAGAGAAAAACATAGTGTATTTCAAATCACACTTGTATGTGACTTGGACGTCGTTTTTCTGTTAAGCTGCTGAATTTCGAAGATATTAGGTATGATGAGTACACTGAAAAACGACGCATACATGCTAGACTAGACGCAACAACCAAGGTTAGAAGTACAACAATGTTCGCAATGATTTTCCGTGAAAGACAAAACAACTGTTTCATACTGTAAACTCGGCCATTAATCATTTCTTTTATTGACGGCCGCATTCGCTTCAGCTTCTAAATGTGTGTGAGTTTCTAATCATTCTGCGGCAAGGAACACGAAGATTTCATATGTACAGCTGATTCGAGTTGAAGCATATGCAAAAGTGAATATTCGAGACTCTTCCAAAGCCAGCCTGAAAATTTACCAAAACCATATTTCCGTAACGCAGTTTTCTTTAAACTACCTTTTCAATCAATAGGAAAGAAAAGACTGGCGATTTCGAGGCGTGCAACAAGTCCCAGTCAGAGATTACATTTTACTTCAGGTGACGGCGTTATATTGGATGTACCGCTAATCTTTCGTTATACAGTGGTCAAAAAACTTACATTTTCAGGTCAGTAATAATCCAGTACCGTCGTTGGCCTCGAGGTTTCGAGCTATGCCAAGATTCAAAGAAACTAGGATATATATTTTCGTGTAAAGCATACAACCAATATCACTTTGTATATTTCAAGCAAGAAAGAGAATGAATTCAATTTTTAATAACTAACTATTTTTGGGGGTAATGTGGTAAACAAAGGAAGCGATTTTTGTTCCTAAACTGACTAAATTGAGAGGATCGAGGCATGCGACTGATCATTCAACTGCACCATGCTAACCGCCACAAACAGGATATATCATTCAGTACAAATTTGATGTATAACTGTCTTTCTTCACTACAAGGAAAATGGCAATTGAAGTGACCCCTTAAAAGTGTAGTTTTCTGCTAGAAAGTAGAGCAATAAACCCTCTTGAAAACTAGCGCTGCTGGAAGCTAATTTAGGGATGTGTATTTGTTAACGATTATTAGGTTCTAAACTAACAATCATCAAACCACTAAGCGTTTTATTAGCTGTAAAAATCATTTGTTACTCAATCTTCAAAGCACCTTTCAGGCAAGAACTGTTTTCGTGTTTTCAAAACACGAAGGCGTCAGAAAACGGGCGGTGTTTGGCGACGCAGACACTAATGGTGTGCTAAAACGCAGTGCAAGAACTAAAGAACTGTCTACCACCTGAAGGTATTCTGTATGCAGTGTGAAATATCGTCGCCCTAAACGATGAACTATAAGTTTAGTGTTCTGTACAAAATAACTTACCGGTTACAAACTCTCTACCTTTTGCCTTTCAAAAACTTGTTTCTTGAAGAAGTAGAACAAATATACTGCCACAAACCATGATCATTACGTCACAAAGTACAATAGCCATTTTCTCTTCTAGCTGCAAACTCTAAACTAGTGCCGAAAACAAACTTCAGCGCTAAATGCTAGTTTCCCAAAAAGGAAAGATTAAGCCCATATCATTTTGTCTAAAACATCACGACTCAAAGACACCCGAGAGGACAACTTGAAACCGTCGCCTGGGCGTTCATCTCTTGTTTGCATCAATCAGACAACAAACGTTCATTGCCGTCACATTTGCGTAGCTTCTTTTATAATGGTACAGGTCAACAGAAAAAGCGTTGAAAAATGACCAAGTGACCTTGCCACGTCAAAACAGCTAATATTTATAGCTTCCAATAACCTGCATTAAAAACTTTTCGAGATTGTAAAAATAATCAGGGGGAAAGACCTACCTGCTAAGCGTTCCGCTAGCGACATTGTTGCAGCGGGGGAACGGGGTACAGTTGCCTGGTGCTGGTTGGCACTTCTGAAGTGACCTCGATTAGGAGAGAAACTGTCGTTCCGTAGGATACTCGTAATGTTAAATGGGTAATATTTCGTTTCCATGCCACCTGAGCTATACATTAAAAAAGGAACCCTAGAGGAAGGATCAAGAACCGCAAATGAGACTTGAATGAAATGTGCCGTCAATTTGTACAGTCTGGAATCCTTTCATCTACCGAAACTGGGTGTGTCCTGTTGTTTATCAGGAAGTAGACCCTGTCGCCCTCAAAACGCATTCATTTTGTGTTGTAATCACACTTACCTAACATTACAAGTGCTGTTAATTACTCTTGTGCATCTTACACAAGCTGCGAGTCAAAGTGTTGTTTACTTTGCGGCCAGGATGAGATGAAATTTTACTGATTTTAAGCACTTTGTTGTGATTTGTGCGTAATGTATGTCAACTCGAAACAGGGGATGTTTCTTTGTTACCAAATCAGTTTATTGCGATATTTTTAGCTCTTAACACAAAGTTAACAGCCAATTTTGGTTTCCGCCATTATGACGACATTTTTGGCCATTTTTAAGTACGACTATCCAAGATTAATGAAATAAGTTGTCTGTCCCTTTCCTTTTAGGAGCTTATCAGGGATCTTTGTAGTGTCAAATTGAGATTGCTCAGAAAATACATATATCTCTATTTTTTCTTTTAGATTTAAAAATTCATGAATGTTCAGACACACACGCTTGCATAAACGAAATAATCATTATTGAGACGTTTAAGTTTTACCAAGACGGAGACCAGCATTCGCCATTCCCCGTACAAACTCAGTGTTACAAGCCCCGGGTGTCAAGTGTCCTGTAGTAGAGAGAACGTGGCATTGATTGATGGTAAGTTAATTTCTTCCATTGTTTGCCCCACCTAAAGGTGGTGATTTGCTTTCTATTCCAAGAGGAGCTCCTAACACCTCAAAATAAAAAAGGAAAATCCACTTGTTTGAGAGTTTGGTGAGTGAAACGCAAAATTCCGGTTTGGTACCAGATGGTGTTTCCCATCAGCACGATCAAATTTAAAATACCTTTGTGTGCACCTGTGCGAAAATATACCGGTTGCGGGGCTCCACCCAGAAGACCGTAAAGGTCTTTCCAAAAAATGAAAGTAATATTTAACCTGCCATGATCTTTGCACGGCTTTATCTCGCTAACATAGTCGTTTACACACGTCTTCAATTCCCGGCACTTGACATATTTTTTGTTAAAGAAGAGGCCCTCTTAGTGGGTGAGCGGGTACGTATGTCCCTAGTATTGAGGAGCAAGCCGTGTCCCTTTCGGTGTTTTACTAGTTCATTTGAAATTGCTGTTGTCCTTGTCGCAGTTTCAAACAATCTTTATGTCGTTTGTCGCCATTTCAACTGCCTTATGTCGCTGTTTCAGTTCAAGGACATGTCGCTTCATTGCCTCTAGAAGGGTAAAAGAGGTCGCGTCATGTTTCTTGTCGCTCATTGTTTTGCTGTGTGCAGGAAAATTAATTACTGTCACTTGTGGGTGCAGGCTTTCCGCAAGCAACGTGGCTGCGTCGGTAGTCGGCTGATCCCGACTGTGTAATCGCTCAGCAGTTCTTTTTTAAAGAGTCTAATATTCTTCGGCCTTTGGCCTCTAACGGAAAATTTTCCTACAAGCTGGGTGGAAATTTCTGACAGACGTGCTTCAGAAACATAAAACCTTACCAGAAAGAAAGAGATTTCAAACTGGCAAGAATTAGAATTTCCAAAGACCCGTCGCTTCTCTGAAAACGTATAAGACTTATTTCTTGGTGATGTTGCGTTAAGTAAGGATTTCTTCCATTTTCCTTCCGAGTACGTTTCAACAACGATGAGCTTTCAGATTTCTACTAATCGGATTAGGAAATGGTACATTTGTTTTGTGCATCATATAAAATCTTTTGATTCTTCCAGGATCCTTATCCTTCAGTGACAATGATCATTAATCATTTTCGGGCCAATTTCCTCTGTATTTGCACGATCCTTCACGTTTGATCACGGTCGATTATTAATTCGTTTCAGGCAGTTTTGGTAGAGCGAAAAAAAGATGGAGCTACCTGTAATATGCTGCTTTTTGTCGAGCATGATTAAAGGTACTCTCGAACTTCCATACCTTTGCTGGCTTCATGTTGAGTGATTTGTCAACTAAGATTAAGAGCAGATTTTCGTTGGTCCTCAACTCCTTCGCCACATTCTTGCTAATCCTTCCGTTCATCACGAATTTCCACGATTACGCGGTAAATTACAAGATAATAGGATTAGCATATCGTATCCATTTGTCGCACAGGTGGTGCAATGCGAGCAACGTTTTGTGTACATGAAAAGTGAAAGTAAATGTTTATCTGCACCCTACCTATAAGAAATCTGAATCCTTGGATTGAGAGTGAGGTATTATATATTGTAATTTGGAAGAGGAGAAATATAACATCAGAACGTTCAATGCATATACAGGGCGGCTGCTATGATGTTTGATTTAAATACTCCAGGAATTTCGAAGGAAAAGCTTTCCGTCAGTCAATCGTTTCTACTATGCTCAAGAGCTAACGTTTGGATTCAGTGGAAGGCATATTAAGCGTATAGCAATACGGTATGTCTGATGCAATTGTTTGGCTTCAAAAATTGCCCCGACCTTTTGCCTTCGTTTTCCATCCTTCTACACAGGTGCAGCTATTCCTAAACAATAAATCCTTACATGGTTAAAGACGTTTAAAACACAATGAAATAAGACTCAGAGAATAAGGTTGATGTGGTTTAGTTTAATAGCCTGAAGATCTTAGGAATCTTAGGATCTACAGCCAATTGCGAAATGTGTGGAGACATTTATTTGGCCCAAAATGGGGTTACGATCAGATTTCGCACTATTCCTGCCCCTTTCCCTTCTAACGCGCTTTGTCCTACACCGTCCCAATCATATCGTACCTTTTTGTAGAGTGAAATTAAGCCTGTAGTTTAGAAAAGGAAGTTAGCTGCAAATGTCACTCCACTGGAACGCTGCACTTTTTTGTTCTCAGTTATTTTTTCTACGCATTTGTTTGGTAGTTTGTCATCTGAAAACGCACGAGACCGACAGATCGCTTCACTCGGCTGCAGTACGCGCACAGACCGGTTCCTTTGGCTCGTTACGCAATCCTTGCGAGCAAGGAACGTGTGACGAGAAAAGAAAGGCAATAGAAGACGTGAACGATGACTGGGGACGAGTGAGGTTTTATGAGTCGAGTCGAGTCGCTTGCAATACCACTCATTAGCCCTTAGAGAGAAGAGATAATGTAATTTGGAATGCTAAGTTTGCTGCGCTGTGTACATTGACCTTGACCCCTTTAACATGAAATTTGACAAGTGCAAGGTTGTCGAGGTGTACATGCTGACATTTGCTTTTACCGGGGCGTTGTGGGGGCTAGTCAGTCACATGTATTGTATTATACTCGACTTGAACTGAACACCCCACTTGGAGAAAAATGGAAAACATCTTGATCACCCATAATGGAACTGTTTTTAATAGTCACTAGTCGTAGTAGCTACAGTTTTTTTTCAGCACTTATAATATTGATATTGCTTTGGGAAGGTCACATTTGCTCATTAATCCGGTCAAACAAATAAAACATTTAAAAGGTCATGTTGGTTTATAGGGGTGATCTTTAGATTAAGTAACCTATCGAAATGTAAAACAGATTTATTTTGTTTCCATTTGCGGCATACTAATAATGCGTTAATTAGCCGATATCAAATTTTCGTTTGTTGTGTAGTATTTCTATTTGGTAGTTTCAAATTTATGCCGAATAAAAGGATGGTAAATATCAAGTAATAAACAAAATTAGTTAAGTTATAATGATTTTTTGTTTACATGTTTGTTGTCCACCCAGACTTAAAGCGGCTCTAAATAAAGTGATAATCAGTAACGAAACCTAAAATAACCTCCTGGTATTCCAGAAAATATGTCGCAAGTTCATGATGAGCCCTTTCAATCATCTTTTACTTTCAAAGCAGCCTTTTTTCAGTATTATGTACGAAGCTGCAGCTGCTATCTGCAGTTCTTTTAAATCAGGAATTATCGGTTTTAAGATGTACTCAATAAAAAAAGGAAGTGAAGGGCCCGGATGCTTATTCCGATTACCCTTTCTATCTTCCGTCTGCATGAAGATAAAACAAGTTACGGCTATTTCGGTAAAGCGTTTGGTGTTGAGGGACTGGAGTGACGTTTAGATCCAAACGAGAAGAAAAAAGCAGCGAATGTAGACGGAAGCCAAAATATAATAAATCAAACACCCTAATGTTCTCTTTCGTGTTCTATTGTGGTCTCATTATAAAATATAGGTTCTCTCAGGATGCATTCAGTAATATCCCTCAACAACTGCACTGAATAAGTCAACCTCGTTCCCAAGGTTCTCTCCTACGCGCCTACCCCTACTCCTACCCTCCTACGGAGGGTAGGGTGGGTAGGAGAGAACCCTGGGAACGAGGTTGTAAATAAGTGAGATTCACATGCACATTTGCCAATGTCTTCGATTGCGTCACCTGTACGCTACGTTAAAGATAAAATAAAGCGACTGTTTCCGAAAAGTACACCATCGAGATGTTTAGAGAAACGACAAGGACGTATCGAAACCAGTAGCTCGCTATTTTAATATTGCCAATCATTTCAGCGAAAAAATGGCAATCTGCGGTCTCTTTCTTCACCAAGGCATCACGAAAGGCCTCAAAACTCTAGAGCAAAACTTATCTTTCAAATCGACACTCTCAATCCCCACGGAATCAACGAACGCTTCATGTTTTACCACGTTCCCACCAACAACGTTTCCGACCTCCGGTGTATAAACAACATACCGGCAACCCACAATCCCCTGGTTTCTACCCTAGTTCGCTTTGACGAATAGCTAGAGCTCGAAACGTCAGCTTATCCATTTCTCCACCGAGGGTTAATCTTCCCTTGTCAAATCAGTTGATAAAACCAAAACTTTGTAATACACTGACGTTAAGTTTGCCCCTTGATGGACTGAAAAGCAAGATGCGCAGTGAGCTAAGCCTCTACGTGTGACGTGCTTGTGCGCCCTCTTGATACTAGCAGTGTCTTAATTTTCCGGTTGCATTTATCTTACGAGGTGACTATTATTTTTTCGTGAGTTGAAAGGTCTAGTAGTCCGAACCGATGAAATAATGGAATAGCTGCTATCGTTTTTTTGTTATTTTTCATTTTTCCTTACAACGAAGGCAAATACAAGCTTAAATAATGAAACATTCTTCTTAACATTTCCACTTTGATCTTTGCTCACCATGCAGGATGCTCTATGACCTCTATCAGTTAACTTGCCTCACTTTACGTTTTTTTTCCGGTTCCTACTGTTTAGAAATGATCATACGAGGTCTCTTAAAAACGTTACGGAAAACAAACGCTAGATTCTTAAACTATCTTGACATCATGGAAATTGTTGCGGATGGCTAAGAAAAAGAGCTCTCGTGTCTCGTAGAAAGCATATTCTAATATTCCTCGAGATCCAATGAGGAAAATGACAGATGGAAATGAACTTAAAACGTTTCGCTGGAAGCTAGAATTTTCTAGTCGTTGCCCTTTAGACAGACACGTCATGTTATAAAATAGAAGGTAGCCAAAGCTAGACAGAATTGTGATAGTAATAACCTAGGATAGGCATTTAACATTGAAGAAAGATATTGTTTTAACTTTGCGGTTTTCACGTTAGTAGATACCCTAGTTATCGCATTGCTTTTTTTCGCCCTGTCAGAAAAAAAACTTTATGCTCCTCAACACCTGTTATGCTATTCAACTGTCAAAAAGATCCGTAGCTCTCTGTTAGCCCGACGCCAGTAATTAATGTCAAATGTTCTCATCAGTGGTCATCGTAAGTGCGGAGGATCTGAAATCTTCCCTCAAGGTACCGGGAGAGTTCCAAATGTTCTCTAATTTGTTGCAATAATGGAGCTGAACGTAAAACCTAGCACATGTACCTGGTAGTATGGTGCTAATTAAAGACAGAGCGAAATGTTCGTGCTCATTTCCACCGAATTTCTTGTCAACATTTCCTTCCTCATTCCATATAGTCCATATAATTTTCTATCTGTAAATAAATGTCTTCGCCCGGCTGTACACAGGAAAACTCTCTACACATGGCACTCATTTTATAGGAGCACGGATTTCGTTTATCGTCTTCGAAGAAAGTGGAATCCTGTGCTGGTATCTTTATAGGACTGTACACATGCAGTGCATTTTTCTAATTTCCTCCGCGGTAAGAAAGAATTGCGCTCATAAAATTCCACAGAACTAACTAGGGTAACAGGAAGCCCATTCGAGCGGGAGTTTTAGCCCACCCTTCTCTCTTTGATGGGATGCTAAAACAATTAGTTGATCACTTGTATTTATGACATGAGAAAAAATAAATAGTATAGCAAAAGGCAGACTTCAGGGATTGGTTTTAGAAGTTACCGCCCTAAAGCAGTTGAAGTCAAAAACAAAACTATAAAAGATCTAAGATCTCATAATTGTGAGGGGCTAGTCTGCAGAGCACTTCCTGTGATGTCCCTCACTTTGAAATGATAGCCTAACATGGTTTACGACTGAATTGAAGACCGTGAGTCAAGAATCATAATACCTCCATACAGTTTAGTTGGAGCAGTTTATTTAACTAGGATTACTCGTTGTAAACGGTTTGGTTTTATCTTTCACAAACCTTTTTAGTAAGGGTTTGTTTCCACGGAACAGTTTATAGTAATTAGTAACATATTTTTGTTAGGGGGTCAGGAATGGTTGTCTTGTTAGCAGATGGTTATCCGTAACAATCACACGTTTCACGAGGTTAACCCCTTCACCACAAACAAGGACAAAAAATAAACCTGGAAAGGTATTTTGCAAGAAATTCTTTGTTTTTTAATATTCATATTTAAAGATCGTAAAAGTCGCAAATAATAATGAAAAAATATATATTCACTTTAAGAGGCTGAACAGATTCATTTCGGAAACTACGGGCTCTCGAACTTCTCTATTCTAGGCCAAAAAAATAAGTTTCCTACTGAAAATATTACGTGTAATTGTGTAACTAAATGTAGGATTGCAGATACCAAATTAAGTCAAAATATTTAGCGTATTTCAGTCGTAATGGCGTATACGAAACACTGCCAAAGAGAAAAATCACGAAAATTCCAAAATAGGCTAAAATTCTGTGTAAACGTTTACCAAAACAATTATGTTGAGGAGATCTAATTTAAGTGCTGGCACTAAAGGATTTTGTCCACATAGTCAAATCAGTCATTTCAAATTGATCATTTCAATTTCGCTTGTCTTCTTAGTTGACCTTGGAATTAAGGGTAAACGCTCAGCGCGCATATCACCTACCTTCCATGGTGCTTGGATTATAATATGCCATCGAGGTCGACTTGATCTATAAAGGCGGCTAGACAGCAAATGCCCTCTAATGTCGGGATGACGACCTTATGAGCACCCAACCTGTAAATAACATAAAATGAAAGCCACTCGAGGTCAGCTAGCTATTGCGGCAACAGTCAGAGGCAATTGTATCCTCAGTGCTGGGTTGCAATGAAATCGGACACGATCAACGGTACCCCACCACTTGTTAGCAACTAAGCCACGTGAAAGCAATAAAGAAAAGCGATGGGCTCTTTGGTACTCCATAACCTCAATTATCCTTTATTTGCTGGACAAAATTGCCATAACTGTTCAGGACCTACCAACCCGTTGTTCTAATATGAACTATAAAGGAAACTCCATTGAACCTTTCGCCACATGTGGCACATGCCAACATCGACCAAAACGAACAAAGCACTTGTAGTGTCATACACATAACCCTGACCTGATCCATTCAAACCAAACTAGATGAATAAAAACAATCTTTCAGTGAAGAGGTTAATTCTGGGAAAGGCACGCGCCCTTGATACTACGTAAGGTCTGCAATAAGTCCATATCAGTAATGTAAAACATAAAATACAATAAAACAGAATGAAAACACTAAAAGGACAGATGGTTAGAAAAGAAAAAAGCATGCGTTATAACTGAAAAATAAATAAATAAAGACGACAAACACAATTTTTGGCTTGAGAACTGCGAACGATAATAAATCATAAATCCTCTTGATCGCTTTCGTGACCTTTTGTAGTGATCTCATTAAACCAGATTAGTTCACCCAGCATGCAGTCTTGTCTCCATCAGTGCTACAGCGGCACTGACATTGTTTATTGCTGCCTTAAGCTGAAATGAAAGATAGCCGGTTAGCTTGGCCCTCAAACCAGGTGACCACGATTGTTCTTTCTAAAGAAAATTTTCAGTTTAACATCTGATTCAGGTATCCGACATTTTTGTTGTTGTTGTTGTTTTGTTAAACAATCACGTTAGGAATATGCCGTGGGTAAATTAAAGTTTTGCTTTGCGGCTTAAGTGCCATTTGCTCGTTTGCAACTTCCGTGACTTGCTCGCACGGGAACTCTTTCTTCCGAGACTATACAGGAGCTGACCCTCTCTTAAACCTTATAAGCCTTCCTTTGCACTGACGAACTTTAGTTCGGTGGATAGAACGTACGATATAAATTCTAACGCAGGGGCGGATCTAGGGGGAGGGTGCAGGGGGAGCGCACCCCCCTCCCCCCTGAGATGACCTGCCGTTTTCTAATACAACTGGTATTCTGCCAAAAAAAAAAAACTGTGGTTTATTGGTGTTCAAGTAGAGCAAGAGACGAGTGCACCCCCTCCTAAAAAAAAATCCTGGATCCGCCCCTGTAACGTATGTTATTGGTCTTTCTTCCGAAAGCAAGTCCTGGACGTCTGACTTGCAAATAATGTTTGTTTTTCAAGTAAAATAAGAAAGGGATAAAAAAAGAGACGAAAGAAAGAAAGGGAGAGAGAGTCGAAATACGACATCAAAGCAACGTGTATAGGTTTGATTTACCTCTGTTATATCACATTATGAATGTCAACAAGTGAACATTGATAGATCAGAAAAAACAAACTGCACTCCTCAACTAAATCCACTGACTGTGCCCCTGCATGATGCACCATTCTGTTTAGAGACAGCGGCGTTAAGGTCACTGTATAAGTCAAGTTAAGCTCGAACGATCTATTTAGAATAAAAGATAAGAAGTTCGCGTAGTACGATTTCGAATGCGGATTAGTCAGAACGACTTTGTTATATTGTCATGAGTTTAATGCGCCCCATACAATCCTTCATCCCCTGCTTTGAGGAATGTACAATGCCCGTATGTCCGTGGCAGTAACGAGCGCGCGAAGAATTTGCCCGGAACATTGATTGAAAGAATTTAAAACCTTTCTCCTTGTCAGTGTACTGTTCAATTCCATAAACACTTTTCAACACCCATGAACTTGCAAGCTCTATAGTGTACTCGACATGTGCTCGTGCTTTTCGTGCAGTTCTCATCAAGAGAACTTCCCTCGTTACTCTTAGTTCACGTAAAACTTGAAAGTACTCGCACTTCTATCGTACTCTACTATTAACTTGGCTTTCTCCCCAGTATTTAACATATGACTGACTTACTTTGCCCGACGTTTCACAAAGTCAACACGATGAGGACCGCAGTGCCACTTTTACAACCTATTCCGACAAACATTAGGGATATTTACAGTACAAGAAGAAGTAAAGTTGGTACTACTCTACTCTTTTTTACTTTGCAATATCTGCAAACATTCGCGTCTTGCCAGTGTCCGTGTATCGAGATAAATACCTGCCCACGAGTGAGGTAAACTTATTGGCGCTTTTGAAGGTCTTGAGGGTTAAGGGAGATTATTTCGTAACTTAATTACGAGAAACGCGTTATGCTCTGAAAGGCGGGAATCATGAGCATTTACCTTTATTAACGTTTAGGGAAATAAACAATCATTTAAACCTGATTAAATAGATTAGCTCGTGATGTTACCAGGCTTGATACACGAAAAGTGGATGGGCTTTCAATGCGGCGGGAACTCTTGAATACCGCTGTTTTTCGCCCAGTTACCGAAAATTTACGCCCTTTAACATCTGCTGTACCATTCAACTGTCAATAATACGTCAATAGCATTCGCCCTACGTTTTCTTCAATTAGAGTCAAAGTTTCTTATGGGGCTTACATACATACAACCTTTCTTGATACATGATATTAATTCAAAGCTACAAGCTTGTGGGCTTCCACACATGGGAGGGATAATTTCCTGAAATAGATTCAGAAACTGTGTACTCCGTCGTAAATAGTATATATTTCGAGAACCATAAAACAAAACAAAACCGGGCTTAAATGGATGTCGGCTGATAGTTTCTCCAACTTTCATACCGTCAATCTCCCTTCGCAGCACTTCCCTTCCCCCTTTTCATACAGTAAACGCACAAATTACCCATCCACAGTAATCTTCCCTTGTATTTACATTCATTTCAACCTAGTTCTGCTCAGGAAAATAAAACAAAGTGACGGTTATAGTGGTTGACATTACTTTGTCGATTTCTTTACATTGGGCGACGTTGAGTGTAGACACTGGGAGAATCTTTTATAAGGGGGAAGGAACACGAAACACATTTTAATTTGACTCAAATGAAAAATAACGACGTAAAGGATCGCATGGATAAATTAGAGTGGACTGAGAATCTTTGGATAACTTACTGATAATGGGCGTGTTCATTTTAGCGCATAATACTCACGTTCTCTTAAGTAGTTAATTGTACAGGGATAGGCAGGAGAATTTGGCCTGTTGAAGTTTGGTCGATAATAAGAGAGCGTTCGCAGCAATACACGTCCTGTTAGCGGATTCAGAGCGGAAAGGATTTTTTACTAGATAGCAATATACTTACCGTTACCGGATTACCGTTTTCCTGTCCATGAAAGGTCAAAATCAAATTTTCATTTAACTGCCGGCACACTTACGCCAGGCTTTCATTTGAGTGGTCGCGACGTATAGTGAATCCAAACAATACTTTTTTTTTTCATGGTTTGATGTCAGTTTAACTGAAAGGAAACGGAAATTTTCTCAATTTGTTTTGGATAACTTAATAATTGCTTTCTTGAACAAATGTTTTCGTTTTACCTCAGTTGTGTTCAGACAAGTCGCAGAAATCGCAGAAATCACATTTTTTGCTGGGCTGTCTTCTCCCTCCTTTGACTCATAAATTTAGTAATTTTAGCAAAAATTGCGATTTCTCCCATCATTGTTTTCGCAATGTTTGGAGAAATCGCAGTTTTGCTGGGCACCCTTCTCCGTCCTTTAACTCTTGAATTTTGTACGTAATTTTAGCAAAAACTGCGATTTCTCCAAGTTTTCGCAATTTTTGCAGAAATCGCAATTTTTGCTGGGCACCCTTCTACCTCTTTTAACTCTTAAATTTAGTATTTTTAGCAAAAAAAGCGATTTCTCCAATTTTTCGCAATTTTTGCTACTGCATGCAAACTTGGACATATCTCTCCATCTGGAGCCCTTTTAGGTCACTTTAGATAGATTTCCCTACTTCAGCCAGTAAAATCCATACCCTTTCATATACTCGAAGCCTGAAAAAGTTACTGCTTTCTGACGGAGCCTCTCCGTATAGGCCATTCTAGGGAGTACGCTCCTTGGGAAAGTTCCCGCTCCGGGTCCCTCTCGTAACAATGGCTCATAAAAGGACAATAAAAAAAGTCACTCAGTGTCTTTTCAAGATGAGTTTCTTGGTCAATTTATGGTACAAACATTAACCACAAAGGACTGCAAAGGACCGCAAACGAATATGCCGAAGAACGTAGTATCTATGAAGACCTGCTGAGCAAAAATGACAAGTAGACATATTAAATTCTGCAAGCAGAATACTGCAATGCTGATCGTACTACGTGAAAATTAACTCTGCGAGACATCAACTCGACACCGGAAGAACTCAAAACAGAGCGGGATTGTAGCCATAGACAGCTGTTTCGCCCTTTTCAATTTACAGTGGCGAAAAAGCATGATCCAAAATAGCACTTATAATGTTGAATTTTCGCAGTCTTGGGGAAGAATCCCGATAAGTGTCTCAGTTAGTGGGGGGGGGGGGGGGGGAGGGGATAAAAATCGAAGCACAATGAACACCGAGGGGCAGATCGAAAGAGTGCGAATTGCATGACAGTAGCATGAATGACAGCTGTTGAGGGTAACCAGAAAGCCTTGAAATTGTCAGAATGGAAAGTTTACCGCTAGTCGATTGATGGTAATGTAACGTATACTTTTGAACGATAGTAACATCAGTAAGGGTTTATGTACTCGATGCAATTCTTTTCTCTTCTCGAAAGACACACTGATGAATATATTACCTTATGCGACACTGCGAACATGGTCTCTCAGCCTTAATTCAAAAAGACATAGACACAACTAAAGTAAAAGTAATTTCACGTTTATTTTTCTAGCAGAATATGCTATAAATGCATTTTTATACTGCACAAATGTCCCTTTATAAATAGCTGTACCTTCTGTTAAAATTTCTCTACTTTCTATCGGAGATAAGAGGGTATTTTCCCTACAAAACGTTCTTAAGTGTATTGAATGAGGAGGAAACTTGAAACAGCCTCTCGAATCAAGACTTATTCTATTATAACTGAACCAAAGGGCATACTAACAGTAACAGAAACCAATATAAATTTACGTTTTTTACTTTGAAACTCGTTCCTCGTTCACTGATTTCGTTTTACTACCGTGACCACGTGGCACAGGCTCACCAAGTTATCGGGATGGTTATCCGGTTCTTTACATAATTCGGAGCAAAAAAAGGAAAGAACTAACAAGCAAGTCAGAAAGCCCTCCGAAAGTTTCTGAGGACTTAGGAGCTACAATTGTGTGATTCATGAAGCATCTTTTTTTGGGAAAGGTGTGAAGGGAAGAGATGAAATAATACAGTCGTTTAAATAAACTCTACTTATAGGAGACCGAAATCCGAGAGAGAATATGACATGCCCCTATTTACCTAACACGCCGGTATTTACGTTCGCCTCGGGTGCTTCTTTTTTTGACCATTTCTTCTTCTAATTAGATCAAACCTCCGCCACCCATTCCTCTCCTCGCTCCTTTAACAACTATCAACAAATGAAATTCGTGTATATTTCAGTATGGGTAACACCCCGTAGGACCGGTCCATTTACAATAGCCGCTGTGTAAGCCTGCCTGACATCGCCACAAATCGACACTTGATGAAGTAGGTCTCCTTGTAGAGAATGTTGCACTTGGTATGTTTCTTTCTGGCCTCATATCGTGGTCAAAACCAGAACAACTATGAGTGCCGCTGTCAATCGCTGGTAGGGCCGGATAAGTAGACTCTAGATCAGAGCAAAGCCATTGATTATCGTACCGGTTGATTGGATATTGTTCGTAAGTGTAGGGCTGTCCATGATGGGAAAATATCTGGGCGTTTGTGTTTGAAGTTAACTTTGCGCTTATTGCTAATTCACGTTGAGTTGTTGTAACTGTCGTTTCCGCTGATGACGGTGTACTGTCGTCTGTTAGACTTATACTCGGTGGGACAGGCAATGGAACTCTCATTGTTGCCTTACTCTCTGAAGTAGTGTTATCCAATGTTTTTTCCAGTTTAGAGGAAGGCTTAACGCCGCTGCCAGAATTTTTAAATTTTCTCACTTGTTCTTGCTTTCTGTGCTTGGCCCTTCGGTTTTTGAACCAAACCTATGTAAAGTAACATGTGTAATGTAAATACCACTGTCTGTTCATAAAGAACGAGGAGTCAACCATGAACCTTCGCTCTAGTGAGGTGTGTCCGTGTCCGCGCCATTAGCTCGTTCACAGACAACTACTAACTTTTCTTTTTAGAGATGTTCGAGCGCTAGTAAGAAAATAATAACCGCCGGAGATTTTTTGACCTTAAGTGCAAGTTTTTTTCTACACTCGCCAAATGAAAATAAAAAGGAAGAAAAAAGTACATGTGTACTAACCTGCGATCAGGCGAATTTTTTTTTTTTCCCGCCAAAAAAAAAAAAAAAAAAAAAATTCGCCTGATCGCAGGTTACATGTGTACTGGCTAGTGTGACATATAGTGGAACCTCTTCTAACAGCCATCTTTCCACCCCGGCGCTGTTTTTGTCCGGGGGACCTTTCCTTACATTCACTGTTTTACCATTTACCACTACAAAGGTGACGGTTAGTAAAACTCCTCCCGAGTGTTACTATAACCTTTCCACATTGTCCACTTAAAGAAAATGATGTACAAACACGGGTAATAGATCGTTTTCACTGTCACGCAACAAAAAATTAAATTGGAAACCGTCCAGTGGAAGAAGCCAAAGAAATGAAATGTTATAAAACTTTAATATATAAACAATTTTCCAAGTCTCAGGTCTTTGTGGCTTATAGTTTCTGAGTTATTTGCCGAAACGTTCCACGCACACTTTTGTAGAGCTTTGTATGGAGACGCCATATTGGTGCACCGTTTTGGTGCACCAATATGGCCGCCGGAAAACAACAAAAACATCTGGAGTTCACTTTTTCTATAAAGGTAATGTGTGATAATGAGTTTGAAACAAATGAAAATAAAATTTGAAACCAAAGATAAAATTGAATCACAACATATTCATTGTACCTTTACCTACTGTATTTTAAAATATTTTTGTTGACAAAATTTGTTTTCTGTTTTGCTGACCCATTTTGCTTGTGTTACCTACATATATATACTATGGTGAACATTTTTAAGAATATGAATGTTCTACACCTCTTCCTTCAAAAGTAGTGTCACTTTACCCTTCATCACCAGAATGGCTACCACTCTACAATGGCCACTGGCCTCTTTCACCAAGATTGCTTTGCAGAAAGGTTTGACTCTAATTTCTTCAAACAACTGTTCACAAAACCAGAAGCAGCCATATACTCTTTTCTTTTCGTTTTGTTGATTAGTTTTGCGTTTAGAGAAAGGAGTCAGCCGGGGTTTATGAATCTTAAAATATTCAGAAGTTTTCCCAAATTTCAGCCTTAATATTCTTATAAAATATATTCTTATAAAAAAAGAGTGTATGGTAGGGGTATTCCTTAAGCTAAAATTGTTTATTGATTGTGAATCAATGAGTTGGTCTATGATGACTTTTTTGGTGGTACACAATTTTTAACTGACATTACCTGGATTCTTGATTCTGGAAGATCTGTCCAATGTGCCAACTGTTCTCGCATAACAACATCCGGGTAATGCGTTTTACTAAAGGTGTTCTCTAGCAGCTGGAGCTGTTGATAAGTAAAAGCTGTGCGCGATCGACGGTGCTTCCCCCTTGCGGTACTGTAGTGAACCTCAAGGATTACATCTGCAACAAACACATTCGGCTAGTTTAATTTTGGTAAATTATTTTGGTAAATTCTTCGTTTTTCATTAAAACTACAAGCTGACAAAACTATAGAAACATTTGTATTTTATATGGATTAAACATGTGTGCAAACACGTTGCAACACCGTACGCTTTTTTTTCCATAAGAATATATTTTATTAAAATATTGAGGCTGAAATTTGCGAAATTTTAAGAATATTTCAGGAATAAACGAGGCTGAGAATTTGAAAAGGATTTGAACGTCTGTAAATACAGCACATTTTGTGTTTTAACTTAACCGTAGAAAATTATTCCTTTTACTAGACGGCAAGAACACTGGTAATTGAAATCCTAATACATTCTAAAGCGGAAAATGACACAAGCTATAATTAATAATTAAGAATAATTTAACGGAATATTTTCAGCGTAAAATCGACAAAAAAATAAAAATATTTAGCCCGGGCCGGAAAAACAACATTTATATATATAAAATAAGAGTGTACAGTCCTATTTGATCGTTCAATTTCTGGTCACATCCGTATGTATGAACAAAGATGTAAAACAAGTAGGTTTAATTACCAAAAATATGTATGTGTGAAAAAATACATCCGTATTTTTTCGCCGCAAACCGTCATCCAGTCCTCGCGCCGACCACTCAAAAACTTTTCGTTAACAGAAAAAATAAATCCTTTCATTTGTTTAAAAACGTTTTAATTTGAAAAACAAAGCACATGTTATTGCCGGAAGAAACCAAATGCTATGCAACTAAAATTACCGTGCTCACGGCAATGTTTCTTTCCCTTGACACTTAAGCACTGGAATGCTTTCAGGCCCACCCCAAAATCAAAAGTCTCCCGGGGGAACGGGAGGCCATAGGACTGCACAGTGAAACTACTGAAGGAGGCCCCAACAAGAGGCTGCGCGCGTGAGAGGCGCTCCCTCCTTTCAAACTGATATATTATCTCCCACCTTTCCTCTTATACTTTTTAGTTGGAGTTTCAGAATCGCTGAATAGATTTCGTTAGCTTTCGTTCCTGGTGGTTTTTAAGCTACGTGCAAAAGGACGTAAAAAATTGTTGACCAACAACTCCCAACATTGTTGGATTTTACATGTTGCGTTCGTTTGCACACCCTGTTGCATGTTGTTGTGCAGCGTTTGAAACCGGTCAAACTTTGAGCAAACGGACGCAACAATGTTGACCAATTGGCTAACATTGTTGCATCCGTTCGCATGTAGCTTTACAAGTTTTACTGCCTGGTTTAAATGGTAATGAAAGTATATTAAGGGAAAGCATTGTGGTGAGATTTACGAGATTACGCATTGCTACCCTGCAAAGTGCAGAGTTTGTTGTACTTTGTTTCCCTTTAACGGAAACACAGATCTTTTTTTAAACTGAAGAAATAGAGCCACCGAAAATTTCAGGGAAAATGACTGGCGTGTTAGATAAACAAGTTAATTGAATGATAACTCACAAGCTGGCTTTTTGAAACAACATCAACTCATACCAAATAAACAACCCGTGTATCCATTGAGCTCTTACTGACAGATACTAAGAGACAGTAGATAGTTTACTCTGTTTCTTTTGAAATGCATCTTAACGGATTTGAAGTCAGTTCTTTATCTTTGGCCTGAATATTTTTCTCGAGGGAAGTGGCATAAGCAAGGATAGCGTTAGTTTCCTCGTAGAATTATAACCCAAATGAATAAGGATTTCGCGTTTTCAGTCTGATGCTATAAAAACTCCATGGGTTTACATGTAAAACCGCCCCGAGTCAATCATAATTTCATTCTCGCGTTGACGATTTAATCGATGATAAAGTGTTTTGCAGATGGTTGATTTAATTTCACCCTTTCTCTCATTCTCTCAGCTGTTTCAAATATGATAGTTCCAAATATCAAATTAAGAAAGAATTAAAGTTCTAAAACATACCTGCTAAGCGCTCCGCTAATGTGAGAGCGCGGTGTCCATTCTGTCCACTAAACAACTGGCTTGTATTTCTCGAAGATGGATTATTTCTTAATATATTGTCGATTGAAAATGACGACGCGGAATCCATTAGGTAAGATGATGAGGCATACGCTGATGATCTTAGTTGTCGCAAAAGGCGAAGCCGCAACCCTGAAGAAAGGATAAGTTTAGAGTGAAGTACCGATAAACGTTAACGTTCTTTTCAGGCTGCAATCATGAGCTCACATGGTTTTATAGTCGGAAGTCGGCGTGGTTTCACTCCTACGTAACTTCTGTGGTGTATTCTGGAAACTGTCACACGGTATTACAGGAGTTTCATACCTGCTGAGCTAACATCCTCGGCAGTGATGTGCGAGAAATCCGAAAATTCCTCTAGTCTACGAAAACGATCTCTAAGTCTTTTTAAAACCTTAGTTTGGCCATATCGAATTAGGAGAATTTTAATGAAGATTACGGACATAAAAATTTTTACGTAATGCTATTTCAACTGAACATGATAATTTTATTTATGATCACATTTGTATTTTAAGTCTTAGTGTACATAAACTCTTATGGCTCTAGCTCTAAACGGCCTTACCGGGTCGGTATTTTAATGCGATTATTTTGTGTACACTTCACTAAGTGGCCTGCATTCCAATATTTTATGCATTAGCATGAACATTTACAATTGATGAATTATGACATTGTTTCGGGTGAGAGTTTTATACAAACAGTATATTAGCCCCGAAGTTCGATATTTGCTCCTAAAGGCTTTGTTCAAAACCCCTTTTTGGATATCAAAATGGAATAGAAATTCAAAAAATAAAACTAAAAGAAAATAGAAAGAAAACGAATGTAAGAAACATAAGCGATGAGTATATACTTTATTCAGGAGATGTGAGTATGTTAGGTGCGGTACTACAGGCTACGGAAGCTGGTTAAAAACACTGTTGAAAACTGTGTAGTACCTCCACTTATCTAGAGAAGATTATTGGGGACCTGAAGCGGCAGAAATGAAACTAGTTAATGGCCGAATTCTACCACCACATATAAACCAGAGATTATTAACATAACGGATACCTTAAGTCTCCTTCTCACTTTGCTGGTGATCCAAAACAGCCGACAAACCTCGCATACGAACTTGCTCGTCGTCCCTCTAACGTGTTTGATTGATGATCCAAATCTCCCTTCTTTGGCTGCCGGTATTTGTTTTGGTAAAATGCCGATAAGTGAAACCTGTCGCTCTGATTGATGGTAATTTAATTAGAAATGACTATACCCCACCTAAAGGCAGTTATTGTGGTAGTAACCAATTAGCACGATCTTTTTGTATGGGAGCTATTACTGATACGTGCAAATCGCACTTTTGCCTGAGCTTTCTTTGAACGCCATTATCTTATATATATATTTTTTTACTTAAAAATCGATGATACTAAAGCCCCTCTTGACTTTTGGCCTATACATTTATCCGTTAGCGAAAGTTAATATCAGACCGTTTTAGAAACATAAAAACAACTTAAATTGCTCTTGACTCTTGCTTCTCGTTATGGAAAGAGCAAAGAGCTACTTTTCTATTCGTGTTGCTCCTTTTGTCTTCGAATAAAAGACTCGACTTTCAGTTCTCCTCCAGAAGAACATAATTGATGTAGAAAAGAAAAGCTTTATTGAAAACCATTAGTCGCTCTTCAAATTATTTCTAAGCCGATGCTATAATCCTTCATAATGGCATTAAATCCGCAATTTACTAATCAGTACTTGTAGGAAGGGATTTTCATTGTAACTGCCGATCGAATTGTCACTTCTCTACCATTTTTTTTAGTTCATGTTCCCTTAGATTTTGATAATGATAAAAAAAGAAATTGATAGAAGGAAAGCGGGAGAAAAACAACTTCCCCCTCCAGTCACGTCTTTACTTTTTATCATGGACCTCCTGCGTAGAAAGTAATTAGAATAATAACAACAATGTACACAAACCGTAATGGTGGTAGTTTTAATGGCATGTACGTTTTTTCAAGTAACACTTCACAGACTTACTTTATAGCACATCTTTGAGCACACCTTCTGTACGGGTATGCCCCAAATTTTCCCTCCCTCTTAAGAAAATAGAGGGAAGGAACACAGTCGTGTCACAGTATTCTTTGCTTCTCAGTGCTGCATAAGTGAGCACGTGTTTATTATGTAGAAAGTTTACAGACCGCCGATAATCTCGCTTCTATTTCAGAATTTATAAAACAAAGCTGTAAAAACCGATCAAGGGCTCAAGGGAACCCTAAGTGTTCATTATCGCCTTAAGGTAATCTGATTTTCCGTTACCCCAAAGAGAGGGTGTGAAAATCGAATGTTAATGTTTTGCCTGCTGTGTCGTAAGGAAGCTTTGGCATGGCATTTTTCTTTTTTTATATGGTTTGTCACTTTGTGTGCCGCTTCCCTAGTGTATGAGCTGGAAAGAACACGCGGATATCCTTGCGATAGGCGCCCATAAAATCCCTGATTACAAAAAACCAGTTGTGAAATCTGGCCAGACGTTGCGAAGTATATATTAATATAACTTGATACTGGATTTACAAGAGGTACTCACTAAGAATTTGGGACGGTACAGTTAGCTGTTAAGCTTTCTATTCTGATTGCCAGTTCTCAAAATAAACGAGCAGAGAGGTTAAGATAACTACATGGGAAGGTCTAAACCGTGTCTTAATAAATGAAACTTTCTAAGTGAAAGCTGAGAGATTAATAAACGTGGGCGTTTCTGTTACTGGGCGCCACATCCAGAGAGGTCTGTTAAACTGTGTACTGTAACACATAGCATGTATACTGTAACGCATTGTAGCGACTTTAGAATCCACAGGATAGCGATTTAATTATTATTCTGAATGTCATATGCAAATATTTAAGTCAAGGATATCTGACCAAAAATGTGCATCGAGAATTTTTGTGCTGAATCTTTCAGAAGAATTTCACAGGAAAATTTTGCGGAAGAAAGGAGGCAGCGGATGACGCGTTTTAGAAATGTCTTCTCAGTCTGTCTGGTTACAAAGTTACTCCATTGGTAACTCCCGGAGCATGGGTTTACCGCAATTTGTAGGGAAACCAGACTTTCAGAAGTGTCTCCTTGGGTGTGGTAATGTTTGTTTTTATTTTTCTTTATTCCTGTTCCCCCATCTTATTTGTTTCCTGCGATTATGTTCGTATAATTTGCGTCACCTTTTCTTAGATGAATATGTATGCATGATTCTTAAGTGCCACATATCTCAGTGAAAGGTCTTGACACATAATTCCGGAACCAAGGTTGGTTTTAACTAACACCTTTTTTCTAGTGCTTTCTTGCTTTTTCTAGTTTCAACTCGTGTTGCTCGGTAGACCATAGTATCTGAGCCATTCTCATTTCATACATATAAAATGACTGGATTCCCGATTGCTGAAAATGTTTTTATAATGTTATTATTGATTAACTGAGGGCAGCCTTAGAGGTATCTCATAGCATAAGACTTTTAAGCACCGCGCTCTCTCTACCTGACTCTACCAGCTCTATATTTATCATTATTATTTAAGTCATGATAGAAGAGCACATTACACATATTATAACCCGCATTATAACCTGCGTTCTTTCGCGTTTTGAAGGTCTGGCTCCTCGCTCGCCTCGCGCTTGCCTTCGCTTATCTGAAAAACGCCAAAAAATAACGCCTGTTATACTATATTACTATCCAAAAGCAAGCGTAATTAGAACTCAAGGAAGCAGTAATAGTCATGATATTCCAATTACGTTATCTTCCAAGAGGATGTCGAAGATGACAACGAAACGTTTGAAGGCAGTGGAGGATCCAGACCTTCAGATAAGGGGGTGGGTGGGGGGTCATTCAGATCCTGGGTGAGATAAGGGGGGCGGTCTCAAAAAACGTTTTTGTTTAGTCTAAAAATAAGGGGGGGGGGGGTCGGGCCCCTCCCCTGGATCCGCCACTGGAAGGTAGTGGAAGCTGGTTTTGCTCCACGGTAGTAGCTCTGTTGTCTTGTGCTGCCCATGACCACGATGGTACAACCGCGTGGCGCAGAGCTGGTCGCATCGATATTCCCTTACTATCTGAGTCCTCGACACCCTGATCTTTGTCCATACCGAGCATAGAACATTTTTTTTCCTTGCGGAACTTGGCTCTCCTATTCTTGAACCAAATCTGCAGTTATGACAAAACACTTTTAGTCACGGTAAAGGGTAAAAATTCTTCCTAGCGGTTACCTTTCATGTTTTTAGACAGATTGGCAGTGAAAGCGTTTTTTCTGAGAATTTCATTACGTAAAATTAAACATATTATATAAGGTATGATGGGCTAAACGTGGTCAGGAAGAATTCGACTTTGAACAATGCCTATTAAGTTCCGTTATTTTCATGCCTACTGATTGTAGGTTCGATAATGTTCGTCCATTCCCTCCCACCTTCCTTCCTTCCTTCCTTCCTTCCTTCATTCATTTATTCATTCGTATGTTTTCGTTCATTCGCTCTTTCATTCATTCACTCGTTCATTACATAATGTTTTTTAAAACAGAAAGACTGGCTCATAAACAGAGCAGTTTCTCTCATAATTCTTAAACGGTGATGGATCATAATAATTTATAAAACGTGAATGAAAACTAAACTAAGCGAAGTTCCGAAGAACGCAGAGATTACAAAAGCAATTGAAGTTTTCAAAAACATATATTTTACCCAGTCAAGGAAATTTGGTTCGTGTTCACTGCAAAACGGAAAATTTACTTGCTCCGATGCTATTGGCCTCAAATTCTTCATACCTGTATGGTAGAGTCGGGCAACCCAGTCCATATTGTTAACTGCTCACGCATCACCACATCTGGGTAGTGATTATGTGAAAATGCATTTTCCAATGTCGCCAATTGGTAGTGAGAGAAGGCTGTACGCGTGCGGCGGCGCTTCTGTCCCCCACCCTTTGTGTTGTTCTTTGCTTCCATAATCACGTCTAAAAAATATTCAAATGACTTTAAGTTAGCAGTGAGTATTTTTTCTAACAGTATTCTTTTATTTTCTTGGAAAAATGGTAAACTGAAAAGAGTGGTATATGCAGACAATGAAAGAAAAGAGTGAACCATTAAATGCGTGATGAAGCAAATGAATGAATAAAGAAAGAATGAAGGTACCCGGCCGTATAGAACCCTTTTTGCCCTTCCCATTTGTGGAACGTTTACCCGATGCCATATCTTGATAAATTGTTAAATTTATCTTTATATTTAATCATTTTACCTGTACATTGCATATTGCGAAATAATTAAAAGGATTCGAGGTTATCATCCTTCCACCTCTCAAAGGCAATTAATTATAACCTGACAGGGAATGCCTGACTTGGAATGTAATCATTAAAATCGTGTCCATTCCATCAAGTGACAGAATTTGAAAGAGAATATAATCTCGCTACTATACTGTATTCTTGCTAATGTACCGTACTGATACTTAGTAGGGTACCTCGAACACAATGAATTGGTGGTGCTGAGTAGAATACTCAATAGTATATTTTGAAATACTGTTCGTCAGTGACAACCCAGAAAAATAACAGGAGAGCAATATTTGATATTTGTCTTGTAGGAGTTCATTTCCAGTGTATGGGTTCTTAATCTCTAAGAATTCCTAGCCCGACGACTCATATAATGAGCGACCCTCGCTCAACCTACTGAGCGGTAGTCAATTCTATAATGTAAGGCAGATGTGGGGAATTTAGTTATCATACTGATTAGAGTGTATCTTCGGCGTGGTTGCGCTGCCCGAGAGAAGAAATCACATGTGCCTGTTTTGTATTATATAGTGCCACAAGTATACCTGGCTTTCCTAGAAGCGATAAACTCTAAGTAGTGGTTTGAAACACATTCACTGTCAATAGTCATTTACATTTATGATCAGCACTACTTAGGAGGGATTTGACTTTCCGCCCATTATGATGTAACGCCCGCTGAATAAAAAAGTGGGGTGGTTTAAGTGGATCAGGCTCCAAAGCGTAGTGACTACATAATGAAGAGTAGTTTTCCGTTAATATTTTGTTCAAACACAATTTTTTAAAACTGAATATAGAGTTTGATCTAAGGCACAACTCAGTCTCCTGTCTCAATACTATTTGAATATTTTGTAAATCATTTTCTTGACATTTCTTATATAGACCCACGTTAAAAAGCTTTTCATCCATTGAATTTCTAAAGATACCCAAGAACAAAGCTATTTGAGTAAGTCTCCATCAGGACCTTCAATGTAATATTGAGCTACCGTGGAACTGTTAAACGTTCTTTGTCGTTTTTTCGTCCATCGAACTGACCATATTTTGCATGGAAGTTTTAAAAAATTCAGTTGGTGTGTATAAAGATATGACCAAGCCTATTCAATAATGCCGGATCGCAAGAAAAAGGCCAGCTTTTTAAAAAGCTTGTATTCTCTCGAAAACATACGTATTCGCATGAAAGCAGTTGAATCTTATAGGGAAAAGTGCGACTGTAGCCCAATAATTAGCCGGGGAAAATAACGCATGGCTGAGTTGTAAAATAAATATATCGATTCAAGGGAATGCAACATTTTATTTTATTTTATATGTTTCAGGATGGGAAGAGTTCTAGTTTTGATACATGTGCATCAGCCACAGAACATGCATGCATCATTAAACTTAAGAAATTAAAATCATTTAGCTTCATTTAGTAGTATAGATGTTCTGGTTGTCGTTGTCGCGTATTAACACTTAACTCCAAAGAAATAAAACTTACCTGCGATTCGTTTAGCGAGAGTAAGCGCCTTGTTTGCATTGAGAGAGGATTGGCCCTTTTTCGTAACCTCCGATTTTGGTAAATCAAGCTTCAAGATGTTTGCCACTGAAAAGGGCAACTCCTCTGCCGATTCTCCCATCAAAACAAATTCTGGTAAGGGGTGCTGGTTTTGCGCAAGTATCTGGGACCAGCTTCTATGACTTAGCTCTTTCAACACGCGGCTAGACAATCCCAGTGTACTATGGTGTAACGATTAATTGCATGTCACCACATGCTAAAGTAGTTGGTAAACTGAGAATGATATCCAGTACTTTGTTTGCTTCTCATGGAACGATTTCAATCTAGTAACACATGAAATATCAGTTGTAACATATACAATGCTCAAATTAACTTTTACCCCTTCTCTTTTTGTATTTTGTTACTTACCATTCTTGTTTTGCTCTTTCCATTTATATGTGGTGGACAGGCTTCTGATTGCGAGATTTAAGTGAAAATAACCTAGTTCACTCTTTCTGTGCTTTTTGAGTTCGAGGACCACAA
The DNA here is from genome assembly GCA_964035705.1 of Porites rus. NCBI lineage: Eukaryota > Metazoa > Cnidaria > Anthozoa > Scleractinia > Poritidae > Porites > Porites rus. The sequence continues at coordinate 7,380,604 of OZ037999.1, forward strand.
CTGTTGTTTACATAGGGACTAAACAGGAAGACATTTATTATAACCTTATATTACAAAGGTTAGATATTATCCAAGGCAACGGGAGATAATTTATTTGTACAGTTAGGTCACATACTAATAAACGTTGTGAAAGATGCCGAACGCAAGCCGGTAATGATTGCTTCTATTGATTTCCAGTCGTTATCTACAGAGATTCTAAAATCTGCTCCTTCGCCGAGTTTATCTCTCTATGCGAGCTGCATGTTTTACGTATGTAAATAAATGTATTTTGCTATCGCGCTCATTTGAAAAGCAATTTATCATTTTCTGTCAAGACTGACGTATTAGCCACTAAAACATCGCCGAAAGGTCGCTTTAGGATCACTGGCACACACAAAGTCTCCTTATTAGGAGATTAATCAGCGTATTCGTCGAACTACAAGAAAAATTGGCCTATTCAGTTAACGAGAGTTCAGTGACTCCCGTTCTGTTTTATTTTCTTGTTATGAATATTTTGTGGTACAACTGACTTCTCTTCATCTTCGACAACCTTAAACTTCATCAGTGAATCATTATGAAACCTCACCATCAAACTCTTAAAACTGGTCCTGTTAAAGTGGTGCTGCCGCCCCCCACCCCCACTCCCCCTCCCCTTCCCCTTAAAATGAAATGTTCGGCCCCTAAGGTTTCTTTGAGGTCATTGGTGATGATAGGAATGTGAGCGGTAGTGCTACAGGCAACTAGAACGTCTTGCCTAAGCATAAAAAAATAAAACAGTTTCAGTATCTACCGGAACATTTCAAGTAAGTAAAATGAGATGATATTACAATACACCTATACACAAAGTGATGTTACCGAGCTTGTTTCTGAGATTAATTGAAGCAGTTGAAGATACCTATAACTGGGAGTTTTATTTAATGGTACTATTGGTATGGTCACCTGTTTTGTTAAGAAATGAGGATAAGTTTTTAGTCTGCTTGTATAGGCTTCCTTGATAACCTAAAGGCCCCTTGACTGTCCTCATTGTATTGGGTGCGTTATAAAGATTCATTGGTGGTATTGCTTGGTCCATCTAGCTTTTTAAAGTAATGTGAAATGTCGCAAACTGGTACTCGAGAAAAAAGTGACATCATTAATTACTCCTTTATATAGTTTTTATTCAATACTTCAGTCGATCGCAGAGTGCGTCATATCAGCGATAGTCAATACAGCAAATGCATCATGAAAGTTTTAGTGCAAAGACCTTATTGCTGTAGAAAACCCTAAAATCAACCAGTGATTTTCAAAATTTGTTTTTTATAAAAGTCCTTTTAAAAAACTGGGGAATAGCTCCGTAAGTTCCTGAGAAGCAAACATAAAACCAAAATAGGTTTTTTGATTCGATCTTCAATGGTTGACTTTCATTTTCGTTGCAGTGCCAGTGGAGGTGCAAATAAACCAGTGATGGAAAATGGATGCTAATGATTATCCCAGAAATCTGAAATTTCCTAAACATAAGTTCCAAAGGCAGGATAACTATTGGAATTTCGTTGTGGGCGGTGGAAAGCACTGGTGCCATTCCCTTGTATCACTCGATTTTGAAGGTAAGCATTGTTCATCAAAGATAAGGGTCTCTCGTGATTTGAAAACACCATAGACTGGTCTGTTGCTGCGTTAGAGTGTCCTTGAAATGGTTGGTAAGATGGACAGTGAACTGGAAATGATGCGCAGGAATTACAACTACTCCCGTCCCTTCTAAACTTTGCCCTTCTATTCTTGAACCAAATCTGTCAAACGAAACAGAAACAATAAAAAATTTAATGTTACAGTATAGTGTGAAATGTTATTCAAAGCGAGTGTCTCATACTACTGACAAATGAATTGCTATTGCAACTCAAGAAAGAAAAAATTAAATACTTAATGATTATCCTCTACCCTTATGGGGCTTTTCAGGGATAATGAATAAATTATTCATATGAAACATAACAGGGTTAAGAATCCCAACTGGCAGGAGGTGAACCAGTTGGCTATTAACAAGGCAGGGGCACCCAACGTCAATTTTCGGAAAATATCTGTTCGGAAGACGATTTCAGATCTAGAATTTTCGGAACATTTGTTGTAAAATTTCTTGCTTGCCTCATGTCTCCTAGGATTTTCGAACATCTAAAAAATGGTATAATTGCCCATTTTTAACGGATTTTTACCCTAAAAAGGTCACCTAGAATTTTCAGGAGCCTTGTTTCTGACTGATGTTTTCGAAAAGGTCAGTTTTGATACCTATAATGTTCGGATCACTAGACTTTCAGGTAGGAAATCCGAACAGTTGAAAAATTTTTAGGGGATAAAAATATGCCTATATCTACCGTTTAAATACTAAAATACGTTTAAAAATGCTATGTTTAAGTGGTTTTGAGTTATATTCTCGTTGGGTGCCCCTGACAAGGATGGTCGAGGATTTGAACTTGGGCCTACCGAGAACAAATCCAGCCAGCGGTTAGAGCGGGACTTGAACTCGGGGCCTCCAGATTACAAGTCCAGCGCTCTAACCGCTCGGCCACGCTTCCTTCACAAAAGGAAGAGTCGAAATATACCTGTATTCTCGATTCGGGTAGATTTGTTAAGGAAGCAAGCTCTTCTCTCAGAGCCACATCAGGATATGGATTTCTAAGAAAGGTACTTTCCAAGACACGTAACTGACGACGATTGAAGGCAGTGCGCGTGCGCCGACACTGTGGAACAGAAGAGCCATGATGAGCCTCCAGTATGATATCTGAATCAAAGAAATAATGGCTTGATTAGCTTGACAACGTGCAAAGCTGGCAGAACTTGTGAATTTAGGGTTTGGTTTAATCAATTAAGACACTTGTTTGTGCACTTTGTGCTCATTTCGCAATTTGCTTGGGATCAGTAACTTTTAGGTTAAAAACTTTAATCATGAAGAAAACGTGGCGAAGAATAGTTGCATGTTTACAAGTGTTTAAGCATGCCGACTCTGTCTAACATATATAACACGGGTGGATGTTTTGCCCAACTTTCCTCTAATAAGGTGAATCATGTACCTTAAACAAGAAAGATAGATGTTGTTAACTAACTTCTTCAGTATCAAAAACTGTTGCAAGAAAAAAATACAAAAACTGACCGTAAAGCATTGAAACGAGGGTTCTCGCAGAACCCTCTCAAAGTGCATAGAAAATAAACAAAAGTAATTAAGGAAACCTAAGAACATACAAATGGCAACTTATATGATGTACCGTGACCTACCTCAGTCAGCAAATAACTAATACTACGATTTCATTCGTGCCGGCTCTATACAATCGTTGTCTTGATGGAATTTAGGTTATTTTCTTCATCGAGCCATTTAAGCCTTCTTTCATAGGTAAAAAATTAATCTACTGATCAAATTTAACTTTGCTGTGATGTATAAAAACATATTTGGAGATATGAATATACAGAAAAGAGCGGAGAATGATTGAATACTACGATTGTCAGTTGTATTTAAATTCCATCTCATCAATTTTCGAGAAACCATTCTCAATAGTTACACCCCAATTTTGTAATAGACAATGCCATTATTTGCCTTAGCTAGTTTTCCTTGAAAATGCTTACAATATATAGACATGCATGTTTATGGGCATATAAATGTACAGAAAACTATGATAGCGGATTGTGATGTATATTTACAACTATAAATCGAGATGCTTCGATTTATTTTATACCCAGCTACATCTCCGATTTTTAAGTGGATAATCAGTATAACTTTTCTCAGTCCGTTGTCCTTGTAAATGCTTGTACTATGTAAAGAGATACGTTATGTGGATGTCTGAATATACAGAAAAGAGCAGAGAATGCGGCTAAATGCCTTGATTTATAGTTTTGGTAAAATTCCATCTCATAAATTTTCGTGAAGCCATTCCTAATAGCTTCACCCCAATTTTCAAATGGGCAATGCTATTATTTGACTTAGTTTTCGTCAAGAAAATGGCTCTTGTTGTCGTTGAAAAGGATTGCTTCTGCAAAAAACCTTTGATTCAGTCTTTGTGTGTGTCTGTAACTAATGTGACCCGAGACATCCAGCACAGCGACAAGTATCGTTTCTACATGTCTTCTTGGAAAATAGTATCCCTTAAGTCAGTCTGAGTCGAATTTGTCTATAAATTGTGTACTGGATATTCAACTAGAAATATAAAGGTATACATGTACTGTATATCTTTGCTAGACTAAGCTATGTAACCTACATTCATTATTTAAGCACATTTCGAGTTAACCAACTGACCACTTTTATTTATAGCACACATGGCGCCGATTTCAATCCTAAGCTTGTTTTTCAAAATTTCCGTGTCAGCAGAATTGCGATAGCTCAGGGATACGAGAAATTGCTCAAGTTCAAAATTCCCAAATACTGAAGATTTGTTTTGGTTAGAGTTAGCCTGAGGTTGGAGTTGGTTATTTGTACACTTGCTTGACATGGCTTCCATCTGTATTTATTACCTTCGACTAGAAGGCCAATCTTCGCCTGTCTCGTTCTACCGAGTAATTTTCTTTAAAAGAATGAATTTATTCTACTCAGTTTTTATGGTGTGACCGAAACTCCGTTAGTGAGGCTCATTTCTCCTTCACACACGAACAGTTCTTAACTGCACTAAGCAAAGCCGGTAGTCGCTCTTAAGTAGTCAGCCCAGCTCTTTCTATACCTAGACATCCAAACCCTTACATCATGCTTGTACATTGTTTTTGTCTGTTGCCGCATTTATTGGAAAGCCTCAAACGGTTCCGTTTGTCTTGTCAACTGATGGATTAAAACTTCATTTATCTTACTGGGAGGTAGAGACTGGTTTTATTGGCAAAGCAATCCAATGACAGGTGGTTACTCAATCGTAAGACTGAAGAATTGAAATAATTGTTTTGTTTCCTACAAGTAAAACAGTTCTTCCGCGCTAGAACATTAATCCGTGTCATAACAACTAACAGTACCCTTAAAGTTCTACAATAATTATATAAATGAACGTTAAATGGTTTTAAGAATACCCTTGTTAAACCTAAACGAGACTAAAGGAGTGATCATCTTGACTGAGAAACGTAAATACTCGGCGTTGGTTACAGGCGAAGTGTTGGAATTTATCCTGATGCATGTTTGTGGTATTCTAGAATTTTGAGTGTTGAAATGTAGAGGAAAGATTTGGACTTTTGTCCGTTTTAAAATAGCGACAGTAACTTACATGTGTACTGACCTCTGCAGTGGAAAAATTCAATATTGTGACTGAGAGTCATCGATGACAAGAAAAGCTTCAAGTTGATGTTCATTGACCAAATCTTGTAGCGATTTAGCAGTGCCCCATTTGGTTACATCCACCACTCGCGTGGTTATTACGTCTGTATTTTCAGTTACTAGTCTAGACTTTTTAACACAAAAATCTACACAAACGGAGGACACACAATCGGCCTAGTTTAACCAACTTACACCATAGTTTACTAGTAAGGGTTACTATGTTATGAAACATATCAACTGATTAGAGAATCGTGGCTCAAACGTTTTTGGAGATGGTTGGGAAAACAATTTACTAAACTAGTTTGTTAGTTCAATTAGCTAGCATAGAAAGCATCTCCAGGTGGGATAATGTTTAATCCTAACTACAATTACACCATTTTTAAATGTTATACCCAGCACTGAAGTTTCCTTTGCAAGTGAAGGCATAGATTTCACTCAAACAAATTTCGATTGGTAGTTTTACAGAATCAACCCTCTCATAAAAGCTCAACACACACTCGTACTGTTGAAAGCACGGTTGGTGAAAGAGAAAAATGCAAACCTGCAAGATGTGCTGCTACGGAAAGTGCTTTTATCTTGGAAGGTGTTTCCACGGGACATTCTGATCCGCTTCTCTTTTTCTCAGGTTTCAACAAATTTTCTATCGTGAAAGAGGACGACTTTACGTTCGTTCCTCTTTGTGATCCTCCGTTTGGACCTGGAAGCTCTATTTGATTCATTATTTGTTTCTTAAGACTCGTGTTCTGTGCACTAAGTCTTCAACAGACTCAAGTGTCAGTTTGACTTAGGACAGAACTTGCCAAATACGGGCATATAAACATCTGGTAATCTGTATTTACATTAAGTGTATATAACTTGGGTTATGAACACGGAAAATTATTTCTATCCTTCCTATTTCCGTCATCTGTACTCTAACAGAGTACAATAGCTTAGCTTATTTTATTTTATTTCAATTTCGCCATTCACATGCATTGTATGATTAATCAGACACCGTTCTTATCAGATGCAAACTTACCTCACCCAAACTTCTGGAATTTAGAAGCTTTGTTTTCCTTTTGTTCAGAACACTTCACAGTTTGTTTGCGTTTTGTGCAACTTTCGTTTGCAAGCTACAATTCTGACCACATGTTTTCAAGTAAGAGCTTTAAAAAAATAAAATCATCTTTTAAAAACTATATAATTCGATTGCGTGCCTTGCAAAGCGATAACCCTCCCTACCCTGTATTGTTTAATATCCCCTGTCCTTCTAAAGAAAATTTTCTATCACCTGTGAAAGGCTTAAATGCGAAATTGCTGATCAACTTAGTCAACTTAAAATCAATATACAAGCTTGTTGATAGTTTTTAAGAAGCCTAACGTAAATTTTACATTCTATGACCTCTTCAGTTTGTCAAAAATGATAAATTGAATTCAGATTGTGCACGACAACATGGCTTTTACGTGAGCCAGTTTTGTGGGGGATAAAGTGGGGCCAGTTTAATTCTTATGTCGCTGAGGAAACGTAAAATAGATTTCCATATCCGTAAATACAAAACTTGCAGCTTATGGGTCGAGAACCAAGCGATTACTTTAGTATTCAGTGAGTATTCGATGTCTGCTCTCGTCCCCGACTAAATTAGAGGTTCTCTTTGTAAAGATGAATGCCCTTTTTACTGCCGATGACAAGTTGATTTAATTACTGTCACCAAGGCAGATGGTTTTTAATTAAACGACGATGTAAAAATACTGCCGCTAGTTTAAGCAGATAAGCTAAGCCACAATTACTTTGTTTAGAAGCCCATTAGAAATAGTATACCGATCTAAGTGTGTTAGTAAAAGATTAGCTTTACAAAGCCGAAATCAAAACACGCCGGTGATAAAAGTCTCAAACCTAAACTACGACATAAGACTAGCAGGACAGTAAACACTCGCATAATTATAGTGATATGTACATATGTTTCAATCATAACTATGTCTACTATATATATATTCGATTCTTGGGCGCTCTTTGTAATATTTGTACGAAACAGTGCTTTGGGTGTGGCATTTAAAAGCTATCACGACTAAAGGACAGGAAGAGAAGGATTGGATTTATTTTATCACATTGCATATGTTAAAAGCAAATATTATGTTTGTTAAAAAATCCAAATAAGTCTATAATTGTAGCCTTCTTTGAAGCCCCAACTGGATTTATCAACATGCCCGGTCACTCACTCGACGTCCACGGCATCTAATCTTCAACTATTGAGGTCGACCACATCTTGAGCCACTTTATTCTAGTCTTCCGAGCCAGTTTTTTCAATCGGCTCAGAATCGACTATTGGTCACTTTTACTCCTATTAAAAGCAGATACAAAGTGATTAGCCTGCGCTTGGAAGGCGCTTGGAAGTAGTGAGCAAAAAAAAAAAAAAAAACGGGCGCGCACCCCTCGCGTGCGCCCGTTTTCTCTTTCACCCACTACTTCCAAGCGCCTGCTACGCAGGCTACAAAGTGATATGTGTCTTATCCCCAATACTCGCGCTCTTTTATATCAAACTCGACATTTGCTTTTTTGTGTTAAGAAACTTTATTTTAAGGGTAATAAGACTTGTGCTTCCTTTTTCCCTTATGCCGTGGATACTACTCTTTTTTGGGTATCATACTGTGTTTTTCATACGCTTGTTTTATGGTACACCGGCTTCTCCTTGTACAAAAAATTTATGATATTTGGCTATACTGTGGACAAAGAAGGCATTTTTAAGGCCTAAAAAGAGGTTCGCCGATGTAGCTTTTCATCTAAGGCCTAATAGGGGTTTGTAAATAATATTTCGTGACCTATCGATTGTTGTATTTCAAACACATGTTTCTTGTATGCGACTTGTTTACGTTAAAACTCTCAAAGCAGTGGCGACAAGCCCTCGATGAATGTTTTTGGGGTAGCAGACTCTCATGCTGAACAATGAGACCTTTGAGGTCAACTGATTTGAGTTCAACCAATTATTAACATAACATAGTTGATCAGTGTTGAACTTGAATATACTTTTCAATTATGAAAAATCCCGTTTCACTTCTCATTTTTTGTGAAAGCGCGAGTCCTATTAAAGTGACTGATTTACAACAAAACTAAGGTAACAAAGAAGGTTTCGTTTGGTCATCAGCGCTTCAAAAATATTTAAGATTCTTTAGCAAAAGAAAATATTATTCATCCACTCAACATGTGGATTTTGATGGATGGTTTTTTAATTTTCGGTGGCAAGCAATTATATTAAACGCCAGATGATGTTGTCGGGGAGCATCGTGTGAGGAAATAACATGCTTTCGTCAAAAACATTTATTCCATTATCCGGTTCCAAAAATAGCGGTTTGCTGTAAGGTACTGTCGCGTTGAAGGACCCTACAACTAGTTTCCTGTATACTAAATCCATACATCTTTCATTGTTGGGTCGTCCCTAGTTATTTCAGTACAGGTTTTCTTGACAGTTACACGGTTTTCCCGTCATGTGATTATCAGTAGGTTGTTGATCTGAACAAGGGCCCGGTCTTCAAAACCTGTACCGAAGTTTAAACCCCGGGTTAAGCCGAATATTAATGAAAGGTTTCTCGTCTAGGAACATGTAACTGGAGCTGATAAAATATTCTCGACCCTTTCTTGGAGACCTAGTCACAAAAACATATGATTCTCTTCCCTGAAATATCTATACTAGGGACCTGGTTAAATGCAATGTGAATTAAAATTGTTCACCAGGACTAGCGCTATTCGCCTTTTCAGAAATTGGGCCGGGTCTTACAACGACAACGCCCACTCCATGTGTTTTTGTAATCCCCTTTTTGACTTCTATTTTTATAGAAACGGATATTACTATTGTAGGGGCTTAAACCTACTCAGTTATACACGCCTCAGAACTGATTATAAATTCAGTCGTGTAGTGATGTACTAACACGCAATTTTAAAAAGGGTAAATTATAGTAAATGTATGATGGAAATCAAGGAGAAAGTGATTTTGGTTCGAGTAAGCGGGAGGTTCGAGTTATCGGGAGTCAACTGTATCGCCACAACCACTCAGTGCTGTTGTTGCTGTTGGTGCAAAGACAAGTCGGCGGGCGGAAACCATATGCATGACATGGAAGGTGGAGATCCAGACCGTTTACCATCGTATTACATTGCACGTAATGGTTAAATTTTAGGCATTAAGATACTTTCGGGCTTACAATTTACAAACTTCCGGAGTGGTCCCATGGTTTGGTCCTTGGAACCTCCCAGAAGCTAACGGCACGTACCAAATGATTCTCTTTTTTCTGCTACTGCTACTGCTACTGCTACTGCGACTACTCCTTTCCGGCTTTAAGAAATGAAGAAGGGGTCTGGTTTACCTGCCTAAGATAAAACGTTCACACACAACTGCCTTTTAGTCATATTGGATGCTGTTAATTAAGACTGCCAGTTTTCCTTTTCAAATTAAGTATCGCCAATATTTAGAGGACTCGTTCTTCTGAATTCCTTTGATATTATGGATCTATTAAACACGTTTCAGCAACCAGTTTGCTGTATATTTATTTCCAACCTCTTTGGGACAATTTTTCCACAGATCATTTAAAACTGAAATTATCATGGCACTGATTATGGTCATAAAGCATAAGGAATGTATTTAGACCAAGATACGACAAATAGTTCTCCCAGCCCTCTAATATCTGCGATCTCTGGGTCAGTTCCAGTGCTGGTTTACATATTTTCCCAC
>OZ037999.1:7393021-7478021 GCA_964035705.1 Porites rus
CACCCGAAGTGGGACTCCTCCAACATCAACAATTGATTTATGAAGCATAAATTAACTTTATTAACTCAGTTACATGAGTGTACACAGAGGAGAAGTTTAAGGGGCCTCCGACTCCCCGCCTTGTCTCTTTGTATAAAGAAGAATATACACATCGATGCTGTCGTTGACAAGCACTTGTGCTTGTTGTTTGTTAACGCATTACCGTTGCCAGACTGAGAATTAATGAAAATCATAGGAAAAACACTAAGAAATTGTTGTTAGTGACATGCGTACGCCTTCAAATTACTGTATAATTTAACTTTCATGAGTTACTAATATCGGTTAAGTTGGAAACTCAGGCCTCTAAAAAAATTCAAATTTTGAAGTTTCATTTCCCAACCGAAGCAACACCACCGTTGCGTTTGAAACTTTGAAAACTGTTTTTTTTTTATTTCCTTTTAGTTCACTCTCTTTCCCCTTTCGGCAACTGGTAAATCATTCATCTCTTCTACGTCATCTTTATTTCAATGTTTTACTCCCGTCTTCACTTTACTTCTGTCGCCTTCATTCACTTCCTCCTTCAGTCTCTTGCCTTCCTGCTTCTGTCTATTTAATTTTTTTTCTCGAAGCGGAACTTCTCTTATCGCACTTCTTCACCCCACTTCTCTTTATTTCAGTCTTTATTGCAGTCTTTCTTTAACATTCTTTTCCTTTTTTCATCACTCCCATTCCTTTAATCTCTTTTTATCGCTTTTACCCACTATTCTTCGATCAGTGCCTTTTAAATCTTAACTTTCGATCTCCTTTCTTTATTTTTTTTTACTTTTACATCTTCAATCTTTATGGCTATATCCTTTTCTCCTTTTCTTTACTCTCTCTTCTTCATCGCAACTTATTTAATTTCTCTGTTTCATAGCTGGCTTTATTGTTTGGCTTTATCTATTTGCCTCTCTATTCTCTAAGAGAGTCTCCCCCACCCCGACGGGAAGTTTCTGTTTTAAGCAAGGGTAATCAAGAAAGAAGAAAGGCAAAGGTCGGTGTGTGATACTTTTGACTTAAGTGAAATTTTAATTCTACTATAAATTAAAACTTTTATATTACTAAAAAGTGATTTTTTAATATTTTCTACATCACGTCCTACTTGTAATTCACATACTAACAAGACAGTCAACACTGAGTAAAAAGTTCTTTTTATTCATGTACGATAATGTGCTATATACGGGGAGTTTTGTGACACAATCTTCTCCCAAACCGATCTTTAGGACTCCTCCGTCGTAATTAATTTATGATAATATCATAGTGAATGCATTCAAATTTTAATCCATGTACCAACATTAAGGACTCAGTTATGCTATCAATCGTAGTTAGAAAGATGACAAGTTGGGTGTGATGACTTTGTCATTCGTAGGTTCGGTATCCAGCTTTTTGTGTCTCAATGTGCCCGCGATTCTCTCATCAAGACACCCCGGCTGGAGATCGACCTAGCCTTTGTTGTTAACTGAATTGGTGAACATCGTTGTTGTTCTGCGAAGATGTTATTACTGCCTCTGATGATAAATTTTTCGTTGTTCGTGTTGTGCGAGACATTTCTCCATTTTTGTTAGATTAAGTGATATTTCTCTTATTTCAGTTCAGCTTTGTGTACCCGCACCATGTTAGCTATTATGACCAGATTTCACTCTAGCTTTTAATTTTATCTTGAATCTCTAGAAATACTTTGAGCACTATATTGTGTGCGGATTTGATAAATTGTCTAGCTCTCAGGGAATTCTTATCTTAATCCGAAACCAGATTGCTGCCCTTAATCCAAAAACTAGACATTCAAGATGAAATTTTAAAAACGTCGGAGGATTTAGCGTTTCCTAAACGTCGTTAGCACACTCTTAGGTAACTATTTGGTTGAATTGTGAAATAATCTACCTAAACCACAAGACTACAACACACAATTTATCTCACTTGAGAAGTGCACAAATTTTACCATCCTGGAGGGTCACATCGGCGACCGATTGAGTTTATTAACTTATTAGTTCTCAGTTGCCAAATATTTACAAACAATGAGGTGTGTTTATTTTGGCTTTTAAGATATTTTACATCTTCAATATTGATTATAACAATCCCCTATCCATTTTCACTAAGTTGTTGCTCAATACGATTTTATAACTCAGCTTTTCTTTGGTGAAAGTTTTTTAAATGCCAAACTTACAATGTAAGTTAGTTTTTCCTTTTTCAAATAACTACTGTGAAAAAGGTTAACTGGAATTTAGTGTCGGTGGGTGTGTAACATCTATATACACAAAATACACAGCATTTTTTACTCAAGTTAACCAAATCCCGACCGCCCATACACCAACTGTTAAAGAGATAAAGCCACTGGCAGTCAATTTAAATGCTTTTTAGTGTCCGTATTTTCATAACACGCCGTGCATGCGGACCAAGCCCTTTTTGTACTTTCAGAGTATGAAGGTATACACGCGCAAGGACTTGAGGTATACAACGGCACAGATGACCAGGAGTATTGTCCGAAATTGCTTGGAGCTGAAACAGCACTCCCTGGTCCAAATGGCAAGCTACCGGCTGCATAAAAATGTTGTGGGCTCCAAGGCGGAGTATCTTGACTGTTATAGTGACGTTCCATCGCTTTGTTTTCCATCTCGGCTGTATTTAATTCCTCGCCGTCTTTCATTTGCTTCCTGTATTTAGCTCTTCGGTTTTTAAACCACACCTGAAATTTAATAATGGAGTATTAATCACTAATCGCTCTTACAACACCGACCCTGTCAGAAACCCTTTTTTCGCTTGCTCGATTTTGGCGAGAATGGCTCTACGTGATATCTTTGTTGGGCATGCGCTGCATGCTGCTGGGATACAGTTTCGAACCCAGTCCTAAAAGCCGTGCGCTTGGTACAGCAGGCTCATTTATGACCATCGGTTTATCAATAATGACTCACACTAGAAAAACCGGTTTGACGCGCCCAGACGTTTTGGCTTTAACGCGATTCAGGCAAAGCCTCATTTTCTCTTCCTCGATCAAGAAGACGGAGGAGGCTCTACAAATAACAGAATCATCTTTATGCGCCTTTAGTTTCATGGCATGGCACTGTGTAAATCGGTTTATTCGGCACTAACATTTTTTATTATTATTATTTACGCCAGCTCGTTAGCTGTTTTACTCGTCTTGGAAAAGAGACATAACATTAACGCTTTGTTTTATGTGGATTTCTACTTCTTTTGGACTGCGTGTTGACTTATAAGCATACTCGTGAAGATGCTCCAGTTTTCCCAAATGCTATTTCAAGTCCCTTAAGGATTAATATTTTCTTATCTAAGGGTGAAGGCGATCATTGCTTTGGTCAACGAATTTAAATGTTATCCTCTTTTAGCTAGTCTGTCGCACATAAGCAGATAGACATATCTTTTGCATTGACTCTACCCAAATTTGAAATTATTCAGGTTGTAATAACTAAGCACTTTTTGCTAATACAGTTACTTCCATTTACCTGAATTCTTGATTCTGGAATGTTAATATAGGCAGCCAATTGCTCTCTCATTACTACATCCGGGTAATGTGTCTTGGAGAAAGTGTTTTCCAGTATTTGAAGCTGTTGATGAGTAAACGCGGTGCGCGTGCGTCGGTGTTTTCCTCTTGATGATCCATAATGCACTTCAAGTATGATATCTAGAAAAAAAATCAGACACATTCTATTCATCTGATAAAGTTAGAAAACTTCCAGTCCACCTGAAAATTGTGTAATGCTTTTAACGCAAACGCTCTTAGGGTTTTGTCGCGCGTTAACGCGTCGAAAGTGCCAGTCAGGATTCTAAACTAATTCGCAGACACTGCTCGGGCGCTCTTAACCCACTGAACTACGTTGGCACTCGTGAATTAACAGAGCTTAAAACCTCACCATCTTTTCTCCTTTTCAATTGTCTAAGTTGAATTTCGAGGTTCGTAATTCATAGTGTGTAAATTAAGGCAAAGGTGAGCAAGGTAGCAAAGGAAGGTACATGGGTTGGTCAAGGACAAACTCATCCTGTTATTAAAGTAGGGAGCAAACAAATTTTTTATTATTATTTTTCAGTTTTACCTCCTTAAATTTCATTTGGACTAAGGCTTTTATCCTATCCTTAGCAAGCCAGAACATTTTCCTGAGCAGCTGTGTCCGTCTATTTCACGCTCTCTTTTTTTAAGTTATAAACGGAAGCTGGGCTCGGCTCGGTCTAGGGTGGTAGCTTGAACGCATGTACACATAGTCGAGCCCTGCTCTCACTTTGAGAATAGTTTATTTTGTTTGGAAAATGCCTTGTCTCTTGATATATTTTGTCTGTTTTGACCAAAGGGTAATAAACATAAACAGAAGCAACTCTTATGTTTCAAGTGGTGGTTACCAGGAGTTGAAATAGCGTAGAAAAAAGTATTTTGCTTTTCAATGAAGTAAAATCACTGCTTTATTTTCTTTCAGTTACGAGAGCTTATTCTACAGAGGTCCCTATCATGCGTTGAAGTAACAACGAATCTATCGTTTCTAGGTAGATACAGAGTGTTTTAGCATGCTACACAAGTTTTCAGACAAATCTTTTTTTGAAAGTTAAGCGAACTCCAGCCTGAGCGCCAAATAATTACGACACTGTAAATTCAAAAATCGAAAACGCAAACCAAAACAACAACAAACGAACAATCTTGAGCAGAAAATGTCTTGATCGTGTGTTACAGTAAGTCCATTGTAAAAAGATGCTCTACTAAGGCAAATTTCGAGCAAGACTGACAAGCACGGGTGGTTCTGTTGACTAGATCAATGAACGATTTTTTTAAGCATAAGTAAGTATAGATGACCTTTGGGTTTGACATTGCTAATGTTTTTAAAGGCAAAGAAAGTTCTGGCTTGCACTTTAATATACAGTGTGTATTCTGTTATACTTATATCACATGTTACATACCAGCTAATCGCTCAGCCAGTGTTAACGCCCGATCCGCTGAGCGAGGCTCCTCTGTTGAGTCGCATTTATCAGGTTTAAGGATGTTATCTATAGAAAATGACGAAGAGCTCAAATCTGATTCCATCTTGCACGCTATTGTCTGTATTTGCGGACGTCTTTGATATGCTTGTTATCAGTTGTCTAACCCGCCTCAATCTTTAAGTGGAGAACCTGTGTTTATTCCCTCCTCTTAAAATCCTCTTGTTTTCTGTTCAATATTCTACGAAAAATATAACAGTACATTAATTTCAATTATTTATCGCTCACTTTTCTAGGCGATCAGCCCACCAAAAAGTTGAAAATATCGTATAGTCTACTATTCTGTGTTCTATGCACAACGTGTTGTCGTTTTTTGGCCTTATGAGAAACCACTGCGAACTGATACAATTTTAGTGAGACTTAAATCAGTCGCGGTAGACAACTACAGCTATAAACAATATATTCCTAGGTTCTACAGCTATATAAATTACTCTACACCCTTAAGAATATTTAGTTCTTATGCATACGTATTTTTTGTATCTCGAATTGAAAAACATGGAAGCTTGGGTCACCACACCTTCTCTGTACCAAAAAGGGTTGCGACGGATTGAATAGAATTAATTGAAAAGATTGTAAGTAGATTTGCTTCGCCCTTTACTTTCGTTTTTCAGCTAAAGTGATCAATCGTCAATATGGCCAGAATAGTGAATCCTATAATGAGCTCATAAGCAAGCAGACTGAGAAAGAGAAGAAGGTACATTGAAAGTCTAATTTATGTTGCCTCCAGGTTCTTTTCACTAACCGATGCCCTTTTAATTACCTTTGTGTTCCAGTTGCAAAACCTTTGCATTTTGATGTGAAACCACCTAAATTTCATTCAGAAGCTTAAATGTTTGTCTCCATTGTCACATCCATAATTCTGTTTCGACTTGATAAAGGGCACAGAAGGATATTAACACGTAATCCATATGAGCTTCGTAATAAAGCGCAAGGATGCCGAGAAGGATTTTTTTCAATTTGCTCTCTTGAAGCTGCTCATTTCCGAATAGAAAAGCCAGCCATGGGGTTAAACAAATCGCGCTTTAGAAAGCCAGCCTCTGTACTATGTACCCTAAACCAGGTTTATCATAAAGTACACACCTTTATCTATGTGTAATGCCGATAGTTTACTCAAGATATTCGCCGAAGACACTGATTGATGTTGACCTAATTGCAGCCAAGCAGACCTCCTAGGAAGGGGCTTTTGTAATGCGTACAACCGGGAAAAGAGTAATTAATTTAATAAGAAACTGTGATCATCCGAGATCATATGCATAGTGTGTTTTCAAAACCATTTTTACATAAATGTTACTTGACAAACTGCATGAAACTTAACCAGCTGGACAAGAGACAAAATATTTAATTCATTTTCTGACCAACACGTTAATGTAACTGAAAATAAGCGCTAGATTTTTAAGATCATCATCTTGTAAAATAAGAAACTAGCCAGGAAAATAGAGAATGCGGTTCTGCTGTAAATCGTTAAGTAAGGAAATATACAACTTCCGTCTACTTTAGTTTTGCAACCGGGCTCCGTAAGTCAGTGACATGATTAGACTTTGATTTTGATGTAATAAGGAAAAATATTGTCTTGATCGGAAACTAGGTGCATGGCTGTAGACAATCATCTTTTCCGAATTTCCTTTCAGTTGGTTTTGTTATTCACTTTCGGTTTTACGACGTCCTTTTAGTTGTAAACACTCATGCAAGAAGCCCTTATAAAATCAGCTAAAACCTACAAATGCTCGACAACAATTTACATCTTTTTTTCAAAGAAATAGTTCAATCTTTAAATCGTGATTGTGAGGACATGTATGATTCCAAAAACCGGCATTAAGCAAAGTACATGTTTTCCACGACAATATTCCCGTCCTGGGCGTTATTTAGGCTAAGAGTTTTGAGAATTGTCTTTTTTTTTCCATCTTTACACTATTCCAGTCACCGGCTTTCTTGATTTGGTTTCCCGTAACTGAAAAAGTTTTGTACTGTAAGTTGCGTTTGTGTTCAACTTTGAAAACCCGAATACTGGTCCGAAATCTATTCTGCTTGGTAAAATAAGCAATCACTGCGCATATCTTCCAACAATCAGTCTTATACCTTAACACTACTTTCAATCTGGACGTTTAAAAGTTTGAATTCTAGAATTCTAGTCCGAAAGTAATTTGAATTTATTGTTAGAGGCCACAACTATTACCGAAGCTTTTAACAGTGGTGGAAAAGGTAAAAAGATCAGATCCAGCTAAAAAAAATACAGTCCACACTCTCTTAACGGACACCTCTTATAAGACGGACACCTAGAGTTGGTCCCTGCCCTTCTTTACCCCCTTTATTTGACTCTCTATAGGAGGACATTTCTCTCAGAAGGACACCTAGTGCTGGTCCTCAAGGTGTCCACCTTAGAGAGTGTTACTGTAAACATTTTTGCAGTGAATTCTTATCGGAAATGGATGGTACCCGGAAAACAATGCTCAGGCAAAGGTTGCAGCTTCACTAACCTAATGTCGCGATTCATGCATGTATACCGGATTCACTCCTTCATGGTATAAGTCATGTTGGTGAATAATCTCTCTAGTACGCCAAATATGAAAGCTGACTTCGTCATTTACCACAATACAAAGCTTTTTCCGTTCCCAGCCAACAACAACACACTTGATCCTTCTTAGGCTTCCTTGTGTTTAACTAAATCGCTTTACAGTATTTTTGGACCTGTATTTCTTGGTAATCCTATATTTTTGTCACGCTATGTTTGTGCTAGTACGTTGTGTCGAACAAAATTAGCTTTTTTGTTGGATTGTTTTTAAGGCCCATCAGTAAACTTTACTAATTGTCTTTATTCTTGAGAGTGAAGTTTATCGTGTTTTACGTAATAGTAACATTGGAGCTTCGGACAAAGTCCGACACGGATTTTTTCGCAAATTCTAGCTAAAACGCCTTTTTATATCATTTGTTCGTTTTTCAAGATGAAAGCTTTTTTCTTAAGAACGGTTTGATCGACGAAAGGAAAATCTTTAAATAATCAAACGTCCACAAAGTTACCTTTTTTAATAAGGTTGATATCGTCTTTGATTTTTTGGTCTTGTAGACTTCCGCGTTATAGGATATTATCATTATCAGTTCACTGGCTGAACAAACGGAGATTTCGGTCATTATAAATAACGGGAAATGACGGGCAAATTCGTTCCGTTGTGGTGCAAATAACTGGGTTAGTAACATTTTGGTTGTTTTAAGTATATTATTAACTTCGTAGTTCCGATTTTTAACATAGTCTTCTTAGAAGCCTCTTTCAGAGTTATAATCTATTGATGAGGTAGTTCCCATCAAATCTGAAGAAATTGACAGCGCTTGTTAAATCAGCAGCGAAGTTTTTTTTTCTCTTAAACAGGACTAAACTTTATTTAAAGCTGGCTGATTGTTTTTTTCCTCAAAAATTAAATAAACTTTAGAAGAGCGGTTGCTGGAGAAAGACCAATGCGACCACTGCGGGTTTTTTATCTTTGCAAACTATAGCGGATATCTCAAGCCTTATCCCAGTAATGTTTAAAGTGAACGTACTACATGAATATACGGTTGATAACATTTAATCAGGCAGTTATTATAGTTTACTTCCAGAAGAAATCAATATATGGGATATTTCCTTGAGTCAAAATTTGTAATCAATTTAGATTACTGCATCAGTGATGTTTGTTATTATTATTATTGTTATCTTCCATTGATAATAAATTGAAATTGTTTTTGAAAAGTTAAAGTTATTTTGGAAAAGTAATATTAAAAAATGGTGAAAAAGTTAGAAGTAGTCGAGGAAGAGTGCGGAAGTGTGGTAATGAAAAAGTGCAAAAATCATTAAAAGTTTGTACCTGTTCCTGTTGAGAAATTAAGAGCGCTTTCTACCTTTCCCTGACTTCTGGCTTATCTTGACTGTCTCCTGTTAGACTTGGCAGTGAATTAAGTCATTCGCCTTCCCGTAGTATAATATATGCGTGATGGCTTGTTTGTTTAGTATTGTACGAGTAACTAGCGTGTTGAGCTCATTCCTAAAGCCTAAATCTGTCACTCTTTACGGAACTCGCTAATCCTGTCTAGTCATGCGTTATTCTTTGATGCTGACATTTCTTTTCTATCGTCTTAATAAACTTCCAGTCTCTCAGAGCATCATCAAAATCCACTCGGTGGCGTTAATTTTTCAATGAAATCCTTAAAACACAGACTGTAAATTTGTGTGTTAACGTGAATATGTTTTCATAAGGCCAGCGATTTAACGGAGAGGAGCGTGTTTTTGAAGGGATAATACTTATAGCGTATTAGCATTAGTGTTATATATTTATACGGACTGTCGGATGAAAATGACTTAAAGCGATTTTTCTTTAGCGGACTATGACTAGAGATTGACAAGGGTAGTCAAACATGCGATGGTTTGTTTCTTACATAAAGCTTGTAACTCGCACAAAAAGAGGTAAAAGCTGCAAGTTAGTAAAAACTGTTAGTTCAAACAAAGAGACAATCATTTTTGCAGTTGATGTGCTGAGTGTTTTAGCGTTAAACAAATAATGGTGTAATAGGTACTTAGTCTGTAGATTAAATTTTAATAAAAAGATTAAGGTATTGCATTTTGGAGGATAATGTCAAGATAACAGAGATGACATGTACATGTCCGTGCGTTGCTTCCAGACTTCCCTCTTCTCCCAGCCTGTGACTCTAAACTCGATTTGAAAGCCCTTTCCTGAAAACTGTACCCAGAAATTCGTGTTCAAGAAATGCTTACCTCTCTTTTGGCATCGCAACAGCATTACCTAATAGTAGTTTACACAAGGATTTAAAAAGATTATTTACTAATGAGCCTTCTTAACCGTTTGATTATTACGGGCTGGTCATCGAACGAGGAGAGCTTACGACGGGCTACTAAACACGCGATGAAGGCCTGTTGCGTGCTACGTCCACATAGCCAAGCTTTGTCAAATCCACCTCGAGTAATCGTATATGAATTAAGTACTACGCCTAGTAGAGCACGACATAGAGGATACTTTGTTTTGCACAAAGAAAGTAAATTCAAACAAGCACGGAGGTCTACTTTCACATAATATGTTAAATGAAACCTACTTTTGAGCGTGGGCGACAATAACAAGAAAGTCACTTTATCGTGACCTGACAAATCAGAATAATAAGATCAACATATATATGCGGTGTGCTGAATGCGAAGTGATGCCTGCCCACACACGACCTTGTTATGCACTTTAATTCGAGACTTGGCTTGCCTTATTACGTGATAAAATTTTAAGCTGAAGGCATTTAACAAATGTTTAGTATCTGAAGAATCATATTCGCCGGAAAGTCTTGCTATATGCTGGTAAAATTCCAAGAAGGTTAAAAAGTTGTTCTCTGCTGTAAAAAACTTTCTAAGAGGCTCGTCTTTTGGTAGAATTTTCATGTTTCTTTCTCTTTTACTTTTATCGGCTTTTCCTGATTTGCCTAAGCCTTTGGAGTTTATTTCTTATTAAAAGGTCAAAGTGTTTCTCTGAGTTAAACTTTTACTGTGTGCTTTATCCCTTCTTCCTTCTTCTTTGTCTCGATTCTCAGGAAGGTTTCTAAAGACAACTCAAACAAAACCATAAAACAAAAGATACAAAAAGCATGTTGCAGAATGTACGATTTTTCATTCGTAAATAACAATAATGATAATTAATATTATTATTATTTTGTTAGCATTAATATTTTTCCGTTTACCTTTAGGGATAAATACATGTTTTTCTTTCCTGATCATACCTTTGTCTAGTTTTACTTCGTTTTGAGAATAATTTAACCAGATTTTATTGGAAAAACTACAATTGGCCAATTAAGCTGATTACTAAAACAATCATTCAGTCACGGCATCACGCTTACCTAGCAAACCACACAATAACCACTTGGTGAGCATTTGATTCTTATTCATAGTTATTTCACATCAATGCAGCTAGTCCCTTTGGGTATCCTTTTGTGCGAGGCTTTCGTATATGACGGAGTGATCTTTATCTCGCCTTCGATGCAACTTATAGACAAGTTTGTTTAACGAATTACAAGAAGTGTTTGTAGAGTGCAACACTTTAATACCAAATTATGACACTTTATGAAGTTAAAGTCACAAGGGTTAATTCTTAGAACGTTACATCATTAGCCCTCGAAGTGGCAAGAGTGAGCAACATCAAGTTTCTTTTAGCAATTGCAAGAGATAATCAACAGAAAAGATTGTGAGAATTAAGAAAGTTATCCTCAAAGGAAAATTCTTTGATCTCAGTTTTGTCAAATTCTTCAATGAGATTCTTTAAGAGAATGTATGGAGCTCAGCCTGGAGAATTTGTATGTGGATATTGGGGCTAAAACGCCTTATTACGGCAGGGGCCTCTCATGCAAAACAAATTACCATCCAAAGTGGGTAAACATCCCATTGTTGGATTAGAGTTTCGCATTGTTCTTTGCTTGTTATTGAAAGCGGAGAGTGGCGTTGTGTTTAACTGAATGTAAAAACGGCAAAATGGTATTTTTAAAATACATGATACCCATAGATGCAGAAATTTAACGTAAAGATGTAAAATTTATAACCACGAAAACGGTTTGGGGAAAGACAGAAGGCGTTTCAAAACCTTAGGAAGGTAAGGAAAACCTTACCGCTCAATCTTTTTATCTTGGTGTTTAAGCGATCTGATTGGTTCGCTGTCTCGGACTATGGCGTTGTATTCACCGCAGTAATAAACTTCTAAATTTTGAACAATCGAATGTTCCTTTAAAGAAGTCTTTCTGCTCTTTACTAAGAAAGAGAGTGAGTTACTTTCTGTTATTCATATTTTTAATGAGTAGCCCGTTAAGCTTCGCGGCTGGTAGCAATAGAGGTATTGGGAAATAAACAAACGTGCAATTTGAAAAGTAAGCCAAAGAAGAAATGATAGAGCCTGGATAAGCATATACAAGATTGAGACAAATGAATTACCAATGTAAAACAAGGATCAAATTGTGTCAAGACAAAGAAACATATTGGACGCTACATCAAGTAACCGGTGGAACTTTTTGAGGACATCTGCTCGGTAGTTAGAATGAAATGTTCAAACTTTGTACTAACACCTTTCCGGGAAATTACTATCATTCAAGTGACCTGGTCACTGAGCTCTAACCTTGAAAGAAGCCTAAGTTATTATTTTGATAAAATAGACAAATATATGTTATATCTGGCACTTAGTTTTTAGTAACTCTAAACTATGATCCGATCCGACTTATTTTCAAGAATCGGCTCTTCGGTTGGAAAAACAAAGCAAAGTAGTTGAGTTGTACAATAGCTATTGCCATGGCCCATTAATACTGTTTAATTGTGTTCCAAAAAATGAAGGTGCATAGAAGAAAGGCCATACTAGTCTTACGAGTCAAGAAATAAAAACGAATTCATTGACATGACTTTCATTTGCAAACCGAACTGACAATAAAGATAATTTGGCTTACCGAGTCTTATTGTATTAGGTCAAGGAATAAACACGAGCCATCACGAAACACAAGCAGAAGCTGTACGAGAGAAATTTTTCTCACAGCTTAGACAGAGCTTGAATATTTTCATAGATGGCCCCTGATTATTAATGTTCATTATTTTTGCTATGTGTAAGGATGTTCTCACTTTGTATGAAAGTTGTTTGGGCGTCCTCCTTCCTTGCGGAAGATAGAGCTGATCGCCGGTGAAATAGTTACGTTATTGGGGAGACTTAGCTCGCGCACAAATCCGATTGCAATGATCTAACGAGTGGATTGTACACTCTATACAATTCCGACAGTTTGTGAGGAACCTTACAAGATGTACACGTACCTCAAATGGGTCTGAACAAAATTAAAAAACGAAGACAAAATTAAAAACATCGAAAAGTTTCCATTGTGGAAGCAATTCTACTGTATGATGTAGGTTTTATACTTAGAGATGAACAGTATTGTCCAAATCAGCTTAATTTTTCCTCTTTTTGTATTCCGCTAGAAAAATCATTCACACTAAAAAACGCTACAAGCAGAGGATACAACTTCATTGTAACAATTTAGTGTCAATAGAATGGTAGAAACTTCAAGATTCATGTTCATGTGTCTGCGGCGCTATCAAAATATTAACGGACAATTACAGAACACGACTATCGAATTGCATCCTCAAACCTGCTAATCAAGGGCGTTAATCGCTCCCAAAGGCCTAGCGCCTACACGTCATGTGGTCAAATTGTTATCAAATATCAGAAAGGAAAATATATTTAACCCTATATAGATTAGAAATAACAAAAAAAAATCCCTGAGACTAATGACTTTAGCGCCTTTTGCTTTAAAGATCATTAACGCCTAGTTTTCCCCGAAAACATAAAGTTGATAAATTACAAATTAATCATGAAGATTATAATAAGGGACCAGACTGACATCAGATTCTGTGAGCCACACAAGTGTAGGGATCTATTTTTAATCTCCCAACTTGTATGCCCTCGAATAGAGTAGGCTTAGGCTTATAGTACATTGGGGCAGTTAAATACGGAAAATATGCACCCGCGAACACAGCGGAATGCATTGGCACACTTAGAGGATCTTTTTGGGAACATCAGTGAAGCCGTTGGATTGATGGCGAAAAGTATAAGAATGCGGTTACAGTAACATGAAAGTTGTCCATGTCTGTGCCTGTATGGCCTGGTGATAAACTTCTACGCATGCGTTAAGAGCAGACCATATCACGATCACGGAAGGTGTAACCATTGTTCCCTCACAGTGTATTTTAATTGTCTTGAGAGCCTATTAAAGATACAGTTTCTAGTTTTGGAGAGCGTCTTAATTACCTCTTTTTTAACAAAGAAATTATGTTAAGATGAAGTACGAGTTACATTTAGTCATAAGGTCAAAATGCGCCAAAATTCCCGATAGAAACTTCCTATTTTAGGCTGGGCGTTTGTTTGAATCTGCAATTTGTCGGGCTCGCTATTCTCAAAAAAGAGTTCTCAGTCCTTTTTCCTTAACAGCCGTGTATCTTTCTCTTAATCTTGAACCTTTACCTTATCAAAATTCAAATATTAGCAGCTGTCACAGAATAGACTGAAACCCATAAAAATATAGGTAGTACTTTGTTCAAATGAAAGGTGTACTTTTGACTTAGATAATTTGACTCGCTTATTGGACACCCTGTTAAGTGCTTTGGTCAATTAGTGGAGTTAGCGCTATATAAATTATGTTATTATTATTATTACCTTCTGTAGCCCCCTTAGTGTCGGTAATAACGGGGTTTGACTGTACAAAAGAAGGCACGGGTGGAAAAAAGTTGAAGGAGATTAAAACGATTACAATTGTGGATTTTAAAAACTTGTAGTCTAACAGTTTTCAATACTTCCGTGTTACTTAACGTTTGATATAACACTTAGAAGGCATATTTGTTGGAGAAGAAGCTGTAATTTTGTCATTTACAAGTAATTTTTCTTGCTAGCATTAAGTTCCATAGTGATCAGGACAGGTGAACTACTAGGCATCCTTGACACAGTCGCTTCAAGTGTATTATACCACAAATAAATGACTGAAGTCTCTTATTTACAACTTCCTTTTTTTTTCCACCTGGTGTTAATCAAGGAAATAAGGTCATACAACAAGGACCTCCAATTTGCAATTTTATATTAAGAATATATTATTATAGGCGTAAACGCGGGAAAGCTCATTCCAGAAGCATCTGACACAAGAGACAATATGCACTTGAATTTAAAAGGGGCGATTTCGCCCAAAAAAAACACTAAATGATATCCTTTATTTGTCGCTCCATTACGAGATATAGGAAAGAGTTAATTTCTATAAATCAGCTCAAGGGTGGTGGTCTACTTTAGTTGTAGATCTTGTCCCTTTTGGGTGGTGGGGTGGTCTACTTTAGCTGTAGATCTTGTCCCCTTGGGTGGGTGGTGGGGTGGTCTACTTTGGTTGTAGATCTTGTCCCCTTGGGTGGGTGGTGGGGTGGTCTACTTTGGTTGTAGATCTTGTCCCCTTGGGTGGGTGGTGGGGTGGTCTACTTTAGCTGTAGATCTTGTCCCCTTGGGTGGGTGGTGGGGTGGTCTACTTTGGTTGTAGATCTTGTCCCCTTAAATCCTTTGGTTGTTAGCTGATACTTATGCTTTACCCAGAAATCTTTGCCATCTGAGCGATTGATTGACCCGTTTCGCACATTTTGTTTAACTGTTGTTTAATGTTATTTAATTTCAACACATGGTCTCGTGTGTACTGTCTTGGTCATTTTGCTGCTTTAGTCCTCAGAGACATAAGAAGAAAACTTCTTTCCGGGTTTTAAGACAAAATTAGATTGTAAGCGCCGAAAGGGTTACCACCCAAAAATGTTTGACATTCTGGACGGGCTTAAAATAATTGCATTGAAAGGATATATCAAGGATTGTTAACGAAAAGCGTAAAAAACTATAAACTTTGCGAAATATAAATGAAAGGGTGAAAACTTTGTTATGATCAGTTGGACAGCACTGAAGTAAGAGTGGCCGGGTTGTTCAATTTGTTGTTTAATTAGTGAGAAAACTCGAGCATACTGAATTTAGGCAGTGAACTTCTGCGTGCAAGAAAGGGCGTTTTAGAACTCTAATCCATTAAACAATGTTAATGTTTACTTATATAACCACTAGTTGTTTTTAAGACCAATACAGAGTTTGAAACCCTAAAGATTATAGAAGATTTGTGAGGATTTAAGTGTGGAAAAGGAAAGCAAACCAGACAGTTAGAAGATAAATGAAGAATATTAGAGCGGTTATTTTAGTCTCTAGAGTTGGTTTGAGCACGCTGTGAAATATTTTTAGTGTCGTTATCGATTTTCCACATTGCGTTCAAAGTATTTTTTTTTTTCTACTAACGTATCTTAACTTCGAAGAATAGTGACGACAATGACGTGAACAGATGGCTGACATTAGACGGTAATTTAATAATACTCTTTTGTAAACATGACGTCCCCAATACAACTTTTTGTTATAACGGCTTGGAGATATTTTCCGTTTATATCCTTAAAGAGCTTTACTGCCTTGTAACCTACAATTCACCATTTTAATCTACTCAGTCACAAATACCATATCGACGACTTACATCACGCAACCAAAAAGGAGCACGTACGATATGGCTCAGTCGAAACAAATTGACTAAAGTGGTATCAATATATGGTAACACCTACTGTGTGACAAATGGGAGTTCTTCAAAATTACTTTCGCGTAAGAAGTAACTTATGTTTTCGTATTATTTTTTTCAAATGTTTCTGCTTGGTTACTCTCAGTTGTGAGAGTGATAAATATTTGTTTTTTCTCAACAGTTTAAACTGAGGATGCAGTTAAAAGTCTGTAAGATACTACTCTTGTAAACGACCGTTTCCTCAGAGACTTCTATCTACATTGGTGCAGATCATATAGTGGTTTATAAATGTATTTTTCAGTAATTTATAGTGACCATAAGTGCACTTTTTAAAATAACTTAACAATAGAAAGCATCGCACTTCTCACAATAAAAGGTAAATTTCATATTCCTTTACCCCCTTTTGTTTAAACTCTTCTTGAAAGCTTCCCTGCGCAAGTTTAGCCGCCAACCATGGAACAAAAGATGTTGTGCAGTAACAACGCTCCCCTGGCTTTCTCGTCCGGTCTTCTTGTCAAATATTTTTTCCCTTTAATTTTGCCATACGCGCTTAAAATCACGGTATTTTTTAATTTATTTTTAGTACGCCTAACTGTTAATGGAATTAAACCAATTCGTAATGTGTTTAATTTTCTGGCACCTTAGTGACAATGTTTGCTCTCGTATTCGGTAGGCAGTTGCTTTGCACCCCCTTCACTCCGAATCTTACTACCTCCATATCGTAATCTCTGCTTTTTTATAGAGAAAAAACCAAATAGTGAGATCGTGTATAAAAGAGAGCTCTCAATAATTGCTCTGTTATTAAGGCTCATCTAACTCGAGTCTGTTTGGGATGAAATTGCGAAAGTATCGATCATAAGAAAAGCCACTTTTCTTGTGAATTATATTGTACAATTTAAATTTATGGATGAAGTTGTCAAGTTTGACAATTGAAGTTATTTTAGAACGGTATTTTTCCTATTCATGTTTGACATGCCATTCAGGGTGTCCTAAGCATGAGTTTTTGGTAATTTGCACTTGAACCGTTAAAAAAAACTCTAATCAGTGCTACTCTGCTACAAGGGCGGCTCTAATAGACTGTGTTCAAGGATGCTCACCGTTTATAAGAACGATTAAATTATACAGTGTATACCGCCGAAGTAAATGCTACCGAATCAATGCCCTTTTTCCTGTACTGTTTGTTATGCTGTGCGTGTGTTTCTAGCAATATATGACTTTATACTGGATGAAATATACAATAAGTTCGTAAGACACAGGCTACGGAAAAAATAAAAGCTCTAAATCAGCTGTGAGTACACTTGATATTGTGTATTATGTTATCATTCAGTTGGCTCTAACTATTATCTAGGGTTGAATTTACCAAAGGGATGTTTCTTGTGCCTCAATCAGTAGTTAGGGTACGATGCGCTGAAATGAAGATTTTGAAAAGTGGCAGAGACATTGGTGCCTGTCTCACAGGTTTAGAGGGAGCACACGCTCAGTCACCGCGAGGTTATACAAACAAGATGAAGCACTCTGTATTGCAACTCATCTTTTTCACTATAAGACGAAATTATACTGGGCTATTTCATTTCTTTTCTGAAATTCAAGACAGTAAAAGGCTAGCTGTTTAGCCTTGTAAGGGAAAACTTTTAAACAGCGAAAAGCAAATCTTCGAGGCTATGTATGGGTAAGACAAGTTTTTTCCAGACGATGAAATTTAAGTGAAGCTAGCGTGTGTGTTCTCAACTTTGTTTTTTAGCTTTCCAGTATATGATAGGGTTCAGAATGTTTGAGTTCTCGTCTACGATTCACAAGACACTGAATGAATAATAGCCAGCGTTTTCCTGCAGTTTGTTTTTCGTTTAAGTCAAATTAAAGGAGTGCTGCAAAAGTTGGGAAACTTGAAACTTGGAGACTTGGCTTCATACCACAAAGCTGCGTTAACCCGTGAAAGGTCCAATAACGAAATTGGTGTTTCGCAATCATTTCTTGTTGGTTCTTGTTCGTGTGCTCAGTGATCTAGAGCCCGCGATTTTTTCCGTCGAATAGAAAAAAAAAAACAAACAAACAACAAAATTATTAATAGTGTTCAATCCTATGTATCCTGGGCTGGTTTTAGTCGGTCCCGATAAAACCAAACAAACCTAATTGGTCTTGAAAAATTTTGTCCAAATAATTTAAAATTGAGACTATTCAAACCTCTGATGCAAGTATCACTCTCAGAAAAACGTTTGCTGGCCCCGATAAGCCATCGCGAAAATTACGTGAAACGGACCTCAAGACCTTCATCCTGCAAGTTGCGAATGGCCTTAGTTCAATTTGATTCAAGATGGCTTGACCTGGTTTTGCATGGTGACGATACCTTCCCAGTTGAAACGTGAAAAACAAGGAAGCATCACATAAGCCAGAAAATCGACTCATACCTTCTCATACTGTATGAAATGAAGTATTTTTGCAGATCAAAGTTTCCATAGCAACACGGTGTCGCCATTGTCATTTTGCGATTTCGTCAGTTTCGATTTAAATCTCCTTAGGTATATAGTACACATCATTGCCTTAAATTTTGTTTTCGTTTTCGTTGGCTGTTACAGTGAGAAAAATCATGATCCAAAC
Organism: Porites rus; assembly: GCA_964035705.1. NCBI lineage: Eukaryota > Metazoa > Cnidaria > Anthozoa > Scleractinia > Poritidae > Porites > Porites rus. Next base: position 7,411,703 of record OZ037999.1, read on the forward strand.
AGTTGGTTTTTATAGTTTCTCAGTTAAACTTTCATTTTCTCTCCTTGTCCCATTGTCATTTCTTGATAAACTGTAGACTTAAACTGCAAGCCTACACAACATTCAATTTCATCGATTTGTGAAACTGAATAAATTTTATAATTTCCAAAGCAATAGTAGGTGAATTAAAGAATCATTTAATTAAGTCATTAGGACTTCCGCAAAAACGGACCAAAAACGGTCAGGAAATAACCATATAAATCATAACACACAGCTAGGTTAACAGGTTTTTAGACTAGTTTCCCCAACTTAAGAAATGCATCTTTACACTTGGATTTTAGTTCCGATGCCTGTAAGAAGAATATCGATATTGCATGCGAAAACATTGGGGGTGTGATTCACTCGCCTATTTAAAGGCCAATGATAATACAAAAACTCCACTCCTGAAGAATGTTAATTGCATCATGTCTCACAGTCTGTTTCTTTAGGGGGTTTAGCTGAAATATATCCTGGGGATTTTGCTGTTATATGTCAAGTCTGTACTGCAGTCATTATTTAGCTACAGAAATGCTCTGGTAGAGTCACAAACTTGGTTTAAACAAATTTCATCAGGGAGCGCTAACCATAATAATTATTCGTTGATTTTGCAAGTACAGCAATAAAACTTGGCCCAACGTTGGCACAACGTTGGCCCAATTTTCTTCAAGTTTCAATCCATGTCCATCTTTGCCATCCAGACGACAAAAAATAGTTTCAGCTGCTAAACATATACTCTTCAATAGCAAACTGGACCATAATTTTGGAGTTCAATTGATGCTAAGAAAAGTTTTAGCTTTATAAATGGATAACAAAGTTAAATTCGTCATAACTTGAGAAACAATAACGCAGCCAGAAGTACCAGTCACTGGTTAAACATAAAAAGAGACACCCACGAACATACCCGAGACAGCGTAATCATTCTCCTGTTATCCACACTTGATAGCAGATGCGTTTAAGGTCGGTTTTGACTTATTCGAGTAAATATATATTTTTGAATGTCCAGCAATGCGACTGAATTAACACAGGACTTTTGAATGCAACCTCTATCCGAAACTGAGCCTTTACTATGCTATTTACAGTGCAAATCGATTTATTTATTGATTTTTTAAATTATTTTTGGCAGAAAAAGAATACCTACTGGCAATGACTTTACTCGTCTTACCTTTATACTTCGACCATTTATCCTTAAAAAAGCTATCATGACCTACTGTATATTTAGTGAGAGCTTTGTTAACCGACTTAGTTGAACGAAGGCTTTGCTTTTGTTAACAATGCATTTCCGGAATAGACATTTTCATAGCTGACTTTATAGATTACAAACATCCTAAAACAAATAATCCTTTAGTTAGTTTATAGTAAAGGTTATGACTTTTGAAACACGGGGCTCATAAAGTGCATAACGTTGCAGATGTTTAGTTTATAACACTTTGAAATCTCATTTACGTATATTTGTCAAACGAATCTAAAATGGACCAATTTAGATTACTGAATGGCACTTATTGTCCACCATATCCAAAAATCGAATTAAATGTCTCTGACTTTTTTCCCGTTTTCGAATTCATTTTACTCGATATATATAGTGAAAGAAAATCTGAGCGGCATAGCTACACTAGTCAAGTCTGATTTGTAGAATGGATCGAGTCGTCGTTAATGGTCTTATGACTGGCTGCAGTATGTAAACGTAAGTGTACTACAGCTATCCAAGGTGAACATCGATTCGGATATGAATATATCTATGTTCACCTTAGATTATAGCTGGCTTAAAAGACAATGTATGCTCTTGATCCCTTCTTTGATGAGTACGTCGTGTCTGTTTATGGCTTTCATCCCCGGCGGGGACTCAACGACGTTTCATACGGGAAGGCTCCGCCTCGAGAGCCAACCCCTTATCCTTATTTGACAGAAAAGACACCCATTTCGTATACCTTCTATTGACAAATGGTACCCCTTTCACATACCTAGTTATAACTTTGCGTTCTCTTTAACTGCTATAAATGCACTGTCTCTAAAATATGAATAAATTACAAAACCAGACCGTTTTCTCGACTTTTTCGCAACCATAAGATTCATCTGTTAGCCCTTTTCGGCCTTTATACCTACCAAAATGACAGATTTCCCTACCCTTTCATAACTTCAACGAGCCTAAAAAAGGTACCCCTTTCGGGCGGAGCCTCCCCGTATAGGCCATTATAGGGAGTACCCCCTCCGGGATTGTATTACAGGAAATTATCATGATTGACGCTGCTGTTGCATTTTGTTTCGTTCCTAAAGATATGTGACCATATCATCCTTCTTCTACGAGAGTTTCGGTGGTTGCCTGTCGAGTTTCGTGCAAAATGTAGGATTCTTTTCGTCCGGCTATATCTCCAGTCCCTTCAGTAACACCTTCAAAAGCAATCTTGCTTCAGCTCGAACACTCATCTATTTTTCGGAAATTTAAAACTTTGTGGAAAGGTAAAATTTGACTGACATGTGAATCACCAATACATCAAGTAATAATAAAGTAGGTAATGGCTGGTTTTTGAGTTGAATGTGCTGTTATTTTCAAATAGGTCGTGGCAATGATCTATGTACATAGGTAGATAAAATACACTGTCACAAAACAACGGAAACTGAAAAATCGACGGGTTTCAAACTTGTTCCCTTGCTTGTGTGTCAATGATGCTTTTCATGCTTTGCTGGTCAATTTATTTTTTGGGCCAATCAAATTATTACGTTAGATATCATTTAAGCAGAAAGTTCTGGTTCCTTTACCATTGTTTTTGCTTTTAGGAATTAGAAACGTGAGAATGTGGCCGTATAGTTCAATTTGATTCCTTTAAAAGTATTATTCATGGAAGCCACATTTCTCCCAAACGTACATGATCAATTGCCATATTACTGATTGGCTTCCAGCCATGAGGTCCATGGGCATGCGCTAACTGGCTTTGTGCGGACAACTGCGCATGCGTGTACATGGGCGTAGTACATCCAAAAGAAGTCAGAGGTTCCAGAGAATCGCTCAAATTATAATAACAGGGAACTGTGTTGTACTGAAAACATGATGAAGGTCCTTGGGTGGCATGTACCGTTGTCATTGGGCAGAAGTTTGTCATGTGTTCCTCATCACTTTCGTAGCTTTCGGGAAGAAAATACGTCCTTATCTCTTTACGATACTTGGCACGTCGATTTTTAAACCACACCTAAAACGCAAGAGCAAAGAATAAATTTCCAATAAACACAAAATTCCTGACCTGACTTTGATGGAGAAGCTGTTCCAATATAGAGAGTCTCAAACAGCCGAACCTGTCAGCTTTTACGGTCAACGGTCAATATTTAAGCTTTTTATAAGACTAGCAAATGTTTTTGTCTTTCGTTAATTATATTGGATCTTTTGTGAAGTTGGAAATTGACAAAAATTGCTGTATAAACATCTAGAATGGCAACAAGACAGAACTCTAGGTGCCGGTTTTTTTAAGAGAGTTTGGCCAGCGTTTAAAAAACCGCGTTCTAAGCAATTTTCAGTCGGCCCTACGCTTTAATTTAGCTCAACTCAGTTTATCGTTAACAGGTTTATGGAAGTATATATGGTAGACTAATCAGAGAAACATTTATCTTCTTAAATTAACTTGACCCACTTAGGAAGATCTGGAAGTCCAATGATTTTTTTAAGACGCGACCGACCCTAAAATTTCTCAAAGTCCTTGATAAGTCCTTGACGTCTTGCTCCAATAAAAAGGGTACAAACCCAGCATCTTAATTATGGCTAAGAGCACGGTTTAATAGCACTTTTTTGACAGTGCAAAAAAATCATTAATTTTTGTAACATGTTGTTTTTCTGTGTTTGTTTGTTTGTTTGTTGTTTTGTTGATTTAATATTCAGTCCATTAGAGCGGTTTTCATTTGAGTGTCGAAAAGTAATTGGTTTTGCACTTTCTACACGATGCGATTGGCTCAAAAGATTCGCGCCACCTTTTCATCCAATCAGAAGTAAAACCAAAGCCAATTGTGACGCGCTCGCATGCATTTTCCCGCGCTTTGCGTCAGCCACATGTAATTACTTCGAGTTTTGATTGGTTCAATGTATTGTCTGTGTCCTGTGTGATTGGCCAGAGTAATTACTTTGGTTGTGGTTTTACGACACTCAAACGAAAACCACTCTAATATTCAGTCCGTTATACCTGAATTCTCCCCTCCTGTAGGTTGGTCTTTTCAGCAAGTTGTTCTCTCATTTCTACATCCGGGTAATGCGTTTTACTGAAGGCTTTCTCGAGGATTCCCAACTGTTGATGCGTAAAAGCTGTACGCGTGCGTCTTGGGGCGCGACGAGTTTTTTCCTGCCGAGCTTCCAAAATCACATCTAAAATTTAGGTAATAAGATTAATAGTCAGTCATGTTTCCTTAAACAAATGAATGGTGGTTGTTTATCACTTACAAAAAGGTTTCCGGGAAATCCGGTGGGAAAGTAACGGGAACATCGCTTTTTGGGTCGTCCTGGTGGAACATTTCCGGGAGTAACGGAATTTCTGAAAAGGTCACCCTGTTTTCCCGATCGTGTTCCACTTGTTCAAACCCATCTTTGATGTCAGTTTCAGGCTTTCGCGGCGGTTTATCAGTTAAAGGAATTGATTTGTGCAAATGGTAAACGCGATTACGGAATGAAATTTACCAGTCCTGAATTTTGTTCACTCCGTGGACCGACCGGTTTGACCGTGTAAATGGTAAACAACCAATATAACCCATCATTTCCTTCCCTACCCTTGTTCTTGGGAGTTGCTAGAATATTTGGTTTAGGGCGCAAATCGTTTTGGTTGGGCCGATTTCCATTTTTCGTTCTATTTAACGCTTTCTGATAGTACTAATATGCCATCATGGAGTCTGTGGGACACGCTGTTCCACTGTCAGACGCTTTCGATCAATGATTTTGTCCTACCCAGGCGCCCTATGGCCAGCACCCTTTTCGCGTCGTTAGGTGTGACGCAATGTGAAACTGTTCTTCGTTTTAAGCTTTGCTCTAGAACAACTTGGTTTTCTAACTGCTCAGCTTCTTCTACACCAAGAAACTTGTATAGACTTAAATCAACCAAATTAATTTCTTTCTTTCCTTTTTCCTTTTCTTTTCTTTTTGTTTGCTTCCTTCCTTTCTTCTTTCCTTCACTCACTTTCGACGGGTGTGAATGGTAAAGTTTAACGACGACGGCTTTGGTCGTTTTGGTTCCATATGAAACGATGCATGTTTCCTTCGCAGACCCGTTTAGCGTTCCTTTTAAGCTAATACGTTGGTAAGCAAAAATGTCAGTAAAGATAGAACTTTCCACCGATACTTCGTTTTGGATATTTTGAGCAATCCTAAGAGAGTTACACTCACAAAAAAGTGACATTTTGGGGAAAAATTCATTGCCAATTCTGCTGTTTTCGTATACTACTCATTGGAGATTAAATTTGTTCCTTTCCTAAAAAGTTAGCAAGCCACAATTCCAGGCAAAAGAAAGTTGATAGAGTTAGCTACAAAACACCTTATAAAGAGAAAGGCAAAGCACGAGAGAGCGAGAGAGAAAGATCGAAATAGATTCTGACATACTGATCGAAAATCTACGACATAAAGTGTTTTATCGAGCTTGTTTTTGAAGAAACACTATTTTTAAGGGCAACTCATCTCCTGGTAAATGACCATAACTTGTCCAGCAACACTGATTAATACAGGGATAACAGCAACAGCGGTGTTGACATTATTGTTCGGTCAAAATCTACGCCCTGAAAAAATGCGGCAAACTGGGGCGAGCCACCTTGAAATCATTTTTGTTCCTTTACAGTTACTGAAAGAAATGCAAAATGAAACAGATAGCATATCAGGTTGTAAGAAAAGAGGAGCATGTCCTTGCACTTATTACAAGTATGAATAACAATACGTTCGTATTAACATCTTAGAAAAATTGCTGGATGTGACTCGATATTGGGACGGAAAATGAACAACGCCATCTTTTTCGTGTACGTAAAAAGGAGCAATAACGAAAAATAATATGTTGATCTTCCGTTAGGACGCTTCTCTCACCGGGTTGGTTTTCAGGGAGGTCCTGACGGCAAAATTGATTTGTTTTTCTAATCTCCTTGGGTGGAAAATTTACAGACTGGACGCTGTATTAATTTCTCCATACAACGTCGTATCAGTATTCAAGGCTTGCGTTGACGTGAATGGCAGATTCTATGGTCCGAACCAAGTTCGTGGGTCACGAAAAACCTCAGATGTCAATAGTTATTTCCTTTGATCTGGCTTTTTTGCGTAAACTGACAAGAGTTTGGTGATCTTGAAGTCGTCTTCTTCTTTATCGCCATTTTCCAGACTTTGTTGGCGCCAGGTTGATCGGAGATGGCAATTTAGTTAAATAGATAAGCTCTCAGATAAATACTGAAAAGTTTGGCACACGTTATGAGTAAATCATATTTAGTTAAATTTGTTTTTTCATCCATTTTTAATGCATTGCACCACGTTTCCAGTGTGTTCATATTTCGAAAGTCTTATACGGCTTCGCTGGAATTTCCTCCCATTTTGTATTCAAATACCAGATGACAGATGTTTTAGCTTCAATTTCCCAAGAAATTCTTTAGTGAATTCTCCTATCTCACCTCGTGTTATGGAGATGTAATTTTATGCAGCTGACGAAGAGGTAAAATCGTCAAGCTCATTCAAAGAACAAGATGTCAGGATTGTACATTAAACTATCCGCTCCTTGTTAACTTGTTTAGTTTAACACTCCGCTTTCAATCTCACGTCGTTCGAGAGATGCCACTTAGGATGGATTGATTGATAAGGTTTCAATGTTTTTAATCCAAACTATAATTAACCACACCTTAAAGACGGTCACGGCTATTGCCATTTTGTTGATGCGACTTACTGTCTCTAGATACCTAAAAATCCTTTCAGAAACAGTAAAAGAAGTAAGCTTACAAAAAACGGAGTCCACGTTCTTTCAATTCCAGCACTACGAAAATAATCCTTTGAACTGAGAGGCACCTGTAGAGAAGCGTAACACTATTTGCGTCTGTTTTTCGGAGAGAGATCAAATATATACAAAATATACCGAATGAAAGTTTGGTACATGCAGTAAGGTAAGGTAACATTTTTATTTAAAAACTGATGAGCTAGTGGCCCTCAAAAAATGCAGTTGTATCTATTTTTTTTTCAGCCTTTTCCTGCTGCATACCTTTAATCACGCCTGATTCAATTTTGCAAGTGTAAATTGTTTTTCACTGCGATGAAAGTATCGTATTAAAGCCTTTGCGCATCAACTTGTTTTATGGTACTGTATATGACGCAGACAACTTAAGTACAAATGAGGTACGTTGTTATACAAAAACAACATTTGTTTACTTTGCGATTGTCGATCTTGTTTGCAATTACAGATCCATACTGCTCTCTTGATTTATCTAATCGTTATTTTATAGCCATATAGGAGGTTTGCATGTATATTTGTTGGTTCTTCAATAAAAAAAAAACAGCATGCCGGTGTCGTCAATTTCAAAGTGAGCCCAACGTATTTATTAAATGGCTACAAGACCTCGTCCACAAAACTGTCTGCGAACGTGTACTCAATGCAAGGGTTGTTTTCGAAACATCCCAACTTATGACAACTTACCGGCTAGTTTTACCGCCAGGGATAGTGCTTCAGTTGATCTCGAAGATTCCGGCTTGGCCTCCGAGCTATGACAACCTTCGATTGAGGGCTGCGGTGTGTTCTTTTTTAATATTCTTTCAATTGAAAATGGATTGGTGTTCATTGGAAAACAAATGTCCTTTTCGCATCCACTGAGTCCTTCGTTTATGTATATGACCAGCTACTGTAGGTAACTACGGTATGCACTTGAACAACTGCGGTGTCTATGTGTAAGGAGCCTACGTGTGTGCCTTCTCTTTATAATCGTGTCTGCTAACTAACTGGTGTAGCTGTAAAAGCAATTAGAACGCAGACCTGACATTGATAAATGCTTTAAGAACCTGTCAAATATGCCAACAGTTTGGCTCTCTGTACCTCTAAATCCTGCGTGCAGTGACCTTTTAAAGAAGACTCATTGTTGTTGAAGTGTGTATGGTCTATAGAAACGTACGAAGAATCGCGTCATTTCCGAGGCCTTTCATCTTTACTTATTTTAAGAATGATGTGCTAATACTATTAAATGAGCAATAAGATACCTCAACGTTTACAATATTTCAATTACCCGCTTATCTCAGGGTGGAGTTACCATGCGAGACCTTTTCCGCACTGTTATCAGAAAGTTTGATTGTTTAATTATGAAAAAAAGGAAAAGATTAGCCAATGATTTTCGCGACACATATGCGAAGGCCGTAAATTTTGTTTCTGACACGGGATTAAGGTATCAACAATCAAAAATCCCCCAGTTGTGATATCCTGTGAAGTTATGATTTATGAGGTCCATCTCGTTTTTTTACCGACCGCTATCTATCAGCAGCCATTTAGTCAATTTTAGTCAGTTTTCGTCCTCCAGTTTGCCGGATTAAATTGTTTCCAATTTGAAATGAATACCAATAGAAGCGGTGTGTGTGAGAGATCAGTCTTGGAATTTTCCTCATTAGTACCCCCTGATTTTTATCGCGCATAAAATGATAAATGAACATATAATCCATGGCATGGCGCAGCCTTCTTGGCAGTTACCATTGCAATATCGGAACTTTCGTTTTACCCATTTTCGCTTATGGATACATACGAAAAAGGCCATTTAATGTCCCAATAAAATGGCACAGCGGTTTTGCCTGTTGAGAGGTCATGTTTTGATAATATTCTTATCATGAGTATCCTTGGGACTTATTTTCTGTTGCGTAATCTTCAAAATCAAACTGTTCGAAACAAGAATTTCCATTGTCTTTTCTTCGACTTGAATTACTGAGAAAGGGTGAGGTTTCTTTAAAATGGTTACGCTTGGAACTCTGTCAACCGTCTCGCAGTAACATGGAATTACCTGAAACCATAATTGCGTCGACGTTGTGCAAAACTGACTATAGGCAGGAACCCCTTGTAGAGGTTTTGATCTTATAGGAGCATGATGTTGAACTTTCGAGATGACACTTGTGTCGTTCCTCACTTACTTTTTATGATGCATGGGTTTATAATGGATATTACATTAACAAGCCGTTAAAAAGTGTCGAAAATGTATTCTAGCCCTGGAAATATGATCCACGAGCGTACTACCCAAATACCTGTATTATTCTGCATTCTTGGTATTGTAAGTGACTAACGGTAAGAACTGGGAAGGTCTATAAGGGCTGAAGCCTGTCTCTATAGAGACACACTCAGGCAGTGTCTATATTCCCTATAGTAATATCAATAGACGCAAGATGTGTCTATGGACGAGGCGATTACGTTACTGGATCTTGAGCTATTTCTCCACAAATGTAACTGAGAATGCAACAAGCAAGACGAAATTTTGCATTAATATGTATCAGTTTTCAATTTATTCATTAAGGGTGATTAATGAGCTGAAGGTTAGGATATTACATGTCCGTTCATTAACTCCTACTGCAGGAAATTGATCATACATTCAGACTGACTGATGTTTTCACATATTACTTTCAAAACCTTTAGGTGAAATTAAGGGTGAAGGAGATTTCATCACAGCAGATGCATATTATATAACTGATGAACTATTGGTTACCTAAAGCACCTAGTCTGGGAAAGTAAGCGGAACTTTCAGTTAGACCTTTGTTGACTAAAGGCACAACATGCTTGAGAGACTGACCTAGGTTTAAAGTAAACTGAGTAAAAATGTAGATCTGTTAATATAAACTAAGTGCAATTGTACGGAAATAGCCATGGCTCAGTTTTCGAGGCTGTAACTTTCATCTTACATTGCTGAAACAGGTCGGAAAACAGGACCAATTGTTTGCATGGACTTAAAATGCGTTTTTATCACAAAAATATTATACTTTTTACTAGACTGAGCAAATTCCACACATGTAAATAAACTAGTCGTTGGATTTTATCTCTCAGTTTTCAGATTTAATAGCTATATGGCGCCATGAAAAGTGTGCTTTTGTGATAAGTAATCCACTTACATAAAAAGTGAAGTGGAGTAGCCGAGCGCTGCGACGCTGTTGTGAAATGGTCGTAATTAATCCGATAACCTAAAAACGGAACAAACAAAGTGAAACTATTTCACTCTGCTACTTTTAATGCCTCCCTATTCACATTGCTGACGAAAAAAATCCCTTTTCAATCGCTGTTATGGACACTGAAGGTTTTACTACAGTCGAGTCTCTCTTAAAGGACACCTCTTTAAGACGGACACCTCTGTAAAACGGACACTTAGAGTTGGTCCCTGTCTTTCTTTACTCCTTTTATTTGACTCTTTATAAGACGGACACCTCTATAAAACGAACACTTAGTGCCGGTCCCAAAGGTGTCCGTCTTAGAGAGAGTGAACTGTACTATTAATCAACATGCCTGATCGGTCATTGCAGAAATATCAATTGCATAAGTTGAGCTGTTACATAAAAAGAAAACCTAACTACTATTCTTATTTTTTAACTTACAGCAAGGCTTAGAGCCTGCGCGGTGGGTTGAGATGGTTGTACTGATGGCTCTGTTTTCTCTTCGTTCAATACATGGGAAAAACCTATCTTATTCAGAATATTGTCAATAGATAATGAATTACTGGGCATTACCAAGTTAGGTTAAGCATTGTCCGCATTCAGTAGCCAGCAACCTCCCGCCAGCCTCACATTTGTGAAGCAGTTGAGTGAGCTGCCCAGGTGAAGTGAAAATACAATTAATATCTGACATTGATAAATATTAACGGAAACTATTAAGAATCCTAACAAGAACCGTAAAAATAGCCATAGGCGGTTTGTTTTAACACATTACATAATCATTCCTCGTATTAAACAACAGTTTTCGGTTGACCCACTACTACTGTTCAGACACTGTTCAGTTTGATGCGGTTGATTCTAAGTACTACGATTTGCACCAACAAGAAGGGTTCAGGGGCACCCAACGACTTTTTTCTGTAAAAACAAGAAAAAACTGTTGGAAGGAGCAAATATTGCCTAAATATTTCTTGGCTTTCCAGTGGCGGTGGAGAGAAATAAAAAGTGGGAGCGCTCAAAATAAAATTGGACATTCAATTTTGTTCCGAACCCTAACCCCCCTCCCCACCACCTTTTCCCCCAAATAAGCAATAAAAAGCGGCCTCTGTCTTTTTTTATAAGCCGCCAACAATTTAGCCTGTTCCCGGCGTTCGGATGGTGAAGTACGGCGTGTTCCTCAAGATCTGAACTCCTGGAATAGGCTAACAACATTTTGAACGCCTAGGATGCAATCTTCCACGGTGCCGACAACAAAAACTACTTAGGATAGCCTTCTGTAGGGGGTGGGGGGAAGGAAGAGCGAAAGAGAGAGCGAGCTGAGAAGCGGCTACGTACGTTGTTCCTTGCTCTAAACAGGCGACTCGACGTTTACTTAAATTTCCAAAATAGTCCTAATGAGTCGACCGTCGTAAAATAAAAGAAAGTTATTTATTATCCTACAAAAGTGCCGGGGGGGGGGGCTCTCTGCCCCTCAGAATAAGGTTTCCTAAAGCTTCTAAATATATTATATCAACTGAGCAGAAAATGTCATTTTTGTTGCACTAAAGTAAGAGGGAAGAAACCATGCCGTTGCCCGACCTCAATTTTAGGGAACTTATTTATGACTTAGAACCATTTCCCAAGCAAACATTCTTCCTAGGTGTAGGAAGTAATTTGCCATGCCTACACACTCTTGGTCAAACCTGATTTTCGGCAGTAACAGAGGTTTCTGTCAACATAATAAGTACAAGATTGCCTTAATTTAGCATACAACTCTGCTTCTTTTACAACAACGTGAGTGGCAGCTTACATTGGCCTGTCTCTCAGACCGCACGTTGTTTTAGTGGACCCTTTCGTTTTCTGGATCTTTTTTCACTGGCACCCGCACTTCTGTCTGTTTGCCGGCGTTTGAAATTATGATATATAATCTGTTTCAATCCTTTTTAAGAACTCACCTCGGAGTGGAAGCCTAGGGGAGATGGTTAAATAACCTTGGAATTTGTACGTTAGTTTTGTTTGTTTGTTTTGTTTTGCTTTGTTTTTTCTTTTTCTCATTGACAGCTGAACGGCGTAGTTTTATTTTTCTTTATTTTATTAAACGAGTGAACTGGATTTTTTTTAAAAAAGCATAAAATGGCTTATTAACGGACGTATTTATGAGGTCTTGATGCATTATATGATGTCATCATCGACAGGAGACCCTGTTGCTTTTTAGAACAAACATGACAGGCTTCACTCGACAAATTTAGTCCTTAAACCTGACGAACAAGAGTGTTGTAGGAATCTGCACATTTGCACTCGGGCCGGTGGGAGGAGTAAGTTGAATCATGAACTAAAAAAAGGGTCCACGGATTATTGTCAGTGAGGAAACTAGGACCAGTTTCTCGTTCTTTCAAAACCGTTAAGGAACTCAGATCACATTCAACGTTCTCTTCAGAATGGGCAACTTAAGCAGCTACTCAAAACACTGTGGTCCCGGCCATGGCCCAACGGTATCCATCTTATAGCAGTGAAACGTGCATTCTACTGGTCACAAGATTGGGAGTGGTACTGCCGTCTTTCTTCGACGTAGGTCAGTTCATGAACTTACTCTTAACGGACATCTCCCTAAACTTGACGGACACCGAGGGTTTGAGCTACTGTTTATACTTATGGACCAAAATACAAATCTGACGAGGAAAATCATTACAGAAACCACTTTGGTAACTTAATTGTAAGACATGATGTCTCAAAGAGTTGTGCAAAATTTCGACTTCATTTCGAGCAACATCCGGCCTTAGTGGTGACCAAAATGGTTACTGTAATGGTAAGTCCTTCATCGGACTAGTGTGTTGGACCCTATAGTTCAAACTGTCAGATTGTTCTGTCCTGCTGTTTTTAAATACTTTCCTCTGACTCTCCTCTTAATAGTGCTGGTCTTTACTGTCTTTGAGAGATCTGACTTCATCTTTAGCCGGTCCATGTACGTCCAAAATGTACATGATTTACTCCATGATTATTGGCGCATGGCAAGCTGTGATATCCGTTACTGTGTGTTAACTGTCCATGATATGTAGGAATTTGTGTGTGCATTTCTGAGGGCAATCCACGATGTCTAAGTGCAGGCTCCCAAATATCGCTATAGTTGCAATAGTATGGCATAGCTGTCGTGTTACACTGAAAACAAGGTGGGGGCTGTTGAATTTGAGGTGCGTGACAAACGATAGTCTCTTCCTCTTCGTTTTCGTGGTTATCTGGTGATAAATAACGCTTGGTCTCCTTGCGATATTTGGCACGTCTGTTCTTAAACCAGACCTGATATAAACGCAACGAGGAAAATTACTTGAAATTAAATGTGCCTAACATTTAACAAGCGTTCCTCACCTTTTAATGAACCTTCACAAAGTTTTAACTCGAATTTCCCTAAGTTTTACTTAGCGATAGTAAGACTAAATGATAGTGTTTTGCCCAAGTAGATTGCTGTTTTAAATGTCAAGATGTAAAGCACGGTTGCAGCAGCGCCTCTGATTGGTTGCGTCACTATGACTAAGAACTTGTTTTCATCGCGCACTTAATAAAGAGTTGTTATTTTTTGTTCATAAGAGAAACGTTTCGGTAAAAAAGATGCAGAGTTTCTCAGTCAAACCTGCAAATTGAAGCAGGAAGGGTTTCCAGCTTGGTGCTACACTGTTTTATGCGGAAGTTAATGTGACTTTTGTTGTTTTCCTTTATGTCACATATGTATGATTTTTTAAAGAACGGAGTTAAGTTAAGGTTTACGGTGATTGAAAGAAAGTTCGTGGTTTTTGTAAATAGTTTAATGAGTTAACTAAAATTTCAGGGAGCAATCTATCCGTAGTGTGCTTCCGCAGATAAGAGTGGGTTAACTTAAAAATTAACGTCTCTCGCCCTCTTTGTTAAATCCTTGTTTAAGACTTATTTTGGGGGCCCAGACACACGATTCCCCCTTTCCTGGAGACTTTTACATCTAGTTAAGCAGTACACTGTAAATCGAAAAGAACTGGGGCTGTTTCGGTGAGTAAAATACAGTCATATTTTTTAGTCTAATTTGGCTCCCTTAAATCAGGGCCAATACAGTCTAATTACCTAGGGTTGATCTGGACCCAAGGGCTGAAATGGGCCCCAGCGTGGGATGGAATAGCCTTTTGATTGAGCTGTTTTAGTCTAAACTGTGCCTAATGGCTCCAAAAGGGGCTGAATCAGACTTTGGCCTGCAGGGCGGAAACAGATCTTTTTAATTTTCAGTGTTAACATTCTACAGTATGTTCAATCCCCGCCCTACCCCCTTGCTGGATTTGTTCTCGGTAGTCCCGACTTCAACTCCTCAGTCTCGCTTGCAAATAACTAAGTGGTTTGTCTCAGGCCAGTTGGGATTCTTACTCTCTTTTATCGGTTTATTTTCTAATATTTGTTTCTGTCCCTATTTGTCGGCAACAATGAAAGCTACCAGTCTACCGGTAATTTGGCAACCATATAAAAGTCATTATTAATAAGTCATATTATTGTAATTTGCTCTGGATCATTTAAACACACAACGCTAATTCACCTGAATTCTTTCTTTTTGCAGGTTCGTCTTTTCAGCAAGTCGTTCCCTTAATTCTACATCCGGATAATGTGTTTTACTGAAAGATTTTTCCAGAACTCCAAGCTGCTGATGAGTAAAGGCTGTACGCGTACGTCGTGGAGTACGGCGAGTATTCTCTTGGCGAGCTTCCAAGATAACATCTACCGAAAAGGTAAGTTCTAGTCAAAGATAAGCTTTCATTTTCTCTGTATAAGTTTGGTACTCATTTTATCAGATAGCAGTAATCTGTTTTCCAATATTATCGAAACTTTCTCATTGGACACTCTAGTAAGCGGACAGCTCTATTTACGGCAACCTTGACAAAACCCTCTTTGAACTCTCCGCTTACGAAAACCATTCCTCTAACGCGCCCAGCTTCTGAGTTTCCAACACCGGTCTTTCCTGCTTCCAGAGGATAGCCGGCAATGATCTTCGAAGGAATAGCCTGAGGGCGGCTTTAAGAGACACAACACAATGAAGTCTGGGTGACCTTAACTTTTAAGCTGGTGTTTTGAAAAGTATAAATGAATTAAGCTTAAGTGATTTTCGCTGGGCGTTTTCGAACAACTGACGAAGAATTATACAGCTAGAAGAGCAAGTGACCCTCGTTACTTGGATTGTGCAAGGTACAGATGGAGGGGCTAAGCAGATGGTAATTCAATTAAGCCTAATCCGATTTGAGATTGATAAATGTAGCTTAATGTCCCCGTCGCGGTTCTTATCAAGGTTTTCGAACACAATCTACATTTCTGCGTAAGCCAGTTAAACACCGAAACTACATGAAAATACCATGGTGCAAGATACAAGAAGTTAATTGGGCGCCGTAACTTCGCCAGCATAAAAAAATCGTCCAAGTTTAAGTAACTTCAGTGACATACACCTATAATTTGTCAAGGATCAAGCTTGAACTTTAAGGACCCTTTTTAAACTATTCTTATATCAAGGGATTAAGGTATTAGCTAAAAAAATTCCTTCCATCATCGAGCCTCTGTGAAGTATGATTTATAACAAGTTGTATCCATCAGCAGCCATTTAGCCAGTTTATGTTAAGGCTTACGACGTGTGCACAAGATTAAATTGTTTCCATTCCCAAATTCCTACCGACAGAGAGAGTACGTAGGTATCGCCTATCAGATCAGTATAAAGTTGATAATATGGCTTTTTAAAAGAATGGGTCTTTGTTCAATTTCTTAGTTTACCTTTCACCGCTTTTGCAAACAAGTTCTAAGTTATGTAGTAACACTTTCCTTTTGCCAAGTTTCATTTCTTCTTTCAACATGTGAAACACAGCTTTTCGAGTTAACGAGAAAACTTGGCTGTGCATCTTGAAACTTCGTCACAAATATTGAGGGAAAGGAATGGTATTTTGAAAGCTCCACTGTCCGTTTTCTTACATTTAGAATATACTCTTCAAGTGATATAAAAAATATGACTGATTAATGGCTTAAAGCCGCCAGCACACGTCTGGGGGATGTTGAAAAGCCATACAAGGGTGCTCTTCACTTCGTATTTTTGGTATGGGTTCATACAGCCGCCCTCTTTCGTCCCTGATTTTGTTTAAGGGAGGAGCGGGTATGGGTATCGATATCAGAGTTAGATACCTGGTCTAAAAATAGATTGAGAATACTCTGACAATTGTAATTTTATGCACAAAAGATCGAAGAGTTGCTCCAGGCGCGTCCATTTTCTGTCATTTTATCAAGATTTTTCTGTTACAGAAGAATAAAAAAAGAGAATAGGAGCAAACATTGTGTTCAAATTCAACGTAAATATGAAAATAGTTTGATGAAGCGCAAAAAGAGAAGAGCTGAAGAGAGAACTTAAGGCGCCCACCTACCCACGCACGCAGATTATGACAGAAAGGTGGCTGATAAAGTAAATTAATTAAAACAACACTTATAATTTCTAACACCTGACAAAGCTAAAGGGATTACCTTCAATGGGTGTAATGTGCAATAGTGAAAAAGGTTTGTTTTAACTTAATTACGTAAAATTAATTGCTCAACAGCGTTCGAGAAGATCTCCTCTTTCCAAATACCACATAAAAGAAACAGTTTTTCAAAGATCACCGAAATGTGTCGTTATTGTTGTTGTTTTTATCGAGATCTCAGGTATCTCTTGTCGGCGCCAACTTGGTTAGCAGAAAAGCCTTTCGCTAGTTTGATAAGTAATTATTAGCCAAAGGTCACGTAAATATCGAAACGGTAAAATTTACTGAAGTTTTTGTGGATCATTTTTTCTTCTTCTTCTTCTTTTCTTTTAAAGTTTTCAATTTTCTTGGTCATCATGTCCCAGTTGGCAAACTAGTCACTCAAAATCAGTGTTTGTTATCTTCGTGGCGTTGGAGCCCAGAGGAGATTGATTTCCATCGCATGTAATTGTCGCTCCTTTTTGAAAGCAAAACCCATGTGCTTTCACAAAGCCCTAGTGATAAATTTATACTGCGATTTCAATATCAACTGAAAGGATATTTTGAGGGGTTCCTTTCAAGATCTTCGGCGTGTACTCGTTATTTTTTGTGTAGGTCTTGCCCCTCGTCTCGTTATGGCCGTTAAGAACTTGGATAAGAACCTTTTTTAAAGGAACACCTCTTCACTCCTTGTTATCTTGTTTACGTTAACTTTGCAGTTGAAACCATACTATCACCTTAGCTGTCTAAACAAGAAAGGGTCAACATTAACATCCGATGAAACAAATTTGCTTTAAAAGTGGACTTTCAAAAATAAAGTGAAATGTTAATGCTGAGAAAGGACCAGGCCATAGCATACTTACTTGTCTTTCTTGAGTATAACTTAAGCCAGCGTTCCTTCAAGTTTACGTAGGCTTATTTTAATTCAAACAGCTGCTGTGGAACCTCGATATAACGAAGGGCCAAATGTGTTCGCTATAATGAGATTTCGTTATATCGAGGGTATTTTTCGTATACATTACTATTACTGGGTAAAGAAAATCATTCGTTATACCGGGGACTTCGAAATTATAGAGGTTCGTAATATCGAGGTTGCACTGTACAGTGAAATCCCAGGGTATATCGAGGGTATTTTTCATATACTTTACTATTACTGGGGTAAAGAAAATCATTCGTTATACCGAGGACTTAGAAATTATAGAGGTTCGTAATATCGAGGTTGCACTGCACAGTGAAATCCCAGGGTACTGTTAAAATGCATTTTTTATTACGGGGACCCTTAATATCGGGATCGTGTCCAATACACCTGAATAGACTCTGATATCATCGGGGCCAAAAACGTCGTTCAATATAAATCGGGTTTCCAATGTATGCTTAGGGTTAGTAGTTTCTAAGCCGAAGATTAAAACCATTTCATTCATGTACAGTTTAAATTGCTTCCTTTCAAGAAAGTTACTTATAGCACTAGATTATTAAAACCTTTAACCTTTCCCAGCCTTAAACATAAATTAACTTAAACTTACCAGCCAGCTTTACAGCTAGCGACAGTGCCTCGGATGATTTCGAAGGTTGTGCCTCCTTCACCTCTTCCTCTACATTGGGCGAAGAGGTGGTTTTCTTTAAAATGCTATCAATCGAGAACGGGTTAGCCTCCATAGACACCCGGCTTTACACTGCAAATGCCCAAATGAAATCTCGTTTGAAGTGACTAGGCTTCTCACTGTAGATTACCAGCTGCAAATGTAATTACGCTGTGTTCCATGACAGTGATAAATGTACCCGGAAACCGCCTAATAAAGTCCAACCGATGGCCTTACAGGGTCTTTTTTTATCGTAGAAGTCACCCTGTGTGGTTACTCTTTCCAAAATAAAAACAAGATACTGTTTGTTTAGTTACAAGCGTGATGAACTTAGGATTGAAGAATTTTATTTGGACATCTTTTACCCTTCATCCAGACGTTATACCTGCCCTTTGTTTACTCCGTTGGACGAAAAAATTTTTAAATTTCTTCCATGATAACAGAATCACTTTTTGAGAAGGCGCCAGAATGAGTCGTATATTCAAGAGAAATGCATGGTATTAAAGACAGCTGAAAATTAAATTTGCCTTGATCATGATCCAAAGGTAGGGTTAATTTTGCTTAGTTTATCTTTCGGTGTACCCTTAGATATCTTCCATTGTATCCGATTCCAAAATATTTCGGCCTGACTACCATAAAGATTTTTTCTGGATAGTTGCTCCCAAATTTCTCAAGAATGAACTGTAACTCCGAACAACAGAATAACGGGGTTAAAAAAGACAAATCCACACTTGGTGTGTTCTCAGAAAAGGAATTTTTTCGACAATTATCTATCAGCAGCCATTTAGTCAGTTTATTTTAGTTTCTGCCAGATTAAACTGTTTTTGCTCCCAAATGCGCGTCGATAGAGTCAAAACAAGTGGGATTGACTTATTAAAGTTTCAAGCACCTTTTCTGACTCTTTTTATCCAGACAGCGGACAGTTTTCGAGTCAAAATAAAGCAATTTAAATGTAAAACTAAATAAAAACTTGCTAAAAGTAACTTGTTTAAGAGGAAAAGATAGCCAGCGAGCTGGGGGGAAAATTTGTAGTGAGCCAGCTAGAAGAATGTTAAGAGCGGGAAAGGTGAACGTTTTCCTCGTTCGTTCAATTTTTCCTGCCGCGGGTAGACTGCGTAGCTGGCGGGATTAGCGTGGGAGTGCTGTATTGTTTTGGCGGCGGAGCCAGGGCGCGAGAACAGTGGGTACAGGTCAATTCGCGTGGCAGCCGAGCTGCTAAGAAAGTACCCTGGGCACCGGACTCCCCCAGCGGGGCTACGCCGGCTCTAGCTGGCGGCTGTTAGTGCCGTCGATTTTCCCTAAACTCGCACAAGTGAGCCTGCTAGCCGGCTAAGGAAAAGGTTAACTTTAGTTAGTGTAGTCGGAATAACAGTAGCCTGCGTGGCAGGCATTTGAAAGGGAAGGGGAAGGGAATTAGGGCTCGAGACCACGCGCGAGGGAGGAGGGGAACCTCCTTCCTCGCGCGCCCCTCGCGTTTCTCTTGCGCCTTAAACTCCCTTTCCCAAAACTCCCTTTCCCTTCCCTTTCAAGCGCCTGCCACGCAGGCTAGAATAACAGGGGTTACTTTATGGGAGAGGAACAGGCAAAAGACAGTTCAAAACATACCGGCGCCATGGTTGACACTTTTCCAAACATACATTGTCACAAATGCTTATATTCAGGAAGTCGTCCAGAAAGTACCAGTTCATAGACTATACGTGTGCCTCGATTATTGATTGTTGCTGATCTAATTTTCTTTAGTTGACTCCATCGAAAAAGATCGTTGATAGCAGGTTGATAGTCAAATTTTTTGGTAAAAATTTGGATGGTTGTTCGTAACGTTAGGTTGTGCACAATAAAGACATGCTTCTATCTTTTAGTACTACAGAGGTAGCGTCGGCCGTTGCAATAGGATTAACAGTGAGCTTACGCAACAGGACGGGAGAGAAAAGAAGACGGCAAACCTTGTGTGACAAGCGTGACAATAATTTTCTTTGAAACAACTTTTCGGCAAACTCCACTTTCCTTTAAACAGATCTTTTGTAAAGGACCAGAAAACATTGGTATTAATAGAAGATCACGACAAAACACGCAAGTAATAGCCCTGTCACGTTTGTCACACACAAGTGTTTTGCCGTCCTCTTCTTCCTGCCGTCCTGTTGCGTAAACTCACTAACATGTACAACCGGGACGGCAATAGGTTCAATGATTTTGAAATAACATACATGAAAAAAATTTTCTTGGGTCTGATTGACTAAGAGCGATGCAGTTTTTAGTAATCAGAGTGTAAAAACATCAAATATCTGCAAAAACAAGGAAACAGAATGCAAATTAAATATCTCAGAGATTGAAGAACTGTGATTGGCTGGTAAACAATATAAATGCATAAGAACCAATCAGGTGCCGAATTCTTTATTGGTGAGGCGTGAGACTGGGTCGTTAGTGTCGAATTGCACTATGGGACTGTTTTGGAGACGAATCACCAGGCGCCATGGAATCACTGATTAAGTCATTTCTTCATGTGACACCGTAAACTTCCGACTGTAAGCCCTGGCTTATACAACTTCCTTAGGGGTTTAAGGAGGGCGGCTTAAAAATAGCCGGATTAAAAACAGTGTCTCAAAACAGTGCTGATCAAAATATAGTCTCATCGCTTTTTTAAGCTTCAAAACGTCGTGAAAAATTAATTTATTTCAATACATGCCAGAGGAGGGCTTATATTCAGGAGGGGAGCATATAATCGGATGTGTTTTTTGTTGAAAGGTAGCCTGTAAATGTGGGGGGGGGGGGGCTTCTAATCGGAAGTTTACGGTATATTTGAGGGTAATCATACAACTTTGCTCGCTCGATTTGGAATTTATTTGCACTAGTGTGTTTTTCAACTGGCTCACTCATGAATTGACCAGGAAGTCGTGTGATTACCTATGCAAACAACACAGTTTTTGTTTCATTTATTTGCTGTCACTGCACAACTGAACTACGAAGTGAAAATGCCTGATGCGACGCTCAGTGGAAGAGTATTAGCACCAGGAATCCAATTCTTTCTCTTTCCAAACTTGAATACGTTCTTAATAATTCAATTCCTAACGAATCTGATGGTTCAGTTGAAAGTTGGAGTTCATGGATAAACAGTGATAAAGCCTCCCAAAAAAGAACACGAAATTACTTTATGGATAACTTTTTCGCTGCCAGATTCACGAAGAGTGCTCGGATTTGTGATTATGTAAAGGAGACTACTTGAGATGTTGTGTTGAGTTAAGAATCCTAATTATGGCCTTTTAAAATTCAACTTTCTTTTCTATGTGTTGGAGCGGAGCCTCGTGGTATCATTTATTGAATACTGATCATGAGGAGGTGTTGGGGTGAAAACTGTGTAGCATGTGCGCGTGATTAGGGTTCTGCTCTACCATCTGGGTGGGGTCGAAAAATGTATAGGGATTTAAGCAATGGAAAAATCAAAAAAGAAAATTAAAACTTTTCGTATATGTTTTACTGTACATGTTTCATGTAAGGTCAATTTTTTTTAACCTAGACTGTTCATAGTCCTCTATTTTTCCGTAAGATCATCGAGATCGAGCGCTTTGTGTTACGGGCTGCCATCTTGCATGGGACTGTGAACAGTCTATTTTAACCTAGTAATTTTTTGAAACAGTTGCACACATAATGGCTAAATTAAATCCGATCGAAAACACAACAAGAAAGGGAAAAAAAGGAAAATAAATAAAGGTGGACAAGGGGGTAGTGGATAATAAGATATAAATTAAAAACAACCATGTTTGTAGTTGATATAGCCTGTAGTCAGTGAGAGTGACGAGAAAATGTTAAAAAGTGGTTAAATGAATTTTTCAGAAAGTAAGAGATGGAATCTGATTTCGTTGTTGAAAGTGTGATGACTACATCGCTACATTGTCTTAGTCGGAGAAGGGTATTGCCTGAGACTGACTACTTGCCTAGATTTGCTTTCTTGTAATCGTTTTTATCACTTGAGTATCTCGTTTTGTAAAATTGTTTTTCAATAGCATATTGCTTAGGTAGCTGGGGTTTTTTTTGTTTATTAGGTTAGACTGAAATTCATACCATTATTTCATTTATTGTGTAAATGCAACAACACAAGCGATAAGACTTAAGTGTTAAGATAGACAATCAAACTTTAATTCCTTTATTAACGATACTTTACGTACAAATTGCCCATGAAAAAGTACGAAACTCGTAGAGCTTGATATATTACAGTCATGTGTATAAATACGTATAAAATATTAACAATCCTTCTCTCTTCTATGTTGCTATAATAAAGCTATTAATGGTTTATAAGAATTTTTTTACAACCGCTTAATATTTATAGATACTTCTCTACTAAGTGAGCATTTTTGCTACAAAAAACCGCATGTAAGAACTTCCCAAGTTAACCTTAACAATAGTTCTTACATAAATGGTAATCAGCATAAATGTAGGCTATTTAGGTTCTTAAATAGGTTTTTCTTTTCTGAAGGAAAAAATACCTTGTAGCTAATAGAATTTTATGGAAGTATTCACCCCTGATTCCTTATATAAAATCTGCATGCCAAATAAATATTTATGTAAAAATGGGTGTCATAAGCTGATAAGGAATATTGGATCACTGAACACATGAATTTAGAAATCTGTAATGTAATGTATAAACTTCTAAAAATAAAACCTGTTTCAAGTATAGAGGGCATCTAACGGGCCAATTTAACCTAACCGGTTCTTTAAACTATGTCCTTACTTCCGGACTTTTAATGTATCCTGAAAATCATTATGAGTTTTACGGCTTTTTGTCTTGTTTTTGTTGTTGTTTATCTAGTTCTTTGAAAGTAATCTGTCTTTATAATATCCGTAAAATCAATCTTGTAAGTAACCATATATAACTGCCCGTTGAACGGTCCATTAATGTAGGGGTATTTTTAGAATTTTATTTTTAATTTCTGCACCCCCAAACGTTTCATGGTTTAGCACTTGCAATGAATAGCCTACATGGATCTGCTTATGCAAGAGAAGCGTATGTTTGATTAATTTACTATTTGCAGGCAGAATGGTTTGTGTACCCTATGTAAGAATGTTTGAAGTATGACTATGAGCAATTTAACGTCTAAATAAATAAATGTACCTATCCGCTTAAACCGCCACGCCGTATCTTAAGCCCAATAAATTTTAAACTCCGATTATTAGTCTCTGTTATGAAGGTCAGTTTTCTACTCCATAGTGGTAAAATGGGTCTGACTGTAAGCAGCAAAAGACTGGGTAAGAGAGCGAATATCCCCAAAAAGGCCTACTTTATAGGTTAATCATGATCCCTCTGTCGCTACTTTGATGACAAATTGGCGAGAATCTTATAAGGTATGTAGTCTTTTAGGGCTTTAATATCGTTACCTTGTCCCTTTTTTACATTTTATCACTTTCTGGCTGGAAAAATGGTGTTACGACTTTAGATATCATGGAATATCTAAAGACAGTACCTGAACAACCTCTGAAACAAGGATTCTAAGCTAAAATAAATTGGCTTCTGAAAAAATGTCCATTTACTGCAGAGATAGTATAAAGTTTTGTTACATTCCCGCCGTTTTGTTAAAATATAATGTAGGGGAAGGAGTCGGGAACGGCCGGGACAATTTTACAACGAGCACGTTTTCCGCTCTGAGCAGCTTTATAATATTGTAGTTTTTGATCCCAACGTGTCTCTATTCTTCTTTTCTTGAATGCCTTCAGTTTTTAACCGTAAGCATTGCCACGCATTTATCCACGTATTCAGACGATTAATTTGCCCTGAACCTCTGGGCCGGCAAAATCAGTGAATGATCCCTACGCCAGTGTACAGCTGCTGTATGGTCATTGGGGTAGGACGATAGTTAAGACTGTCATATAGCACAGACCAGTTAGCCATATATGGGCTTCCATAACCTGAGGATAATCGAGGGTCAATTGGGAAAGTGTGTGCAACGTATCCAGAACTAACTGGTGTTGGGCGCGCAGGAATTGTGGGGCAACCTTCTTGAGTTCGATCACTTTCGCACTTCTGTCGTTTGCTGGGCGGGAGAGAAGACTGATCTTCTGGTTCAGCTGTGTCCCTGCCATTTTTACTGTCGTTGTTTCCTGTTTCTTGTCTCTCCTCTGTCTCCCTGTCTTCGGTTTCCTTAGATCCCTTCACTTTGCGATACTTAGCACGACGATTTTTGAACCAAACCTGAAAAGTCAAACGTACAATTTCTCTCAATAAGTGGCTATAGATGAAAACACCGACTGCCCTTCGTTTTTTGGATCTTGTTTACTGTGGGTAATGTCGACCGAGATATCGGTCCATGTAGCGGTCGATATAGCGGTCGATATAGCGGTCGACAGTCGGTCGATAGTCGGTCGACAGTCGGTCGATACTCGGTCGATGCTCGGTCGATACTCGGTCGACAGTCGGTCGATATAGCGGTCGACAGTCGGTCGATAGTGAGAAAGACTATCGGCCGAGTATCGGTCGATAGTTCGACGACGCACCTCGACTTACTATCGGTCATATGTCGGTGATATATCGGTCAACTGTCGGTGGTATATCAGTCAACTGTCGGTGGTATATCGGTCAACTGTCGGTGGTATATCGGTCAACTGTCGTTCGAATATCAGTCATGTGTTAATTTATCAGGTGAGTCCAATGGCTTTTTTTTTTTTAAGCAAAGACGTCATTAATTACTGTTATCATGCGATGGGGGAACATGCGGCAGCTGTGCGAGGGGCGATTACGCTATGAAGCGAACCGAAGAGCACTGGGAACTAAGGACATGGTAACCGTTTTTTTTTCCAGTTTGTATCATCACCGATCGTCTTATTTTTAGCTGTTAAACAGAACCTGTCTCAGCCTAAGTTGAATCTGCTGCTCCTGTGGTCCCGCAGTCGAAGAATACTTAAAGAACGACGAGTGAAACGACTGCTCCCGCAGTCCCGAAGTGGAAGAATAATGAATAGGAAAAGGCAGTTCATGACATGCTTTAAGAGCGAGGAATACACATCTTTTATTATCGGGCTTGGACCTGCTTCATCACGCCGAGTTCTCGTTTGTGCAGAGACCACAAATTAAACTTATATATTTCTGCATTGAAGACGGGAACAGTCCTTTGTTTAACGATCAGTTATTGATAAAACGCGCTGATAATGCGCCGAGGAAGGTAACAAAATATCCAGCAGACTGAACACATTCATTTGTTGTGGGAATGATTTCAATTTACAGCAAGGAAAATGCTCATACGTTCTCATTACATTCTCCTGTCCTTTTGCTCTGTCCTTTCGCTTTATATTGTGTTCAAAATAAAGACGACCATGCGTATACCGCGCAATAGCAATTGTTATCCCATGTTTCAGTAGCCAATTAGAGAGCGCGCACAACGCTAACCACTGTTTTAGTGTATACTAAATACATATAGGATCACCCCCTGCCGTCCTTGGCTGGCCATAACCCTAATCATGTTCTACCAAGCGTTTACATGAAAAAGGCACCTCTGACAATAATAAAAAACCTGTTGAAGGCAGAGAAACCAAACCGGCAATGATACCCAAAGCAGAGTGATATTGAGCTTCAAATATATACAGAAAAGGTTTATTAATTTGAAAACGGAGGAAAAATTGCCCTCTTCATCGCTTGGTAAGAGTTTCCCTTTTGGATGATGCTTCCTCGAAAATTCTTGAACTGATTGGCAACTGGCAGTTAACAACGGCAGCAAAATGACAAAAACAAGGGAAAAAGGAAAAGCGAAAAAAAAAAGTAGAAAAGTCTAAAGAGATTGGGTAAGACTTTTTGGTATGCCCGTACCAAAAAATGTCACAAAACGGGATGCTATTGCAAAAAAAGGCATGCTTTCATGTTTAATTTTGAGTAGTTTGGACTAAAAACTGACCAAAAATGTCCAAAAATGTGAATTTTTCGAGAATCTCCACGTGTAAATGGGGGCAATCGGTTCATATTTCAGTAATCTTGCTCCAATTTCTTCTCCAGGGCTATTGATAACGGACTAAAAACCATACAGACCGACAAAAATCTCGACCGATATATCGATCGACTATCGTCCGACTCTCGACCGATATATCGAACGACTATCTTCTGACTATCGACCAAGTGTCGACCAATTACTGACTGATACATCGGTCAAGTATCGACCAACTATCGGCGAAGTGTCGGCAAAGTGTCGGCGAAGTGTTGGCGAAGTGTCAGCGAAGTGTCGGCGAACGAAAAGCTCTATCGGCCGAGACACATCTGGAACGACTATCGACCGTGTCTCGACCGAGTGTCGACCGACTATCGACCGACGATTGACCGCTATATCGACCGAGTATCGACCGAGAGTCGACTGAGTATCGACCGAGTGTCGACCGAGTGTCAACGGACTGTCGACCGACTGTCGACCGCTATATCGACCGCTAGCATCGACCGATATCTCGGTCGACATTACCCACAGTAAACAAGATCCCGTTTTTTTAAGGCTAATTTCAACGCAGAATCCAGTTAATAGACCTATTCGGCTAACTCAGTGTGAATGCCACGTTATAACGCAAATACTATACAATACACAAAGAATCTTAACCCTGGGAGATTTGAATTGCTTACAACATTGAGTTAGCCAAATAGGTCTATTACCCACACTTTCACTCAGACATGAGCATTTACTGACTATTGAACCGAAAAACTTTACGTAAGGAAAGAGGGTCTAGAAAAACGGCCCAGTTGCTCGAAGCATGGTTAGCGTTAACCAGCGTTTCATACCTTGACAACGTATTGGTTTTGATACTGCTTAACCAATGGTTAAAGCTAACCATGCTTTGAGCAACTCAGCCTTGTCGCTAAAGAATTAACTTGTAAACTATTTAACTTTCGCTCCTTTTCTCAACGTTGCTTCTGCTATATTAATATTCGAGGCTTTTTGCACCCTTACTTTGTTCAATAAGTTATTTTCAGTTTTTTGTTGGTCAAGCGTTGTGTTAAGCCGGAGGTTCGTACTCTGCCTTAATCGGCGCTGTCTGAACTCTCAGTAGGGAGTTTAAGATATCACGACGGTGACCGTCGGCCACGAAAACGTCGCTGTCGCAATTGCTCCAACTCATTTACTTTGTCAAATGCAAGCGAACTCTTTTTGAGCCGAATTCCTAAGAGCTATATCCAAGTTCAGAAAGGGAAACAAAATTTAACCGTCGCTTGTTTACTTCCTCCATAAAACGTGAAATTTGGCATTTTCCCGTCGTAGTCGGACAGTGACTGCTAAGAAATTTACAAAAAAAGTGCGATGCACGTGCAGAGTTGTTGTTTTGCCTGCTCAACCACTTTTGTAACGATTTCGTTGTCGTCGCCCTCGTGGCATCTTAAAGTCCTTAGTCACTTGCCACTTCAACGCTGTTTACTAAAACGTCTGAAGAAGTCTCCCACGAAGACTCTAAATATAGCCCCTGGTCTAAATCCTTTTAAAAACAGTTTCCAGATGTTTTAACTTAAATACTACGAAAGAAATTTTATTTACTTTCATGGTATCTATGTATTAAGAACTTGGCAAAAGCAGAATCCAGTGGAAACTCAAGTCGTACTCAATTGACTGGCAAATGTAATTTCACCTGGACTTATTTGACGTTTGTTACCCCTCTTTAGTTGCCGTTTTCACAGATCCTTTAAAGAGTTATAACTTTATATTCTAATCTCGTTTGTAAATTGCGCTTAATCCGCTAAATCCCTTTGTTTTTGCTTAGGTTCTTCTATTAAGCATGTTGTAGTTATTTTTAGGTTAAAACTCTTAAGATAGAACCCCCCTTTAAAGTTTGCAAATAGTAAACAGTATCTAACCATAACTAACATAAGATGTTCAGTGAAAGGTAAACTAGTAATTCTTTTATTTTGCAATCTGAGAACGAGAAACGTTACATTATTTCTTTAACACTTATTACTTTTCGTAAAAAGCCGCGCCTCACCGCCGCAACACTGCGCAAATTATGATTAATGTTGAACTAAAGTTATTTCAAGGTCAACCCGAGTTGCACTGAAAAGTTTGTCGGTGAAAGGAAGTTGTAATCATTTGCATTCCACCTTTAAATCATATCAACTTTTTACTGTCAGTAGTACTTTTTGAATTATGGGGTTTCAAATCTTTTTTCGGCCGATGTAACTTTTAACTACTAATCTAAGGACGCTTTCCATAATCAGAACTGGCCGGCTACGATGGCTGAACCTTTCATTTTGAAAATAAAATAGACTTTTACAAGAGTTTTTAGTGAAAAACCATTTCCTTCGTGCATATTATTTAGGAACTGACTGATCTGCCCGGACAATTTTGATTAAAAGTGAAATTCTCATTACGACGAGAATGGGTTGGCTGGTCAGTTCTGACACTGAAAGGAAGGTGCCTTCAGTTTTGTTTATTAGTTCTGGCGAAAAACTAACCTGGATTCGTGATTCTGGCAGACTTGTATAGGCTGCTAGCTGCTCTCGTAGCATTAAATCAGGATAGTGGGTCCTTGCAAAAGTTCTTTCTAGGGTTTCGAGCTGGAACTGGTTAAATGTAGTCCTTGTTCGACGAATCTTTCTTCCCTCCATGCAACTGACTTTGAGTATGATATCTGTAATAAAAGTTTTATTTTCCCTTTATTTTCGATCGTCAAAATATATTAATTATCTTTCCTTTTATTCATACGTTTCTCTTAAACTGACACCAAGATATTCACACATTTTAAATGCTCATGACCGTTATATACTGGTACTGCGTACAAGAAGCTGATTTGGTACTTCCCTTTATTTGTGTCACTAGTCAGTGAAGGGGGCCGTATCTCTAACTTGCAACCTGAAAAGTCAGTGCTACTTTCAACTAAGTTAAGTTTGACTGACATCAGAAAAATCGTATATAGGCCAACGATCACAACAGATACACAGAATGGCGGTAAGATTTCATTCAAGCGTTACAGAACTTTCTTTTAAGAATAGCAAGTGGCCCTACATGTGTTAACTTTTTGTTATCTGTGTACAAGTGAACCAGATTAATCACAGGAGTGCTTTGTACATTGTTCTTAAGAAATGAACTATTCGCCATTGTTTATTCAATTTTGTAAATTGGCTCCTGCTCGAGGTCGGAAAAGTTTCTGATGTGACAGCTACGACTCATGACTCCCTACTTTTTATTAAAGTTTGGCTATAATTTCCGGTTCGTCTTTATAGGCCACTACCAGACAATAAATAATTAATTCTTGATTATAGAATATTTAAAAGAAGCCTTCAAAAGAGGTGTCCCTGAAGACGAAAATTTCATCTTTGACGCAAGAAAAGAAGGAGAAAAATAGACATAAAGTGGAATGTTTTTTTTTTCTTTTCTTTCAAATGAGTTATACAATCTTATTCCATGTTATGACGTAATGTCACAGACAACCTGGATAAGTACTATAGATGATGCGTGTGCAATTGACAAAGGATAGATCCTTAGCGTTAAGAGTGTATCCTTTCAGAGACGAGACGATACTCCAATTAAAGCACTGTCCTTTGTTTCTTTTGTAAACGCCCTGCTTGGCTGTCAGACGATGCATGGGATAAAAATAGAGAGAGAAGCAACTTTGTACATACAGATTAAACAACTAATTTGGGAAACTTTATCAACTTCTAGTCGCTGTGTAAACTGTAGCACCTGGGCTTGTCCAGGAGTGTAATTAATTGGCTTCTCTGGACTGACATATCATGCCAATAAATCTGATTAAGGTTTCTCTTACTGAATCAACGTGCACTAGATAAACGCAAACAGGGCATTACATGTTTGTCAAAACTGACAGTTACAATTATGCACAACAAAAGAACAATCCTGATGACGATTAATGGGACTTTTTAGGGATCAGCGCTAAAGAAATGCACGTAAGAATATTTGGTCCTCTTCGAGACGACGACTAAGGCAACACCCTACTGTGGAACTTTATTAGACCAAGGACCATAACTTTCACCATCAAATTCC
This sequence comes from Porites rus, assembly GCA_964035705.1. NCBI lineage: Eukaryota > Metazoa > Cnidaria > Anthozoa > Scleractinia > Poritidae > Porites > Porites rus. Next base: position 7,441,767 of record OZ037999.1, read on the forward strand.
ATAAAAAATGTTACACCTTCGGTTGAATTGATGCATTACAAATGTCATGCTTTTTATAGCCAGAGTATTGTTAATAGAAATCATTGAAAAAAAGATGAACCATTAATCTTATTCACTGTTTTCAGCCTGAAGTCTTGCCAAACGTCAGTCCTGAAACGTTAACTAAAAAAAGTTTTCCTTACGTTATGATGAAGTCTATGAAGAATTGAAGTTAGATGCCGATCAGCTCAAGACAGTTTAGTTTCTGTTATTATTCAACATGTCCTTACCTAGTTACAAAGTTGACGTATTTCAAAGTTACATTATTCGTACTAAATCACATGAGTTCGAACTTTCTTAAGGCGGATGACGCAAACTGTTTCGCACATGCAGCGAAAGGCGTTTAAGTCAACTAAAAAGTGACAACAATTATGTTTCGTCAACCCCTAGAAATCATTCCAAGGGAAGTTTGTGGTTTTCTATTTTTGCGGTAAGACTTTAGAAGATTAACACTTACCGCAAGATACCCGTTCACATAATAAGCGCTTCCGCCCTTATGTTTATCAACTCAGGAAGTATTCTTTGTCATAGATACACAGTTTGTTCCTTTTTTAATCAGTAGAGACCGTGCATTGCTTCTGTGCCGCTTGACTGCATGGCATGCAAAACAAAGGAATTTCCTACGACAGACTGAGCAGCTTGCGGAAGTGGCAGCATTTTTAGAATGGAAAAGAGTTCCCATTCAAGGTGTTTACCGCCGTACATATTCCATATTGGACATATTCCATCCTCTCTTATAAGCTGGTAATTTACCAAGTAACTTGATAGATAATACAGAGAATAATGATAAGACCCTTCAATGCGGAATCTCCTTGTTTAGTTGGCTCGTCACGTTTTGTAACCAAAAGAGGATTCCTTTGCAGCAAAAGATTATTGTTACTCAGGACAATTAACATAGTAATTCTGATTTTTCTTTTCTTATTCTTAAGTATTTATCTGAAATTCTTGTGGTCATTTAAAAGTGTTTTTTTGTTTCAATTACTTCTTATACCCGGATAGTATAACTGAAGAACTTCAAAGATCTACTCGCTAAATCTCTTTGGACTGCGACGACTGAAACTCGCAAAGACGCTAGCCAAAAGCAGAAAAAGCTCTTATATTTACAAAGTTATGTAACTTTCTGAGTTTAGAATTTTTTTAATTCTTAAACGGCACCGCTAAGAAGTATTTCTCCCAGCCTTGAAACAAAACTAACAATCGAGTCAATTGCTGACGTTTCAATTGGTATGTAGCTTTCACTCTGTGGATGGCGTCGTCAAAGTGTAACCGTTTAAATCGAAGTAAGTGAGCAAAACTTTTCTTAGTTGCTGTTCAGTTGCTGTCTAGTAATGTGAAGTGACTAGTACTGATTTAAGCTTAATCAGAGGCATCCAACGACTTTTTAAAGGAGCAATATTGTCTAGAAATTTCTATAACATAAAAAGGCTGAAATACTCTGGGAAACCGTAAATTTTTCCATTCATCTAAGCTATTCGGGGTTTTTCTATTGGAAAGTGGATTTTTCACATTTCATTCACAAGATTTGGCGATTATTGGTAAAAAGTCACCTGAAAATTTCTGCATAAAGAAAAATCGTCCCCTAAAATTTTCTTATGATGGAAGGGTGAGTCCTCGCATTTTGCTCAAGATCCGTCGGGACAGCTAAAACTTTCGAACAGATAGGTAGTATAGGGCTGCTCTTGAAACAGACTTCTAAAGTGTAGAAAAATCCATTTCAGACTGTAGTTCTGAAAAGATTCGTTCGTTGGGTGTCCCTTTTTAATGCAAATTTAAGTGGCTTTTCATTTGAACTGAATACTAAGGAACATAGTCATTACCTGCCATTCTCTCAGCCAATACGAGCGCTTCTGAAGTCGGTGCTATTTTCAGGATGCGACTTGCACCTCGTGTATCTTTCAGGATGTTTTCAATCGAAAAAGGGTGGCGATCCATGTCTCTGCGATTTCTAAGGGGCAAACCGCGAATGTTAGTCATTAATTGGTCACGCTCAATGGCTTAATTAATTTCTTATTGAAAAGAATGTTGTTTCAAGAATGTGTTTTAGCTTAGAGTCGAGTAATCCTCTTAACGTAAATATATTGCATTTGCTCCAGAGCAATGGGCTAAATTTTGTAGGATATGACGCGTTTTTGTGTCACCTAATCATAAGGTTCAGGCTCCGACATTGCACATTATTGTCTCGGCTGCTCAAAAATGTTTCACGTTTCACGAGCTCAGATATAAAGAACCACGCGTGTTCACAAGAAAACTAGGCAATAGCTCTGCCCTTTAAGTCACTGTCAAATGTTTAGGAACTCTTTCAAAAGCTGCTGGAAAAGAGGTCCTCGGGTCGTTTGTTCTTACAAGAATAAAGAAAATGGAAATACTTTCTCAAAGGAACGATTGGCGATTGCTGGTTCAGTAAACTGACTAACATTTTTATATACCGATACACTCCTTTGTCACCAAGTGGGCACTCAAAGCAGATGAAGGCAGTTCTAAAAAGTACTTGTAAGCTAAACAGTGTAAACACTTTAACCGATTGTTGAATTCATAAGTTCAGCCGATAGACTGTTATACTGAACTTAAGATATACTGAATTACCTTTTGGTAGACTTGAGATGTCGACGACTTGAATCTATGAACTTGGTTTCTCTCTTCGCTTTCACCAAGGTGTCAGTAAACTGATAGACTGCTGTATATTGCGTGGCTCAGTGATCATTTAAGCTGCACTGACAGGGAGGGGCCTAGTGATAACATAATAAGCGTGCTGTCAGGAAATGTCGTGAAAAATGAAGGCGGCATGCCCATCATGAATAGAGTGTCGCGGACTTGTCTTTTCCTTTATTTCGGTGATTTACGGCACAATCAGTCGGCCGAAATGATGTGCGGAAAGTAACGAAAGGGTTCTGCTATTGTTCTAGACACTTCAAGGTTTAATCGGGGGAATTGTTGGATTTTAAATTGCGCGAAATTGTGGAGGCCTTTGAATGCCAACACGAAGATTTAATTTGGTGCGGCTGAACGCCTGAAGGAGCAGCGGGTTATGTTAATTCCTAGTTCAACAAAACTGCACGATTTTAGTCAAAAGAAGGGAGGAAAGGCAAACACTGAAATCAAACAAAAATCGAAATGAAAATTGTCTTTTTCTTGAACCCTTAAGTGAATTTTTAACGTCTCTTGCTTGGTCGCGCGCGAGATTGTAATCGTTTGTTATCGTAAAAGTTTTTGTTAAGAGTTTTAGGAAAGTGAATTGCTTTCTGCGGAAACATAAATCGTTTTATCTGAACAATGGATTTCTTTTAGGCCCTTTGCCGATAAATCCGATGTGTGCCCACATCCTGCAAGTGCAAATAACTGTTAGCGCATTTCATTGTGTCAGCAAAAGACTTTATATTTCTGCCGGGAGATTAGCTTAATTCCCTTATTAACCCTAGTCACGCATCCAATTTGACGTCACGGCAAAATCTGAAGGACCTTGGAAACAAACAAATAGTTTAAAAGTGGGTAAATTGCTACTTCACTTCGAGTAGTTTAAAGAACTAAACCAATTTTTGTTTTAATTCCTTTGATATACCCTGGTGAGAAACAAAAGCATGATAAGTTGCCCTCGTGAAAAAAGAGGTATTATGGCTAATAGACCCAGTGTTGACTTGACCAATTTTCACTATAAACGCCTCGTAAGCTGGTCGGAAATAATTGAGGTTACGATATCTGCCCCCCGCCCGGCATCGATCATCGCATTATTTTCTGATCACGTATCGCTTGTCACGCCGATGAGTGTGTTATTAGCCTCACCTGTGGGGTTGATTCTTTACAAGGACTTTCAAACCAATGAAAACCCGATTAATAGAATCCATTGTTATGAGATTACATCACAATAACGCTGTGCTACTTTGATAAAAGAATTATTAATATAATTTCACACAGTAAAGTGAATCAAGCTCAGACGGATGAATAGCTGTCACATGGCTTTTAGAAATCGCATCTTTGCGGCAAAAAAAGCCCTTGCTTTCCAATCGCGTGACGTTAATGAAGGAAGTAATTGCAGTCTAATCGAGAGGAGTACATGAATGAAAGAAGCTTCCGAAAGACTTTTTGTCATATGTTTTTTCTAAAGCAAAGTAAATATAACGAGTTCTTTAGTTTCTTTGAATACGTAGTAACCTCAGCCGAAACAGAGAAATTACTTAATTCATTTCGTCAGCCCAAAGCAAGATACCAAGAAGAGGAGCTTGGACTGAGATTATCAGGGGGTTGTTTTTATGAACCAATTAATAAACGAAATAATATCTGAAGTGTCCTTTCTTGTCATTTTGTTTCAATCCTGGAGTCGAAAACTAGCCCGGTAAAGTGAATGCGGTAAGCAAGTGCGAAATAAAATTATGATAAAATTCACGTTGTTCGAAAACAACAATTTTTTCTACCTTTAATCTACTTTTCCAAAGTTCATATGTTAACGGTTGTTTTTCCTCTTGATATTGTTAAAACTATGAACGCACAATATCGAGGCAACACTTTTAAGGGATTTATACTCTTAATATCGATATAACATCTAGTACATTTCCATTGTATAGCTTCTCCGACAGAAGTTCCTCTTCAATGTATAACAGCCTTCCAAGTTCTCCTTATTTGGGGAAACAAAACATCTATAGAAAAGCTTTTGTCAAAGTCATAATGATACCCTGGATGATTCAGCGTGCCGATTCCAAGATTTCTCAATTTTAACTGAGATATAGTTAGCCAAAGGCCAATGGTGAACGCTGTTTAGCTTTGTGGTATTCGTTGTTTATTTCACAAGGCTCTAGTAAACACGGTTCGTACAGGTGCAGGTCATGAAAAACCCGCTGGAAAGTCATGGAAAATTAAAGTTTTGTGTGGTAGATAAGTTACTGCAGATGACAAGGCAACGACAATATAAGATAAAGAGGAGCAATTAACCAGCGCAAACGGCACACATTTTGGTGGACACCAGAGTTTGTGTTTGTTGAACTGTTTAAGGTCCATAAATACCCTAAAACAACTTAGGAAACGTTTTTAAAACTTTTGAATGTAACAGCTAAACTGAAGGTCTTGGAAAACTTAAAAAGGTCATGGGAAAAAAGTCATGGAATTTGAAGAGCTAAAAAAAGAAAGAACCCTGATAAAGATTTTAATCTTGTGCTGAAATGCTAAACTGTAGCATTTCAAGCAGGTATGTGTTAATGGTACGGTGAGCACTCTCACGACATTTTCATCCATGGAGGGAGAAAAAAGGTTGTCGTAACAAATCCAAATCGTCAAAGACATGAAGTCATTTGAGAAAGTGAATTCTTGGTTAGATATAGTTTAACTGCTACAAAAAGTGAACTGAAGAAGTACACTTTAAGCGGACTTCGATAATACATTGTACCAAAAATGTGTAATAAATCATCGGACCCCTACTGAAGGCGTCTTCGTAGTGCACCAATCTATATAATAAAATTGATAAGGTGGTGAAACACAGTTTTCTGTTTTCAAACGTTTCACGCCCTGAATTTTATTATTTCTTAAGTCTGCATTGAGGACTCACATGAACAAAATTAAAAGAAACCGATAGTTCCACAGGTACGATGTTTTTATCGAGAGTTTCGTGCGCTGTGTGAGGGGTGGCCACTCACGTTTCCACGAGAAACTGGGTTTAGAGAAATAGTTATGCCAAACTAACCCTTTTTAGGGGCTGTTTAGAAGGAGGGAGGACGGTTCTATCACCAGTGAGATCCTATAAGGCGGATGATCCCAGAGTCATATGTATTCAGTTTACAGGCAAAGGGTTGTACTTATCCCTTGCGCTAGAGAGCTAGCTGAGAGATAGCAAACTACATCCTAGCACGAGGAAGATTCTAGGGGCCCCCGCAAACTGCTTTTCAGGCTAGGAGGATCTTAGTACTAGGGACAAACCAGACAAAAGTGGCGGCGGGTCGTTCAGTGGGCAATAACGACAATGATAGCCGACAATTTTGTTTAGCGTTACCATGAGCTGATGAACAGCCAGCTGCTGCTGAAAGGTAGTTATTAACAAGGCAGAAGGGCCCAAATGGCTTGCGGTTTATTTTTGTCACCTGCCAGCTTTAATTCCTCCTCTACTAGGTAATCACATGGGCCGAAATCAGTTTCTGCATGTAAACCTAGCAAAAAGTTGTTCCATCTCCTTTGATCTTCCCGGTGTTAGGATCTTGCCCCCTCCATAAAAACAATCTCTTAGAGACAAAAAAGTCGGTTGCGCTAAAGCGAACGAAAAGAGGCTGAAGAAAGAGTTTGTGTAAACGGTCCCTTATGAAGATACTGATTTGTACAGCGATTAGTCAAGCAAATGTTCCTAAGGCAAGTTTCTCATTTTTTAAGACTAAAAAGGCACACAACCAGTTTTGATTCTTTTCAATTCGCTACAGTTCCAAAGTACATTTGCGTCGTCCTATAAAGTTTGTAACTGTCGAATTTTTAAGAAAGAAATCTTGACTCTAGCTATTTTGTATAAGTCAATTTCAATTGCTGGCAAAATCCTAATATGTTTCAGAATCCTTTCATTCGCGGTGTTTGCTGTAATTAATAATATAATGTTATTATTAAATTCCATCTATGAATTATCGCCACGATCAGCTGGTACGAATTGTTATCTGCGGGTAGCGTTGTAATTCATCTTGCGGGGTCCACTTTTCTTAACATTGTCGGGTGTACATTGGATTAAAGAGTTTCTGTACGTAAAAGATCAAAAACAGAGAGCGAAACACGTACGCTAGCTTATTAGGAAATGCGAGCAGGTGAAAGGAAACAGGGAATGACCGGCACCGCTTCCTTCATCATTGAACTTGTGGTGTGGTCTATCAAACTCGGAGCCGATAAACTTACAAAAGGCTTAACAGCAAAGTCACCGACATTAATTTATTTGTTCTTAAACTTCTTAGCGTGGAACTACACAGCTTTTTTTCGTGATTACTGTCACGATACCTTGTGGTTGAACACATATGTACTGTTTATCTCATAAATGACTCGATGAAGAGTAACAAGTCTTCGTGGTTGCAATTGAATTTAAGTTGGCCGATTGAGTTTTTAGTCAAGTCAAAGTAAAATGATGATGTTCGTAGAAGAATTTCTCTAGTGAATCGTAGTTTAACAGTGTTTATGATATTCTTACCTTGTCGTTGCTGACACGCTTTAATTTGAAAGAAAACATTTAGTGGTCTGATTTCAAAAAACTATCAGATTTACTTGTAACTCATTGCAACTTTGTCTTGGAAAGTCTTGTAGCATGGCCATCTGCGATAGTATGCAAAACAGCGGAATTAAAATAATACTCTACACTCTAGATATGCCGAAAGCTTAATGAAATCCTAAGATTGACTTAAAATAAGCAAGGCGAGATTAAAGCTGAACTGTTTCTTTACGCCCACTCGAATCTACATGAGCAGTCGTGGAGATAGAAGAATTTGATATTTACGCGCAAAAGGACATGAAACAGTTGGAAAATGTCGTAGATAAGAGAAGCATTTTAGATGAATTTTTTAATTCCTCAAGCCAAAACAGTTTTTTTTTTCTGCCAAAGACAGAAACTGAGTTTATATCCACTGAAAGCTCTCAGTGAACAATTTCCGAACCGAGTTATAGGTTGTTTAAATGCTTCTGGCTTCTTCCAAAATTAAGTTTGGTCCCAGCCGGATAAGTAACTGATAACTTTATGTAGCTGATCTTATCTTTGGTCGTTCTTATGTAATATTGAAAAAGCCTTATACTTTCAATCTTCCCTTGAGTTCATTGCCCGGTTATTAGATTGACTACGGATTAGCCCCCCAGAGAAAAAAGACATGTTTACAGTATTATTGGAGCTTGTTATTTTAACTATCACACGAAAAAATGACAGTCAAAGACTTTAACTACAAGGGCACATGTCTGACAACACATTGTGACTCTAAACGCTATCGGAAATTGTTCCAGTTGAAAGGATTAAGCGGCAATTATGCCAAACTTTAATGAAAGTCTTTGTACATTTAAACTCAACATCTTAACAACGTTTCTTTGACTCGGAAAGAGTGGTAAACTTTTTCAGAGTTAGCCCCTGCTCAAAACACTTCCTAATTTAGTTTAGTAGCCATTTTCTTAAAGGATGGGACAAAATTTGCGGTTGATTTTTAGTCAACTGACTGAATTAATAAAATAACCAATGAAAATATATTTGAAACTTAGCGCCCTTGGGTTAAACAAAGAAACATAAACGCTAAATGAAACAGTTTATTGATCTATGAACATTACATATTGAAGCTTATTGAGGAATAAATTGGTGACATCGCTTAATATTAGAGAGTCTATTTTACCTTGTTCAACAACGTACGCGTAAAAAAAGAAAAAGAATCCTGTAAAGTTGCTATTGGCCTAGGCTATTTAAATCTAGATTTATTGAGTTATCAAATGAAGTCAGATTGGTGGCCAATGCAATAAAATATTTACCGACAACGATCTTAAAGGGAATTAATGTTTTAATGATGAGCTTGTAAATCATGATACTGACATAACGTCACTTACTTAATTCCTAATAAAATGAAGCAAAAGACGCGCCTAAAAACCACGACTCTGCGAAAGTGGCGTCTGTTTATCTTAGCACAAAGCAAATGAAATCCTTCATAGAACGTTTTATTCTCAAGCTTTTAACAAGCTCTTATTACACAAATGGAAGCGTGAATAGGTTATATGAGATAGTTCAGGTGCCTTTTTTACTTAGTTTCATATGAATATGCAAAAAGCTGCATTATTTCGTGTTTTTTTTTTAATATGACCGTACAAATTAAGATACTTGAGTAGAAACTGCGCAGCCTGTAATGTGCGACTCGTATTACCTCCGGGTTCTTACACATTTTCCTAATAGCACAATGTAAGACCTGCACTTGCAAGCTAGAGATTTGTATAAAATCTTTCTTTCGCGTATTAGAAAAAAAGTCAGATGTATTGCCACAACATTTTGAATCTCCCACTGATTTGTGACACCTTTCATGCAGAGAGAATTAGTTTCATACAGAAGCTTCATTGTCTAACAAGTACAAAATATCTCGTTTTTTACTTAGACCCTGTTTACATGGAGTGGCGGACCCCGGTCTAGTGGGGTTGGTTTCTTTTGTTTTCACGCTCTGGGGGACACAAGACAAAAGAAACCTACCCCACTAGACCGGTGTCCCCCACTCCATGTAAACAGGCCCTTAGAGTATAAGACCTACAACCCTGGTCAAAATTCTTGGGACACTAACGCAATAGCTCGTCAAATTGAGGCACCTTCCCTCCCTCTTCCCCCCGGTGAAGTGTTGACACAATCAACACTGCTTGGGGGAGAGGGGGACAGCAGAAATAGCCCCTTAAAACAACATCCCCAAGCTTTTTTAAGAGGTAGAAAATGAGTTAATTTAGCAAAGTGCGTCGTTGTACCTAATTTCCTTAAGTGTGCCAAGACATTTTGACCAAGCGGTTGTAGTAAGTGAAAGGCTTGTAAGAGATCGTACACCTGCCGTCGGAGCCTCCCTATATGAATCTGTATTTTGTAATCACCACCCCCTTCGCATTTCAAGTAGAGAGGTTTTTACTTGCTTAATCCGACTGTCTGATGACACACGGACGCTCTGCTTCTCCGCTCTAGCTTTGCTTACCTGGCTCGTGCCAACAAGCACGAATGCCTAATCATTTTTATTTACATGCCACCATCAGGATTTCCAATAGCCCCAAAAGTCAGAACGAGTTTTAGATAAAACGGAGCCCAAAGGAACTGTGGAATATTATTGCACACATTTTACACATCACGAACATATTTAGATATTTGCAGGAGAAAAGATCATTTCTAGTCTGAGTCTCCTTCCGAATTGCGTAATAAAGTAGGGAACATCACCAAACCACTGTGCTTACTAGTTATTTGATTTTCTTTTCTGAGTCAACGTCACGTCAGTAATAAGTGTGCTACCACTGGACAGCCTGTAAGGCCACTTTACTAGTACTTGCTGTTACAATGGACCTCTTCAACTTGAATCTTTTGTTTTCCCAAAGTTTATAGATCATTTGATAATGCTCCTGAGAGAACTGTTTCAATCTTTCAAATCTCGTCTTATTCACTTGTAAATGTTTATGTAGGTCATTTTCGCTGTTCGACTTGATTATAATCTTGTGTCCTTCTTACCCTCTAGATATCAATGTCGTGGTTGCCATGATCAGGGAAAACAACGTGTGTCAAGGTGAGAAAATACCAGGAAATGTTTTGCCACTTTTACCCTAATCCCGATAGCGCGAAAAACACACAAGGAGAGAGTTAATAACAACTTTAATTAAGTGTCAATGTATTTAGCTTAACAGTTAGCTAATTGGAGACACTTTCCTACGTTCTGGCACACTAATCTATTACATGACTTTTAAATTAATGATCTTACCAAAAACCTAAAACTATATACAAATGTCCACGACTCAAAATTTACACAGGTCACAGCAGTTACTATTATTATCTACTAGATAAATATCATCACTCCTTTTTTCAGGCTCGAAAGGTCCACGCCGCGTGTATGTTCATCTTGAATGCTTTGAAGATTGTCAAGTTTCTGAGCTAACTACTGACCTTTGACCAAATGAAAGGTCCTTGGTAGCGCAGCGAATGCCTCCCATAGGCCACTGTATCAAAGCGGGGTAGTTCAAAATCATAATAGGCGTTGGTGTGTACTTTTGATCGTGAATAACTCAGATACACACCTTGGCGCCATCCCGTATTTTACTTTATACATTAGTATTGCAGTGTCTTGCAGACGCGTATCATAAGTCTAGGTAGCTTGGCGCTAGTGAGGAGTTCCTCGTACGTTTCACTTTGAGATTTATATACTGCGCGCAGCGCACGCTCTTGGATGCGCTCGATTTTTCTGCTATCAGATGATTTGTAGAATTTCCATACTAAATGACAGTAAGTTAAGTATGGCAAGATGGACGTCTTGTATAACATTAAATTCGCGTTACAAGGTATTAAGTTTCGCAGACGTAAAAGCATTCCTACTTTTTGGTTAGCTCTAGTACATAACTCGGTAATATGACCCGCAAAGTTGAGCTTTTCGTCAATGAATACTCCCAGTAATTTTATTTGCTCTGCTTTCCTGACGTCATGATTATCAATGTTCAAAGTTTTATCGTCATTCTCTGCATCGATATTCCTGGGATTGACGGTTAGGGACTGGAACTTCTCTTCCACCAAGACGACGCTAAGTAGTCCTGTGTTTTGACCCTTGATTCCACCCATCAAGTTCGCTGAAGCTTCTCCGCTGACCAACCTCGTCCGCAGGGCGCTTTTCCCTGGCTTTGGAAAAGCGCCCTGGGGACGAGGTTGTCCACTGACCACTCTAGCAACGGCGGTGGCTTGAGAATTCGCTTAAGAGAATTTGAAAAGTGCAAAGAATGTGACAGAAAACAACCAAACGTCATCACAAGAAGGTAGAAAAAGGCGTGCCGTTTTCGCTGGCTGAGTTTCAATAAATGTGGTTTTGCCGTAAAGCTCTTAAGAATATTTAAGAAGACTGAGAAGTCTTGCTCGAGCAGTCTTTGGATTTCTCCAGAAGATCACAAAAAAGGAGTTCCCAGGAACTGTTTACACCCTAGCCTGGCAATTTCTCAGACCTGTCTGAAGCCTTTCAAACAAGCAAGTTCGATTGCTCAGCAATACTGCCAGCCGTTGCACACACCGACTCGCAGCTTGAAACAATCAAAGCAGAAAGCTCTGCCTTGGATTCTCTGGAAAAGCGGCACTTTGGTGGCATCGGATTCATTGTCACAGTAGTGAAAATGTCCAGAAAGGATGAGGATGAACTTGTTAGTATTCAAGGCAAGTACATTGATATCTTCATGGATTAAGAACGTCGTCAAACGTTTTGAGTCTTTAGAGAGTAATGGTGTCTTGTTACCTTTTGGCATATTTGATCCGGTTTTAGTGTCTGGAACTGATGAACTGTAGTTTCAAAACGTATGAAAAAGAGAATAATTTCCTCAGCTCCATGCAGGCGAGGGAGTAAATATCAGGTTACAGTGCTTGTTGAACCAAATGAAGTAGCATATAATAGAATATTAAAAGCAGAAATTCAAGAATAAGTAAGGAAGGGCAGCTCTACAGCATGCTTCTTCTCCCTGCCGTTGATGAACAGAGCGAATCCCCATCCTTTTTTAGCGTTATGCTTTACTTTGACCAGGTCCCCTTGAACTGGCCAGTGTGGCCATGTGGAGGTCATTTGGTGTCTCAGTTTAGCTGACACTATCGACCATTACTAATTTCCGTAACTGAGTTGTCGCAAGTTTTTCTGTTCTGTTCAGTTATCATGTACTTGCCTAGTTATCTCTGCTTTTCCCAGTAAAACTGCTGGTGGAAAATAACTGGAATTTGAAAACAGACTCCTGTGTAGATTTATCTTAAAGCTTTCTAGTAAGGACTGAGGACACTGCCCCAAAATGCACCAGATGCAAATATTTGAAGCCGATATTTTCAAAATATTCAGGGGGCGCATTACCCCGGACCTCCCAGCCCGACAAGGTCCTCCGGTCCTTGCTTTGTGTTATGGGTTTCGCCGCTTCGGGCTTTGCTACCTATCACTCAGGCACATTGCCTTGTGCTCAAAAACAATTTGACCGGGGCGGGCTGTCTCTATCGTATGCGTTATAGGAGGGTCTCAATGGGGTGGTGGCTTTTACGGTTATCGGTTAAAATTTTGGCTCTTTTACGGCTATCGGTTAATTTTTTTCAGTTACGGTTAACGAAAAAGTTAAAAATTAACTTCTTTTATTTCAAAAACTTAAATATTAATTAATCCGTATTTTTTTGTATCTTTAAATCAAAATAAAGGTCTTCGGATCATCTCGGGATGAAATAAGCTACTCTTTTGGAAAATTTTAACATTTGATAGATCATACTTTTTATAAAGTATTCCACTTCTAACATTATTTTACACATTGAAATGTCAATAGTCAATTTAAAAATCATCTTTGTGAAAAAGCAAAAGCAGACACGCAAACGTCCAACTCAAGGCCGGGGCGCGACATTCATTATAACAGAAATGACCGTTTTCACACTAGAGAAGGATTATTCGTGTGAGACGGGTTATCCGTTTGATGATTCGCGTCAGATAGGTAATAAGTCTTAATTTGAAAATGGAATGGAATGAAAATGGAATCTGAATGAACAATCCACCTGTTTTTTGAAGACGGGATTATCCGTTCCAGATAGCCTGTGCACAGCCGCCCCCTCCCCTCAGAAAAAAAATCGGAGAAGGAGTGTCTTTGGGGGAGGGGGCGACTGTACACAGGCTAGTCTCAGACGGATGTCTAGTGTGAAAACGGCCAATAACAAAATTCCCGTGTCCAGGGTTTTTAATGATAGCGAAGGACTGTACGGAACGACTGTTTGCCGTTGCCCTGTCCGTAGGCCGCATTATTCCGTGCGGCTAATGCGTTTCGAGTCACGTGATCCGAGCGAGTTCTCCACCGAAATGCCTTGACCGAGATTGCGTTGGAAGACGCCGTATAGGGACTAGGCATAATGTCTACCGTAGCGTCAGAGAAAAACAAGGAAATGTTGTTTATCGGCAACGTGTTAAATTACAAACATTGACATCTCTGCGTGTTGTTTCACTAGTGTTTCGAGGGCACGACCTCCAGAAAATTGCAAATATTAATCCCCAGCTAGAAGCCACACTTTCGCTATGGAAAAAGTTAGTTCCCCGAGAGAGCGCCGAAAATGGAGCCTAGGTCTTGGTTAACACTTAAAAGGTGCTTCGCCTAACGTGCGTAGGGAGTCACACTAGCCGCGAAATAAAAAACGCAACCATAAGTGAGTTTAGCACCTTCCTTAAAAGTAGCAAATCTAGGTAACAATTTCTTTTACGGTTAACTCTTTTTTACCCTATTTACGGCTAACGGTTAAAATTTTTCAATTTTTACGGCTATCGACTAAATTTTTGGCCGTTTTACGCCTATCGGTTAACCCCATTGAGACCCTCTTATAGAATTTACTCTAAAAATTTGGTATGGATTGTGCCCGGGAGGTTACTTGGGTTAATTTTTGCTGGGTATGTGCTGCTGGCCTCTCAGAAACCCTACCCCATTATAGTCTACTCTGTATAGACCCTATCAAAGACAATTTGGGAAAATGTAATTTTCGCGATCCCAACGTAGTAACTCTGTTTATGCATCTACTTTATAAAGCCTTTTAACAAGGTCATCCTGAAATGAATTGACATTTTGGTTAAACTTGATTGTAGGAACCCAATTTTCACTACTAATAGCGGCATCAAGGTGAAATTTGAGATGATCTGAACTGTAAACGTGGCTTATTAAAAGAACAAGCGATTCACTGAAATCCAAATACATTTAAAAATTCACAAAGTAAAACGAAATAGAAGTCGAATTACAACAAATGCAAAGACTTAAGGAAACGTGAACAATACTCACAAGTTTCTCGTGCCTTGTGCGCTAATAACTGAAGAAAAACCTTAGCAAGCATAAATAAAGCTGAACTCAAACAGAACCATGTGCTCAACCTCGTTCCCAGGGCGCTTTTCCCTGGATTGGAGGGAAAAGCGCCCTGGGGACGAGGTTGCCATGTGCTTCTTCTGAGACTCGATACCTAAATCGTGATCACGAACCATGAAGTCAGCGGTCAACGTTATAAGAGACTCACTGTAATGTCAGCGTTTAAATCAAGAGTCTCGGTCACCACATTAACGAAGTAAAAATCTTGGATCGTTATGTGATTCTGGAAAACTGTCCACCTACCCCTCCCCTAAGCCAAGACCCATTTTTATATTCCTACCTACCTGAATCCCCTAAATCCGAAAATTTGGGATCCCATTCTAGCAACTCCAATGAAAATGCAACCCCTTTATAGTCAATCCAGCCGTGTAAATGCGACCCCATCCAGCGGCACATCCCCATTAGCCTATTACTAGGAAGTATCCCCCCCTCCCAGAATGATTGTGTTACTGCATCGATGACCATTCACTGTTATTCGTTACTAATCGATGACTGAAAACATTGTGGCCTATAGATTATTCAATGATTACTCATTCATCTTCGGCAGTAATCAATACCCGTCGATTACCTATTGATTACTCATTGATTTCATTGATGTCATCGAAAAATTACGTCTCGTTGTAACCGCAAGGAATAACTAAAAGTGGGGATAATAGGCCACTTGCACTAAGAGGTCACGTGACTAATGCTTCCTTTAATCAATGAGTTGGAATCTTGCTGATGCCAAAAATTGTTAGAGCACACAAATTATCTTACACCCGAAATTTGAGAGGAAACGCATTTAAGGGAGATATTTTGTGGCACTTTGATTTTTCAGCAAAGTAGTATGATTTGTATTGGCCGCCATGTTGGAGGGCATGCTCTTGCCCTCCAACATGGCGGCCAAAACTACTTCTTGCTTATATCTTGTTCAACGTTTCATAGTTACGCTCAAATGTGCTGTAAACGTTATGACATCATCTTTTCAACATTTTCCTTGAAGTTTAAGTGCAAAATTTGTGTTCAGAGAGAGTTAATTCAAAATTTTAAAAATCACATTTTGGTCACGTGACCATTTACGAACTTATTCATTTTAAGAAGATGGTGCGGGTTTGAAAAACCAAATCACCATTATTTTGTTTAAGATATGACCCACTAATCGTTTTTCGAAGGCAAAATCTTATAACTTTCATTTTCATAAAAACGGTGTCACATGCCTCTTAGTGCAAATGGCCTATTGCGATTGATTGACATACTTGCGAAATTTAGTTGCCTTTGAGACAAATTTTCTGCCAATCGCAGAAAGAATATATCTATTTTTTTCATTATGGTGAAATAAGTAACAATAAGGCACCTCACAAACTAGGAAATTGAAATAGCACTCGTTTTGGGTAATCTATAGGTTCAGTTTTCAAAGAAAACTGAGACATTTATCATCACTTTTTGGAAGGAATATATTTTTGGGTGATTGTTGAAGGACTGTCAGGCAGCCTTGGTTTGTCCTCCATGTTGAAAAACTCATACTGGGAACGAGGTCGATCCCATTTAACTCGTGAACAATGCTTGGAAAGTCTGGAAAGATTGTGCCTCGTTTGCATAATTGAATTCAAACGTAGCCTGTGCCATGTCCTCGGTCAGTGCCGTCGAGAAAAAAGCGGGGGCGAGCAACGAAAAACGGCGGTAAGAGAGAAGGGGAGAGCCTGCAAGCATTTTTTATAAATGCCCCAGCCCACTTCCAGGAAAACTGTTTGTCGTGTCAAAATGTGCAGTTGTAGGAGGGTTTCACACGCCCGCCACGTTTGTTTGACTCTGCGTTGAACAAGCCACGTGATTAACGTAAGTGTTGACGTAAACTGTCAAAATCGATCGACCAATCATAGAGTGCACCAGGAACTGGTAAACCGGAATAAAATATGAAAACAATGCTTACAAGCTCCTCTTCTCTTTCTCTCCCAAGCCCCCCGCGGTTTTTGAGCAACTTTTTTCGATCCGCTTTCCCGACTATCTTGGAGCGATCGTCTTAACGGCGCTCAAGGCATTGTAGGCACTCTTCCAACACAGTTTAATAGGAGTGTACGCTGATACATCATTTATCACGTTGGTACACATACAAAAAATATATATAACAAAATACTTGGCTGCTTCCGCCATTAGGTCTATTTTTGTCTTCAGCATGCAACCGGCGGTGATAAGAACGGTGTAAGCTTTGTTTAATCTAAGTTAAAATATAAATATCTCTCTTGTAGTCGGCCCGAAATGATTGC
The DNA here is from genome assembly GCA_964035705.1 of Porites rus. Taxonomy (NCBI): domain Eukaryota; kingdom Metazoa; phylum Cnidaria; class Anthozoa; order Scleractinia; family Poritidae; genus Porites; species Porites rus. Next base: position 7,458,560 of record OZ037999.1, read on the forward strand.
TTTTGAACTTAATTGTTTTAACTATTCGTTTTTGTTACTGCTTACCGGAGCTGTTTTGACGTTGCCGCAGCAACAGAACTATACAACACTTGATTTTTTTCTCCGGACGTGTTAGGAAAAGCTTATTAGGATGTAATGGAAATAGAAAGGAGGTCACCCATTAGTTTAGTTTTTGTCAGGTAAAACGTTCGAGTAAAAAAACAACTTACCATGCAAAAAGGCTAAGAAAAACATGTTCTTCAGCCATCGAGATAAGAATGGTGGTTTTAGGAACTGAAACCGTAAAACCTGCAAACAATCTATTGCATCACGGAACGCAGTGTCTTTTTGATTTATCAATAAATTAATTCACTGAACAGAAAAAGTAAATTTATTGACCCCCAAGAAAAAACATTCCAGCAGTACGCTTTTAAGTTTGTTAAGCTTCGAAAGGTTTACGGATTTTTTTTATTGGTTGTCGTTACTTTCTAAATATTCCTGTGTACAAAACAGAAATCTTTCGTGCGATAAATTAAAGCGATAAGCTTGATTAACTGGACCAAAAAGCAATGAAATCTCTTTTGTACCAAACCATCTGTGTGTTTCAAAAGATGTTTCGCCAACAATTGACTGCGTTGGCTAAAAGTGAACAATAAAACTTCGATCTTCTTGCACGTAATGAAAAACACGCTGAATGATACTTGAGCTTGCCGTTTTGAAGCAGAGAAGTAATAATTCACACATTCCAATCAAAACGTTTTTATTCACGATTTATAAGGTTGAATTTCTTCCTTAAAGATATTTGCTGGTTAACATGTTCAAAAAAATACCTATCAATTACCAGGCATAACGATGAGATCACGTATGTTTTTTTCTCTTATCTAGATATTGATCGGCCTTTTACAAAGCCCGATTTCCTCTTTGCTATGTGCATAAGATGGTAATTGGAAAGGCCACTCTTAAGCTTCACTGCAATATTTAAATTCTTGATCTGATTGTTATATATTTTGATTCTCTCTTACAGTTCTAAAGTCCAAATAATAAGGCTGGTGTCAACTGATAAAAAAAAATAATTCAAGTCAGAGTTCATCTTGATTATACAAATTACCAAATCTTCGCTCGGTTGGTGGAGCTTCCTATGTGATGAACCCATTGTTAATAGGCACTATTAGGTGCGTCATATATGAAGTTCGCCGTTCAAACGGGGTCTACTGGTGTCGCTTCCACTTTCTGCATCCAAATGATTTTCAAAGACTTTGAAAATAACAGTTGACTTCTTCACGATCGTTCGGTTTGATGGGCAGTGCGTGGAAATGCGGTACTTAGTAAAATTCTGCCATAATTCAGTCATTAAAATCATTTTACGATTGTTTACCAAGCTGTTAATTCCTGGTTTGTTTACGCACTCACGAAAATGTCGATCGTTTTAAATAGACAGCTAACATTTTAGTGTTATTGAACGTAAACGTACAAGCCAAACAATAAGAAATGATTTCTTAGTGGCACTGTAACCAGTAATCTAGCATTAGCTGCAAAAAAAAAAAAAAGAAAAGACAAACCCTGGCATAGCATTAGGCAAGGCGAGGAAAAGCAACTGAAGCAGACTGATCGCAAAGTAATTGCGTATCATTTTGATTTAGCTAGAAAAGTTCAAGTTCGATTGGTATCACTCTTGTATGTTCCCAAAAGCTCTTTTAAAAGTCTTTCCAGGAAGCCTGCAAACGAATGATTTATTACTAGTCTCTGGATTTGTCTGGTAACCACAAAGACATAACAGCAAATGTCTGCATAAAATGCAGAGGCGCAAATGTTTGAAATAAAATATATATCAGTCTATATTTTTCTTTTGAGCAATAGAGGTATTTATTTTATCCCTTTTAATGGCAAAAATATCCAGATAATGTATTTTAACTGTGCTTTGAGTCACTGGAAAATGAATTTCTGCGAATGCTTTTATTTAAACAAGTTATTAATTCATCATGGTTTGGTCGGCGTCCAGTTAATTAACTCTAAGTCAAGTAAAGCTACACCGACAAAGTCGCAAGATTGTTCTGACTTTATCTACATTGAAACTGTTCTTTTCGGGAAAACTCAGCTGCTTGAGAACACATTACCACAGTGCATTACTTTTTTAATAGTATCATTGTGCATTGAATACGCAAGTCTTTGCTGAATACCATTTCCGACCACATTAGCATTTATTATTTCATTTACAGTCTACAAAAAATAAGACGGTTATTGTTTAACTTCTCGAAAAATACACAATATTCTCGAGTGAAAAGTGATATTTTCATAAAAGCCACGCTAAATAAAATTTTCAGGTGGACGTAATCACATGATTTAGATGTTAAACAGTACTCATATCTGTTTTGCTTACTTTTCGATTTCACTTAAAGAAAAGTATCACCTATACATTCTATGTCAAATTATATAAATTGTACTTGTTTATTTAAAAGGAAAAACTCTTTCGATTTCATTCTTTAACTATATAATCTTTCTGTTCTGGGCAGAAAAATGCTCTGAATTTAGTTTTGAGTGTAATAAATTTAAGATTAAAACAATAAAAAAATAATGAAGGAAATTTGTAGAGGACTAGCAACTTTTTTTCCAGTTGAAACTCTTTGCACATCCAGTTACATACTGCTTTAAAAGAGAAAAATATTAAAGGTAAACAAAACAATTAAGACAAAAAATAAATATGATGGACTTAAAAACTACCCGGTTTATAGCAGGAAAGCCCTTGATAAAGTTTATGAAACTGATGATTTAAAATAATCGTAGAATTTAACCCAAGGAAAAGCAGTCCTTTTCTAATTGTAATTAATAGGGATTTCGCAACTTGCCTTTTTTTCGTTTTGGATAAAAAATAAAATTAATCAAAGCTTAGAAATACATGATAATTTCATTGGATAGAAGAAGAAGATAACAAGTTTGTGGCTTAAATTCGGAACGCTCAACAGCGATTCTTATTTATCTATTTATTTCTTTTCACACCGTACGTGTAAAGGGAAAATTCAACTCTATTATGAATCAAATTTGCATGGGTTATGTGAAAAGCGATTTACAAATGTGTGATAAAAAAAAAGCTGCTATCAATACTCAAGCAGATGTAGAATCCTCGCAGGCCATTGTAGTAGCATGTAACGAAAATTTCTAGTGCATTAGAACTGCGTTGTAATTAAGCAAGTACGAAAAATTAGGAAAGACCACTTTGAGAGCGAAAAAAAAACTCATGAACATAAACTTTGTCTCAAACTGATATCATCGACAATTGTTGCTGCTAATATTTTTTGAGCATCCGATACTATTGAAGTCAGCGCTTTCTGCTGTCAACCCTTCCTGGAAATTGGCGCCCCAAATTAACCGAAGATTCCAAAGTTTGATAACTTTTCGATCCTGTCAGGTTATGTTCAGTAAACAAAGATGGTTTCCAAGCGCCGAGTTGCGAACGACTCCATATTATCTTTCTTTTTACAGGTCTATAGTTTTGTTCTTGTTTAGCCAAGAGGAAAAGCGAGACAGTCTTATTTTAGTTAATTGAATGATGTCGGCGGAACATTAAACAAACCGTCCTTTCGTCTCTTTTAGAACAACAAAAGTCGATTTCGTGCAAAATACACCTTCACCGAAAGAAGGCAATTAAGCTACTCGGAAAAAGACGTTTTGTGGACAGCTTTGATATATTTATCTTATTTTATCAGATACATCAAAGTAATGGTCCTATTTAGCGGTATCCGTCCGGCAAAGAACGCATATTTATCGCTTTTTGACATTCATAGTTAACAGAATTGAAAACAGCTATTTTCAATAGGTTTCTGTCTTCATTTGCATTTTCGTTTTTCATATTTCATCCTGGCGTTTCCACGTTCTTAATGATTTCAAGCAAACAGAAACAAAAATAACCTTGTTTTTGTACGATTTCTCTTCTTCTGAAGGCAAGGTATAAAAAGATGTTGAGCAGCTTCCTAAGTCGAAGAGATATGCGGCTTCTTAAAGTGCTGAAAACACTTACACAATAAGACTCTTTCTTTTGTTCTAGCCTGTGAAAAGAGTGTATATTAACCACACAAAGACTACGCACAACATATAGTGTTTTATTGACTGTACAAATTTAAATACAGCTGAAAATTCCCAGGGTAAAACAACCAGGCCTCTAGAGATTGCATTAAAATGTTGTCGCATATTTTGCGGTGGTCCTTGTATGAATTTAAATCAGTTCATCTTGCGAAATCTGGTAATAAACTTTAACGCGCGCTTTCCTAAAGTGTCTGTTACAACAAACTAACGGGCGTGTCGCTGGCAAACGCGTGCGAGTTGTGACTTCTCACAGCTAAGATTAAAAAGGAAAGACATTCATTTTAGTTAGCACTTTTCAACAGCTCATCGTCTTATACAAGAATGGTTTGATATTACCTTAATAACTTAGTCAATGTAGTATGGATTAGGAAGCGAGAACTACACGGGACCGAACAAAACCATTATTAGGGAACGCTTATAACCACTATCAAAACGTTCTTAGGTCAATGAGTTGATAGATTTAGACGCATTAACTTGAGCAAATACACGAAAACTATTCGTTTTCTTCTTCTAAGAATATGCGCTGAGAGTCTACCTAGAACAATAAAAATTTGAATGTCGGTGAAGCATAAGATAAAGTTGCGTCTACAACACAGAATACTTGTGCAATTTTAACTCTATCCAAGGAAAAAATTCAAGCAAATCTACGCGTTTTTATAATCTCTACTACTTTAGACACCTTGTTCACCGAAATCTATCGATAAACTACTTTAATAGATCTAATTTCACCAAGCTTAAACTTTGCAAACAATTTCTATTCAACATTAACTGAAACGCCCTTGGAAACCTCAACTGGACTGATGTATTAATTCCAAGAGAATTGTTTTCGCTGTTTAATTAGTTTAGTTCTCTTGGCATGACGGTTTTTAACCATTAAACTGTTTTTTAAAAAATCTTTCTTCTGGCTATGAATCGCCTGTCATTTGAAAATCACTTTAAATAACTGAAATGTTTTAAATTTCATAATCTACGTGCAATCAATCAGACGAGCTCCTCGGTTTCATTCTTGGTGGTTCTTACTTTGTTCTAAATATTTATCGGGATTTCGGCCATCCCGTACGGGAAGGAACTGTACGTCGACTGAGAATAGTTCGGATGATGGTTCACAGAGGAACTTTTACCTTTAAAATATACCGAGCCCTGTTCTTGATACCCATAAGCTGGCGGATAGCCGCACGGCACGCTCGGTACACTAGAAGAACTAGCGGCGTATGAAGATCCATTATCGCTTGACATGGGAGTCGAGAACGGACTCAAGGAGCTTGATATTTGCGGTGGAACCGGACACGGCTGAGGTATTTGGCTGAACGAATTATATCCCAGACTGCTACTTGACTGCTGTAAAGAACTGTAGCCTATGCTTGACGCTCCTTTGCTCCAGTAGTTTGTGCTGTAATTAGGATAGACCGACGGTGGTGTGTCTGAGCTTGTATCGTAGCGAATGGAGCTGGTTCCTTCGAAGAATGCGTTAACGCCTTGAATGATTCCGTTAACGCCTTGAACCATTCCGCTGCTTTTATCTTGACAGGGAAAATTTGTCGGGTTGTTCTTCTCCTTCTTTCGCCATTTTGCACGGCGATTTTTGAACCAAACCTGAAATAAAAAAGTTTATGTCAACACTGTTGTTTTTTCTTTACCATTGTTTCTTTGCATGTACATTAATGTACGGACACATTAGCTTAGAAATGTAATGCGCAATTTGCTTTAATGTGTTGATAAATTGTAGTAAGGGTTTTGTGAAACTCGCTTTTAATAAAATGAGATACAAACACAAAGGTTTCACATTTATTTAATATTTTACTTAAAAAACAAGCGTCTCTTCTTGCTGAAAACCAAGTATTGACGGGTTCGTGAACATTTTTTGAAAGCGGTCACAGATATTAAAATCAAAGTGCTGCGCAATAAAAGCAGACTAAAATGTCGACGAGTCACTGTTTTCGGAAAGCCTTGTTAAGTCCACACTTTTATCCTTCGAATTGAAGTGTCAAAAGTGACATGAGTTCCACCAAGTCTTTTTCACACGTTTGATTTTGTAATTGGGCTGTTTTCACAAAGAGAACGGATCGAACTGTAAACGTCTCCCAATATTTCTAAAAGAACACTACACCACATCGATGGATTTTCTATATTTCTCCGTTGCCATTCTTAGACAAATGTATATTTTACACTGATTCTTCGTCGATTTCTATGGCCATTTGAGAAATTCACCTGTCCTCGCTAATCGCGACAATACAGGTACAGTCGGTATTCAGGTATTTGCAAAGGTGTTAACACCGAAAGCCTTCCAGTTCTATCATCTAGGTGGTACGAAGGTTTAACGGGACAAAAAGGCTTAAAAAGACGTCGCGTTTAAGCGTGACACTTTAACCTTTTCGAGCTACGTTTGCAATTTCCAAAGCTAAATGGCCAGAAAAGCGAAGGCGGGCAGATTTGTTACTGCCAGGTGGTTCTGAAACGGTTTGGCGAATCCTGCGGTAAACAATATAATTGCACGGAAATACAACTTGAAGAAATGCATTAAAAAAGCAAACATCTTGACGATATTCGTGTCTTTAAAGTGATTCTAATCCCAATTTGCTAGTTTTTCTTCGCGATGCAAACTTTTCGATGTCAAAGAAACCGAGCGCAAGCTATGATTAAGATTTCGTTAATGGAAGTTACCATTAGTTTGAATATGGTCCAGGCTATTCTGTGGTATGGTTAATAATTTACGCGTCGAGTACAAGCACAAGCAGCTTGCTCGCCATTTTTTCATTCCCTACTCAAAATGCAAAACTTAAGTGGCGCTTGTTTTAATGCAAACAAACATGGCATGTTCCTTGTAAGCTTAGCGATAATAAAACGCGACTTCTTTGTTCAGTGATGGAGTTTATATCCAGGTTGCTAGCAAAGGTCTGTGAGATTTTACCGAATATCGCGCAAAAAGCAACCGTTCAACTTCCATGCCTGCATTTCAATTATTTAACACCAACCAACCAAGCTACTGGGACTTCGCCCTTGGGAACGCGGGTCCAGGATCCGCATAGACTGTTTGTCTACCTACCCTTACTCTCGCTTCTGTTAGACTTGTCCACAGCGCAATATCTTCTCGTACAGCCATATCTGGATACCGATTTCTGGCGAACATCGCCTCCATCTCTTGCAGCTGATAGGACGTGAAGTGCGTTCGCTGTCTTCTCTGCTTTCGTTTCGGTTTCACGCTTTCTCCATCTACAGACGTGCTCTCTGTTGAAGAAAACGTAAACAGCGTTCATCGAATGATTAGCATCTTCCGGCGGTAATAAGTGCGGCATAAGTATACAATGAGCAAGAAAGAGCGCACAGCCCCTTCTTCCTGGAATGTCGCTTTAGTGTGTATATTGCGCGTCGAAAGACACGTTCGCACTTTCAGTTGTGAGGAGAAGTAAGAACTCATATTGTTGTTTCAGGCAAGATTAACACTTAATCCCTGAGAAATCCTGAACTAATTAGAACTTAGTTATTTAGAAGCCTGGAGAGTAATCTACGTTTCTTCCTCCCTAGAGGAAAATCTTACGCTGTATAGAGTCCGTGCAGCACTTGTCTGACAAGTCTTTGCTGGGCTGATTGTTGTTAACGTCGTATGGTGGCAATTCCGGCGAATCCCTTGGTGAACTCATTTTTCTTAGGCTGTGAAATTTCTCTGCACGAAGACTTCTTGTGGTAGCTAAAGGGAACTTGAAGTGAGTCGCCCAAGGCGCTAAGTTGGGCCTTTGGTGGGGCTTGATTGTAGGAGTTATCTAGAATGTTATAGGTTCGGCTGCGATCCAACCGGCATACGTCCAAATTGGGTATGAGACTTTCTGCGTCACTGACTTTCTTTACAAACTGTACGTGGAGGCTGCAAAGAACTGTCAGCCAATCACAGTCCAGCTTTATTATAAATAAACTCATATCTATATTAATTACATTTTAACGCTTTCAATTGTTTAGTTTGAAAAATACTTCGCAAATGTCAATTGCGGTCTGGGGCGCCGACTCTTTGTAAGGTGCCGTTGACTAATTATCCGGCGCGCAATTTCATTCACATCTCGGCGAAAACAGGCGAAGCAACCACGAAACCTCGAAGAATCTCGTTTCAGTTTGAGGAACTGCGACCATCGGACAAGACAGTTAAAAAAAGCGATCGTTGTTCGGAAAGATTTTTCTAGTTTTTGACAAGGCGCGCTATTGGACGAAAGAGCATGTCTGTATTTTACTTAATAAAGTATCGTATACCTAATAATGTGTAAATAGACTTGACTGTGCTAGCGCGAACAGGCAAAACAACTTGACAAGAATTCGTTGATTAAATTTTATTCAAGTGCTTCATTGTCGAACTAATTCGCTTTCATGGCCACTATCGAGCTGTAATTAGGCGAACTGTGATTTGATTTGCAAACCGTTTGACTTTGAGCTAGCAAGAACCTTTTTTCTGTCACTCTTGTCTTGCGAGCAATTGTAAATTCAAGTGCCTTTAGGCCGTTGTCAAACATTTTAGTTACAGCCAAGTGTCGATCTAAAATAAGCACAACAATATCTAGAATTAGCTCTTTGAAAACAGTGTCGAGAATTTTTTTCCCCGCATTTCTAAATCACGGCGTTGCCTGGTACAAATTTATTTCTTATTAGATTTTTGAATGTTTGTTTAACACACAAAGGCAAAATTTTCGTGAAGTCAAAACTTTATTAAAGGCCATGTATCGATTAATTCGTTATAAAAGACAGTGAAGAGTAAACATATCGCTTTGTGCCGTCTACAATGAACAGTTTATTAAATTCGGCCTTAGCACCTTTCGCAGAATTGTTCCATTGATGTAGTTTTGTCGTTTTATTACATTTACAATAGCCTTTCGTTGTGCAAAAAATTCGCGAACGAAAATTGTTCATGAGTTCATGCAAAATGTGAGTTAAAAAATGTTATTTGATACTTGGGTATCACTTACAATAGAGGACATGGAACTAGGATTCGGTATCGCTTTAGCACACATCACATCAGAACGTTTTGCGTAAAAGCAGCTTTAAATGTTTATTGGTGAAAATGATTTTTTTACGCCGAAAACTTGTTAATATTCATTATTTGCTGAGCAAGTTCCTCTACCGACAGAGCGGGTGACGTTTACAAGGAACAGTTTTTGCTTTATTTTTTCCTATTACGTCAATCGCGTCAGGACAGTAGCTACCTCCAGCATTAGTCAGCTTTGAGCCTGTTCATAGCTTAAGGAAACAGCAATTGTTCGATTTAGTACACCTTCTAATCTTCTCACTGCCCAGAAAATTATATTCGTCAAATACTTAAGGCCTATCCATGTTGTTCGTCGGCTTGCTCTATGGTTTGCTAATTAGTTATTAATCTCGAGAAAAGCTAACAAAGATTTTTTAATTAACTAGAAACACTTTACAAAATGGTAGAGGTAAAGCTTTCTTCCTGCACTATAAGCTCCTAAACTGACTATGTGTGCTGAACTAAAATGTTCCCTTAAAAGTCACCAGTTGAGGCGGTAATCTGTTTTCAAAAGCCACGGCGTGTGTGTTTATATTCAGGATAAGAGCGACAACAAACAATACAAACTGTTTAAATGCATGGGACGCACTTCGTTACGAAACGGTGTTGTCTACCGAGTGATCACTGCTACCGGGCTCCTGCTGCTACCATAGTCCGGTGATTTTTTCTTCCTTTTCGAACGCTCATGTATTAATTGAAAAGAAGAGCAATCGTTACTGATTCAGAAGGTAAATTCCTCATGGACAGTTCTTCTCGATATTGATGAAATGAAATGCCAGTCACTAAAAGTATGTTTTATGAATGATTAACGTTTGGTTCGACTCGGGAATGGAAGTGATCGCTAAGAAAGTTTGGCATTATGCTGTGGGTAGATATTCAGACCCATTTGGTGGACTAGTGTGATTTAAAGAACTGAACTTTTAAGGATGACTAAATGTGTGTTTCTAGGTCTTCAGTACTTAATCATTCTTTTAATAATAAAATAGACCTCTTTTTATTGAGAAGCTGATAACTGAAAGCGGCACCTCCAGAAAATATTCCGAGCGAACACTGCCATAATTTTGTGTTGTCTTCCTCTTGTTTGGCTCAACAAAGGAAGCTGTCTATTTGATCTTACTTTTTTTTTCTCCAGAACGGATCTTTGAAGCCAGGGTACCTTGGCAGCCTTTGGTATCTTGCTTCGTTGCCCCAAACAAAAAAAAATCCGATCATTCTAGAGAAGGTTGTGGTTATATCCTCCCTTGAATCTTTACAACTTCACGATTAGCACTCACTTCGTCCTGATAAAACTATATCTTTCTATTCGACTTTACTCTCTTAAATTAAGGCATGTATTATCAGGCGAAAAATTGCAATCTGAGTATAAGCTGCGAATTACAGACAACCGCTACAAATCCTGGGCCGAGTTTTTCGAATTTTGATGACTTCTAATCCTGCTTTCTTTTTACCGGTAACTGGGCCTCTGGTTGTCTTGGTAACTAGCCCAGGATTTCACTCCGTAATCTGTGTCGAACAACTCTACTCAGGTCTGTATAGGTACATCTAACATAATGTACGTATATGTCAAACACTGACGGTGAGTGTAAGAACTGAGTGTCAGCCCAATGAAAAAAACGACTTAACCAACGATATTACTTCCGAACTACTGGTTTAGATTTAGATTGTTTATTATTTTGCAATTCCTAAAGCCAGATCTACAAGAGCAAGTTGAATTCGAAAACTTAGGGCAAACATACGAAAACGTTTTTATTGTATGCCGCATAACGTTATTTGATTTAAATTAACGCTATTTTTACTGGGGGACGAAATTGCCAAGGAAGTAAATCAAGAAATTAAAAAACCTTTCCAGGCCTTTAAGGCCAGGCCCACGTTGTTCAAACGGTGGATAGCGCTATCCAGCCTTTGAACAACCGAGGCCAGATTTATAAGCCGTCGACACCCTATACCGTCTCCTAGTTCCAATTAGTTTTTTGCAAGTTACAGTAGTCTGCAGTAAAATAACGTCAGTGTCGAAACGTGCCGACACACAGCGACTACATTGGAACCTAGATAAAACGAAGGGCCAAGGAACTGGCAACAACGACGTTTCGTTATATCGAGCTTCTTTTGCGGCATATATTTTACTACAACTAGGGTAGGGAAAATTGTTTGTTTTACCGAGGACTTCGTTATATAGCGGTTCGTTATATCGTGGTTCCACCGTACAACGTTTTAGCTGTTTGCCTCAACGACAATGGTTGAGCGATTAAATTAGGGGCGACTGAGGTAGACTGTTTTGCATAAACTGAAAGCGAATTTGACTGACAATTTCCCTTTACCAGCTTTACTGCTGAAATGCTGTCTAACAGCGTGGTTTGTTGTCACATGTGATGATTGGACAGACATTGATCCGAAATTAAAAAGTTATTTCCGCTTTTCAGTGGAAGCGAGAAAAACAAACACGGTATTGTTCTGTACTAGTGACGTCCGCTGTACCCTCCTCTGTAGAAATAATAGGCGGTGTACCTTTCGCGGTTTGCTAAAACAATAAAAGTAATAAGGGATTTTGATGGTGGCAGATCATGTAGAAACAAGCATGCTGGCTTTGTAAGTTGGAAATTTTCAGTATGAAGCCCCATCTTGTCTTATTTTTATTGGTTCTGTTAATTCATTTATTTATTCATTTGTTTCTTTTAATATACTATTTTGAGTTATTTATTTTATTTTAGAGGTTTTGTAATGAGTTAGCTCGCAGAAATCAACAAAAATGCTACTCTCTGAATTCAAGATTAAATAGCGTTTTTGTATATATGTTTGTCTAGATAAATAAACGTTGAACGACCCATGATTCAGTCAGATATTAACCATTAAAGCTCCAATAGTGACCAGCATCCTATTAGATGAGAATTGACTTAATGTTTGAACAAATTCTCTCATTGGTACCTTAAGAAATGAATAAAGAACAAAGTGGGGAATATGCATGTTGATATTGGGCTTTTAAAAGTTAAGGGTCATGGTCAGTTTTGTTGCCATCGATACATTGCGATCTACTTTTCAATGCATTATTTGGCGTTAAAACTGATTTCAAGAGCTTAATTAATTTGCTTTGAACTAAGATGTTTACTTGACATCTTTGCATGGCTGGTTCTAAAGTTCAAATCAAATTAAACAGGCTAAGCGTCTCCTTGTCATAAAATCATGATTTTCAACATGAAAGGTAAACTAATTGAGTCGCTAACAAGACACAAATTCAGTGGGCGCTTAACTTTGTCGCGCGGTCATAGCTAGCTAGCTACCTAGCGGGTGACGGATAGTTAGGAAGTCCATCGCTTTTCTACTCCCTGCAGCATTATACTCAGGTTCCGGCATTCAGTGCGGATACCTGTCTATCTGTATCACGATTCCATTATTTTTTGTCTAAATATCTTGCATCCCTTTACTCCGATGATACATGTATGCCTATAACGCCTTTACGCCTTATAATATAATAAAACCCCGCGACTAAGAACCTGAACTTTTCCAAATTAGCCTAAACAGGTTCTTATATAAATGGTAGTTAGCACAATTTTAGGCAATTTGGGCTCTTTAGTAGGTTCTTATTTTCTGAAGAAAAAAAAGCTACAATATAGCTAAGAGTATTTGGTAGTTCAGCTTATTCCTCATATAAAATCTGCCTACCAAATAAGAAGTTACGTGAAAATGACCATAAAAAGAAGAACTTAAGCATTGACCTCAAGAATTTTGAAGTCCTACTTCAGAGCAAAATTAGCAATTAGTGAATGAGGCCAAGTAGGATCAGATCGAGGAGGGTGTTATCTACCGAGGTCGAAGGCCGAGGTGGATAACAGCCTCCGAGATCTGCTTAATTTTTCATATCTTACTAAAGCTGAATTCATTAATTACTTTATTATTCATTCAAAACAATTCCTAGTTTAAAAACATAGCTAGTACATGCTTACCTGCATCGACGTTAAGTTTATCTTCCATAGTGTACGTTTAGGTTTGTCCAGCTCCGCAAATATTCTCCAAACAGCAAATGTCGCCCTCCGAGTTGTCTTCTTGCTGTTTTTGCTATGTTTTTAGCCATTATTTCGCCTAGTTCCAGCTGTAGTTCTTACTCTTAAAACGAGTGAAGTGTCCGCCATTTTAGTTTAGTTTCACAACGAAAACAACTCAACTCGTCCCCAGGTCTTCTCGGTTAACGGTGCATTAACCTGCAGCAGGCTGCATTTTTGACGTCATTTCCTCGTTAAAGACAAAATTCTTCCAAATTTGGTCATCAGTAACTGGTTATGGTGAATTATGCGTGTGCTTTTAACTAATCAGAACCAATCACTGCTTAACTACGACTGACTTTTTGTGAAGGACGTAAACACAAGGCAACGACTTTCTTCTTCTTTTTCCGAACTTCGATACAGTCTTTTAGAATTCAACTCCAGACAAAAACTGCCAAGATTTGACGAATTGTACGAGATAGAATAAGCACGATAAACATGATAAAGTTTAAAGCTGCGTGACTTCATTTGTGACGTTTTCGTAGCCGTCGCCGTTGTTGTTGCTTAAGCTCTCTTTTGACAATACGGTACGGTGTTAAAGGGGCTACGTGAAGATGATATTGCTGTTTTAGCTCAAGCAATCCTGTGCTAAGTAAAGTCATTACTCAGTGCCTTTTAACCCGACCCATACACAAACTTCCCCTGTAGATTTAGTAATAATAATTTGCAATAATCTTATATTAGGAAACTTTCATCACATCACTAAGGTTTGCAGAAAGGTCCTAACTAAGATTAAAAGTACTAAATTAGAGTATACACCAGTAAAACGGAGAATGTTAAGTAGGCCTTACATGGCCAGCCAGAAGACCTGACACTGAAATAAAGTTTATCATCATCATAAAGAATGTAGACGACAGGGTGATTAATTTTGAATTCAGACGCGGTCCCCTATCTTAGAGACCCTGACTTATCTCCTCTTCTTTAACAGCTGATGAAGTTGGAAAAATCGAGAAAAAGTTTAGAGAAACGCAAAGATAGTTTCATTGGCGTTACCATTGTCGAATTAAGATCCGTATCATGCTCATAGTCCCATACGCAACATCCCTGAGTTCCTAACGGCAGTATCACCAGTGGTTTCCACTGGTCAGGAAATGGTGCAGGAAAATCAAAGTCGGGGTATAGTCAGCGAATTCTATTTTGAGTTAGGGAAAGCTAAAATTTTGAAGAAAGCTTGGAATGAAATATAGGAACTGCCGTTTTCAAGGTGCGTAAATACTTTAAATTCATAAAAAAAGGACGAATGTAAGGAGAGGCTGGAGGCCGCTGCTGTTATGTCAGACATTTTAAATTTATTTGGTCATGCAGGGAAATTTTATTTTTATCAGGAAAAAGTCAGGGAATTTTGAAAACTGATGTCTTTGGCAACCATGCATATAATGGACACCGATGATAGTGTTAAGCTGAGTCGTACGACAGTTGCACTAATTTCCAGTAGAAGGGAGTGCAGTAATAATTTTCAGATGCTTCATTCATCAGAAGAAAACTTGACTCGAATCTGGTGGCTCATGAGCGCGTCTAATGGATTTTTTTTCCTTAAGAATGATGTGCAAAAGCTTTCTCGACCTTCCACTGTTTGTCATACTCTTGAGGAGTTGAGGCATTCTCAAAACACGCATCCTCAGTAACACAGTGTCGTCACTGCATGGTGATCAATACCCAGCGAGCGAAGTCTCCTTCGATATTATTTTTTGTAATTATAATATTATTGTACTTACATTCTTAATTAATTTATATAAATTTGTATTTTTTATTCTATTGAGCTGAAAAGCCCACTTAGGGACCATCAATAAAGTGTATGTATGTATGTATCTTCCTAGAAAATATCCCGATATTTTCTAGGAAGATCGAAGGAGACTCTGCTCGCAAGGTAGGTGATCTAATGATATTGTGAATTAAAACTGTTATACTTGAAAAGAAAATCTTCCAGTCATTTATCGTGGATATAGTTTTTAGGTAAGGGAAAAATTAAACAAGTTCTTCGAGGCTAATTTTTCTGTACAATGTGAGTCATTTCTTTCGTTTTTCTTGAAGCACGTGCAATACGGATCGGAAAGGACTTACTTACATGAATGAAGTCAAAAATAGTGTAGATTTCGGAGCCGAAATTAATGATGACCCAGTAGTTTAATGTTTGGTTTTTAAGGAGTGCCAGCATAAGTAGAGAAAATAATAAAAGATAATTGATGTTTTTTGTCTATTAAATTCATTTGCACATTTAAGGAAATGGCTACAGTGCATGTGGTAACAGGAGCTGACATGTTAGAAAAGGAACCGCCGTATTTACCTCTTGTGTAAACTGTCCCACTCACTGAATGACAAGGCCCAATAAAAGACACATAAAACATGAAATAGTTCCTTTCAAAGTGCAACAACGCGCAGTAACAGGAAATGAATTTTGTTACGGCGGTTTCTTTTGAAATTGCTTTGATCGACACTGTTGACGTCAATGGGCGAGGTGCTCCCAAATATGACCTTCGTGTTACTGTGTTTAAATTGGTCTTTATTACAATGCATCGAAATGCAGCAATATATTTCACAGACTCTAGTAGTTCCTAGAATTTAAAATCCATCTATAGGCCTCATTCACGCGAGACTGTTACCCCATAACAGTTTTTTGTGGGATAATTTTAAGATCACAAGTGAAAGAGCTATGTGCTGCTGACACTGCGTTAATACCATAAATCTAGACCCTTCCCCTACCAGAGTCAGTTATAAAGACATTTCATGTAGTTCTAACTTTTGAGACATTTGATAACTTGTGCTGTACATATTGTGTAACCGTTCAAGGTAAAGAAACGTCGCATTACTAGTTTGCAAAAAAGTCATTGTGGGATTTTTATGGTGGTTTACGAGTCAGAGCCAGTACATGTTGCAGAGAGGAAGTTTTCATCACAGAAATATCTTGAGGTACCTTTGGCACTTAATTTCATGGGTCTTTAATTTCGCTTTTTTCGCGATTGTAAAAAAGAATCGCGAAATTAAAGACCGCGAACAAAAACAGTCCAGGCGAAATTTAATACCCATTTAATAGCAAATTCAAATCAGAGAAACCATTCCCTGAAAAAAATGATCAACATTGCATAACAACAACATATACTGCTTATGTACGAACAAATACACAAATTCAAAACACTGGTTTTACTTGTTATCCTTTTTATTTTCTGTTGTGAATAAGGTTAGTTTGCAAGATTTCACAATGGATTAGAGGATACTAAATGAAGAGGATCTTTAAATCCGCGTTTTGTTTGTTTCAGTTTATCTAGAAAGTTTCAAATACGCTTGTCTGTTGAAATCGCGAAAATAGTACCCCATTTCGCCAAAATCGCGAAATTTAGTACCCGCGAAATTAAATACCAACAAGGTAGAGCAAGCGGGCTGTCCATGTTAAGGTGATATCACCCGTTGCGCTTTTAAACGACGATTTTTTAAAAAGGAAAGAGTATTCATGTCCTCCAGAAAACCTTTAATTTAGCCAACATCGTTGATTTCAGACTGACGGCAGGGAAATGTTCAAAAATACGTAACGCACCGTGTAGAGAGCCAACGTGCTAGTGCGGAAAATGCTGGAAACTGTTGTCAGGTATGTAATTCTCGAAGGAAAGTTCGCAAACGACCATCCAACTGCTCGAGAAGGTTGCTATAGAATTCCTGATTTTAGAGCTAACTAGGGACAAAATTTTGTAATTTCAACTGAAGTTATTAATAACTCAAAGTTACGAAAAGTTCCGGCATTCAATTTATATAATACATGAACTACAATAGAGCAACCCTGGCGGCCAACTCACGACTGAAGGTAATGTTACACAAGACGATTCGCAACGACGATTTTTAGCGCAATGCTGCGTGGCAACATTGCCGCGACATTGTTTCGAATGGTTGCAACATTGTTCTAATATTGCAACGCTGTGTTGGGCTAAAGAACACTCTACGACTGTCGTCAAATTCTAATGTCTCACTGTCAACGGTTATAAAGCTGTTTATGAGCATTGTGAAAGGTCTGGTCATTCATGAAAAACATGTTGACCTATTGCTAAATTCTCCTCACTCAAATTAGAGAAAACTTGTGACGAACAGTTACGAGATTTTTCTTCGCTGCCCGTTTGATCACTCGCGGTTGCTAGGGAGCCGTTAAATTTCATGCGAGCATGTATTATCCCATCATTGTTTCTGTTTTTCAGAATCCTCTTAAGAAAAAAAAAAAAAATTAAGAGTAACTTCAGCCTGGCTAAATATGTAAAACCGAGGGCTTAAGAAGAAAAGAAGCAAAGACGAGGATTGTAAATATTATCGCTAAAAAAGGTGAGCTATTTTTATAATCGTTTAGGTCAATGAGCTTTGTCAATTTTATCCATTTGAACAAGACTGCAAGGATCGAATCTGAATGTTTTCCTTTACTCAGTTTATAGAAACAGTGGTTATTATATCAGTTTAACATCTCAGAAATTTACTCATGATGATTAAGATTAAATCCAATAATTTTTTATTGTAGTTTCTCGGCTAGTTGCATATGTGTGAATTTGTTTTCTCTTAACTATAGACGGCGGAGTCCGGGTTTATATTTCAAACAACATTTTTTTTTCTTTTTCATGCACAAATAAAGCGCAAGTCTCTTGGAAAAACTTTATTTCTGCACTTTGAAGAAACAAGACGCTGCGTAGCTAGAATTAGCTGTTTTGATTTCTTGATCGATTCACTTAATAATCAAATATGGTCATTCTATTGCTTCTGAGTCTTATTTAGTGTAATTCAATGATACACCACTGAGTCATTGTGTAAATGCAATTCTAAAGTTTTGAATAATTTAATAGCTTGTGTTTCCAAATTGAAATGAGCAAAATTCAATATTTCTTTCTTTTTTTGTAAAAAAAATCAATCATGCTACGTACTTTCTGCCTTTTTGGGGGGTATTTTGAACAACGCCGAATGACTCCTGCTGAAGTTTAGTGATTTATAAGGTTTCGAAACTGAGTGAATCAAGTTCGTAAGGTCATTTCGACATTTGATCTGAACTGTTACTTGATTCACTCAGTTAGCTGGCCCTATAAATCACTTAACGTTCAAAACAGAGTCATTCGGCGTTTGGTGGCCGTGTCGCGTTCCGCAAAATACCCGAGTGTCGTTGCATTTTGTTACGTGTGAGAAGATTTGATAACAACTCGTTAGTGGCCTCAATATCGGGTTCCACGCTGTTTTAACTACGTTTTTAACGGCGTAATCGCATCGCGAGAGCTTTATTGCAACTCACAAAGTTTATCCTGCCAACACACCGCGCTAAGCAATCTAAGCACCTGGGGACTCGTTCCCAGTCGCAACTGCGCAAGTTTGGGGCGAAGGGATCGCACGTCCAGACGAAAACTTTTGCTTTCTCCAAAATCTTGGCGAACCTCCATAAACAACGCTGGAAAGAGAGCACCTTCAAATGAGTAAACTTGCCAAAGTTGGCATTGGTATGTTAGGAACAAGAAAAGCCATCACCGTTCGCTATTTTTTACAAAAGTTTTTATGGTGTGGGACACATACTTTCGCTAAGTGGTCAAAAAACATAGAGCTTTGGAAGGGTCAATGTTTTCAGAAAAGCAAAAGAGTTTCCCGAGAAATGTCATTTCTTAGCATGCTCGTTAGGTGGCTAATTCACGAGACGAAGGATATTCAGTGAGAATTTCTTCGTGCCCTTGAAGTATGACAGAATGCTAAAATTTCTTCGTTTGTCGGCTTATAGGATGAAACTGGTCAGACGCCGCATCTTTCTTCTTTTCTCAGCAGTTTCCTTTCTAGTATTCGTTTTCAATTACATTATATGGAGGAGTAAGGTTGGTATCAAAATCAGAGGACAAAACAACGCCCAAGTCTTGCATCGAATGACTAGGAATGACTGCAACGCTCTTTTAGATTGCTATTCGTTCGGAGAATGGGAAAATAAGCCCGGTTTAACACAAGAAATGATACGGGAGAGAAGAGAAGTTGACAAGTCCATTCTGGAGAGCCTTGGCTTTCCAGGCGTGTTACACAGAGGAGATAGGCTCTGCGGTCAAGGAAATCTTCTTCCTTTTTCCAAATTGCCGGCGCTCTGTGATGAGTTAAGTAAGACACCATGTTGTAACGAAGAGAAGGGACTTTGTGGAAACTCAACAGAAGACTGCACTTGCTCCCATTGTAAAGATTTTAGCAAATATTTCACCGCAGAATTTGCCAATTGGAAACCAACGAGGAAAGAATGCCCATTGACGAACTTTCATAGGGACGAAGCATGTTCGATTTTAAACGAGTACGCATCGGAAGTTGCCTTCGTCGGTGATTCGTTCATTCGACATTTATTCGTAGCGTTCTCGTTGTTGGTGACGGGCGATCCCATTACAGGTGCGCTGAGGAG